>CM040118.1:400059376-400719376 GCA_022559845.1 Amorphophallus konjac
CAGCATTTAGAACACATGAAGGTCATTATGAGTTCATGGTCATGCCGTTCGGCCTTGCTAATGCACCGTCCACTTTCCAAAATCTCATGAATGACATCTTCAGACCCCTTATGAGGAAATTTGTGCTTGTTTTATTTGATGATATTCTTGTGTACAGCAAAGACTGGGATTCCCACTTGAAGCACCTCAGACAAGTCTTGAGGGTTTTATCTGACAACCAATTGCATGCCAAATTATCCAAATGCACCTTTGGGGTCACCAAAATTGATTACTTGGGCCATATTATTTCTGAGTATGGGGTATCCATGGATGGGTCAAAAATCAAAGCAATTTCTACATGGCCTCAACCTAAGTCTGTGAGAGCTTTGAGAGGGTTTCTTGGATTAACCGGCTATTATAGGAAGTTTATCAGACATTATGGATCTATTATTGCTCCTCTTACTCAATTATTGAAGAAAGAAAATTTTGTCTGGCCTTCTGAGGCTGAGTATGCATTCAATAAACTCAAGGATGTCATGTCTACAGCACCAGTTTTAGCCCTTCCAGATTTTAATGCTGAGTTCATAGTGGAATGTGATGCAAGTGGAGTAGGTAGTGCTGTCCTTATGCAAGGCGGTTGCCCAATTGCCTAAGTAAAGCTTTTTCTACACAGCAAATGGGACTTTCTACACATGAGAAAGAGACGGAGGCAATCATCTTTGCCGCCATGGAGACCTTATCTTACGGGTAAGAAGTTTACCATAAGGACAGACCACCAGAGTCTGAAATTCTTGTTGAACCAACAGGTGCACACCCCTGCTCAGCAGAGGTGGTTGGTTATATTACTGGGCTATAATTTTTCAGTAGAATACAAAAGTGGACATCATAATAGGGCTGCAGATGCACTATAAAGAAAATTTGAAAATCAATCAGAACCTTCAAGTTTTGCCATCTCTATCCTGGTCCCATCTTGGTTGGATGAAATCACAGCTGCTTACAATTCCGACCCAGTTCTACAAGCATTACATTCGAAATGGCACTCTGGTGATTTGGATGCTTCAAAGTATACTTTTCAGGGAGGAATTCTATATCACAAAAATAGAATTTGTCTTCATAAGACATTCCCTTCGCTATCAAAGATACTCCAAGCTCATCATGATGCCCCAGTAGGACATTCTGGCTATCACAAGACAGTGCCCCATATTAAGAGTAGCTTCTATTGGGCCAGGTTTACATGCTACTGTTCATGAGTACATCAGAAACTGTGATGTCTGTCAACGTACTAAAACACTTACTCAGCATCCGGCAGGATTATTGCAACCACGTCCCATCCCTGACAGGATATGGTCTCATGTTCACATTGATTTTATTGAAGGTTTGCCTATTTCCATGCAAAAATCATGCATCCTTCTTGTTGTTGATCGTTTATCAAAGTATGCTCACTTCATTCCATTGAGGCATCCCTATACTGCAGCTGGAGTTGCTCAGGAATTCATGGCCACTGTTGTCAAATTACATGGGTTTCCACAGGTAGTTATTTCTGACAGAGATGTGGTATTCACTAGTGCTTTTTGGAAGGAATTGTTCAAATTACAAGGAGTACATCTACAAGAGTTCAGCTTATCATCCGCAAATGGATGAACAAGCTGAGGTGCTAAATAAGTGCTTGGAGAATTATCTAAGGTGTTACTATTTTCAGCAGCAAAATAATTGGATGAAATGGTTGTCCTGGGCTGAACTATGGTATAACACTTCTACTCACTCCTCCACAGGCTTTACCCCTTTTGAAGGTTTATGGAATACCCCCACGTTCCTTCCTTTCATATGTTCTTGTGAAATCTCGGGTACAAGATGTTGAGGAAACTTTGATTAACAGGGATTTAGTTTTGAAAGAATTAAAACTTCATCTCCACAAAGCACAGAATAGAATGAAAAAAATAGCTGATCGTCACGGATCAGAGAAAGAGTTTTCAGTTGGAGATTGGGTGCATCTTAAATCGCAACCTTACAGACAGAAGTCAGTTGTCTATCGCAACTTCCATGTAGTCAACAGGCAATCAGTTGCTTGCTTAGGCAGGCGTATGGTCAAGAGGGATAATAAAGCTGCAATCCAAGTGCTCATACAGTGGGATGGTGAATCCTCATCAGACACGACGTGGCAAGATAATTATGACTTCCGGGAACAATTACCTACCTTCGACCTTGAGGACAAGGTCGCTTTAGAAGGACGGGAGATTTGTAACAGATAAACCGGTTTAAACCGGTGGGTAGTGGTAGTTAGGCAGGCTAACGGCCGCTATCGGTCTCGACTCGTAGCTGTTAAGAAATTCCTGGGGTGTTTTTTTTATTAGAAGAAAAGACAATAAAAAGAAACGATTTAGCTGATTGTATCAAGGATTAGTGATTGGGGGAGACTGGCCGGAAATCTAGTGTGGCCCAGCTCCTAGTAGTTGTAATAGACACTATAAATAAGAGAAGGCAGTAACAGATGGGATAAGTTCGAATGCCAGAAATCTCTCTTCACTTCTCCCTGTTTCTCCTCATTAGTTCTTCCCAGTGCATAGCCCAGTAGCTTAGCTTCCGTCCCCTGTCACCTTCCACTGGATTGCTGGGAGTCAGTGCTCGTGGATCTTGCATGGCCGATGCCAGGAGATGTCGATCGGGTATACCAGAGGAAACGTGACAGAACTCCTCTCTAAAAATTCTATGGTTCCTTTCCCTCCAGATAGCCCAGAGTATGGCTTGGATGAACATACCCCATACGTCCTCCTCTTCTTCAATAGGGTCCTTTTCTTCTGCAATAGGGTTAAGAAGCCTCCAATCTGTGCACCAATCTTCCAATTGGTTCTTGATCTGCCACCGAACAGGTGGTCCAAGCTCTCTTTAAAACAGCCACAGAAAATACAGGAAGTCCTTATGTCAAGTTTGATTTTTGGATTCTATCAGCAGTAGAAATTCTTCTCCAAACCACTTTCCAGAAGAAGATCCTGATTTTGATGGGAAGCTTATTATTCCACACCTGTTTGTACCATCGAACTCTACGTCCTCCCTGCATCAAAATAATGGTTGCAGACCTGGCAGTGAATTTCCCTGATCTCTCCCATTTCCAAACCCTTGAATCACTTGATTCTGAGGATAAATTCTGGTTGTCCAGCAGATTGGAAAACTGCAAATATTCCTGGTACTCAGCCTCATAGAAGTCTCTTCTAAACTGGATGTTCCATCCCGGCTGTCCTGCCGCTTCAACCAGGCCATACCTTAGTGCCCAGCCTACCAGAAAGAGCATGCAAGTTGGGGAATGTTTCTTTGAGAGGATATTCAATAACCATGGATCTTCCCATAAACTAGACTTACTACCATCCCCTAGACAAATGACAGATGAGCACTTGTAGAAGTCCCTGAACCTCATTATGTTCTTCCAAATACTAAACATTTGTTGACTGATGGGTCCTTCAGAGCCCATCCATCCCCACCTCCCATGTATTTGTTCACAATTATACTTCTCCACAAGGATGGGCCGTCCAAGTCAACTTTCCACAACCATTTCAAGAGCAAGACCTGATTGATTGTTTTGATTGGTGTTAGACCAGCTCCACTTTCTTCTTTGGGTCTGCAAACATACTTCCAAACAATAGGGTGCACTTCCTTCTCTCCCGGCCCTTTTCCTCTCCAAAAGAATGCTGCTCTCAATCACTCGAACCTGCCGCATACAATTTTGGGGGCCTTGAAAATAGACATAAAGTAGATAGCAAGATTGGGGAGTACAGTTTTGCACAGGACCTATCTACCTCCAGCTGAGAGCAGATTCCCTTTCCATGCTGCAATGCGATCACCAACTCCCTTAATAACAACATTCCAGTCAGAAGACTTCAGGTTGCCACAAGTAAGAGGTAAACCCAAGAACTTAATAGGGAAATTACCCCATTGGGCCCCTAAAATCTGAGCAATGAGATGTTTTTTAGCTTC
Organism: Amorphophallus konjac; assembly: GCA_022559845.1. Classification (NCBI taxonomy): domain Eukaryota; kingdom Viridiplantae; phylum Streptophyta; class Magnoliopsida; order Alismatales; family Araceae; genus Amorphophallus; species Amorphophallus konjac. The sequence continues at coordinate 400,063,322 of CM040118.1, forward strand.
CCTGATGTTGATCCCGACAAGTTCACTTTTCTGAAAATTAATTTTGAGACAACTCACAGCCTCTAGCAACCTTAGCAGGATCCTAAGATTGGCGAGCTTATCAATATCAACTGATGCAAATAGGATTGTATTATCCACGAACTGCAGGCGAGTGACGTCTTCCATAGAATTCCCTATAACGGCCCCAGATATTAATCCTGTTGCCCTTGCTTTCTTCCACATACAGCTCAATACTTGCCCTACTATGACAAAAGGCAAAGGCGAGAGGGGGCCCCCTTGCCTCAAGACTCTAGAGCACCCAAAGAGACCCTGAGGGGCCCATTTACTAAAATAGAGAACTTGGCAGTCTAAAGACCACCGAATCCATTGTATCCATTGGTTTTTGAATCCCATGCACTGGAGAACATGAAGCAAGCAATCCCAACTGATTCTATCATAAGCCTTCTCGAAGTCTAGCTTGAACAACACACATTGTTTCCTTTTAACCTTCTATTCATGCAAGCATTCATAGGCAGCCATGAAATTGTCCAGGATATATACCTACCGGAGATGAAGGCTTAGTGCCGCCGGACGGGAGCACCCCACGGACATCAGGGATCATCATTTCTTAATTGTTTCGCTGCGTGGGTACGTGGCTTAGTGCTGCCGACCAAGTATTTGATAAAATTGTCGTGTATTAAAGCACGTAATCCTTGTGTAAGAGTTTTGCCCGACGAGATTCAAAGAGCATTTAAATTAATCCACATATAACGGCCATGGTTTTATACCGCTTTACGCCATCTCATAGTGGATTTAATTTATATAATTTCTTTGTTCTGAAAATATCAAACAAATATCATGAAAATTATGGGGTTCAACAAGGACATTTCCAAATTGTCCCCAATGAAAGAAACCATTCACAGGGCCAAAATGGTGAGTACATTTATTTATGGGCACACAAGGATTCTTGCTATAATGAGAAAGTACACGAATGACAAGAATCTTGCACGTGCAGCTATCACTCGCTTTGCCACCAACTACTTAAATTTACGGAGTCTATTTGATTGCAAAGATGGCTTGAGAAAGATGTTTACATCTGCTGGTTGACTTGCTAGTAACAAACAATGGGCCAAAAAAATGAAGGGAAGAAGGTGGAGGACATAATCTTGGAGACTTCATTGCAAATATTCAAGCCCTTGTTATGGTTCTACGGTTGGTTGACCGAAAAAAGCCAACTATGGGCTACATTTATGAGGCGATGGAATGTGCAAAGGAGAGCATTAAGAGAGCATTGAATAAGAAGCTTGACAAATATGGTCCAATTTGGGAAATCATTGATAGACAGTGAGACTTTCAATTGCACTATCCTTTGCATGCAGTTGACCTTTATCTTAATCCGGCTCTTTATTTCTCTAATTCAAAAATTGAGTATGATCAAGAAGTTAAGCAAGGGCTATATGATTGCATTGAAAAGCTAGCTCCATAAGCCTCGGTCCAGGATGCAAATTTCAACGAGCTTACAGCTTATCAGTATGCCCAAGGGTTATTTAGGAGAGATGGCCATTAGGCAACGCACTTATATGGTTCCGAGCATGAATGCTTTTCGTTTCTAATTTTCTTTTCATTCATGGAGTAAGAATTATTGTGAATTATGATTTGTTTATGGTGTAGCTACTTGGTGGTTGAACTTTGGCACTGCAACACCTCACCTTCAAAAGATGGCCATTCGGATCTTAAGTTTGACATGTAGTGCATCTAGTTGTGAGCGCAATTGGAGTACATTTGAGTAGGTTTGATCTGTAACTCCACATTCAAGTGCATAAAAGATGCTCCCTTAGTGTTTTTTTTGTTTAATTGATTGCAAATAACATATTTGTAGGTGCACACGAAGAAAAGGAATAGGTTAGAGCAAAAGAAACTGAACGATCTCGTTTTTGACAATATAATCAACACCTCCATGCTCCTTATTAGTGTCTTCAGCAAAGTGACTATGATCCTATTTCTTTGGATGACATTGATGATTGCAATGAGTGGATAACTAATCCTCCAGAAAAGGAAGATTTTGTGGATAAAGGGGAAAACCTCACATGGCTAGATGTTGAAATTGCTACCGTTGTTAATGAAAAGGAATGACCAACCACAAAGGCGGCAACCAAAAAATGTCGCATAGGAAAGGAAAAGAGCATTGCCACATCTCACTCCATAGATGAGGTTGATGTTGACTCCGAGGATACACAATAGGAGAATGAGCTTCCAAATGATAGGGACGACTCCTCTTTTATGAGTGATGAGGAGGCTTGAGAGTTTAGTGTATTTGCATGTATGACAATATAAGTGTTATCCTTGTTTAGGAATGAATGGAGTTAGAAAATTTATTGACTTTATATATGCAGTTTTTTATATTTATTTTTCAAAAAATATATATTTTGTGATATTTAGTCATATAGTTTAATTTTTGAATTGTATATATTTATTTAATAAAATCTCACCTCAAATGCCTCGGCCATCCCCTAACCATTTGAGGCGTGAGGCGACCCCCTAGTTGCCTCGGTCACCTCACGCCTCTGACTACATAAACCATAAGTTGTGAAAAATAGAACCAAAAGCAGGGAGGAAGTGAAAAGTGATACTTCAAAGGAAAAAAGGTTAGAAGCAAGAAATAATTTCACAACATAATTATCATCATCATCACAATGTTATCACATTTATTCATATGGTTTTGGCTACATGACTCTTGTCCCCCCACTCTTCTATCCAATGCCATGTCCATAGTTAAACCTAGAAGACATCGTTTTTACAACAAACAATGTCATTCTAGGTCTTACTCTGAGTCCCTTTACCTCCTCCATTTAAATTTTATAACACCTTCCAACAAACACTGAACTTGGACAAAGTGCACATCCCAAATTATCGAAACCTATTTTCCTCAGTTTAATGTCCATTGGAGCAACTCATTGATCTCCATGCATTTGTTCACTGCAAATTTTATCCTTTTTTGTCTTTCCATACCTCAGCATCCTCATCTCTGCCACATACTACAGATGTTCACAGTAACCAATAACCAGTTTATCCGACTGTTTATTAGCTTAACAAAGAGTTTTAGAATCATTTACACATTGGGCCATCAGCCACCTGAGTCAAACAGCCATTACCTCATTCCAGGCCACAGTCAGCCATACAGCCACCAACAGTAGCATCAGCTGACAGTTGTCGCCATGCTTTGACATAAAGAAGGATTCTATTTAGAGCACCCGACGCTCAAGCTTTTGGACATTATCTGAAACAAATCAAATTCATTTCGCAAACTCACACTAAAGGATATTTTCCTGTAACTATGACACCAGTGATCAAATTGCAAGGCAGAAAAGTTCCCCTTTACAAGAAATATTATAAGAATGATGAGGATACTCCAACTAGGCATAGAAAGTAGAAACAAAAAATACTGAAACAGATTCTTATGTTCAAGATATCCTCCATACAGACCAAGACTACTAATAGTTTACTACAAGCCTAGGAGTGCTCAGCTTGGTGTCGCATCTGAAGTTCCGCCTATCCTGTCCGCATTTTACTGACCAAAGCCATTGATTGCTTATGCACAGACCAAGTGTCATACTGAAATATCTGAGTTTCTCTTATAAGCAACGCCACTTCATGCAATTAGGAGAATACTACTTCTTATTTCAAACTTAACTGAGTCATCCGTGCTACTTTGTTGCATGGCTATCCAGTAGCGAAAAAGCTCTATTAACACTTCTTGTCAGAACTGCCAAAGAGAAGAGAAGAAAAAAAAGTCCCCGTCTAGCCACCCCCCCCAAAAGGCCCAACCCTTTCTACCAACAGAAACCAAAAATACTTACATCAATGCAAAGAAATCCCCAAAAAAATTCCAAACTCAAACCGAGCTATCTATTACAACTCATTTTTCTAGCTTGCCCTGTAGTCTCCCCATGAATGTGTTTCTTGCGATGAATTCCCTTTCTTGCTTGTCAGTGGCCTTCTCCTTTGCCTTACAGTCTACTGCATCCATTGTCTGGCCTGTAAATTCCTCGAAACACTGTTTGGGTAGATCAAAGGCTCATTTACCCTATTCAGAAAATTCTGCAGTTTCTTGGCCAGGACATAAACAAATAAGCATATAAGCTGTGTGTAACCCAGCAGCTGATCCAGGACCATGACCATGGTAGGGCTACCAGGAGACAAGTCTCCATCTACCACCAACTAAGGATTGCCCTCAGAGACATCGGCTCCTTAGACAAATCAATTGTGGGAAGATGAAATATATGATATAATATAACATATATATTCCGGGACTGTGGAACAAAGCCCTAGAATATTATGGAATATGTTCATCAGGTTTTATGGTTCATGTGTTGGACCTTTCCCTCCCGACCTCAATCGGTGTTTAATTTTATTGGCTGCACGGCCGAAAACCCTTGATTAACTGCTCATAGAATGCCATAATTATACAAATGTATCACTCACATAGGCTTCACGAATACATTTGCCTGTCCAAAATTGGTTCGAAGGTATTCTAGGTGGCTTTAGGTTGAATTGCGTTGATTTTAAGTCATTTGTTCATAGTGTGTTTTGGTCATTTGAGATGTTTGGGGGGGTTTAAGGGACCATTATAAGGTTTGAGACATGTTTTAGTGACTATGGTGGGTTTTAGAACCCTGGGGTATGTTTTCAGAGAATTCTGGGCATTTTGCGTCTCAGGGGTATTTTGGTCATTTTAGATATTTTTAGGGTTGAAAAGTGCATTTTTGAGAATTTTTTAGGGTGTTAGGGGTATTTTTGTCATTTTGGCCATCTTTTAGGGTTTGGGGGGTATTTTAGGCATTCCCATAATTTTTTGGCAATTTTGTGGATTTTTATGGTTTCAGGGGTATTTTCACAATTTCAGACATCTTCCTAGGGTTTCGGGGGTATGTTGGGCACTTTGGGCATTTCATATTTTTTGGAGATTTTTCTTGATTTTTAGGAAATTTTATAATGTTAAGGGTATTTTGGTTATTTTAGGTCAGGGTACGACTTGGGTGAGTTTCGGGTAAGGTTAGAAGGGTACTTTGGCTATTTAGCCCACAAGACTAGCATTAAACATTCACGTATACACTGAAAGGTACATGAATAAAAATTTAACTTTCATTCATCATTCATGGAGAAATTATATCAAAATTAGTTTGGATCGGTCAAGTACATGGAAAGATTAGTCGTCCCGACTAGCTGGGTCTAATTGGGCGGTTCAGACTTAGTAATCTAGGCCAATTGGGTTTGACGGACTCAATGCTCCAACTAATTGGGTCCATGATGGGACAATTGGGCATAATGGACTCGATGGTCTCAGCCAATTGGGCAAATTGGGCCTAATTCGGCTTTTGGACTTAATGGCCCGAGCCAATTGGGCCTAAATGGGGGTAGTTGGACACAATGGTCAGAGTAAATTGGGCTTCAGTGAATCTTTGGACTCAAGGGCCCGAACCACTTGGGCATTCGGACTCAATGGTCCGAGCCAATTAGGCTTGATTGGGTATTTGAACCAAATGGTCTGAGCAAATTGGGCATTTGGACTCATTGATCCGAGCCAATTGGGTTTAATTGGGTATTTGGACCCAATGGTCTGAGCCAATCGAGCATTTGGACTCAACAGTCTGATCCAATTGGGCTTGATTGGGTATTTGGACCTAATGGTTCAAACCAATCAGGCATTTGGACTCGGTGGTCCAAGCCAACTGGTTGTAATGGCCCAAGTGATCTGAGTCACATGGACCACGGGCAGGACTTACCCTTAGTGGGCCATGACTCTCACTTGAGTAGAGAGAAAGCACATAAGGCCAATCTTGTCAGGAGATCTTCAATCTGCAAATGGTACCACCGTGGGGGTATTTATAGGTTCCCAAGGAGACAAACAATTACGTGCACAACCCCTTGCCAGGCTACTTCTAGAAGAGTTCAGAAAAAAATTTTGTCAACCGCCCTATTTATTTTTTAAATTCCATTGGGCTAGTTTTGAGAGCGGGGGCTGACCCGGGATTTTTAAAGAAAAACCCCTAAAAGCTTAGCTATTATTTCTCTCTCCTAACCTAATGACCCATTGACCAGATTTAAGGGAGAGGGAGAGAGGCGGTTGAGAAGGGATAGAGCCATCGGGCTCTTTTTCTTCTCTTCCAGACTTCTCTCTAAAAGATAGGAGAGCCAAAGTAGAGAGAGAGAGAGAGAGAGAGAGGACCGCAAGTGGGTGCAAGGGCCATCGGGTGGTTTCTCCTCTACTCCAACATTCCCCCCTTTTATTATTTTTTATCCCATATCAATTAAAAGAGAGAGGAGAGAGAAAGTAGAGAGAAATAGAGGTCGTGACTTGGAGAATGGGCCATCGGGCCCTTTTTCTTCTTCCTCAAGTTTCTCCTTTTCTTCAATACCTATGTAGTCTGAGGCGCGCCTAGACGCTGAGGCGAGGTGAGGCGGTGGCTGCTCGCCTCGCTCTGACCACAGTTTGTCTCACTCTCTCTCTATCTCACATAGACACACACAGAATTTGATTTTTGATAGTGGTCTGTGTCACTCTCTCTCTGCCTAAAGGATTTATAATTTTTTTTTTAAATTTCTTCTCTTTCAGAATGTGAGAGATTACCTTTTGACTCACCAGAATTTGTTTTATGTCAGTTATCTGAATTTATTAGTTTCTTCATTATTGGTACCTTCATAGTTGTAATTTGATTTGTTAAATTCTATGTGAATTTAGTGAGTCATAATAATTTGAATCATAGGATCGAATGAATTTAGGAAATTTATTGACTTTATATAGGTATTTTTGTGATATTTAGACATATAGTTTATTTTTTGAATTGTATATACATATTTAATAAAATCTCACCTCAAACGCCTCAAATGCCTAGGCCATCGCCTAGGCATTTGAGGCATGAGGCGACCCCCTGGTCGTCTCGGTCGCCTCACATCTTAGACTACATAGTTCAATACTTAAATCTCATCAATATCCTCTTATAAATGAGGAGAGAGAAAGAGGAATGTAGGCGAGAGCAGGGCCATCGAGTCCTTTTTCTTCTATTTCAAATTTTCTCTCCTCTTTTGTTATATTTAACCCCTTAAAACCCTCCTTATTAAGAGGGATAAGGTGAGAGAGAGAAAGAGACAAGATCAGAGCGAGGCAAAGAGCCATCGGGCTCTGCTACCTCTTCTCCAAAAATCCTTCCCTTTTTCCCCCTCCCACTTTTTTACTTAAAATATTAATTGGCTCTGCAAAGAGAGAGCCATTGGGTGGGTTTCCTTCTTATGGGCAATTTTCATAAAACCTCCCAAGCAAAATGACCGCTTGCTCCCACTCTAAACTCCCATGCCCATCGGACTGCCTAAGAGAGGGAAGGGAGAGGGGAAGAGAGAGAGGAAGGCCGAGCGTGAGAGGGAAAAAAGCCATCAGGCTCCTTTCCTTCCTCTCCCTTACTTCCCTCCTTAATTTATTAAATGGAGTTTCCTTATAGGTCCGGGAGAGAGAGAGAGAGAAAGAGGCGGGCGCATAAGAGAGGGAAGGAGCCATCGGGCTCCTTTTCTTCCTCTCCCCCTTTTTCTCTCAATTTTAATTAATCCCTCCCATTAATAGGAAAAGGAGAGAGAAGAAAAGATGGGAGGCCAAGATTGGTTAGAGTCCCAATCAGACTCTTCTCCCCCTCATTTCTTTCTTTTAAATCCTTCATAAGAGAAGCCCAGCAGGCCAGGTCCAATTAGGACTCTTCCCATTCTCTTTCCTGAACCCATCGGCCTATTCCCTGCACAGCAAAAGGCCAGGGTAGTAGGCCACAGGGCATCAGAATCCTAATAGAACACTCCCTCTTTTTTGGCTTAAATCCTCTCTCTCCATTTCCCTATTTTCTTATGTAGCAGAAGGCTTGGCCTTCCCTTCCCTGGCGCAACAGCAGCAGCAGCTTTCCTTTTTTCCCTGGTGCAGCAGCAGAGGATTCCACGGACACCTGCAGCCTCTTCCTCCCTGGGGCAGCAGGAAGCCACAATGACCGCTAGGTTCCTCTCTCATCCCATGGTGTAGCAGAGAAACAACAGCAGCTGTGGCCCACCCTTCCCAGCGTAGCAGCAGCAGCAAGCTTGGCTGAAAGGGGGGGGGGGAATCAAAGGGCAGAACCTTCCCTATCCAATTTCAGGTGCGCCAAGTGCACTCCCCATGCAAGCTAAGTATTTGATATAATGCCCTGCATGTATATGTATATCCAAAGCACCCTAAGTGCTTCATGAAATGTGTATTTATGGGTCAATGTCTTTTCTAATCTCCAACATATCATCATTAGCATATTGCCCCTCAGCACTAGTTTCCAATTTCTTCTTTTGTTATATCATGAAGACAGGGTATCTGATATGATGCCCCTTTCAAGATCTGATGTACATATATGGGTTGCATCCAATGCAGGTGTTTGATGAAATGCCCAGTCAAAAGGCCCCCTTTTTCTATTCCCAACAGCTCCTCTGCTGCCAGTTTCTCCATGTGGAAGCTGCTGACGTAGTAGTGGCCACCATCCCCCATCTTCATCCAACTTCTCCTTCCTGGTTGCCAATACTGACTTTGTCCCTCAAGGGCTCCTCTGAGAGGCTCCAACCCTTCAGGTAATTCCAACTATGTGATAGCAATAACCATTGTATCTGCAAAGAATGGTCTCTAGTTGCATTAACACTAAACCTTGTCCCCCAAGGGCCCCTCTGACAGGCTCCAACCCTTCAGGTAATTCCAACCATGTGATATGAATAACCATTATATCTGCAAAGAATGGCCTCTAGGTGCATTCTATAAGGACTTATACCAGTCTTGCCAGACCCCTGAAGCCTATGTGCTCTCTATCACAGCTACATCACTCAGAGAAGATACCTCCTGCACCACCAAGGATGGTAGTATCGGTTTCGGTATCGGTTTCGGCCGGTACCGAAACCGATACGTATCGGTTTCGGTTTCGGTTTCGGCCGAAACCGGTTCAAAACAGTCAGAAAAGGCAAAAAATGTATTGAGCAGGTCTAGTTTCGGCCGAAACCAGACGGTTTCGGTCCGGTTTCGGTCGGTTTCGGTCCGGTTTCGGACTGCTACAGTGACAAGGCCCGTTTCGGTTTCGGTATCGACCGAAACCGATACGTTTCGGCCGAAACGTATCGGTTTCGGCCGATACTGCCATCCATGTGCACCACCAGAACTAAGAGGCAAATTGAACCTTAGCAAAATAGCAAATAGCCAATCTCCTGTCCCATTAGCACGTCCCTTGACCTGTAGTCTTCATCACTACATTATCAAACGCAAGGAAGGCATCCATGTAATGTAGTCAGAGGCATGCCTCAAAACACCTAGGCCAAGCTTTGCCAAATAGCAAAATAGCTGAGGGGCTGCTGGCTGCTGCTGCAGGGTGAGGGAGATTCCAAGGTTTGCTGCCGCCGCCGCCGTAAAGAAGTGTTGCGTGTAACTACGTTTTCTTGAGGGAGAGGTTGAGGTTTGTTTTGTTTTTTATTTTTTTTTGTTGTAGTTTAGTTTTTTTGTTGTAGGTTAATTTTAAATCATTAAATATGTTAAGACTCCAAATTAAACCCTAATTAGTTCCTTAAATTTGGGACTTTTGTCTAATTAGATTTAGTTAGGGTCAATTGAAGCTCAATTAAGCTTCATTGAACAATTTAGGGTGGGAGCATGCTGGTAATTAATTTTTATGAAAAGTGATTAGGGCAAAATTGATAATTAAGACCTAATTACACCCTTAAATTTGGGGCTTTTGTCTAATTAGGTTTAGTTAAAGTCAATTGAAACTCAATTAAGCTCCATTGAATAATTTAGGGTGGGAGCATGTTGCTAATTAATTTTTATGAGGGATGATTAGGGTAAAATTGATAATTAAGCTGTAATTAATTCTTTAAATTTGGGGCTTTGTCTAATTAGGTTTATTTAGGGTCAATTGAAGCTCAATTAAGCTTCATTGAATAATTTAGGGTGGGAGCATGTCGGTAATTAAATTTTATGAAGGGTGATTAATTAAAATTGATAATTAAACCCTAATTAGTTCCTTAAATTTGAAGGTTTTGTCTAATTAGGTTTAGTTAGGGTCAATCGAAGCTCAATTAAGCTTCATTAAATAATTTAGGGTGGGAGCATACTGGTAATTAAATTTTATGAAAGGTGATTAGGGTAAAATTGATAATTAAGTCCTAATTAGTTCTTTAAATTTGAGACTTTTATCTAATTAGGTTTAGTTAGGGTCAATTGAAGTTTAATTAAACTTCATTGAATAATTTAGGGTGGGAGCATACTGGTAATTAAATTTTATGAAGGGTGATTACGATAAAATTGATAATTAAGCCCTAATTAGTTCCTTAAATTTGGGACTTTTGTCTAATTAGATTTAGTTAGGGTCAATTGAAGCTCAATTAAGCTTCATTTAATAATTTGAAGCTCAATTATGTTGAATTGCATTTTTTTCATTGTAATTGCAACTATTTATCTTTAACTGTCGTAATGCAGTATCATGCCTAGACGTGAACAAAGTCAGGAGCAGCAAGGGCAGGAGGATCTGGGGTGGGCTCACCTCTCCTTAGTTGATACTGGAAGAAGAAAAGTGAAATGCAATTATTGTAAAAATGAGATACATGGCGGACTTACTAGAGGAAAGCAACATTTGGCAGGGATAAGAGGAGAGGTGAAACAATGTGACAGATGCCCTCGAGAGGTCCAAGAAGAAATGCGTCAGTGCCTTCTGGGCAAAAAGGAGAGGATGCAACAAAGGGCTGAAGATGAGGTTGAAATTGTTGAGAAGATTTCGGGCAGAAGGGGAAGGAGGGATGATGATGAGGAAGGCACTGAGGATTCAGATCCAGAGCTGACTGAAGCAATGGAGCGTGAACAAGCCGCTCGAAGGAAAGGAAAAGTACCCATAGGTTCAAGGACCTACTCCAGTACAGTTGCACGACGCCCTGACACTGGTGCTGTCCCGCAGAGAGGAGGCCCCATAGACAACTATCTGCATAGAAGGCCCCATGCTACACAACCTAAAATCAAGCAAGTATTGAGAGGGGTAAAAAAATCAGCAGAAGTTGGAGGGCATGCATTTAAAAGTATCTGCAAATGATTTTTCCATGCAGGTGTCCCTGCACATGCAGCTGAAAGTGAATATTTCCAACCTATACTAGATGCCATAGCAGATGCTGGCCCTGGCTTGAAGGCCCCGTCACGTCGAGACATATACGGGCGTGGTCTTGAGGGAGAGGTTGAGGAGCTCCATGACTGGGTTGAAAGCTTCAAGCATATATGGATGGAGAGGGGATGGACCATCATGTGTGATGACTGGACTAGTACCACGAAGAAGTCCATGATTAACTTTTTGATCTATTGCATCGAAGGTACAGTATTTGTTAAATCTGTAGATACATCAAATTATGAAAAAAATGCCAATTATTTATTTCATTTGATGGATAAGATGGTGGACCAAATTGGAGAAGACAATGTTGTGCAAGTAGTGCCTGATAATGAAGCCAGTTATAAGGCTGCAGGGAAGAAATTGATGCAAAAGCGCAGGCATTTATATTGGCTCCCATGTGCAGCACATTGTCTAGATCTGATACCTGAAGACATAGGAAAGGAAAATCATGTGAAGAAGACAATTGACAGGGCACAGAAAATCACCCAGTATATTTATGGCCATCCTAGGATATTGAATATGTTCAGGGGGCATGCAAGTGGGGGGCGAGATATCATCCGTGCAGGGCCAACCAGATTTGCTTCGAATTTCATTTCTTTGGAGTCTTTACACAAGTATAAGATTGAGCTCAATTCTTTCTACTTTATCCTTATACATATGATCCGTATTTGATTCAAATTTCATTTTTTTGAAGTCTCTGCACAGGTATAAGAATGAGTTGAAAGCTTTCATGTATCACAATGCCCTGCGGGAATACACTCCAAGAGGGATCCAAAGATTCTTATGTTAATTCTGGATTCCAATCAAGCAAACAACCTTACACTCCAAGAGGGATCCAAAGAGGGATGCAGGACTTGGCTACCTCATTGTTTGGTTATAGTGAATATACAGAATACATGCAACCTTTTTATGGGTATCAACATCAAAAGCCAGACGATGAGGGAGAAGGTTCTTCTAGTTATTATCCATATTAGTACATCATCATTTAGGTAAGGATCATTTAATTTATGTAACATTTACTGTGCCTAATCAGGTTTATTGTACTGCTTGAACCTACTTCATGCTTAGTATGTACTCAAGAATATTCGTTTAACATGTTCAATGCCTACTTCATGTTTATTGTACTGCTTGAACCTACTTCATGCTTAGTATGTACTCAAGAATATTCGTTTAACATGTTCAAAAATTGAGTATGATCAAGAAGTTAAGCAAGGGCTATATGATTGCATTGAAAAGCTAGCTCCATAAGCCTCGGTCCAGGATGCAAATTTCAACGAGCTTACAGCTTATCAGTATGCCCAAGGGTTATTTAGGAGAGATGGCCATTAGGCAACGCACTTATATGGTTCCGAGCATGAATGCTTTTCGTTTCTAATTTTCTTTTCATTCATGGAGTAAGAATTATTGTGAATTATGATTTGTTTATGGTGTAGCTACTTGGTGGTTGAACTTTGGCACTGCAACACCTCACCTTCAAAAGATGGCCATTCGGATCTTAAGTTTGACATGTAGTGCATCTAGTTGTGAGCGCAATTGGAGTACATTTGAGTAGGTTTGATCTGTAACTCCACATTCAAGTGCATAAAAGATGCTCCCTTAGTGTTTTTTTTGTTTAATTGATTGCAAATAACATATTTGTAGGTGCACACGAAGAAAAGGAATAGGTTAGAGCAAAAGAAACTGAACGATCTCGTTTTTGACAATATAATCAACACCTCCATGCTCCTTATTAGTGTCTTTAGCAAAGTGACTATGATCCTATTTCTTTGGATGACATTGATGATTGCAATGAGTGGATAACTAATCCTCCAGAAAAGGAAGATTTTGTGGATAAAGGGGAAAACCTCACATGGCTAGATGTTGAAATTGCTACCGTTGTTAATGAAAAGGAATGACCAACCACAAAGGCGGCAACCAAAAAATGTCGCATAGGAAAGGAAAAGAGCATTGCCACATCTCACTCCATAGATGAGGTTGATGTTGACTCCGAGGATACACAATAGGAGAATGAGCTTCCAAATGATAGGGACGACTCCTCTTTTATGAGTGATGAGGAGGCTTGAGAGTTTAGTGTATTTGCATGTATGACAATATAAGTGTTATCCTTGTTTAGGAATGAATGGAGTTAGAAAATTTATTGACTTTATATATGCAGTTTTTTATATTTATTTTTCAAAAAATATATATTTTGTGATATTTAGTCATATAGTTTAATTTTTGAATTGTATATATTTATTTAATAAAATCTCACCTCAAATGCCTCGGCCATCCCCTAACCATTTGAGGCGTGAGGCGACCCCCTAGTTGCCTCGGTCACCTCACGCCTCTGACTACATAAACCATAAGTTGTGAAAAATAGAACCAAAAGCAGGGAGGAAGTGAAAAGTGATACTTCAAAGGAAAAAAGGTTAGAAGCAAGAAATAATTTCACAACATAATTATCATCATCATCACAATGTTATCACATTTATTCATATGGTTTTGGCTACATGACTCTTGTCCCCCCACTCTTCTATCCAATGCCATGTCCATAGTTAAACCTAGAAGACATCGTTTTTACAACAAACAATGTCATTCTAGGTCTTACTCTGAGTCCCTTTACCTCCTCCATTTAAATTTTATAACACCTTCCAACAAACACTGAACTTGGACAAAGTGCACATCCCAAATTATCGAAACCTATTTTCCTCAGTTTAATGTCCATTGGAGCAACTCATTGATCTCCATGCATTTGTTCACTGCAAATTTTATCCTTTTTTGTCTTTCCATACCTCAGCATCCTCATCTCTGCCACATACTACAGATGTTCACAGTAACCAATAACCAGTTTATCCGACTGTTTATTAGCTTAACAAAGAGTTTTAGAATCATTTACACATTGGGCCATCAGCCACCTGAGTCAAACAGCCATTACCTCATTCCAGGCCACAGTCAGCCATACAGCCACCAACAGTAGCATCAGCTGACAGTTGTCGCCATGCTTTGACATAAAGAAGGATTCTATTTAGAGCACCCGACGCTCAAGCTTTTGGACATTATCTGAAACAAATCAAATTCATTTCGCAAACTCACACTAAAGGATATTTTCCTGTAACTATGACACCAGTGATCAAATTGCAAGGCAGAAAAGTTCCCCTTTACAAGAAATATTATAAGAATGATGAGGATACTCCAACTAGGCATAGAAAGTAGAAACAAAAAATACTGAAACAGATTCTTATGTTCAAGATATCCTCCATACAGACCAAGACTACTAATAGTTTACTACAAGCCTAGGAGTGCTCAGCTTGGTGTCGCATCTGAAGTTCCGCCTATCCTGTCCGCATTTTACTGACCAAAGCCATTGATTGCTTATGCACAGACCAAGTGTCATACTGAAATATCTGAGTTTCTCTTATAAGCAACGCCACTTCATGCAATTAGGAGAATACTACTTCTTATTTCAAACTTAACTGAGTCATCCGTGCTACTTTGTTGCATGGCTATCCAGTAGCGAAAAAGCTCTATTAACACTTCTTGTCAGAACTGCCAAAGAGAAGAGAAGAAAAAAAAGTCCCCGTCTAGCCACCCCCCCCAAAAGGCCCAACCCTTTCTACCAACAGAAACCAAAAATACTTACATCAATGCAAAGAAATCCCCAAAAAAATTCCAAACTCAAACCGAGCTATCTATTACAACTCATTTTTCTAGCTTGCCCTGTAGTCTCCCCATGAATGTGTTTCTTGCGATGAATTCCCTTTCTTGCTTGTCAGTGGCCTTCTCCTTTGCCTTACAGTCTACTGCATCCATTGTCTGGCCTGTAAATTCCTCGAAACACTGTTTGGGTAGATCAAAGGCTCATTTACCCTATTCAGAAAATTCTGCAGTTTCTTGGCCAGGACATAAACAAATAAGCATATAAGCTGTGTGTAACCCAGCAGCTGATCCAGGACCATGACCATGGTAGGGCTACCAGGAGACAAGTCTCCATCTACCACCAACTAAGGATTGCCCTCAGAGACATCGGCTCCTTAGACAAATCAATTGTGGGAAGATGAAATATATGATATAATATAACATATATATTCCGGGACTATGGAACAAAGCCCTAGAATATTATGGAATATGTTCATCAGGTTTTATGGTTCATGTGTTGGACCTTTCCCTCCCGACCTCAATCGGTGTTTAATTTTATTGGCTGCACGGCCGAAAACCCTTGATTAACTGCTCATAGAATGCCATAATTATACAAATGTATCACTCACATAGGCTTCACGAATACATTTGCCTGTCCAAAATTGGTTCGAAGGTATTCTAGGTGGCTTTAGGTTGAATTGCGTTGATTTTAAGTCATTTGTTCATAGTGTGTTTTGGTCATTTGAGATGTTTGGGGGGGTTTAAGGGACCATTATAAGGTTTGAGACATGTTTTAGTGACTATGGTGGGTTTTAGAACCCTGGGGTATGTTTTCAGAGAATTCTGGGCATTTTGCGTCTCAGGGGTATTTTGGTCATTTTAGATATTTTTAGGGTTGAAAAGTGCATTTTTGAGAATTTTTTAGGGTGTTAGGGGTATTTTTGTCATTTTGGCCATCTTTTAGGGTTTGGGGGGTATTTTAGGCATTCCCATAATTTTTTGGCAATTTTGTGGATTTTTATGGTTTCAGGGGTATTTTCACAATTTCAGACATCTTCCTAGGGTTTCGGGGGTATGTTGGGCACTTTGGGCATTTCATATTTTTTGGAGATTTTTCTTGATTTTTAGGAAATTTTATAATGTTAAGGGTATTTTGGTTATTTTAGGTCAGGGTACGACTTGGGTGAGTTTCGGGTAAGGTTAGAAGGGTACTTTGGCTATTTAGCCCACAAGACTAGCATTAAACATTCACGTATACACTGAAAGGTACATGAATAAA
The DNA here is from genome assembly GCA_022559845.1 of Amorphophallus konjac. Classification (NCBI taxonomy): domain Eukaryota; kingdom Viridiplantae; phylum Streptophyta; class Magnoliopsida; order Alismatales; family Araceae; genus Amorphophallus; species Amorphophallus konjac. Next base: position 400,079,375 of record CM040118.1, read on the forward strand.
AATTTAACTTTCATTCATCATTCATGGAGAAATTATATCAAAATTAGTTTGGATCGGTCAAGTACATGGAAAGATTAGTCGTCCCGACTAGCTGGGTCTAATTGGGCGGTTCAGACTTAGTAATCTAGGCCAATTGGGTTTGACGGACTCAATGCTCCAACTAATTGGGTCCATGATGGGACAATTGGGCATAATGGACTCGATGGTCTCAGCCAATTGGGCAAATTGGGCCTAATTCGGCTTTTGGACTTAATGGCCCGAGCCAATTGGGCCTAAATGGGGGTAGTTGGACACAATGGTCAGAGTAAATTGGGCTTCAGTGAATCTTTGGACTCAAGGGCCCGAACCACTTGGGCATTCGGACTCAATGGTCCGAGCCAATTAGGCTTGATTGGGTATTTGAACCAAATGGTCTGAGCAAATTGGGCATTTGGACTCATTGATCCGAGCCAATTGGGTTTAATTGGGTATTTGGACCCAATGGTCTGAGCCAATCGAGCATTTGGACTCAACAGTCTGATCCAATTGGGCTTGATTGGGTATTTGGACCTAATGGTTCAAACCAATCAGGCATTTGGACTCGGTGGTCCAAGCCAACTGGTTGTAATGGCCCAAGTGATCTGAGTCACATGGACCACGGGCAGGACTTACCCTTAGTGGGCCATGACTCTCACTTGAGTAGAGAGAAAGCACATAAGGCCAATCTTGTCAGGAGATCTTCAATCTGCAAATGGTACCACCGTGGGGGTATTTATAGGTTCCCAAGGAGACAAACAATTACGTGCACAACCCCTTGCCAGGCTACTTCTAGAAGAGTTCAGAAAAAAATTTTGTCAACCGCCCTATTTATTTTTTAAATTCCATTGGGCTAGTTTTGAGAGCGGGGGCTGACCCGGGATTTTTAAAGAAAAACCCCTAAAAGCTTAGCTATTATTTCTCTCTCCTAACCTAATGACCCATTGACCAGATTTAAGGGAGAGGGAGAGAGGCGGTTGAGAAGGGATAGAGCCATCGGGCTCTTTTTCTTCTCTTCCAGACTTCTCTCTAAAAGATAGGAGAGCCAAAGTAGAGAGAGAGAGAGAGAGAGAGAGGACCGCAAGTGGGTGCAAGGGCCATCGGGTGGTTTCTCCTCTACTCCAACATTCCCCCCTTTTATTATTTTTTATCCCATATCAATTAAAAGAGAGAGGAGAGAGAAAGTAGAGAGAAATAGAGGTCGTGACTTGGAGAATGGGCCATCGGGCCCTTTTTCTTCTTCCTCAAGTTTCTCCTTTTCTTCAATACCTATGTAGTCTGAGGCGCGCCTAGACGCTGAGGCGAGGTGAGGCGGTGGCTGCTCGCCTCGCTCTGACCACAGTTTGTCTCACTCTCTCTCTATCTCACATAGACACACACAGAATTTGATTTTTGATAGTGGTCTGTGTCACTCTCTCTCTGCCTAAAGGATTTATAATTTTTTTTTAAATTTCTTCTCTTTCAGAATGTGAGAGATTACCTTTTGACTCACCAGAATTTGTTTTATGTCAGTTATCTGAATTTATTAGTTTCTTCATTATTGGTACCTTCATAGTTGTAATTTGATTTGTTAAATTCTATGTGAATTTAGTGAGTCATAATAATTTGAATCATAGGATCGAATGAATTTAGGAAATTTATTGACTTTATATAGGTATTTTTGTGATATTTAGACATATAGTTTATTTTTTGAATTGTATATACATATTTAATAAAATCTCACCTCAAACGCCTCAAATGCCTAGGCCATCGCCTAGGCATTTGAGGCATGAGGCGACCCCCTGGTCGTCTCGGTCGCCTCACATCTTAGACTACATAGTTCAATACTTAAATCTCATCAATATCCTCTTATAAATGAGGAGAGAGAAAGAGGAATGTAGGCGAGAGCAGGGCCATCGAGTCCTTTTTCTTCTATTTCAAATTTTCTCTCCTCTTTTGTTATATTTAACCCCTTAAAACCCTCCTTATTAAGAGGGATAAGGTGAGAGAGAGAAAGAGACAAGATCAGAGCGAGGCAAAGAGCCATCGGGCTCTGCTACCTCTTCTCCAAAAATCCTTCCCTTTTTCCCCCTCCCACTTTTTTACTTAAAATATTAATTGGCTCTGCAAAGAGAGAGCCATTGGGTGGGTTTCCTTCTTATGGGCAATTTTCATAAAACCTCCCAAGCAAAATGACCACTTGCTCCCACTCTAAACTCCCATGCCCATCGGACTGCCTAAGAGAGGGAAGGGAGAGGGGAAGAGAGAGAGGAAGGCCGAGCGTGAGAGGGAAAAAAGCCATCAGGCTCCTTTCCTTCCTCTCCCTTACTTCCCTCCTTAATTTATTAAATGGAGTTTCCTTATAGGTCCGGGAGAGAGAGAGAGAGAAAGAGGCGGGCGCATAAGAGAGGGAAGGAGCCATCGGGCTCCTTTTCTTCCTCTCCCCCTTTTTCTCTCAATTTTAATTAATCCCTCCCATTAATAGGAAAAGGAGAGAGAAGAAAAGATGGGAGGCCAAGATTGGTTAGAGTCCCAATCAGACTCTTCTCCCCCTCATTTCTTTCTTTTAAATCCTTCATAAGAGAAGCCCAGCAGGCCAGGTCCAATTAGGACTCTTCCCATTCTCTTTCCTGAACCCATCGGCCTATTCCCTGCACAGCAAAAGGCCAGGGTAGTAGGCCACAGGGCATCAGAATCCTAATAGAACACTCCCTCTTTTTTGGCTTAAATCCTCTCTCTCCATTTCCCTATTTTCTTATGTAGCAGAAGGCTTGGCCTTCCCTTCCCTGGCGCAACAGCAGCAGCAGCTTTCCTTTTTTCCCTGGTGCAGCAGCAGAGGATTCCACGGACACCTGCAGCCTCTTCCTCCCTGGGGCAGCAGGAAGCCACAATGACCGCTAGGTTCCTCTCTCATCCCATGGTGTAGCAGAGAAACAACAGCAGCTGTGGCCCACCCTTCCCAGCGTAGCAGCAGCAGCAAGCTTGGCTGAAAGGGGGGGGGGAATCAAAGGGCAGAACCTTCCCTATCCAATTTCAGGTGCGCCAAGTGCACTCCCCATGCAAGCTAAGTATTTGATATAATGCCCTGCATGTATATGTATATCCAAAGCACCCTAAGTGCTTCATGAAATGTGTATTTATGGGTCAATGTCTTTTCTAATCTCCAACATATCATCATTAGCATATTGCCCCTCAGCACTAGTTTCCAATTTCTTCTTTTGTTATATCATGAAGACAGGGTATCTGATATGATGCCCCTTTCAAGATCTGATGTACATATATGGGTTGAATCCAATGCAGGTGTTTGATGAAATGCCCAGTCAAAAGGCCCCCTTTTTCTATTCCCAACAGCTCCTCTGCTGCCAGTTTCTCCATGTGGAAGCTGCTGACGTAGTAGTGGCCACCATCCCCCATCTTCATCCAACTTCTCCTTCCTGGTTGCCAATACTGACTTTGTCCCTCAAGGGCTCCTCTGAGAGGCTCCAACCCTTCAGGTAATTCCAACTATGTGATAGCAATAACCATTGTATCTGCAAAGAATGGTCTCTAGTTGCATTAACACTAAACCTTGTCCCCCAAGGGCCCCTCTGACAGGCTCCAACCCTTCAGGTAATTCCAACCATGTGATATGAATAACCATTATATCTGCAAAGAATGGCCTCTAGGTGCATTCTATAAGGACTTATACCAGTCTTGCCAGACCCCTGAAGCCTATGTGCTCTCTATCACAGCTACATCACTCAGAGAAGATACCTCCTGCACCACCAAGGATGGTAGTATCGGTTTCGGTATCGGTTTCGGCCGGTACCGAAACCGATACGTATCGGTTTCGGTTTCGGTTTCGGCCGAAACCGGTTCAAAACAGTCAGAAAAGGCAAAAAATGTATTGAGCAGGTCTAGTTTCGGCCGAAACCAGACGGTTTCGGTCCGGTTTCGGTCGGTTTCGGTCCGGTTTCGGTCCGGTTTCGGACTGCTACAGTGACAAGGCCCGTTTCGGTTTCGGTATCGACCGAAACCGATACGTTTCGGCCGAAACGTATCGGTTTCGGCCGATACTGCCATCCATGTGCACCACCAGAACTAAGAGGCAAATTGAACCTTAGCAAAATAGCAAATAGCCAATCTCCTGTCCCATTAGCACGTCCCTTGACCTGTAGTCTTCATCACTACATTATCAAACGCAAGGAAGGCATCCATGTAATGTAGTCAGAGGCATGCCTCAAAACACCTAGGCCAAGCTTAGCCAAATAGCAAAATAGCTGAGGGGCTGCTGGCTGCTGCTGCAGGGTGAGGGAGATTCCAAGGTTTGCTGCCGCCGCCGCCGTAAAGAAGTGTTGCGTGTAACTACGTTTTCTTGAGGGAGAGGTTGAGGTTTGTTTTGTTTTTTATTTTTTTTTGTTGTAGTTTAGTTTTTTTGTTGTAGGTTAATTTTAAATCATTAAATATGTTAAGACTCCAAATTAAACCCTAATTAGTTCCTTAAATTTGGGACTTTTGTCTAATTAGATTTAGTTAGGGTCAATTGAAGCTCAATTAAGCTTCATTGAACAATTTAGGGTGGGAGCATGCTGGTAATTAATTTTTATGAAAAGTGATTAGGGCAAAATTGATAATTAAGACCTAATTACACCCTTAAATTTGGGGCTTTTGTCTAATTAGGTTTAGTTAAAGTCAATTGAAACTCAATTAAGCTCCATTGAATAATTTAGGGTGGGAGCATGTTGCTAATTAATTTTTATGAGGGATGATTAGGGTAAAATTGATAATTAAGCTGTAATTAATTCTTTAAATTTGGGGCTTTGTCTAATTAGGTTTATTTAGGGTCAATTGAAGCTCAATTAAGCTTCATTGAATAATTTAGGGTGGGAGCATGTCGGTAATTAAATTTTATGAAGGGTGATTAATTAAAATTGATAATTAAACCCTAATTAGTTCCTTAAATTTGAAGGTTTTGTCTAATTAGGTTTAGTTAGGGTCAATCGAAGCTCAATTAAGCTTCATTAAATAATTTAGGGTGGGAGCATACTGGTAATTAAATTTTATGAAAGGTGATTAGGGTAAAATTGATAATTAAGTCCTAATTAGTTCTTTAAATTTGAGACTTTTATCTAATTAGGTTTAGTTAGGGTCAATTGAAGTTTAATTAAACTTCATTGAATAATTTAGGGTGGGAGCATACTGGTAATTAAATTTTATGAAGGGTGATTACGATAAAATTGATAATTAAGCCCTAATTAGTTCCTTAAATTTGGGACTTTTGTCTAATTAGATTTAGTTAGGGTCAATTGAAGCTCAATTAAGCTTCATTTAATAATTTGAAGCTCAATTATGTTGAATTGCATTTTTTTCATTGTAATTGCAACTATTTATCTTTAACTGTCGTAATGCAGTATCATGCCTAGACGTGAACAAAGTCAGGAGCAGCAAGGGCAGGAGGATCTGGGGTGGGCTCACCTCTCCTTAGTTGATACTGGAAGAAGAAAAGTGAAATGCAATTATTGTAAAAATGAGATACATGGCGGACTTACTAGAGGAAAGCAACATTTGGCAGGGATAAGAGGAGAGGTGAAACAATGTGACAGATGCCCTCGAGAGGTCCAAGAAGAAATGCGTCAGTGCCTTCTGGGCAAAAAGGAGAGGATGCAACAAAGGGCTGAAGATGAGGTTGAAATTGTTGAGAAGATTTCGGGCAGAAGGGGAAGGAGGGATGATGATGAGGAAGGCACTGAGGATTCAGATCCAGAGCTGACTGAAGCAATGGAGCGTGAACAAGCCGCTCGAAGGAAAGGAAAAGTACCCATAGGTTCAAGGACCTACTCCAGTACAGTTGCACGACGCCCTGACACTGGTGCTGTCCCGCAGAGAGGAGGCCCCATAGACAACTATCTGCATAGAAGGCCCCATGCTACACAACCTAAAATCAAGCAAGTATTGAGAGGGGTAAAAAAATCAGCAGAAGTTGGAGGGCATGCATTTAAAAGTATCTGCAAATGATTTTTCCATGCAGGTGTCCCTGCACATGCAGCTGAAAGTGAATATTTCCAACCTATACTAGATGCCATAGCAGATGCTGGCCCTGGCTTGAAGGCCCCGTCACGTCGAGACATATACGGGCGTGGTCTTGAGGGAGAGGTTGATGAGCTCCATGACTGGGTTGAAAGCTTCAAGCATATATGGATGGAGAGGGGATGGACCATCATGTGTGATGACTGGACTAGTACCACGAAGAAGTCCATGATTAACTTTTTGATCTATTGCATCGAAGGTACAGTATTTGTTAAATCTGTAGATACATCAAATTATGAAAAAAATGCCAATTATTTATTTCATTTGATGGATAAGATGGTGGACCAAATTGGAGAAGACAATGTTGTGCAAGTAGTGCCTGATAATGAAGCCAGTTATAAGGCTGCAGGGAAGAAATTGATGCAAAAGCGCAGGCATTTATATTGGCTCCCATGTGCAGCACATTGTCTAGATCTGATACCTGAAGACATAGGAAAGGAAAATCATGTGAAGAAGACAATTGACAGGGCACAGAAAATCACCCAGTATATTTATGGCCATCCTAGGATATTGAATATGTTCAGGGGGCATGCAAGTGGGGGGCGAGATATCATCCGTGCAGGGCCAACCAGATTTGCTTCGAATTTCATTTCTTTGGAGTCTTTACACAGGTATAAGATTGAGCTCAATTCTTTCTACTTTATCCTTATACATATGATCCGTATTTGATTCAAATTTCATTTTTTTGAAGTCTCTGCACAGGTATAAGAATGAGTTGAAAGCTTTCATGTATCACAATGCCCTGCGGGAATACACTCCAAGAGGGATCCAAAGATTCTTATGTTAATTCTGGATTCCAATCAAGCCAACAACCTTACACTCCAAGAGGGATCCAAAGAGGGATGCAGGACTTGGCTACCTCATTGTTTGGTTATAGTGAATATACAGAATACATGCAACCTTTTTATGGGTATCAACATCAAAAGCCAGACGATGAGGGAGAAGGTTCTTCTAGTTATTATCCATATTAGTACATCATCATTTAGGTAAGGATCATTTAATTTATGTAACATTTACTGTGCCTAATCAGGTTTATTGTACTGCTTGAACCTACTTCATGCTTAGTATGTACTCAAGAATATTCGTTTAACATGTTCAATGCCTACTTCATGTTTATTGTACTGCTTGAACCTACTTCATGCTTAGTATGTACTCAAGAATATTCGTTTAACATGTTCAAAAATTGAGTATGATCAAGAAGTTAAGCAAGGGCTATATGATTGCATTGAAAAGCTAGCTCCATAAGCCTCGGTCCAGGATGCAAATTTCAACGAGCTTACAGCTTATCAGTATGCCCAAGGGTTATTTAGGAGAGATGGCCATTAGGCAACGCACTTATATGGTTCCGAGCATGAATGCTTTTCGTTTCTAATTTTCTTTTCATTCATGGAGTAAGAATTATTGTGAATTATGATTTGTTTATGGTGTAGCTACTTGGTGGTTGAACTTTGGCACTGCAACACCTCACCTTCAAAAGATGGCCATTCGGATCTTAAGTTTGACATGTAGTGCATCTAGTTGTGAGCGCAATTGGAGTACATTTGAGTAGGTTTGATCTGTAACTCCACATTCAAGTGCATAAAAGATGCTCCCTTAGTGTTTTTTTTGTTTAATTGATTGCAAATAACATATTTGTAGGTGCACACGAAGAAAAGGAATAGGTTAGAGCAAAAGAAACTGAACGATCTCGTTTTTGACAATATAATCAACACCTCCATGCTCCTTATTAGTGTCTTCAGCAAAGTGACTATGATCCTATTTCTTTGGATGACATTGATGATTGCAATGAGTGGATAACTAATCCTCCAGAAAAGGAAGATTTTGTGGATAAAGGGGAAAACCTCACATGGCTAGATGTTGAAATTGCTACCGTTGTTAATGAAAAGGAATGACCAACCACAAAGGCGGCAACCAAAAAATGTCGCATAGGAAAGGAAAAGAGCATTGCCACATCTCACTCCATAGATGAGGTTGATGTTGACTCCGAGGATACACAATAGGAGAATGAGCTTCCAAATGATAGGGACGACTCCTCTTTTATGAGTGATGAGGAGGCTTGAGAGTTTAGTGTATTTGCATGTATGACAATATAAGTGTTATCCTTGTTTAGGAATGAATGGAGTTAGAAAATTTATTGACTTTATATATGCAGTTTTTTATATTTATTTTTCAAAAAATATATATTTTGTGATATTTAGTCATATAGTTTAATTTTTGAATTGTATATATTTATTTAATAAAATCTCACCTCAAATGCCTCGGCCATCCCCTAACCATTTGAGGCGTGAGGCGACCCCCTAGTTGCCTCGGTCACCTCACGCCTCTGACTACATAAACCATAAGTTGTGAAAAATAGAACCAAAAGCAGGGAGGAAGTGAAAAGTGATACTTCAAAGGAAAAAAGGTTAGAAGCAAGAAATAATTTCACAACATAATTATCATCATCATCACAATGTTATCACATTTATTCATATGGTTTTGGCTACATGACTCTTGTCCCCCCACTCTTCTATCCAATGCCATGTCCATAGTTAAACCTAGAAGACATCGTTTTTACAACAAACAATGTCATTCTAGGTCTTACTCTGAGTCCCTTTACCTCCTCCATTTAAATTTTATAACACCTTCCAACAAACACTGAACTTGGACAAAGTGCACATCCCAAATTATCGAAACCTATTTTCCTCAGTTTAATGTCCATTGGAGCAACTCATTGATCTCCATGCATTTGTTCACTGCAAATTTTATCCTTTTTTGTCTTTCCATACCTCAGCATCCTCATCTCTGCCACATACTACAGATGTTCACAGTAACCAATAACCAGTTTATCCGACTGTTTATTAGCTTAACAAAGAGTTTTAGAATCATTTACACATTGGGCCATCAGCCACCTGAGTCAAACAGCCATTACCTCATTCCAGGCCACAGTCAGCCATACAGCCACCAACAGTAGCATCAGCTGACAGTTGTCGCCATGCTTTGACATAAAGAAGGATTCTATTTAGAGCACCCGACGCTCAAGCTTTTGGACATTATCTGAAACAAATCAAATTCATTTCGCAAACTCACACTAAAGGATATTTTCCTGTAACTATGACACCAGTGATCAAATTGCAAGGCAGAAAAGTTCCCCTTTACAAGAAATATTATAAGAATGATGAGGATACTCCAACTAGGCATAGAAAGTAGAAACAAAAAATACTGAAACAGATTCTTATGTTCAAGATATCCTCCATACAGACCAAGACTACTAATAGTTTACTACAAGCCTAGGAGTGCTCAGCTTGGTGTCGCATCTGAAGTTCCGCCTATCCTGTCCGCATTTTACTGACCAAAGCCATTGATTGCTTATGCACAGACCAAGTGTCATACTGAAATATCTGAGTTTCTCTTATAAGCAACGCCACTTCATGCAATTAGGAGAATACTACTTCTTATTTCAAACTTAACTGAGTCATCCGTGCTACTTTGTTGCATGGCTATCCAGTAGCGAAAAAGCTCTATTAACACTTCTTGTCAGAACTGCCAAAGAGAAGAGAAGAAAAAAAAGTCCCCGTCTAGCCACCCCCCCCAAAAGGCCCAACCCTTTCTACCAACAGAAACCAAAAATACTTACATCAATGCAAAGAAATCCCCAAAAAAATTCCAAACTCAAACCGAGCTATCTATTACAACTCATTTTTCTAGCTTGCCCTGTAGTCTCCCCATGAATGTGTTTCTTGCGATGAATTCCCTTTCTTGCTTGTCAGTGGCCTTCTCCTTTGCCTTACAGTCTACTGCATCCATTGTCTGGCCTGTAAATTCCTCGAAACACTGTTTGGGTAGATCAAAGGCTCATTTACCCTATTCAGAAAATTCTGCAGTTTCTTGGCCAGGACATAAACAAATAAGCATATAAGCTGTGTGTAACCCAGCAGCTGATCCAGGACCATGACCATGGTAGGGCTACCAGGAGACAAGTCTCCATCTACCACCAACTAAGGATTGCCCTCAGAGACATCGGCTCCTTAGACAAATCAATTGTGGGAAGATGAAATATATGATATAATATAACATATATATTCCGGGACTATGGAACAAAGCCCTAGAATATTATGGAATATGTTCATCAGGTTTTATGGTTCATGTGTTGGACCTTTCCCTCCCGACCTCAATCGGTGTTTAATTTTATTGGCTGCACGGCCGAAAACCCTTGATTAACTGCTCATAGAATGCCATAATTATACAAATGTATCACTCACATAGGCTTCACGAATACATTTGCCTGTCCAAAATTGGTTCGAAGGTATTCTAGGTGGCTTTAGGTTGAATTGCGTTGATTTTAAGTCATTTGTTCATAGTGTGTTTTGGTCATTTGAGATGTTTGGGGGGGTTTAAGGGACCATTATAAGGTTTGAGACATGTTTTAGTGACTATGGTGGGTTTTAGAACCCTGGGGTATGTTTTCAGAGAATTCTGGGCATTTTGCGTCTCAGGGGTATTTTGGTCATTTTAGATATTTTTAGGGTTGAAAAGTGCATTTTTGAGAATTTTTTAGGGTGTTAGGGGTATTTTTGTCATTTTGGCCATCTTTTAGGGTTTGGGGGGTATTTTAGGCATTCCCATAATTTTTTGGCAATTTTGTGGATTTTTATGGTTTCAGGGGTATTTTCACAATTTCAGACATCTTCCTAGGGTTTCGGGGGTATGTTGGGCACTTTGGGCATTTCATATTTTTTGGAGATTTTTCTTGATTTTTAGGAAATTTTATAATGTTAAGGGTATTTTGGTTATTTTAGGTCAGGGTACGACTTGGGTGAGTTTCGGGTAAGGTTAGAAGGGTACTTTGGCTATTTAGCCCACAAGACTAGCATTAAACATTCACGTATACACTGAAAGGTACATGAATAAAAATTTAACTTTCATTCATCATTCATGGAGAAATTATATCAAAATTAGTTTGGATCGGTCAAGTACATGGAAAGATTAGTCGTCCCGACTAGCTGGGTCTAATTGGGCGGTTCAGACTTAGTAATCTAGGCCAATTGGGTTTGACGGACTCAATGCTCCAACTAATTGGGTCCATGATGGGACAATTGGGCATAATGGACTCGATGGTCTCAGCCAATTGGGCAAATTGGGCCTAATTCGGCTTTTGGACTTAATGGCCCGAGCCAATTGGGCCTAAATGGGGGTAGTTGGACACAATGGTCAGAGTAAATTGGGCTTCAGTGAATCTTTGGACTCAAGGGCCCGAACCACTTGGGCATTCGGACTCAATGGTCCGAGCCAATTAGGCTTGATTGGGTATTTGAACCAAATGGTCTGAGCAAATTGGGCATTTGGACTCATTGATCCGAGCCAATTGGGTTTAATTGGGTATTTGGACCCAATGGTCTGAGCCAATCGAGCATTTGGACTCAACAGTCTGATCCAATTGGGCTTGATTGGGTATTTGGACCTAATGGTTCAAACCAATCAGGCATTTGGACTCGGTGGTCCAAGCCAACTGGTTGTAATGGCCCAAGTGATCTGAGTCACATGGGTTTCGGACCGAAACGAAACGACACCGAAGGCCGAAACCGGGCTGAAACCAAATGTAGGGTTTTCAGAAAAAAAAATAATAATTTAATTGGTTTCGGACAGAAACCGAAACCGAAACGGTTTCGATTTTGGACCCGGCCGAAACTGGTACTGCCATCCCTGCTTGTAATTCAAACTTTTATCCCAGCTCGGAGGGACACCCTAAATGCATATGGGCTGATAATAGGTGAGACCATGAGGGATGTGATGGGGCAGAAAATCAAATAAGGTAAAGGGAGCTCTTACACTCTTCCACCCCTTGACTATTATTAGATTAAAAATTATAAAAACTTTGATAAAGATAATTACATTATAATATTATAAACAATACTAAAAATAAAACATGAAATACAATGATATACTGAAATAACATCATTAAAATATCATATTATTTAAATTTAACAACAAATTAATCAACTTCAGGCAGCCCTTTTCATCACAGGAAGGTGCCCTCACCCTCTTTCATAGACAAATTCTAACAGGCCAATATCTTTGCACAAGGGGGCTTCTACAAGTGATAGTGATGGAGATGATGACCTAGAAAGAAAGAATCAGATATGGAAGTCATGCTATCAAATCTTCTAGTTCTCATGATGCCATTATTAGATCAGCCTCCACTCTCAATTATGGAATCATCTAGGGAGAAGGCCTAACCCATGATAAATTTGGATGGGCCGTAAAGCTTTACCAAGTTGGTGGGACCATGTATCAAGGGTCCAACCAAGTTAGTACAGAATCTCCTGGATAAGCTAAACAAGCCATTGACACAAGCTGACCAGCAGTTGCATGACGTTGAGGCCTAGCAGCATCCACAGGAGAAAGACAGTAAGGCTTAAAAAAAAAGATTGGGAAGAGGGAAACTGGGAAAGAGCATTTGTCATGGGGAACACAATCATCAATGGATTGCAAGGCAACCTCAGGATGACCTATAATGGTTTGGTCAGTTGCATCTGTTTTTTTCCTTTTTTGGTTTTCCTTTTTTGCTTGTGATGGATGTTTTGGCATTCAGCCACATTCATGTTTTTGTTGGAGACTTATGGATTGTGATTACCTGGATACGTTTTGGGGTAGTGGAACATAAATGTCATCAGGGGTGGGACACATTGCAAAATTATGGTGCCAAGGCAGGGTCATTGTTACACCTAGAGCTGTAAATGCTACTCTGACTTTCTGCTTGCTGATCCATTTCTGACATTTAGGAAATGGATACAAAAACAAGACTGAGGACTTGAACCTTGACTTATAAATCACATGACTCGGAAGCAAATGCTTTAGTTTGGTGGGAGATGTTACCTTTTCCTCATACACATAATAGAGATGGACATCACATTGCATGCATCAACTTGTTGGATGCATTATGTGACATACGATGTGCAGCAATGCATGTTGTGCACCTTTAAAGGACCACTGTGGGTGAGAAGGGGTCCATTTCCCAATCCACTTCTAAATCAAAACTCAAACACATGTTTCAAATTCTGCTTTTGTTTTCTGATCTTTCATATAATAAATGGAAGTCAAAACACCTATTTCTATTTTTGTCTCTGACCCATTCACAGACCTGGTTACAACATCATACTTGCATTCTTTTTTCTCCTTTAATGAAATTGTGGCACCATCCACCTTCAAGAAAAGGGTCAATTCATCAATTGTAGTTCCGATTCTGCATCAAGTTGAAAACTGTTGTTTAGGCCAAAACCAGCCAGCTATGACATATCTAGTCAGATTTTAAATCTATTAGAAGTTTACTAAAAGTGTAAAATAATTAAGAAACTAATTCTAGTCTAAAGATGGCTTAGGATATTTTTTCCTGATTTTATAACAAAGCCAGCCAATTCAACTCTAGAACTGGTTGAACTGCACTTGTGTAGCCTGTTACAATCTGGTTAGGTTGGTTCTAGACAAAATAGGTTAGTGTTTAAGATTCATGATAGTGTGAAGACGTGGATCAATCAAAAGAATCCATTTTTAATATTAGAATGAGCGAAAGCAAGCCATGCAAGTCCAGAGACACTCTTTTTAAGTTGTCTGAATATTTCTAGGTAAGCCCAGATTTCAAGATCTTCCAGAACACAGTTTGTCTTAATTGGCCTGCAGGGCACTCGCCAAGCCCTCCCCTTGACCTCCCCCCCTGTTCACCTCCCACTTTCCCCATCTTCTTATCCTTTCTTACCACAGGTTTGCCAATCCATTATTGATGTCAATGCCAACCTCATCCTCAATGACATTCCACAACATCTTCACAAACCAGACCTTCATACAAGGGAGGGTACACACTGGGAGAGGGGCTCACCAAGAAACAGCGATGGAGTAGGCATGCAAGGATACAGTGAAGAGTGAAGACAGTGTTGTCAATCCTTTTTTCCCTTGTTTGAAATTGTTTTGGGGCAGTTAGGCATTTTCCCTTCTTTGCTGGTCCTAAGCATGAATAGATTGGCCTATACAAGACTCATGCAAGGTCTGAGCAAACACCAAACCAGCAAAGTCCCGATTGGCTTATTTTGGCTTGGTCCCAGTCTACCACATTGACATCCTGGTAAGAGTAGTGGGGAAAGGTCCGAAAGATTGTCTCGAACAGACATGGACATTGATAAGATCCTTCCATAATCCAAGGAAAGACAAAGCCCACCCATCCATGTTAGATGCATAATATGCTTCATGGTTAGCTCTTTCGACCTTGGATTGAGGCCACCCTAGGGATACCATCCAGCACACCAGTGCTCTAAATTTCCCTTCAATGGGAAGATCATCAAGGTGAAGAGCATTTCAGTCAAGGATCCCAAGGGCAAATCCACAGCTTCTGCTGCCTGCCTTAACCTCGTCCAACCAAATGTCCCACTAAATCTTTTCTTTCAGTCCTCATAGGATCATTGATTCCATAAATTTCCACATACTCTCAGCTAATGAACAAAGGGTGATTAAAGAAATTGTAGCAAGGACAAAAGCAGCAACTCTAGAAGATAGCTCTATTCTTTCAAGAAGATATCATACGATGATATTGCCAATGCAAAACAGAAGCTAAATTTCCCATGATCAGTTTTCAGAACCCTTCTACCTATAAAGAAGTAATACCCACATTCAAGTTACCAGAAAAATCAGTACTCCTAGAAAAATACCTGACAGCCTCAGATACGACATACAAGGCATGGCCTACCCTACACAGTCTATGCACAATGGTATCAATTGACAAGTAAATTTCGCAACTCTATATTACCTTGAATAATGCAAAATATATATCCACCAATCGTTTTGCCACATTAGGTCCAGCACCTCGCTTCGATAGAAGAATTTGGCTCAAAAAATTAACCTGAATAAAAAAAAAGTCATCAAGAACAGAGGATTCCGTAACAGGAAGAAAAAAACATATCATGTAATAAGGAAAATATAGAAGAAAAGAGAATGAAAATGTAATTATGAAAAGTTTAAGGCTAAAAATTGAGAGGGCAATTTTCTACAATTTTGATTTATAAATTTCAGCAGATTGGTCGGCTCATTCTAAGGCTCACCTGGGTCATAGTTGACCCACTTAATGGGCTATAAGTTTGACCCATTGTGCCCCTATTAGGCCTTATCACTAATCCCCTTGTCCCCCATGTTTTTTCCATGCCATGTGGACCAATGAGGACAGATTGTGTAGCACTTGCTCAAGTATTACTCAGACACAATAGGAGTTCAGTTCCCAGGCCAAATAAGGAAGTCTAGTGGAGGGCAATTCCTACCTCCCTTCTAAGTTGCTTCCTCCCTCCTCTATATGAGGAGGAGGTTGACCATTCAACCCCTTGCTTAGCCTCCAAGGCAGCAAGGGGGAGAAGAAAAGAGAACTCTAAGGCAAAGAGAGGGGGGCAGGAGGAGAGAAACAGTGAGAAAGGGAGATTGGAGGTGAGGATAGAGGGATGTAGCAAAAGGGGATGTGAGGATAGAGGGATGGAGCAGGAGGGAAAAATCAGTGAGAAAGAGAGAAAGAGGTGAGAGATGTGAGGAGATAAGCATCTACCCATGGAGTTATCCACTTCATCTTCGTCTAAGAAAGTTAAGGGGGAAAGGCTCCTACAGCATGCTGGAAAAACTCTACAACTTCAGAAGAGAACTCTAGGACTTGAAGGTTGTAAGAGGATTATTCTGGCCTTGATGTAGGTAGGTTGATGTCTTTCTTCTCTCCATCTTTTGTTCAATTCAGTGAGTATCCTCCTCTCTTTCGTCCAGATCTTTTGTGGTCATCTCGGCAATCCTGATTTCTGTGGACAGCAGATATAGGAGAGAGTGTTTTGCTCCTCTTGATGCCATGGATAATGGTTTTAAAACCCGGACTGGAGCAGTTGGTTAAACCGGTTAACCCATGAACTGGGTGGCTTTCCAGTTTTTATATCAAGACAACAGAACTTTCTTTTGGAGGGGGGGAGGGGGGCTTCTTGTTGGACGGGGTTATGTTTTAAACCATTAAAAGCCACTAAATCAGAAAATTAAAAGACAGGGCCTTGATGTTTCAAACTGGATTGGAGCCACAGAAGGATGTCTTACTGCAAGCTTTGATTATGGTTCCTGCCGAGGAAAGCTTTGATTTCATGATGTGGGACAAATGAAACGAGACTAACACATTGGATCAGCTACAGGTGTCATGCTTCTTCCTTGGTCCCCGGTCTTGTGGTTCCACCTCCATGTACCTTTCCTGCACCTTTCCATCCTTAGGACTTCTAAAAATGTTTTATTTTACATCTTTAAAGTTTGTGTTGCTTATGTACATATGTGGATTATTTTTGCATATAGCAAAATCTAGTTTTGTATGTGTTTTAAGACGAGGTTGACATCCCCTCTTTCTCTATACCCGGGCTACTTTGCGAGAAGTCTTATATTTTATTTTGGGCTTGGGGGGTTTCCTCTAATCATGGAATGGACTTTCTCTGAGGAGGTAAGGGTGCACATGTGGGGCTACACGAGTGGCTAGTGCAGCGTCCATTTCATGGGGTGCGCATCATATCAGACGATGAGAGTTCGAGTGCTGGACCTTTCCCCACTGACCGCAGTCAGTGTTGATTTACATCGACATAACGTCCAAACACCCTTGTTTAATTGTCAACGATAAGGCCTAAAATGTCTCTCCAAGGTTCTAGTCAAGGACACACCAACACAGGTAACTTGCATCGCACTTTTAACTCCCAATGGGTAACCATAAGATGTGTGAGGAGTAGGGCTTGGCTAGGACCAGGCTGAACTGGACAACACCCTATCGGATTTGGGGATAATAGTGAGCTCAGGGAGCTCAGGAGTGCACCAGGATGCCCCGTTGATTACCTGGATACTAGGGGTATTTTGGTAATTTGCTATACCCAGTGGCACTATGGTAATTTTACCTTGCTGGAAGTTTTATCACAATTTGGGATGGCCGCCAGGCAAGGGTTGACTCTGGAAGGCTCAAAGGCTATTTTCAAAAGCCGTTGGGAGGTTATCAGGGCATCCCAAGGTTGGAAGGGCGTTTTTGTAATTTGGCACGACCCTATGCGGGGGGTTTATGAGAGGCGTTGGGGCCGAAGGGCCATTTGTAGGCATTTCTTGAGTATGGAGAGGTCATTAAAGGCGATGCGCACCCTTAGCTCCTGAAGGAAGGACAGATGTGTAATTTTCCTTGTAGGAGGGGTTTATTCGCAATTTTCCTCAGCTGGCACGCGCCGGGGGCAACATCACACACCCTTGTAAACTTTCATAAACTTCATTACAAAAGTTGTCGACGAGTTGCCAACTGTACACGGCAAAGATGGCAAACTCGGTTTCGGACTCGGTTTCGCCTGGGTCCGAAACCGATACGACTCGGTATCGGTTTCGGTTTCGGCCGAAACCGGCCGAAACCCAGTTAAAAGGTTCAAAAAAATCAAATTAATTCTAAAAAATCTGAAAAAAAATCATAAATAATTTCTATAATCACTTAAAATCATAAAAATCATTACACATGCATTTGACTGTATAAGTTAGTGCAATAACCTTGAAGTAGATAACTACAAAAATTGAATTTCAAACATTGAACATGTGAAAGTTAAAGTAATATTCCATTGTACATTAATACAAGCAGTACAATAAACCAAATTAGACAAAATAAATGTTACAAAAATTCATTGATTCTTACCTAATATGGATAATAATTATTAGAAGAACCTTCTCCCTCATCGTTTGGCCCTTGATGTCGATACCCATAACCAGGTTGCATGTATGGTCTATATTCACTATAACCAAACAATGAGGTAGCCAAGTCCTGCATCCCTCTTTGGATCCCTCTTGGAGTGTTTGGTTGGCTTGATTGAAATCCAGTATCAACATAGGAATCTTGAGGAAGAGAAGAGGAACTAGTCGGATATGGATGGAACTGGAATAATGGTTCATAATTCCACGGCGCATAAATAGCTGCTTCCTGTTGGCCACCTTCGTAACTTGGTGTATCATATCCTCGCTGACCTTGACTGTATCCAGTAGTACCACCTGCAGCACCTGTATCACCTGTACCACCTGCAGCACCTGCAGCACTAGTACCACCTGCAGCACCTCCGGGATGATCACCATCATCATCATCACCACAAGAAATCAGTCGCTTTTTAGTCTTTGGGGATGCTTTTTTCTCGTGGTGCTAATTTTTCAGTGATCTTTGACATGAGTCCTTTATCCCTTGGCGTGTGCCTCACATAAATCTGCTTCAACTGCTCAATTGCCGGGTCCTCTCGAGCAGCAACATTTATTCTCTCAGTTTGCCCATGCACTGAGGTACTTCTTCTTAAGGATGTAGATGCCTTGCCCATTCTAGGAGTGACTGACCTGTTATCTGAGTCGGAGTGTCTAGCTGGCTGAAAATCATGCTGCTCCTCAGTGTCCTCAACAACCCTAGACATGTGGGCATGAGTATCTCTGGCCCTCTTTGATTTTCTTCTTAATTCGGGATCTCTTTGCTCATCTTCATCTAGTATGCCCTCTGCCCATTTTCAATCATCATCATCAAAAACAGGCTCATCAACCTGCTCTCGTGTCTCCACCCAAGATTGCAACGGATTCTCATCATCAAATAAGACATCCACATCAATTTCTGCGACGGCATCCCCGGCGGCGCGTTTGTCTCGCAACTGTTGTCTCAACCTCATATTCTTTATTCTCAACCTCATATTGTAGTGGCAGTACACTAATTTTTCTAATCGTTCAGTCTTTAGCCGATTGCGAACCTTTGACTGTATAAGGCTGAACGTGCTCTAATTTCTTTCACATTGACTTGCTGATGTTGTTTGACTGAGCACCCTAATTGCAATGAAAGCCAATGCATTGCTGCCCACATCTCGGTTGTTAACCATTATCCACCAGTCAGCTGTTCCACCAACCATAAAAAAATGCATTTTAGTTGTAGAAATATAAATTCATCAGGTTAAGAAATCCAAAAAATAAAATATACCTGAGCTCACTCTTCCCACAGCGTATTGCAATTGAGAGTCAGCATATGTCACAGTCCTCATTCTGTAATGGTTCATCTACAAACATAAAGTAATACATTAACATAACTACTTAAATAAATTCTATACATGTTATTGAAAGTATCAAATAAAGGCGAACCTCTACTTCGGCCTCTACTCTCTTTTCTGGATTCCTCGATAAACGACCAATGACTTTTAAAGTCCCTTGAAGCACCTCGCCATCAACACGTGCATCGGCACCGTACATAAATCGAGGGTTGAGGAAATAACCTGCATTTGTGTATAATTAACTAAATGAAATTTATAAAATAACATAAAGGCATTACCCCAATTTCAGTACAATTAATCACTCACCAGCTGCATGCAAGTCGTGGTGTAATGTGTTGTCCCATCTCTGGTCAATAATTTTCCACCATTTTGCATAATATCTGGGAAGGGAATGCTGCAACTCCAATTTGGCACGATCTATGGCCTCGTACAGATAGCCCATATCATTCTTCTCATCGCCATCCACCATTCTTAGGACCTTCACGAGAGGTGTGACTACTTTCAAGTACCGTGACACCCTGTCCCAGAATTTGTTGTCGTCCACGACGTGGCAGACATCCAGATAATCCATCTGTGCATCAATTGTGCCCTTGTCGATGTAGTCCCGCAGGACATTGTGATACATGAAAGCTTTCAGCTCATTCTTGTACCTATGCAGATAAATGAAATTTGAAGCTGCATCAACTGTTACATATCAGTAAGGATAAAGTATCAAGAATTGAGATCAATCTTATACCTGTGCAAAAACTCCAAAGAAATAAAATTGGAAGCAAATCTGGTTGGGCCTGCACGGATGATATCTCGCCCTCCACAGGCATGCGCCCAGAACATATTTAGAATCCTAGGATGGCCATAGATATACTGTGTGACTTTTTTGTGCCTTGTCAATTGTCTTCTTCACATGCTTTTCCTTCCCTATGTCTTCAACCATCAGATCAAGACAATGTGCTGCACATGGGAGCCAATATAAATGACTGCGCTTCTGCATCAATTTCTTCCCTGCAGCCTTGTAACTGGCTTCATTATCAGTCACCATGATGGGGACATCACCTCCCATGCCCACGTTCACAGCTCGTCTCCTCGCCCTGGTTGCATCCGGCATGGTCTAGTCATTTCATTTTGAGTCCTATGTAATTTTTATTTGAGTTATTTGATGTATTTTCCCTTTTATTTGAGTCATGTTCCTAGGTCTTGTGTTCATTTCCCTAAGTTTGAGTGTCATTAGGTTGTCTAGTTAGCTATTGGGCCCAATTCATTGGGCTTGGCCCAAGGGCTCTCCCCTACCCCCTCGGTTATTTGTCATTGAGTCAATTGTCAGGGACTTTTGTAGAAATGTGGGTTTCCTATATATAGGACCCCATTCCCCCCCCCCATTTCAACTTAATGAATCAATGAATGAAAAACTTGCCATTTTGAGAGTTCAAGCTTCTTATCTAGTGGAGAGATTCCATTATTTGGGTGAGAAACCCTAGGGGAGAGATTCCCCACCCATCCCTCTCTTAATTTCTCTCTTTCACTCCCCTTTCTCTCTCCTCCACACCAAATTTCGAAATTCTTCTCTCTCCTCCCCTCCCAACCACCTCCACTCTCCCACCTACCCCATTAAAGGCCACTCCCCTTCCCCACACATCCCATTACTCCACCCCCTAGTCCCAAGAGAGCTTCCACCAATCCTAGCTCCACCCCCAACCCCCAACTACCCCACCCACTTTCCCAAGCACCCTTCCCACTACCCCAAGCACCCATTCCCTTCCCCAACACAACCCCTCCCATCCCCAAGACCACCATTGAATACCCTTCATTAAGCAAAATTCAAACTCACCTTCCCTCCACTCACTTGTGCCCCCCTCACCTTCTCCTCTCCCCCACCCTCCCAAATTCGTAGCTCCTCCTCCCACCACCTGTTAGACCCCCTTCCAGACCCCATTCTTCCCTTCCCCCACCTTAGAACACCCCCTCCTAGACCCCCTCACAGCCCGGGCTTTCCCCACACTCATCCACCCCCATTTCCCCTCCCATATACCCCATTCCCCCCATCATCTTCAACCTACAGCTCTCAACCGAAGATCTACAGAAGAGCAGCAGCTTGCAGAGGCGACCACGGCTTCCTCCGGACGTTTCTGAAGGATCAAGAGCCATCGTTGGAAGCGTCTCCCAGTCTTCTTCGCAACGGCGGTGGTTTCATCCATATCCGAGCTGTGTACTGCCCGGGAGCTCCGTTCTCCCACAACTGCGCAGAGCTGCCCCGGCTGAGTACCAGAACCGGATTAAAAGCTCTGCCACGACGAACCTCAGAGGAATCAGCCCAAGAGCTCTTCTGCAAAGTTCTTCTTCCTCCTGTCTAATTTCAGAATCACGAAGCGGAGTTCCGTTCAGCATCCTGTGGCAGGAGTTATCCTTCTTCTTCCTCAGCTACGCGGCCATGCTGCCCACAGTCTGCTTCGACCAGTCGCCATTGTTCTGCGTCCACTGATCTTCTCCGACATCGGTTGGTTTCCTGTCAGTTTTGCTGCGAAGAGGACTCATCCACGATTCCAATGACTCTGACGGTGCTCGATTCCGAGTTCAGGAGCTGTCGGGGCATCCTCTGCAACCAGCGGTTGGAAACTAGGGGCTAGCTCTGTAGAGATCCTGATCCGGAGAGAAAGCTTCACCACGACAAACCCCGGAGGAATCAGGCCACGAGCTCTTCTACAAAGTTCTTCCCCTTCCTATCTACTTTCAGAATCAAGAAGCGGAACTCCGTTCAGCATCCGGCAGCAGAAGTTACGAATTTTCTTCCTCAGGCGTGCGACTCTGCTTCCCACAGTCTGCACCGACCCCCACTCACTGTTCTGGGTCCCCTGATCTTCTCCGGCATCTTTCGGCTTCCCCGTCAGTTCTGTTGCAAAGAAGACTCATCCACGGTTCCAGCGGCTCTGGCGGCACCTGATTCGGAGTTCGGGAGCGGCCGAGGCAACCTCTTCTTCCTGCTGTTAGTAACCAGTTGCTGTCAGTCCGAGAATCAACGTCCCTGTTCGAGCTCCTGCCCAGGCCAGCAGCGACCCCAGAAGAATTTGGCAAAATTCAGAGGCACTCCAGTTCCAGTAACAAAGATTTTCCCACTGGTCTCGCCCTCGGCAAAATTCCTGATCACGTTCTGCAGCCACAGTACCGACTGTCTGTCCACAATTGCCGAGAGAAGGCAGATTCAGCATATTCACTTCATCATCATTTTAGCCCTAGTTTTCCCCACCCCGCTTGGCCGATGAAGGCCCCTCCCTGCGTGGAGGTAGTTTTGATTGTAACTATCATCTTCCCTTCCCCACGATCCCCCCCTTGCATGGGGTGTAGTGTTGTAATAGCTTAAACAGGTCAAGCTACCCCGGCGCGGCGTGTGGGGAACCCACGCTTCCCCGCTCGCCCTCGTCTCCGAGCGGGACCGATTTCTTCAAACCGGTCGAGTAAGTGCTCCAAACTTTGCTCTAATTTGTGCTTGTTCTTTCAATATTAGTTCATAAACTTCGCTGGCCGTGAATGAGAGCCCGATCCCTAAGCTCTTGTGCTATAAGCGATCACCGTGGGAAAAGAGAGAAATCGGTGCCTTTGGCACTTGGTCGGCCCCATTGTCTTGGGCTTCCACATCCATTGGGAATCAAGTCTTGGCCTTGCTGGCCCTCTACCAGCAAGGGCCCAACCCCTCAACCTCACCTTGGCATTGCCAAGTTACCCCAGGCTTGGGTGAGCGACGAGAGAGCGGCGGCCCAAATTGGCCCATTTAGATTGCAAATGTGCTTGCTTGCTTAAGTCCAAGGTCGTGTCACATCAATTGATATCAGAGCAAGTTCTAGACTTGTCTCTACTAAGTCTTGTCCTAGGGCCATTGCATGCATCACCCTTGTCCACTATCATGACTACCTCATACATGGCATATTCGCCACTCTTAGGCCCATTAGAAGCCTTTGTGTTTGATGGATCCCGCCCTAGCATATATCTAGAATGGGAGAAGTCCATAGACCAACACTTTGGGAGGTTTACCCTGTCAGGGCTTGTCCAAGTCAACTATGCCAAGAGTTTGCTTTGGCGCCAAGCTAGGAAAGAATGGGAGAACATTGTAGGTTTGAGAGAAGCCAAAGGGGAAGCACCCATTGAATCTTGGGATGAAATGAGGGCCGATCTTAGAAAGATCTACGCACCCCAACCCAAACCTCTTCAACCAACCGATCTTTCACCCCCGAACCCAACTCCCACCCATGAACTTCCCCGACCAAGCCCAACCCAAGTCCACCCATGTTCACCACCCCGAGAGTACCATGCACTGACCATTATCACTCCACCCACCATAGACTATCCTACCCCATTATCCTTGGAAGTTGTGGCCCACACTCCTACCCAAATGGAGATGGATGCCAATCCGGATTCACCTCCCACCATAGAGAACATCCTAGACCCCCCACTTCCACCCACCTCTCCTAGTTCGGGTCCTCATGAGCCGCACACCCTAACCATGAATGAGTCCATACTCCAATGGCTTAAGCAAGGCCCCACCATTCCTAGCTCACCACCTTACCTCTCACCCTTGGCATATCAAGTCCAAATTATGCCCACCCGGTCTTCCCATGTCACACTTCAAACCTCCTACTTTGTGGAAGGCTTAGGGGACCTAGTGGACTGTTTACAATGGCAAGTCTACCTGACCAATATGCTAGCCATAGGACCATTGGAGTCTAGCCCCATCTACTCTAGTGGACCCTTCCTAGCTTACCCCGCCACCAGTTCCATCACCTCCATCTACACTAGTGGCCATTATACGAGTGAAATCCTCCTCTTTCTCCCCAAGGATGAGAAACCAATCTTGGCCCACTTCCCACCCATCAAGATTCCAATTGCTTTAATTGACCAACCCACTAGAGACCTTGGCCCAATTATCTTGGAGGAGGATGACTCACCGTTTGGGTACCTTGAAGACATAGAGTGCCACCCTCTAGGAAGACCTTTCCACTACCCCTTTGATCCCTTCCTATGGGAGCCTAGACCCCTATGTGACCCAACCACCTTATCCACCACCCACCTTTCCCTAACCCAACCCACCATGTTTGACCCAATCCACCCCATCCTAGACCCGGGTTACACCTTGGGAGCCATGACCTTGGGCCACAAATCCCTAGGTAATAAGGTTGTGCTCCACCCCATGATGACCACCTTCTTAGATCCATTCGATCCTTTCCAATGGGAGTTCAAAAGTTGTCCCACACCTATACACATGGAAGTCACCCTTGGGAAAAACATGCATGTGTCTAGGCTTACCACACCACTTGACATGAACACTATGTTGGGTCCATTCATTCATATCACCCACATGTCAAGTAAAAAGTATGAGTGGTCCATGTTCGGATGTAATGGTCCACCTTCATTCATCATGGGTCTTAAGCATGTCAAAGGCATCTACGGATGTCCGGGTCCCCCGATATTTATCACCACTTTGCATGATAGGGCCACCTACGGGTGCCCCGGCCCACCTAGGCTGACCAAAGTCTACACTACATCATTACATGATAGGTCTACTTTTGGTTGCCCAGGTCTACCCATCACCCCTAGAATGTCTGCATTCACAACATTGCATAAAGAGATATGCAAGCACATTAGCAAGAAGAATGTGACTTATAAAAGGCGAGCCGACTCTCATCGACGTCACCAAGAATTCCATGAGGGTGACTTTGTGATGGTAAGGACGGAGAGGCTCTCCCCGGGAGCCATCTCCAAATTGAGGCCACGTGGGGCTGGTCCCTTCCAGGTCATGAGGCGCATTGGTGCAAATGCCTATGAGTTAGATCTCCCCGAGGAATATGGGGTAAGTCCCACATTCAATGTCGCCGACCTAGTGCCATACAAGGGACCCACGGTGGTACCTAGTGAGGATATTGAGCCTATTCCGTCCGTTGAGAGAGCACCCACCCGTGAGGAGAGTCCACCAACCAAGAGAGCCCAGGGTGAGCGCATTGAACGAATATTGGATGAACAGGTCACTACCACCAGGAGCAAGGTATACGAGCGCTATCTCGGCAGGTGGATGGATCGGTCTCGTTCGGAAGACTTGAGGGCAGTACCACTTCTACACCCTCCAAGGAGGGAAGGACACTTACTCGACGGAGTCGAGTTCCCCGCACCCTGGGAGTATGATGGGGACATCACCTCCCATGCCCACGTTCACAGCTCGTCTCCTCGCCCCGGTTGCATCCGGCATGGTCTAGTCATTTCATTTTGAGTCCTATGTAATTTTTATTTGAGTTATTTGATGTATTTTCCCTTTTATTTGAGTCATGTTCCTAGGTCTTGTGTTCATTTCCCTAAGTTTGAGTGTCATTAGGTTGTCTAGTTAGCTATTGGGCCCAATTCATTGGGCTTGGCCCAAGGGCTCTCCCCTACCCCCTCGGTTATTTGTCATTGAGTCAATTGTCAGGGACTTTTGTAGAAATGTGGGTTTCCTATATATAGGACCCCATTCCCCCCCATTTCAACTTAATGAATCAATGAATGAAAAACTTGCCATTTTGAGAGTTCAAGCTTCTTATCTAGTGGAGAGATTCCATTATTTGGGTGAGAAACCCTAGGGGAGAGATTCCCCACCCATCCCTCTCTTAATTTCTCTCTTTCACTCCCCTTTCTCTCTCCTCCACACCAAAATTTCGAAATTCTTCTCTCTCCTCCCCTCCCAACCACCTCCACTCTCCCACCTACCCCATTAAAGGCCACTCCCCTTCCCCACACATCCCATTACTCCACCCCCTAGTCCCAAGAGAGCTTCCACCAATCCTAGCTCCACCCCCAACTACCCCACCCACTTTCCCAAGCACCCTTCCCACTACCCCAAGCACCCATTCCCTTCCCCAACACAACCCCTCCCATCCCCAAGACCACCATTGAATACCCTTCATTAAGCAAAATTCAAACTCACCTTCCCTCCACTCACTTGTGCCCCCCTCACCTTCTCCTCTCCCCCACCCTCCCAAATTCGTAGCTCCTCCTCCCACCACCTGTTAGACCCCCTTCCAGACCCCATTCTTCCCTTCCCCCACCTTAGAACACCCCCTCCTAGACCCCCTCACAGCCCGGGCTTTCCCCACACTCATCCACCCCCATTTCCCCTCCCATATACCCCATTCCCCCCCCCCATCATCTTCAACCTACAGCTCTCAACCGAAGATCTACAGAAGAGCAGCAGCTTGCAGAGGCGACCACGGCTTCCTCCGGACGTTTCTGAAGGATCAAGAGCCATCGTTGGAAGCGTCTCCCAGTCTTCTTCGCAACGGCAGTGGTTTCATCCTTATCCGAGCTGTGTACTGCCCGGGAGCTCCGTTCTCCCACAACTGCGCAGAGCTGCCCCGGCTGAGTACCAGAACCGGATTAGAAGCTCTGCCACGACGAACCTCAGAGGAATCAGCCCAAGAGCTCTTCTGCAAAGTTCTTCTTCCTCCTGTCTAATTTCAGAATCACGAAGCGGAGTTCCGTTCAGCATCCTGTGGCAGGAGTTATCCTTCTTCTTCCTCAGCTACGCGGCCATGCTGCCCACAGTCTGCTTCGACCAGTCGCCATTGTTCTGCGTCCCCTGATCTTCTCCGACATCGGTTGGCTTCCCTGTCAGTTTTGCTGCGAAGAGGACTCGTCCACGATTCCAACGACTCTGACGGTGCTCGATTCCGAGTTCAGGAGCTGTCGGGGCATCCTCTGCAACCAGCGGTTGGAAACTAGGGGCTAGCTCTGTAGAGATCCTGATCCGGAGAGAAAGCTTCACCACGACAAACCCCGGAGGAATCAGGCCACGAGCTCTTCTACAAAGTTCTTCCCCTTCCTATCTACTTTCAGAATCAAGAAGCGGAACTCCGTTCAGCATCCGGCAGCAGAAGTTACGAATTTTCTTCCTCAGGCGTGCGACTCTGCTTCCCACAGTCTGCACCGACCCCCACTCACTGTTCTGGGTCCCCTGATCTTCTCCGGCATCTTTCGGCTTCCCCGTCAGTTCTGTTGCAAAGAAGACTCATCCACGGTTCCAGCGGCTCTGGCGGCACCTGATTCGGAGTTCGGGAGCGGCCGAGGCAACCTCTTCTTCCTGCTGTTAGTAACCAGTTGCTGTCAGTCCGAGAATCAGCGTCCATGTTCGAGCTCCTGCCCAGGCCAGCAGCGACCCCAGAAGAATTTGGCAAAATTCAGAGGCACTCCAGTTCCAGTAACAAAGATTTTCCCACTGGTCTCGCCCTCGGCAAAATTCCTGATCACGTTCAGCAGCCACAGTACCGACTGTCTGTCCACAATTGCCGAGAGAAGGCAGATTCAGCATATTCACTTCATTATCATTTTAGCCCTAGTTTTCCCCACCCCGCTTGGCCGGCTGAAGGCCCCTCCCTGCGTGGAGGTAGTTTTGATTGTAACTATCATCTTCCCTTCCCCACGATCCCCCCCTTGCATGGGGTGTAGTGTTGTAATAGCTTAAACAGGTCAAGCTACCCCGGCGCGGCGTGTGGGGAACCCACGCTTCCCCGCTCGCCCTCGTCTCCGAGCGGGACCGGTTTCTTCAAACCGGTCGAGTAAGTGCTCCAAACTTTGCTCTAATTTGTGCTTGTTCTTTCAATATTAGTTCATAAACTTCGCTGGCCGTGAATGAGAGCCCGATCCCTAAGCTCTTGTGCTATAAGTGATCACCGTGGGAAAAGAGAGAAATCGGTGCCTTTGGCACTTGGTCGGCCCCATTGTCTTGGGCTTCCACATCCATTGGGAATCAAGTCTTGGCCTTGCTGGCCCTCTACCAGCAAGGGCCCAACCCCTCAACCTCACCTTGGCATTGCCAAGTTACCCCAGGCTTGGGTGAGCGACGAGAGAGCGGCGGCCCAAATTGGCCCATTTAGATTGCAAATGTGCTTGCTTGCTTAAGTCCAAGGTCGTGTCACATCAATTGATATCAGAGCAAGTTCTAGACTTGTCTCTACTAAGTCTTGTCCTAGGGCCATTGCATGCATCACCCTTGTCCACTATCATGACTACCTCATACATGGCATATTCGCCACTCTTAGGCCCATTAGAAGCCTTTGTGTTTGATGGATCCCGCCCTAGCATATATCTAGAATGGGAGAAGTCCATAGACCAACACTTTGGGAGGTTTACCCTGTCAGGGCTTGTCCAAGTCAACTATGCCAAGAGTTTGCTTTGGCGCCAAGCTAGGAAAGAATGGGAGAACATTGTAGGTTTGAGAGAAGCCAAAGGGGAAGCACCCATTGAATCTTGGGATGAAATGAGGGCCGATCTTAGAAAGATCTACGCACCCCAACCCAAACCTCTTCAACCAACCGATCTTTCACCCCCGAACCCAACTCCCACCCATGAACTTCCCCGACCAAGCCCAACCCAAGTCCACCCATGTTCACCACCCCGAGAGTACCATGCACTGACCATTATCACTCCACCCACCATAGACTATCCTACCCCATTATCCTTGGAAGTTGTGGCCCACACTCCTACCCAAATGGAGATGGATGCCAATCCGGATTCACCTCCCACCATAGAGAACATCCTAGACCCCCCACTTCCACCCACCTCTCCTAGTTCGGGTCCTCATGAGCCGCACACCCTAACCATGAATGAGTCCATACTCCAATGGCTTAAGCAAGGCCCCACCATTCCTAGCTCACCACCTTACCTCTCACCCTTGGCATATCAAGTCCAAATTATGCCCACCCGGTCTTCCCATGTCACACTTCAAACCTCCTACTTTGTGGAAGGCTTAGGGGACCTAGTGGACTGTTTACAATGGCAAGTCTACCTGACCAATATGCTAGCCATAGGACCATTGGAGTCTAGCCCCATCTACTCTAGTGGACCCTTCCTAGCTTACCCCGCCACCAGTTCCATCACCTCCATCTACACTAGTGGCCATTATACGAGTGAAATCCTCCTCTTTCTCCCCAAGGATGAGAAACCAATCTTGGCCCACTTCCCACCCGTCAAGATTCCAATTGCTTTAATTGACCAATCCACTAGAGACCTTGGCCCAATTATCTTGGAGGAGGATGACTCACCGTTTGGGTACCTTGAAGACATAGAGTGCCACCCTCTAGGAAGACATTTCCACTACCCCTTTGATCCCTTCCTATGGGAGCCTAGACCCCTATGTGACCCAACCACCTTATCCACCACCCACCTTTCCCTAACCCAACCCACCATGTTTGACCCAATCCACCCCATCCTAGACCCGGGTTACACCTTGGGAGCCATGACCTTGGGCCACAAATCCCTAGGTAATAAGGTTGTGCTCCACCCCATGATGACCACCTTCTTAGATCCATTCGATCCTTTCCAATGGGAGTTCAAAGGTTGTCCCACACCTATACACATGGAAGTCACCCTTGGGAAAAACATGCATGTGTCTAGGCTTACCACACCACTTGGCATGAACACTATGTTGGGTCCATTCATTCATATCACCCACATGTCAAGTAAAAAGTATGAGTGGTCCATGTTCGGATGTAATGGTCCACCTTCATTCATCATGGGTCTTAAGCATGTCAAAGGCATCTACGGATGTCCGGGTCCCCCGATATTTATCACCACTTTGCATGATAGGGCCACCTACGGGTGCCCCGGCCCACCTAGGCTGACCAAAGTCTACACTACATCATTACATGATAGGTCTACTTTTGGTTGCCCAGGTCCACCCATCACCCCTAGAATGTCTGCATTCACAACATTGCATAAAGAGATCTGCAAGCACATTAGCAAGAAGAATGTGACTTATAAAAGGCGAGCCGACTCTCATCGACGTCACCAAGAATTCCATGAGGGTGACTTTGTGATGGTAAGGACGGAGAGGCTCTCCCCGGGAGCCATCTCCAAATTGAGGCCACGTGGGACTGGTCCCTTCCAGGTCATGAGGCGCATTGGTGCAAATGCCTATGAGTTAGATCTCCCCGAGGAATATGGGGTAAGTCCCACATTCAGTGTCGCCGACCTAGTGCCATACAAGGGACCCACGGTGGTACCTAGTGAGGATATTGAGCCTATTCCCTCCGTTGAGAGAGCACCCACCCGTGAGGAGAGTCCACCAGCCAAGAGAGCCCAGCGTGAGCGCATTGAACGAATATTGGATGAACAGGTCACTACCACCAGGAGCAAGGTATACGAGCGCTATCTCGGCAGGTGGATGGATCGGTCTCGTTCGGAAGACTTGAGGGCAGTACCACTTCTACACCCTCCAAGGAGGGAAGGACACTTACTCGACGGAGTCGAGTTCTCCGCACCCTGGGAGTATGATGGGGACATCACCTCCCATGCCCACGTTCACAGCTCGTCTCCTCGCCCCGGTTGCATCCGGCATGGTCTAGTCATTTAATTTTGAGTCCTATGTAATTTTTATTTGAGTCATTTGATGTATTTTCCCTTTTATTTGAGTCATGTTCCTAGGTCTTGTGTTCATTTCCCTAAGTTTGAGTGTCATTAGGTTGTCTAGTTAGCTATTGGGCCCAATTCATTGGGCTTGGCCCAAGGGCTCTCCCCTACCCCCTCGGTTATTTGTCATTGAGTCAATTGTCAGGGACTTTTGTAGAAATGTGGGTTTCCTATATATAGGACCCCATTCCCCCCCCATTTCAACTTAATGAATCAATGAATGAAAAACTTGCCATTTTGAGAGTTCAAGCTTCTTATCTAGTGGAGAGATTCCATTATTTGGGTGAGAAACCCTAGGGGAGAGATTCCCCACCCATCCCTCTCTTAATTTCTCTCTTTCACTCCCCTTTCTCTCTCCTCCACACCAAATTTCGAAATTCTTCTCTCTCCTCCCCTCCCAACCACCTCCACTCTCCCACCTACCCCATTAAAGGCCACTCCCCTTCCCCACACATCCCATTACTCCACCCCCTAGTCCCAAGAGAGCTTCCACCAATCCTAGCTCCACCCCCAACCCCCAACTACCCCACCCACTTTCCCAAGCACCCTTCCCACTACCCCAAGCACCCATTCCCTTCCCCAACACAACCCCTCCCATCCCCAAGACCACCATTGAATACCCTTCATTAAGCAAAATTCAAACTCACCTTCCCTCCACTCACTTGTGCCCCCCTCACCTTCTCCTCTCCCCCACCCTCCCAAATTCGTAGCTCCTCCTCCCACCACCTGTTAGACCCCCTTCCAGACCCCATTCTTCCCTTCCCCCACCTTAGAACACCCCCTCCTAGACCCCCTCACAGCCCGGGCTTTCCCCACACTCATCCACCCCCATTTCCCCTCCCATATACCCCATTCCCCCCATCATCTTCAACCTACAGCTCTCAACCGAAGATCTACAGAAGAGCAGCAGCTTGCAGAGGCGACCACGGCTTCCTCCGGACGTTTCTGAAGGATCAAGAGCCATCGTTGGAAGCGTCTCCCAGTCTTCTTCGCAACGGCAGTGGTTTCATCCTCATCCGAGCTGTGTACTGCCCGGGAGCTCCGTTCTCCCACAACTGCGCAGAGCTGCCCCGGCTGAGTACCAGAACCGGATTAGAAGCTCTGCCACGACGAACCTCAGAGGAATCAGCCCAAGAGCTCTTCTGCAAAGTTCTTCTTCCTCCTGTCTACTTTCAGAATCACGAAGCGGAGTTCCGTTCGGCATCCTGTGGCAGGAGTTATCCTTTTTCTCCTCAGCTACGCGGCCCTGCTGCCCACAGTCTGCTTCGACCAGTCGCCATTGTTCTGCGTCCCCTGATCTTCTCCGACATCGGTTGGCTTCCCTGTCAGTTTTGCTGCGAAGAGGACTCGTCCACGATTCCAACGACTCTGACGGTGCTCGATTCCGAGTTCAGGAGCTGTCGGGGCATCCTCTGCAACCAGCGGTTGGAAACTAGGGGCTAGCTCTGTAGAGATCCTGATCCGGAGAGAAAGCTTCACCACGACAAACCCCGGAGGAATCAGGCCA
Organism: Amorphophallus konjac; assembly: GCA_022559845.1. Taxonomy (NCBI): domain Eukaryota; kingdom Viridiplantae; phylum Streptophyta; class Magnoliopsida; order Alismatales; family Araceae; genus Amorphophallus; species Amorphophallus konjac. The sequence continues at coordinate 400,111,397 of CM040118.1, forward strand.
CGAGCTCTTCTACAAAGTTCTTCCCCTTCCTATCTACTTTCAGAATCAAGAAGCGGAACTCCGTTCAGCATCCGGCAGCAGAAGTTACGAATTTTCTTCCTCAGGCGTGCGACTCTGCTTCCCACAGTCTGCACCGACCCCCACTCACTGTTCTGGGTCCCCTGATCTTCTCCGGCATCTTTCGGCTTCCCCGTCAGTTCTGTTGCAAAGAAGACTCATCCACGGTTCCAGCGGCTCTGGCGGCACCTGATTCGGAGTTCGGGAGCGGCCGAGGCAACCTCTTCTTCCTGCTGTTAGTAACCAGTTGCTGTCAGTCCGAGAATCAGCGTCCCTGTTCGAGCTCCTGCCCAGGCCAGCAGCGACCCCAGAAGAATTTGGCAAAATTCAGAGGCACTCCAGTTCCAGTAACAAAGATTTTCCCACTGGTCTCGCCCTCGGCAAAATTCCTGATCACGTTCAGCAGCCACAGTACCGACTGTCTGTCCACAATTGCCGAGAGAAGGCAGATTCAGCATATTCACTTCATCATCATTTTAGCCCTAGTTTTCCCCACCCCGCTTGGCCGGCTGAAGGCCCCTCCCTGCGTGGAGGTAGTTTTGATTGTAACTATCATCTTCCCTTCCCCACGATCCCCCCCTTGCATGGGGTGTAGTGTTGTAATAGCTTAAACAGGTCAAGCTACCCCGGCGCGGCGTGTGGGGAACCCACGCTTCCCCGCTCGCCCTCGTCTCCGAGCGGGACCGGTTTCTTCAAACCGGTCGAGTAAGTGCTCCAAACTTTGCTCTAATTTGTGCTTGTTCTTTCAATATTAGTTCATAAACTCCGCTGGCCGTGAATGAGAGCCCGATCCCTAAGCTCTTGTGCTATAAGTGATCACCGTGGGAAAAGAGAGAAACCGGTGCCTTTGGCACTTGGTCGGCCCCATTGTCTTGGGCTTCCACATCCATTGGGAATCAAGTCTTGGCCTTGCTGGCCCTCTACCAGCAAGGGTCCAACCCCTCAACCTCACCTTGGCATTGCCAAGTTACCCCGGGCTTAGGTGAGCGGCGGCCCAAATTGGCCCATTTAGATTGCAAATGTGCTTGCTTGCTTAAGTCCAAGGTCGTGTCACATCACACCACCTGCACAACATTCTCCTCTCCAATTTGTTCTACCATGCCATCCATCAAATGAAACAAATAATTTGCCTTCTTTTCATAATCTGATGCATCAACTGATTTCACAAATACTGTACCGTTAATGCAATAGACCAAAAAGTTTATCATGGACTTTTTCGTGGTACCAGTCCAACCATCACACATGATGGTGCATCCTCTCTCCACCCATATATGCTTGAAGCTTTCAACCCAATCATGGAGCTCCTCAACCTCTCCCTCAAGGCCACGCCCGTATATGTCTCGACGTGAGGGGGCCTGCAAGCCAGGGCCAGCATCTGCTATGGCATCTATCATAGGTTGGAAATATTCACTTGAAGCTGCATGTGCAGGGACACCTGCATGAAAAAATCATTTGCAAAAAGATTTAAATGCATGCCCTGCAACTTCTGCTGATTTTTTGACCCCTCTCATTGCTTGCTTGATTTTAGGTTGTGTAGCTTGGGGCCTTCTGTGCAGATAGCTGTCCATGGGACATGTTCCCTGCGTATGTGGGACAGCACCAACGTCAGGACGTCGTGCAGCTGTACTGTCATAGGTCCCTGAACCCATGGACACCTTCCCTTTCCTTCGAGCGGCTTGTTCACGCTCCCTTGCTTCAGTCAGCTCTGGATCAGAATCCTCAGTGCCTTCCTCATCATCATCCCTCCTAACCCTTCTGCCAGAAATCTCCTCAGCAATTTCAGCCTCATCCTCAACCATTTATTACACCCTCCCTTTTCCCCAGAAGGCACTGGCGCATCTCTTCTCGCATCTCTCGGGGACAGTTGTCACATTGTATCACCTCTCCTCTTACCCCTGTCAAATGTTACTTTCCTCTGGTAATTCCGCCATACATCTCCTTACCACAGTAATTGCATTTCACCTTTCTTCTCTTAGCATCAATTAAGGACATGTGGGCCCACCCCGGATCCTCCTGCCCTTGCTGCTCCTGTGTTTGCTGATATCTAGGCATGATGCTACATTAAGACAGTCGAAGACAATCTCTTGTAAGTACAATGAAAAAAAGACAATTGAACATGAAAGAGCTCCAAATTAGTCAATGAAGCTTAATTGAGCTTCAATTGTGGGTAATAAAGTCGAATTAGACGAAAGTCCCAATTTTTTTTGAGGTAATTAAGTCCTAATTACCAAATAACCCTTAATGACCCTTCATAAAAATGACATCCCAGCATGATCCCACCCCAAATTCATCAATCAAACTTAATTAACCTTCAATTGTAGCTAGGGAACTCGAATTAGACAAAAGTCCCAATTTTTTGAACTAATTAAGCCTTAATTACTAATTAAGCCCTAATTACCCCTCATAAAAATATAATCCCAGCATGAAGGCACCCCAAATTCATCAATGAAACTTAATTAACCTTCAATTGTGACTAAGAAACTCGAATTAGACAAAAGCCCCAATTTTTATGAACTAATTAAGCCTTAATTACTAATTAAGCCCTAATTACCCTTGCTAAAAATATAATCCCATCATGAAGGCACCCCAAATTCGTCAATGAAACTTATCTAACCTTCAATTGTGGCTAAGAAAGCCGAATTGAACGAAAGCCCTAAATTTTTTGCATGAATTAGGGGTTAATTAATAATGAATCTAATTTTAAGTATCTAATTAAAGTTTATTTTGAAATCTGAACTAATTAGGGTTGCACAAATTAAGGTACAAAAAAATACTTACAACCCCAAGTGCACACAGCAGGCTAGTAAGGGGTGGGCAGTCCGGCGGTGGCAGTAGGGCGGCTTTCAGCCACTTGCTGGCCCTGGCTGCTGCAGCAACAGCAAGAGCAGCAGGCTCAGCCGCAGCTGGTGGCTGAGCAGCAGGCAGCAGCACCAGGCGGCAGCAGCACCAGGCGGCAGCAGCACCAGGCAGCACGCAGCAAGCAGCAGCCGCAGGCAGCAGCAGCTCGGCAGCAGCACCACAGCAGCTCGGCAGTAGCAGCACCACAGCAGCACAGCATCAGCAGCACAGCATCAGCAGCACAGCCGCAGGCAGCAGCACAGCAGCCAGGGAGACAGCAGTCAGCAGGGGGGAGGGTTTCGGCCAAAACCGTGGCTGGGTAGTGGGGTTTCGGAGGGGGAGACAACAAAGCATAAAGGGGTTCACGTGTTTCGGCCGAAACCGACCGGTTTCGGGCGAAACCAGTATCGGTTTCACCCGAAACCAATACCCCCCTTAAGTTTCGGATTGCTACAGTAATAAGGGCCTTTTTCGTATCGGTTTCGGCCGAAACTGCCAACCATGGTACACGGTATCACCGCTCTGAGGCGGGAACATGATTACAAGACCCACATGGGGGCTTAAATGTAAATTCCGCATAGGGGCGTAACAATCACGCCAGCGTAGGGGCATAATGACAAAGCCCACGTAGGGGCATAATGACAAAGCCCGCGTAGGGGCATAAATACAAGACCCACGTAGGGGCACAACAACAACGCCCACGTAGGGGCATAATGACAAAGCCCACGTAGGGGCAAAAATACAAGACCCACATAAGGGCACAAAGACGAAGCCCACGCAGGGGCATAAATACAAGCCCGGGGTGTTACATACCCCAAGTGGGCCAAAACAACGAACACAAGTCTTCTCCTTCCGAGTCTTCCCGAGAAAAAAAGTCCCCCTTCTTCAAAGGAAAAAGTCCTCCTAAGGGTCCTTAACAACCACGCCCACGTAGGGGCATAAATACAAGACCCACGTAGGGACACCACAACAACACCCACGTAGGGGCATAATGACAAAGCCCACGTAGGGGCATAAATACAAGACCCACGTAGGGGCACAACAACAACACCCACGTAGAGGCATAATGACAAAGCCAACGTAGGGGCATAAATACAAGACCCACGTAAAGGCACATACCCCAAATAGGCCAAGACAACGAACAAGAGATTTCTTCTCTTCACAAGTCTTCTTCTCTCTCCGAAAAAAAAGGTCCTCCTCAAGTGAGCCCCATAGGGGGTATTTATAGGTGAGGGACCGGCCCGGGGTGGGCCGAACCCAGGCGGGTCAAAGCCACACCATGCAGGTCCGTTTCTCCCTCTTTTTTTTTGAAATGGGCAGACGGAACCCACGGGACTGCCCCGCCCAGGGCAGGTCCGCGCAGACCTGCCCGGGGTCGGGGGGTCCAGGGTGGGTCCCGTCCGGGGAGGGGCCACCCCGGACAGGCCTGCCCGGGGTCGCGGTACCCCGGGGGGGCCTGCCCGGGGGTGGCCGGCCCCGGGCAGGTCCGCCTTGCCCCGTGGGGCCGCGGGGGGGGGGGGGGGGCCTGCCCCGAGGTGGCCGGCCCCGGGCGGGTCCCTCCACTCCCCGGGTGGTCTGGGCCCCCCTTAGAAACCCATAAAAAGGTTTTTTTCAGCATTTCATCCCAATTATTGCAGGGATTTTTTTGGTTGCAACAATATGTTACAAGACTATTCACATACATAGCAGGTTAACACTGTTTCAACCTAGTAATTGAAACTTTGACCCTTAACCCAGTAAATTGAGTGGTACGTCAGTTTTTAATCATGCTATAGACAGTTGGTTCAATAAAGAGGAAAATTTCTGGTTTTATTACAGCAGATTTGTTTGCTTATGTGAAGACTGATGCTGCTATAAAATCTACTTTAGGTTGTTACCCCAAGTTCATGCACATCCTACTGGAGCTCACACTCACCCATTACAGCTCAACAAACAGGTTGGATCTTTTCATGATACATGTAATAAGTTTAGCTTAAATTGTCTATGTATTTTCATGATGATTTGAAACCTTAAACTAGGTAGATTTTCTTTTGTCTAAAATCTGCTTTTGCTTAGAGTCAAAAATTTTTGAAAGGAAATTTTACATTTCAGACCCTACAATCTTGCCTAATTCCAAATATATCCCTGTAATCTCAGCATTATTAAATAAATCCTGTAAGTCTATTGTTAGTTCAAAATAGGTCCTTGCCATTAACTTTTTTTAACAGTGGAGCAATATAATGTTAAATCCAGTTAGTGTAACCTATAGTTACAAATTTACCTTTCTGTACCTACTTTTATTATTTAAAAAAATGAGAAAGGGGAGGGGGTGGCCCACAAATGATATAAACAATATTGTTGTTTTAGCTTTACCCACGTCAGCAGCATAATTTTTTGCAGGTCTTACAAAAAGAAAAAAAAATGAGACTTCTTACACCTTAAACTTCATAGGACAGTGTCGGCCACGGAATTTTATCGTAGATAAAAATTAATATGTTCTTCTTGAAAAGAAACATTCCCCACTATATATAGAGGGTTTATTCCGTGGGTACGCATAATATCAGACGATTTGGATTCGGGTGCTAGACCCCTCCCCACTGATCACATTCAGTGTTGATTTACATCGGCCTAACGTCCGAACACCTTTGTTTAACTGTCAAAGAAATTCCAAAGTCTTCTATGGGGGTTCTGATGTTGAGGGCAAGCTCATTTGGAGGGCTCACAATATCCACTCGCCACCGACCACCAGAATGACTGAGTTAGGGTTTCAACTGAGGCCCCTCATGTTTAGGCAAAACCCTAGAATTTAGGAGTGGGAAAATAATTTAGTGGAGGCCGTAGGCATATTTGAAGTCACGGGAGGTTTCCAAGGCCCTGGGGAAATTTTGGTAATTTTACACTTCTAGGGTATCTTGGTAATTTTACCCGGCCAGAGGTATTCCCGAAACTTTTGGGTTGGGACGGAAGTAGGACCGGGGGGCTTCGTAGAAGGCTCACACATGTCAACTTGGCCGCAAGAGGGGTATATATGTAATTCCCACAAGTCGGGGGTTTTCTTATATTTTTCCCGATCGACATACAGAGGGAATTCGTGGAGCACACTAAATATATTTATAGCCCCGAATGGGTACGAGGGTCGTCGGCGAGTTGTCGACTATACAGGGATCCGCACTAACGCGGGAAGCAGGGGCGTAGCCCCAATTACAAAAGTTGTAGGGTAAAACTGCAAATGACATGACCTTTTGTCTCTCACGACCCCGGAGAGGACATGTTTGTAATTCCCCCGTTATGTGAGCGGAACTACTTAATTTAGTCGCCCTGGGTGTAGAAACTTACAAACATGGCCCACTGAGGGGCATAATTATAAAAATACCCCTTAGGGGCATATATACAAGGCTCGGAGACTTACCCCTCACAGGCCAAGACAGACAAAACAAGGTCCTTGCGTCGCTTCGTGCTCCGTATGTTCTCTCTCTGTGTTTTCAGTCCGTTCTCCACTTGGACCCGTGAGGTCTATTTATAGAAGGCGGGAGGACCCAGGTTGACAGAAACGTGGAGAAATGCTTCGGTTCTGACAGAAAAGTGAGTTTTGGCCCCAATTCTGACAAGGTGTGGTGCAAAAATCACTTTTTTGTCAAGGTGGGGTGGCCAAACCCTTTTTCACCCCTCTACTTTTTTTCTTTTTTTTTTTTTGGGAACACGGGGGACCCAGGGGGTCAAATTGACGCGGGGGTCAATTCGACCCTGTTGGGGTGCCAGCGGGGTGGGCTCGACCCCCCCGAGGTCGGCCGCCTTTGCGCGCAGGCCAGCGGGGTCAAATGACCCCGTGGCGCCCCTTTTGGCCCCTCTCCGCATCTTCTCCCTTTTTCTACCACCCTGGGTCAAGGAGAAATCCCAGATCAAATGAAGAGGGAGGTGACAATCATCTTATAATCACCATTGGCCAGGGAGGTGATCGAAACCCCCGGGGGGGAGAAGAATGGGGTGACCATACTCTGTTGTTGTTTCACCCCGGGAAGGTCTTCTAGGCTGCTGGCCACCCCAGAAGTTTGTCCCGCTGGCCTTCAATCTGCCCGGCTGCAGCAGGGAGAGGTCCGAGTGGAGGTCTGTTGTCCCGCTGCTGCACCTGCTAGGTCTGTCTGTTGTCTGCTCGGGAAGAACAGTATTACTGAGATGGCAGTCCGCCCCAGAGAGTTCACCCTACAGATAGGTAGGTAAAAATTGTTGCCAACAGACAGAGACGTTATTTTGAGGCTCTTATAATCAGGGATGGCAATATCGGCCGAAACCGATACGTTTCGGCCGAAACGTATCGGTTTCGGCCATAACCGATCCGATTTCGGACCTGTTCACTGTAGCAGGTCCGAAACTTAAAAAATAAATGGTTTCGGGCGAAACAGATATGGGTATCGGGCAAAAGTTACATGTTTCGGTCCGAAACCAGACGGTTTCGGCCGAAACCCACGTGAACTCCCTTTTAGGGGAGTTCACTTCACTTCACTTGCTGTTCTCCCCCCCGAAACCCCAACCCACGGCCGAAACCCCCTGCGCGCCTTCGACCCGCTGCGACCAGCTGCTGCTGCTGCGACACCTACTGATGTTGTTGCGAGCCTGTGACTTGCTGGCTGCGACAGCTACTGTTGCTTGCTGCTGCTACCGCAAGCTGCTGTTGCTGCACCTGCAGGTGCTGCTGCTGTTGCTGGAGGTGGAAAGAAGGGAGAGGGAGATGTTGTTGTTGGCTTGAAGGATCATTCATCAACCGGCGGTTGGTGCGGGCTGTGTTGGGTGAGCATTGCGAATGATTGTTTTGTTTGAGGTTATTTTGATTGGGTTAATTTAGGGTTTGATTGTTTTGTTGTGTTATTTTGGTTGGGTTAAAAATTTAGGGTGAGCAAAGAGGGTAATACCTAATGAAGCCCTAATTACTTCTTAAAAATTGGGGCTTTTGTCTATTTTGGTTTGCTTAGGCTCAATTGAAGTTCAATTAAGCTTTATTGAAGATTTTGGGGTGAGAGCATGCGGGTAATTAATTTTTTCCAAGGGTGATTAAGGGTTAATTGCTAATTAAGCCCTAATTAGTTCATAAAAATTGGGACTTTTGTCTATTTTGATTTACTTAGGCTCAATTGAAGTTCAATTAAACTTCATTGAAGATTTTGGGGTGGGAGCATACGGGTAATTAATTTTTTCCAAGGGTGATTAAAGGTTAATTGCTAATTAAGCCCTAATTAGTTCATAGAAATTGGGGCTTTTGTCTATTTTGGTTTGTTTAGCCTCAATTGAAACTCAATTAAGCTTCATTGAAGATTTTGGGGTGGTCGGGTGGGAGCATGCGAGTAATTCATAATTAAACCGTAATTTTTCCATTGTACTTGCAACTATTTCTCTTTGACTGTCTTAATGCAGCATCATGCCTAGACGTCAACAAACACAGGAGCAGCAAGGGCAGGAGGATCCGAAGTAGGCCCACCTGTCCTTAGTTGATGCTAAGAGAAGAAAGGTGAAATATAATTAGGTAGGGAGATACATGGCGGAATTACTAGAGGAAAGCAACATTTGGCAAGGGTCAAAGGAGAGATGAGACAATGTGACCACTGTCCCCGAGAGGTGCGAGAAGAGATGCGCCAGTGCCTTCTGGGCAAAAAAGAGAGGATGCAACAAAGGGCTGAGGATGAGGCTGAAATTGCTGATGAGATTTCTGACAGAAAGGTTAGGAGGGATGATGATGAGGAAGGCACTGAGGATTCAGATCCAGAGCTGACTGAAGCAAGGGAGCGTGAACAAGCCGCTCGAAGGAAAGGGAACGCACCCATGGGTTCAGGGACCTACGAAAGTACAGCTGCACGACGTCCTGACAGTGGTGCTGCCCCACAGACGCAGAGAACAGGCCCCTAGGATATTGAATATGTTCAGGGAGCATGCAAGTGGAGGGCGAGATATCATCCGTGCAGGGCCAACCAGATTTGCTTCAAATTTCATATCTTTGGAGTCTTTGCACAGGTATAAGATTGAACTCAATTCTTACTTCTTCATTCTTATAGTTATGATCCGTATTTGATTCAAATTTCATTTCTTTGCACGGGTATAAGAATGAGCTGAAAGCTTTCATGTACCACAATGCCCTGCGGGAATACATCGACAAGTTTAATGTTGATACTCAGATGGAATATTTGGATGTCTCCCAGATCGTGGACAACAACAAATTATGGGCCAGGGTCTCACGATACATGAAAGTAGTCACCCCCCTCGTGAAGGTCCTAAGAATAGTGGATGGTGATGAGAAGAATGATATGAGATATCTGTATGAGGCCATGGACCGTGCCAAATTGGAGTTGCATGAATCCCTTCCCAAAGAATATGCAAAGTGGTGGGAAATTATTGATCATAGATGGGACACCACATTACACCACGACTTGCATGCAGCTGGTGAGTGATTATTTGTATTGATACATTATTATTTAGGTTATTTTAGATCTAACATTTAGTTAATTATACACAAATGCAGGTTATTTCCTCAACCCTCGATTTATGTACGATGCCAATGCACATGTTGATGGCGAGGTGCTCCAAGGGACTTTAAAAGTCATTAGTCGTTTATCGAGGACACCAGAAAAGAGGCTTCAGGCGGAAGTAGAGGTTGGCCTTTATGATTTCATGAATAAGAGGTATAGAATTTACTTAAGGAGAGTTATGCTAATCTATTAATTTATTTTTGTAGATGAACTCCTATAGAATGAGAATTGGGACGTATTCTCACTCCCAATTGCAATACGCAGTGGGAAGAGTGAGCCCAAGTATACTTTATCTTTGTGCTTTCTTTGCAAGTCTATCATGTTGAATTGATTTTTATTTACAACTAATATTTATTTGTTTATGGTTGGTGGAATAGCTGACTGGTAGGTAATGGTGAATAATAGAGATTTGGGCAGTTCGGCATTGCCTTTCATTGCAATCAAGATGTTGAGTCAAACCACATCAGCAAGCCAATGTGAAAGAAATTGGAGCACGTTCAGCCTTATACACTCAAAGTTTCGCAATCGGTTAAAGGCTGAACGGTTAGACAAATTAGTTTATTGCCACTACAATATGAGGTTGAGAATAAAAACTATGAAGTTGAGACAACAGCTGCGAGACAAACGCGTCGCTGAAGGTGCCACTGCAGAAATTGATGTGGATGCCTTATTTGATGATGATAATCCATTGCAGTCTTGGGTGGAGACACGGGAGCTGGTTGATGAGCCTGTTTTTGAAGATGATGATAGAAGATGGGCAGAGGGCATACTAGATGAAGATGAGCCAAGAGATCCTGAATTAAGAAGAAAAACAAAGAGGACCAGAGATACTCATGCGCACCAGAGAAGGGACCCACCTGGGGTTGTTGATGACACTGAGGAGCAGCATGATTTTCAGATAGCAGGCCAGTCACACCTAGAATGGGAAAGCCACCTGTGCAGTTAAGAAGTACATCAGTGCATGGGCTAACTGAGAGGACAAGTGCTGCTACTCGAGAGGACCCGGCAATTAAGCAGTTGAAGCAGATTTATGTGAGACACACGCCAAGGGCAGGAGGATTCCTGTTAAGGGCGGCTAAAGAAATCACACCAAAACAGAAAAAAGCATCCCCAAAGGCCAAAAGACGACTGGTTTCTGATGGTGATGATGATGCTGGTGATGATGATGATGATGATGATGATGATGATGATGATCCCAGTGCAGCTGCAGGTGCTGCAGGTGCTACTACTGGCGGTGCTGGTGGTCCTTCCTCCTTCCACGCAGACACAAGCAGAGGATACAGTCAGGGTGAGCGAGGACATGATTCACAGAGCCAATATGGGCATCCATCAGGTTACGGAGGTGGCCAACAGGAAGCAGCTATTTATGGGTCGTGGGGTTATGAATCAGCATTCCAGTTCCATCGACATCCGACCATTTCCTCTTCTCTTCCTCAAGATTCTTATGCTGATACTGGATTTGCATCAAGCCAACCAAACACTCCAAGAGAGATCTAAAGAGGGATGCAGGACTTGGCTACCTCATTGTTTGGTTATAGTGAATATAGACCATACATGCAACCTTCTTATGGGTATGAACATGAAAAGTCAGACGATGAGAGAGAAGGTTCTTCTAGTTATTATCCATAATAGTGCATCATCATTTAGGTAAGGATCACGTTTATTGTACAGTTTGAACATATTTCATGTTTAATATGTACTCAAAATTTGTTTAATAACTTCAATGCTGGAACCCATTAGTCTTCTTGTGTAATGCACTTAATCCTATTTCATGTTTATACCCCTGTGCTTGAACCTAATTCATGTTTAGTATGTACTCAAGAATATTAGTTTAACATGTTCAATGTTTGAACTTCAATGCCTACTTCATGTTTATTGCACTTAATCTAAGTTCTTTACAATCAAATGCATGTCTAATGAATTTTATGATTTCTATGTGATTATTCATATTTTTCTGATTTTTTAGACTTATTTTGATTTTTTTATGCTTTTCAATGGGTTTCGGCTGGTTTCGACCGAAACCGAAACTGAAACCGAACGGTTTCGGTATCGGACTCGGCCGAAACCGAGTCCGAAACCGATACTGACATCCTTGCTTATAATCATTATGCCTAGCATTGAATAGACTGAGTATTCACCTTATCAATTCTCAAAATGAACCTCCCATACAAGGATTTTTTGTGATTATTTCCGAGACTTCAAAGGAACCAATACGCTTGCGAACAACTCACTAAAAAATCGAATCGATTCATTTATTAAGTTAGATAAACAAGCTTCGAAAAAAAATTCAACTTGGTTCATAATGAGCCAAGCTTGAAGACACGTGTGCCCGATTTGATTACGTTCACGAACAAACTTGTTTAAGTACTCATTACTTGTTTAAAAATGTGTTACTACTTTTTGACTACTCATTAAGTTAAGGAATTTGTTTGTAGCAACCCGATAAAAATAAATAAATGAATAAAGATGTATATTTTGAAGAAAACTTAAATAATAAATTAAAATAAAGAATCAATTAAAACCGTTAATATTAATAAGAGAGCTAACGTAGGGCTCAATTAATGAACTTTGATATATTCAGAGTGAGTGTTAGATAATGGGTTTTTAACATAAATAAGAAACAAATGAATTAGACCCCGTAAGACTTATTACAACGTGGGCTTTTGAACTGACGGGTTTAACCAAATCGTAAACACTAAACCCTAACCCTAAGACTCATCAAAAATTCGTGGCGGCGCTATTTTGAGAAGATAGTAACAATCAAAAGAAGGATAGATTTTGTGGTGCAACAATGGCGGATTAGGACTCTTAGAAGGATCCTTAGAGTTAATGCCCTATAAATAGGACCCTTGAGCCCCAGCAAAAATCCTAATTGCTGCATCGCTCGAGGTCGTGGAGTACCGTAGGAGTACGTGATGTCCGTGGGGGAAGGACGTGTTGTTCGTAGGCCGTGTGTGGGGAGATCGTGCTTAGAGTTACTCGTGGTCTTTGTTAAGGTAGGTATTATCTCGGACCAAAAAAGAAATTACATGTCATGATAGGTTAATCATGTTCTGCATAAATAAATCATCTCTTTTATCACATAGCATCATTGCAATTACGAGTATTTCATGGTGGTCAAGGTTTTTTGTAAATTTGTTGATAAACGTCATGTACAGATGACGTTACTCATGTAATGTCAAGTGCTCTTGACGTGTTTCATGGATTTCGTGTCAATATCGATTGACGCCATTTTGTTAGATTGTGAAGCATCAAAAAGGCTTGAAGTCTTCCTAGTATTGCACGTCAAAAGGGCCTGACACCATTTATTGAATGCGCCGGGAACCTTTGACGCGTTTCAGAATGTTTTACCGATCAAATTAATGGGGTTAACTACTTACTAAGAACATTGTTTTGAGCCCTCGAATATTATGACGCATGAATGATCAATTCATTATCAAAAATATTCCTTCCTATTCCTGTTTAGTTTTTACATGTCTGTCAACATACCTGATATTTTTTTTATCCTGTACCGTTATCGTGGCATTAACAGAAACCTCTGTTACGGCTTTCTATGATTCACAGAAGCTAGATTTTGGTTTTTAGTGATTGACGTGACTTTCATTACTAAACGTCATGATATCATGACGTTTTTTACCTAAACGTCAACTCTGACATGTTTCACTGAGTTTTATTCCGGCATTCTATCCCGTGACTGGGAACTCTAGAATCCATGTCCCAGAGCGCTGATATGGTTCACTGCTTTGTTTACTACGAAAACCCCTATTTCTTGGAGAAAGAAGGACCCTCCGTCGGGAATTCCTCTCGCCGAATTGGAATCTCTTTCAACGAGACCTCCGTAAGACCCCAACATCGAAGGATTCCTTCTTCGATCACTGGACAGGTTGTACCCTAAAAACCCTAAACACCCTCTAAGTTAAGTCTATATGAGTGACTTAACCGACCTGAACCGCGTCCTCTGTACTCGACGCTTTTCTTGAAACGCGACACAAGGACCCGACGCGTTCTCGTTGAACGTGGCAGGGGGGCCTGGAGCATGTTACTTCACTTCCTGAGACGCGACGAAGGGACCTGATGCTATCTATTGAACGCGGCATGATCAGCTGACGCGTCTTTCCTTGTTTCTATGGAACGCGACATGTAGCCCTGACACGTTCTAGTAAACGTGCCAGCTGTGCTTGACGCGGTATAATGGAATGTGACAGGGGTGTCTGATGCTTCCAGTCGGACCCTTTCTTGAACGCGACATCTGGAGGTGACACATTTTAAACCATCACACGGCAAGTCACCCGGACACGTTATGAACTTTTTCTTGGATCACGGCAATGCACTCTGACGCGTTCCGGTTGATCTTCCAACCCAGTTTTCCCCGTGTTTTTATGCAATCTGTTATCATTCTATCACCAGAACCTCCTTAGATTAAATCGTTGGCTCTGGAGTGATTAATCCTTGGAATTTTCCTTGACTAATGAAGACTTTCGAGCTCTCACCCTTGACTACTGAAATTTTATTTCTTGGAATTCCTTTTGGCCATTATATTTAAAGTGGATGTCTAGATATTTACAAGGGATCTTTGATCCACAACCTCAATGTCTCGCGTTAATAGGGCCCGGTCTAATTTTGGGAGGAGCACCCAAAAGTACTTGTACCTATGGGAGCTATTATTGACTCGGTGTAGCATTGCACCAAAGTACGTGCGTGCTAAATTGGTCTACGACATTCCACTCATACATGAAATACTTGAATTACTTGACATAAATACTTGACTAGTACTTGTTTGCATGATATGGCCAATCTATTGAATAGTGCACTTGTGTTTGTTCCTTGAACATTGAAGAGCTATCATTATACTGGCAATCTTGTTTCTGTCTATCTCTACTTGAAATTCCAATGTTTACAGTACTGCATCTACCTATTCTTGATCTAGCTATAATGATTTCTCGGCATTAGTGCATATCATTTGTCAAAAACATTATTTATTTAAAGGTTGTTCTATTCAGAGATATAAATCCTACTGAGCATTTTACTCACCCTACGTTATTTGTGATGTTTCAAGTAATTCCGATGAGGACGTTCACTCAGACGGAGAAGGACACGAGTGAAGGAGCGTTAAATTCAAGCCATAGAGTTCTACCCTATTTTTCTTAATGAGCAAGAGAGAGAGAGAGAGAGAGAGTCATTGTATTTTCATTTTTCTTGAGTGTAGACCAATGTGACGTCAGTTAAATAGTGCATTGAGGAGACTTGTTGGTTATTATTTAATAAAAAAAATTATTTCACTTTGGACACTCAATGCTGTGGTCATGGTTGTCCTTATTATGCTCTGATTGACATGATTGTTATAAACTGCCACGTTCTGAGTTTCTTCCGCACTTGAGACTGTGACAATTTTAGTCAAATAATTACAAATTAGTAAGAGTCTTAAATAGAAACATATTTTAGAGGGTGAATATTTTAAGACAACAAAGTATAAAGGATCGATATGAAAAATTTTGAAAAGATGTGAAATCCTAGACATTCAATGGATCTTATCCAATGGTTGCCTTGCATCATATATAAAGAACAAGTAAAAGGAAACCAAGGGGGAAACCGGCAGGTTGCAGCCGCTCTAACCTAGCCATAGCTGCCTCCAACCCTCGATCCAGTCCAAAGCCACTTCCCAATCTCCAGGATCCTTCTCTGACAGGCCCGTCAGCAACACAACATCCCCATCTCCGACAGCCTACTTCGATGGCCCCCTCCAGCAGGGTCCCCATCTCCAGCAACCTCCTTAGGTGGCCTCCTCCGATGGCCCCATCCTCTGACGGTGCCGTCCGACAGCCGCCTCTAATGACCCCCTCTAGCAGCAACATCCTCCAACGCCCCCCCCCCCCCCAACATCTAACAGCCCCCTCCGGTAGCCTCCCTATCTTCGGCAGCCTCATTGGATGGTCTCCTCCAACTACCCCCTCCAGTAGCCTCTGGCCCTCTGTTGCGGTCACGGAATGTAATATTCACTTTTCTGATAAAGGAAAGAGGTGAGGATTGCACATGGGGGGGCTATATAAATAACTTATGCAAGGTTTACTCCGTGAGTGCGCATCGTATCAGACGATTTGGGTTCGAGTGCTGGACTTTTCCCCACTGACTACAGTCAGTGTTAATTTACATCGGTGTAACGTCCGAACACCTTTGTTTAATTGTCAAAGAAGTCTTAAGGTTCCCTACGTAGGTTCTAATGCTGAGGGCAGACTCACTTGCATGGCTCACAGCTACCTCTTATTCACCATCGAAAGATTGATAGAACTAGGGCTTTATCCAAGGCCCTATTACGTTTAGGCCAAAAGCCCTATGATTTGGGAGCATGAATGCAAGTCTGTAGAAGCCATAGGCGTTTTTGAGGTGTCGGGAGGTTTTTTTGGATTTCAAGAATATTTTGGTAATTTTATCAGGTGATGGGCATTTCTGGAATTACCGGGTTGAAGAGAAAGCCCGGAGGGATCTCCGTCCTCCGAGGACACTGAGGCAGTTTCCAGTAAGTTTTGAAGGTTTCTAGGCCATTTCTAGGTCACAGGGATATTTTGATAATTTTACCAGACCTATCGAACGGACCCGGACTTGGGGCGACTCCTAGGTGCAAGACGGGGCTAGAGAGGTCCCTATGCGAAAGGCACAACAATAAACTTCGTAGAAGATGTTCGTGCATTGATTCGCAAAGAGAGGGGCATATACACAATTTTTTAAAAGTCAGGACTTATGTGCGATTCTCCTTTGACCAGCCCATAATGAAAGAACTGGGTACATTTCATGAATCGTGCAAATACATGGGTTGTCGGCGAGTTGTCAGTTGTACAAGAAAAAGGGGTATCCGCATTGACACGGGATGTAGGGGCATAGCCTTAATTACATAAAGTTGCAAGATAGAACTGCGAATCATAGGACTTCAATCTTCTTGCAATCCTAGGAGGGGCATTTTTGCAATTCCTTATTATCTGAAGGAATTACATGGTCTAGCCTTCTAGGATGCATGAAAAATTACATACATAACCTTTAAGGGCATAAACGCAAGACCCAGGGGTATTTATAAAACATACCTTTACTGGGCCTTTTTACAAACAAACAAACTTCGCCGAGTGTCCACGTCTATCAGTCCGTATCTCCGTGTCTGTGTCTGTATGTCAATGTGTATGTCTGTATGTGTGTCCTCCTTGGCCCAGGGGGCTATTTATAGAAGTGGGAGGACCAAGGTTGTCAAAAACGTGAAGATTTGTCTCAATTTTGACGAAAAAACGGGTTTTAACTCCAATTCTGACAAGGTAGGGTAGCCACTCCCTTTTTTTTCCTTCTTTTCTTCTTTTTTTTCATGGGAACATGAACCCCGGGGGGGTCATTTGACCCGTGGGCAAGACCGGGGTCACGTTGACCCCGCTAGGGGCCCAACGGGGTGCCACAACCCCCCCCCCCGGCGTGGTCGGCTGGCCCCACTGGGGTCCAACGGGGTTGGCTCGACCCCCGCGGGGTCGACTGGCCCCGCTGGGGTCCAGCGGGGTGGACGCCACCCCGCAGGGGTCAGTGGAACCCGCTGGGGGTCCAACGTGGTCATTTGACCCCGGGCGTGGCCTTTTGGCACCTCTTTGCGTCCCTCGCGAAGGTCGGTCGACCCCGCTGGGGCCCAACGGGGTGGACACCACCCCGCGGGGGTCGGTGGAACCTGCTGGGGGTCCAACGGGGTCATTTGACCCCGGGGGTGGCCTTTTGGCCCCTCTTCGAGTCTTTTCTGCACTTCTCTGTCGCCCTGGGTGGAGGAGAAGTCGTCGTACAGCATTTATTGCTCCCCGAGACCCGCTCTCTGCCGCATGGCAGCAACACGTTGGTGGAGAACTGTGCGGGAGAGAAGGATTGTTCGTTTGTTGTTTGTTTGTGCGCCGCTCGCCCGGGCGGGAGTTTTTCCATCCGTTCGTGCCGTGTGATACAGAATTATTCGGCCACTTTGACAGGTGTGCATGTACATTCTCCTCTTAATTTCCCTTGTTGCGACGCCGCTTGTAATTATAAAGTCGGGCCAATAGACCCTAAATCGCAGAGGTACTCCACGGACAGATGATTTCGGCGCTACGCCATATTTTTCGTCGGTTGCTATGAAATAAAATCCTCAAAATATTTCAAGAGAATTACGGGTGCAACAGATGCCCCCCACGGGACATCCGTCACAGCCAGAGGCAAGGGCGGACAGCCCATGCCCTTTAAAGGGAGTGGTGACTATGTGTCCTTTGTAAGACCACATTTAATGTTTGTAGTGCTGTCCTGGAATGTTTGGCTTGGCGTTGCTCTCCTGTTTTTGTTTCTCTGCGTTTGTAGACATGGCTCGCAGCAGTGGAGATAGGAGTCAGTCGAGGAGGGCCGGAGGCACGGATGAATGTCGGGTTGAGTGCACTGACCGGCGCATGCCGCCTCCCCCCCCCCCCCCCCCCCCGCGTCATTGATGAAGACAATTTCAGCCGGGTTGACTTCGGCTATCTGTGGATCACTGAGGACCCGATCGAGAGTGTCCGTGAAAATGAAGGCCTTGTGGATATGTCCCGCATTACAAGGAGGGACGGCATTTATACATATGACCGCTCGGGGTGATATCCGCGCCACTATCCCCGAGATCGTCATCTTCATCGGTTCCTTCAAAGCTTTGCACCGATCGGCATGGAGGATGATGATCCCTCACTGCCCAAGGAGAGGCGCCGCCTTGAGCGGGCCATACTAGCGGAGAGGGACAGCATGCAGGGGTTATGTTCCCTGACCTATCCAAGCTTTCCGGATGGCTTCACTCGACAGAGACAGTACCCAGATCGGCAGAGCCTGGGCTTCTTTCAGCAGCATGACAGTCTCACAGTCTGGGCTGCACCACTGGCCCTAGCGATCTGGCATATGCACGGGCAACACAAGACCATAGATCAGATCGTGGATGGCCTCTTCTTAACACCCTCAGGGGCGAGTTTTGCACATGAGTATGTTCATGATTGTATGCTGGAGAGGATTTTAACGCTGAAGACCCCCAGTTGGTACGGGAAGTGGTCCGTTATCCCGTCTCACAGCTATCACCAGGATGCGACATAGTGGCTCTGGGACATCCTGACTGTCTACCGGTCGGTGCTAGACAAGGTGGGGATTCGTCATGCAGTGACGACCGCCTTGTACTCCTACCCTTGTCATATGGGCCTGCTACAAGCCCTAAGAGAGAGATTCAACTGCCGGTGGAATAGCTTCGTCACTACTGGAGGAGAGACTTCCTTAGACCTCTGGGCTTTTCAGAGGGTTTCTGGTCTTCCGATCTGTAAGAGGCCCTACGAGGAGTTCACACTTGATGACTTACATCTCAGCTCCACTGATGGCACCGGGCGGTATACTATGCCGTATTGCTTCAGATTCTTGATGAAGACATGGAGAGACCTGA
The DNA here is from genome assembly GCA_022559845.1 of Amorphophallus konjac. Taxonomy (NCBI): domain Eukaryota; kingdom Viridiplantae; phylum Streptophyta; class Magnoliopsida; order Alismatales; family Araceae; genus Amorphophallus; species Amorphophallus konjac. Next base: position 400,130,207 of record CM040118.1, read on the forward strand.
CCCGGGTCGGCACAGATCGGACCCCTCGCACCCCGAGGGTGACTCTGAACAGTTGGGTGAGCCACTTCTATAGTGGCCCTTTCTGCTTCCACGAGGAGTTCGCTCAGTCTGGCACTACCTGGGAAGAATGCAGAGAAATCAAAGTAGACCTTCCTCCACATCCACGCCCTTTGCTTGCACCTACACAGGGATGGAATTCGAGGGGGCTACCTCCCCTCACATACTTGGCGGCCTACTTGACCTATTGGCTGGCCAATTTTGTAGTTCCTCACGGAAATGACGGAGTCCTACGGCCTGAGGTGATTTATCCAGCATGCTTGCTGGTGTGTGGCCAGAGACTTGCCATTGCTCCTGCAGCCCTAGCAAACATCTACCATTCCCTTGGAGCCTTGACTTCTCATTCATCACCGCGGGAGAAGAATATTATGCTGCCCACCCATTACTTGAGTGCATGGGCAGGGTTGTTGTTTCCAGTGCTCTCTCGGAGGACTCCAGTTGATAATCCGGCAGCGCCGCTGATTTTTTTGTTCATAGGACAGCCGTCGCAGGATGTTGTGGTTCAGCTCGCGAGAGCCCGACGGACCTTGTCTTTCATTCCACGGTTCCAGTGAGGAGAGGTGAGGGCTTAGCCCTTGACTACTTCTCCTACCTTTACCGCCCTTATGTTGGGCAAGAGAGAGGCACTGTTGTCAACAGGGCATCTTCACATGCTTTGCTCTCTTCTCACGACTTAGCGAAGTGGGTTATATCCATCCGCCCAAGTGTATTAGTATATCGGCGCTCCAACACAGCTATTCTTGAGCCCTACTACCCACATCGGTTCGCCCGGAACTTTGGGTATGATCAGGGCATCCCTTCGAGTGCAGAGTTTCCTCTGGCCCTTCAACTATACAGGCACAGGAACGTGCACCTAGTAGCGACAGCGTGGCAGGACTTCCTCTGCCGCGAGGTGAAACAGGGTCACCTCATTCCAGAGCAGGGGCGCAGAGTCTAGTTTGACATTCATTATGCACGCTGGTGGTTCAAAGCCAGCAATGTTTTCCGAGAGCATCGTGATGAAGCGTTTGAGGAAGGAGGACCTGCCTCCTCTGTTTGTGGACCCAGCCTTCATCAGATCCCATTTTTCAGGAGCCGCCCGGGCCATCAGTGACATTGAGGAGAGGTGGCGAGAAAAAGGCTGGACAGCTCCTGTGGATAGGAGCCAGTACAATGGGACTTCGAAGCCCTTGAAGGGTACACCGGCAGCAACATCCGCAGCCCCTTCTTCCTCTGCTTCAGGGGCAACCCCAGGCCTTTCAAAGGCCTATTCTTGGTGGGAGGACTTGCAGGCGTCTTGCGGGGTGAAAAAGAAATCCCAGCTGTCCCAGCCGATACCCGAGGGAGCACTTGGGGGCAGCACGTTTGCAAAGTGGAGGGCCCACGTGATCAATGTTGCGGGCTGTGCGGGCCCACTGGAATACATTTCTGGTCTGGAGAAGGTGATGACTCCTATTGCCATTCTCGAAATTGCGAAGGCAGCGGCCCATGTTCTCCGATTGAAGCCGGAGGAGATAATTTTGAAGCCCATGAAGCCCATAAAAACCACAGGTAATTATCTCCCTTCTTGGCCTTCTAATATGCATGTATATTCTTCATATTTTAGATTGCGTGTTATACACATCCCTTTGATGACTGCAGGTGGAGCTGCTAGAGTGGCCGGCGCTGGTCCCTTAGAGGGTCCTCCCGATATAGGGCCGGAGAGGGGTAGTGTCACCTGGAAAAGGCCTCGCACTGAGAGTCCCAGAGGGGATGTGAGGCCCTCGTCCTGCCTTCGACTCGAGGAAGAGTCTCCAGCCAGTGAGGATGTCTCCAGTGAGTGGCACATTTTTATTACTCACCACTTCTAGGCTTACATGCAATGTTATAAACATCTTTTTGCTTTACCTAATGCAGCTCCTCCTGAGGCCAGGATTGACATGAGTTTCTCTCCTCCTCAGGCGAATACCTCGGCGGGAGCGGATATGCCTTTGGATGAGTCTATGCCAAATAGTATTTTCAGCTTTGAAGAATTAATCCCTCCCACGGATGATTATGCGTCGGTGACGGCTAGGTCCCCCTCACCTATCGTAGAAGGGTCCCGACTATTCAACCTCAGGTAATGTACTCAACCTTGCCTCTTCATTAGTACATGAAGAATTGGAAGTCATTAATTCTTCAATGTTATATTTTGGTTGTGTAGGAGTCCCTGATACTGCTCCCCATGTCTTGGCAACGGGAGACAACGCCAAGTCCACTTCTGGGAGTGGGAGTTCTGCGGCTTCTGACCCCCTTACTGGAGGGAGTTCGAATTCTTCCTCAGGCGTCGAGACTTCGAGCTCTTCTTCAGGCGGGAGAAAATCCTCAACCCCATCGGGCTCCCGAGAAAGTGGAGAGTTGGAGGCTACTTGTGGTGAGCATAGATGTAATCTTGCCTTTTCAGCCCAACCTCTTTTTGTAAAGAACTGTTTGGCTTATATGACCAATCATTATACAAGCGTTGACATGGCCGGCTCTATGGAAGAATTCTCACAACTCGTCGAATCCGACTCATTCATGGATCTCCTGAATTATGGCGATGATCCAAAAGTTACAAAGACCATGGAGATGGCGGGTGCCGAAATCCCAGCGTCAGGGGTCCCTGATCTCATAATGCCAACACTTCCACTGGGGAATTCCCCTTGTGTTGGTACTGACAAGGCCAGCGTGGTTGATCCTTCAGGTAAAAAGTCTGCAGACTTGTGTTACTTTTTTTTCTTATCACTTCATTGCTGAGTTGACTGACACCCGTCACATTATTTATGTGAATAGTGGCAAGCCAGGTTATCGAAGATGACATGCAACAGCCTGGTGGGGTTACCCCAAAAGGGGAAGTTCTCCAGGGCTCGTCAGAGGGCCAGCGAAGCCCTGGCCATGGCGCCTTACCAGCGGACCCCCAGCTTACAGGTATTCTCCGCATCTGTCGATGAATGACTCAACTTGTGGCCATATTTTGTTTATGGTATTAACCATTTTCTCATATCTGTCTCGTAGGTTCTCCTTCCTCGGAGCAGGCGATTGAGATTCCTGAGACAGAGGAGTTTCCATGTGAGGCAAGGCCGATCCCTGTGAGTGAGCAACCTAGCTCCAAAAGGGTCCCCGATATGAAGTCCATCCCCCCTAGCACAACTAAAGGGAATGATATTGTTGAGACGGGTACGTGGTTCCCCCTTGGAGCTCAGCATCATTTACATGTCACTTTATGCATGGACAATCATGAACACATGTTGTTATTTGAGTTGCAGAGAGCCAGGCTACAGATGCACCACCTACTGGGCCAGAGTTAGCCCCCATGGACACTCCCTCCCAGGCCACTGGGGAGGAAAACACTTCTGCAGCTATTCCTGTACAAGGGACTATTTCAGGTATGCCATCGTGGGTTGCACTTTGCGGCTTCCGTGCTTATCTTCTTGATTATGAAAGAGCACTTACTCCATTTTCCCTTGATTGCAGCTCCCTTGAGAGAGGCTCTAGAGGTGCCTGCGGACTTCCCTGCCCTTGGGGTTGAGTGGCCTGACACCCCTCAGCTTGAAATGATGCTGGCAGATGCCGATACGGCTGACCGGCTTCTCCAAGGTCTTGAGCAGCTAATTCGGGTGGACCCCTTGCCGACTGCGGAGACTCTGAGGGGCAGCCTGGAGGTCTTTATCAGGGGTTACCACGCATTCGGCCTCCCCAAAGATGCTTGGATGGCGAAGCTTACAGCTTTGTAGAACGAGTTCTCCCGTCTTCATGTCGCACAGGAGCAGAGACGGAGGGCTCAGCTGATGATTCAGCAGGAGGAGGAGCAGCTTGGCGGACTACGAGCCGCTCGGATGAAGGTTGAGACTCGGGATGCAGCCATTCGGGAGCGTGACCGGACCGTCTCTTTGCGGGTGGAGGAGTTGCAGAGGGAGATACAAGAGGCTGAGGAGGAGCGCAGTGGTCTGCAGACTGAGGCAGATACTCTCCGCTGCAGGCTTGAGGGGCTCCAGGAGGGAACTCTCCAGAGTGAGACTCGCCTTGCCAACCTAAGGCGGAGCGAGTTTGGTGCTTGACAGGCCCTGGCGCCTTTTTGTACTTGTACATAAGGCTTTTATATGGTTACCCCGAGGGCTTGTCTCGGGCTCCTTTCTTTTGATAATATTGATAAATAAAGGACAGAGTTTAGCAGCCTCTGCTTCCATCCTTCTACGTGTATGTTCTCTTTTCTCTATCTTTTTTAGGTCACTTTACCAGACCTACTGCCCTTTCGGGTTTTCGCCAGGACTAGCCCCATTTAACTTTTTCCAATGCGCCATCACGGGTTTTCACACTGAGAGGTACCCATTTTTGCCTAAGACGCCCTCGCGAGTTTTTACCTTAGCCGGGTTAAAACCATTTTGCCCTTGATTGCCCTCCTAACAAGGACAACCAAGTCCGCTGGGGCATCAATATTTTTTAGCCCCTTTTTTTAGCCTATAGTGCTAAAAGGTGGAGGGGGTTCGGCATCCCCAGAGGAACGTGTGTGCTACAGCCGATGGGACAAACGGGTGGGTTTGACAGTCCTAGAGGGACATGATTAGTCAAACTCACAAGCTGGTAGGCCGAACGGGCTGGCTACCCAAGGAGGGCATGCATAGGCCAAGTCCGGTTGGGATAGCAAATGAGTAGGTTTAACAGTCTGAGAGGGACATGTAGGTTAAACGTGGAAGCCAGTAGGCGAGATGGGTTGGCAGCCCGAAAAGGGCATACATAGGCCAAGCCTAGTAAGATGAAAGAATGGATTTGACAGCCCGGGTAGGACATATAGGTGAAATCCAAAAGTCGATAGGCAAACAGGGTTGGCAGCCTGAGAAGGGCATGCATAGGCCAAGCCCCTTGAGACAAAAGAATGGGCTTGACAGTCCCAGTGAGATATGTGAGTCAAGCCTGAAAGCCGAGAGACGAGATAGGTTGGCAGCCCGAAAAGAGCATGCACAGGCCAAATCCAAAAAAAGGAAATGATGGATTTGACATCCCTAGTGGAACGTAAAAGTTAAACCCGAAAGCCGATAAATTGGCAGCCTAGGGGGACGCATAGGCTAGACTTGGAAGACGGAAGATAGATTTGACAGTCCTAATGGGACATAAGGGTCAAACCTGAGAGTCGATAGGCAAGATGGGTTGGCAGCCCGAGAGGAGCATCCATAGGCCAGACCCGGAAGAAGGAAGTGATGGATTTGACAGCTCTAGAGAGGTGTGAGAGTCGAACCCGAAAGCCGATGGGCAAGATAAGTTGGCAGCCCGAAAGAGACAAGCATAGGCCAGACCCGGAAGAAGGAAAGGATGGATTTGACAGCCCTAGAGGGGGGTGAGAGTCGAACCCGAAAGTCGACAGGCAAAATGGGTTGGCAGTCCGAAAGGGGCATGCATAGGCCGAACCCAATGGGGACAATAAGTAAATGGATTTAAGAGTTTGAAAGAGACATGTAAGTTAAATCCGGCAGCCAATAGGCGAGATGGGTCGACAGCCCGACAAGGGCATGCATAGGCCGAGCCCGATGGGATTGGAAGGACCGATTGGGAAACCCGGAGAAACACGGGAGTCAAACCCGGGAAGTCCAGAATACAGGTGGAGCTAACATGCCAAGAGACGTATGAGTCAACTCTTGAAAAGGACTAGATAGACTTGACGGTCCGAAAGAACATAAGAGTCAAATCCGGAATTGAAAATGTAAGCGGGGCTGACTAACCAAAAGACATACGAATCAGCCCTGCAAGAAAAAGAGACGGATTTGACAGCCCAGATGGGGCATATGAATCAAGTCCAAAGGTTCAAAATGCTGGCGATCTCGGTGGGACAGAGTGTTGTATGACAACATTGGGATTGTATCTATGGCGCCCCGGTGGGACTGGATGTTGCACGATGACGTTGGAAATATAGTCGAGGCATCAGTATAATGCGCTTGCCATCGTAGGGGGTGAAGTAACCCGTAAAACATGTTGCAAGAGGTTATTTTTTTTCTCTCTCTCTCTCTTTTCACATTACCAACCTCACCGCCTTTTCAAGTTTTCACCGAGACTGGCCCCCTTTAACTTTTTCCGATGCGCCCTTACGGGTTTTCACATCGAGGGGTTACCCATTTTTGCCCAAGGCGCCCTTGCAGATTTTCACCTCAGTCAGGTCTATGGCCTTTTTGCCCTTAGCGAACCTTTGAAGAGTGACTAAGTCTACCGGGGCATCAATATTTTTAACCCCATTTTTTTTAACTTGAACCTTCGTTGGGGAGAGGTATATCCTAAGAGGACTGGTGCGGAAGCTCTTGTGGTGGCGCATGGTAAAACTTCATGTGCTTGCCATTAAGATGAGGGAAAAAATTGTTTCCCTTATGGTCAACGACCGTGTAGGCCCCTCCTTCATAGACCTTCTGGATAATGTAGGATCCATGCCAATTAGGCTGGAGTTTGCCGCTGGATGTTCCTACCAAGACCTCCTTTTCTTTGACCATGACGAGGTTGCCCTTCTTGAATGCCCTTTGCTTGACCAGCTTATCATAAGCACGTGTCATGCGGGCTTGATACACTTGTAAGTGTTTATAAGCTTTGAGTCTTTTCACCTTCAAGGTTGGACAATTCCTCGAGTCTTCTTTCTATTTCAGATTGGTCTTGGCCTGGCAATCCGACGTGAACAGCAACGCAATAGGACGCCAGCTCAATTTCCACAGGGACCACTACTTCAACTTCGTAGACCAGGGAGAACGGGGAACAACCCTTAGGGTTTTGTAGATAGTCCGATAAGCCCATAGGGCTTCGTGGAACTTTTCTCCCCAATCTTGTTTACGACCTCCCACCATCTTGGCCAGCAGTTTGCAAAGAGTTTTATTTAAGGCCTCGGCCAATCCGTTGGCTTCGAGATTATAGACCGACGACATCCTCCAATCAATATGAAACTTAGACGCCAAAGCATAGACGATCTTGTTCCTGAATGGTGTGCTATTATCCGAGATGATCCGACTGGGAGTGCCGAATCTGTATATAATGTAGTGCCTCATGAATCGGGCGACTGTTTCACCTGTAACTTCTCGTAGTGGAATGACTTCCGCCCATCTGAAGAAGTAATCAGTGGCAGCCAATATGAACTTGTGGCCTTGAGATGATAGCGGAAATGGTCCCACAATGTCCATCCCCCACTCCGCAAACGGTCAAGTAGGCGTAGTTGGATGAAGCGGATTAGGCGAGCTCCGAGGCACTGGCCCAAATGCTTAGCATTGGTGACATGTACGAGCATACTGGTTGCAATCTTCGTACATGGTGGGCCAATAAAATCCCTTGAGCTTAATGATGTTTTTCATCTTGGCTCCTGCCTGGTGAGCCCCGCACAATCCGGAATGGATCTCGTGCATCACAGTCTTTGCTTCCTTAGATGAAAGGCACCGTAGGAGGACCGATCAGTCTTTTTCATGGACTAGCCTGAAGAGCAAGCCGTCAATCAACTGGTAAGATATTGCCCTACGTAACAGTTGCACCCTCTGAGCCCGATCGAGGGGAAGCCAGCCGTTCTTTATCCTTATAATCGACTCACGCCAGTCTTCTTCCCCGGGAGTATTCTCCTCTTGAATCACTGGCTGGGATCACTGGCCCGGTCGCATCCCAGGTGCACCATTTGCTAGGCTAAGTTCAAACATCCGATCGTAGGCCAGCTTGACAAGCGGCCCAAACTTGGGGTGGGACGATTTGAATTCAAAATGCCCACCTCTTGTTCGTCTTCCACCTTCGATAGGGTAGGGGATGCCCGAAACCACACTGCAGCACCCGTCGCCGCCCCAAGTCTACCAGACAAACCACAACCCTAATGACATAGTCCGTCCCTAGACGGTTACCGGAGCGGAGACGAGGACCTTTGCATCAATGACCACATGAATTGTGCCGGCCAGGGTTGGCAGTATCGGCCGAAACCGATACGTTTCGGTCGGTACCGATCCGAAACTGGACCAAAACACTATAGCAGGTCCGAAACCATTAAAAAATACTTTTTTAATGGTTTCGGACGAAACCATTAAGGGTTTCGGCCGAAACTGACCTATCTCGGTCCGAAACCGGACGGTTTCGGCCGAAACCAGACAGGTTCATTATTTTTTTTAATTTTTAAAATGGTTTCAACCGGTTTTGGTCGAAACCGAAACCGGTACGTATCGGTTTCGGAACCGGCCAAAACCGGTACCGAAACCGATACAACCTTCCTTGGTGTCGGCCTCCACCTTCCCGAAAGAGCCGACCAAAAAATGATGTTGTCGTCATCGCAAAGCCAAATCAATACCCCAACTAGCCTTACCCAACACATACTCCTTGTAGGGGTGGCGAAGATTCCTCTCTCCGAGTTCCAACTCTGGACTTGGAGGATGGAGCCTTCCACTGCTAAAACATCGGTCTCCACAACACCCTTAGCACCTTCAACGGTGGACACAATGACCAAGAAAGCGGACCTATGGATTTTTCAGGCGTCCCATGATTCCTCTACTCGCCAACGATCATCCAACAGGTCCCTAGCCTTCTCCAGGTCCACCGCACCTTGGAGCGGGGACAGACAAGCACAACGTGTGAGCCAATCGAAGCAGGTAGTAATATTGTCTGAAGCAATCCACCCTATTTCCAGTGCTTCTCTCCAGACAAGCTTGAGCTCCACCGCCAACCCAAACTTCACAGTATCCATGTAAGAAAGTGATCGTCGACCCCCAGCCGGTTCTAGCCACTACCGATCCACTGAAGCCCCACATGCCCTCTGTAGGTGTCCCCACTACCAGCAACATGAGCAGACGAGACCCAACGTCTTCCCCCTGACCATCGCCCTACCTCCTCCATCAGTAGCTCTCTGGCGAGGATCACCGCCCCCCACAGGGGAGCGGTTTGCCCTGAAACCTCTCTCCATACTCAGAGCTTCTCTCTCTAGAAAAGCTAGAGAGAGAACCTTTTAATTCAGTTTTGTTGTGTGGTTTGATGATGGGCATTAAAATATCAGGTTGAAAGATTATTGGAGACCTATATATAAGTGAGGAGTTTTTAAATCTTGTTGTCCTGCACAGATATTAGAATACCCGGTTGAAAGATTATCTGTTCTGCACTTAATAGATGTCACCATAGGCATAAGTCAAGGCACCACTATTCCCTTTAAAGTTTAAGAAACTATTACTTCTCTTCCGACTAAAAAATTTCATATTTCTATGGGCAGATTTATGCAGCAATGTATCTAGAAACTTGTGTAATTAGAAAGCCATGAAATTTGGAAATCATTAGTATGGAGTATGGTAAATGCAATCATAATTAAAGTAAAAGTGGAACAATGGTATCTGATAAAAATAGAGGCCAATGGAGTAAGCATACTAGTAATAATTCTGTGGTGTTATGTTGCTTGCCTTTCTATTGGTTTCTGCAATTGTTTAACTCACGGAATTTAACAGACAGTTAATTAGGGGGAGGGGGATAAAAAAAAGACGAAGTTGTTCAACACATGAACACGTTAATTTATTAACCATGCATATAAGAGTCGATTACGGCAAATGAGTTAAATATTCCATGGATTGAGTCTATCAGACGATTAGGGTTCGGGTACTGAACAATTCCCCACCGACCACAGCTAGTGTTTATTTACATTAGTACGGGTCTGAATACCCTTGATTAACTACCAAAGAAAATCCTCGGTTTACACAAAGTTAGTTGTGATGCGAAAGGCATTTCCTTGGGCGCCAAGTCGTGCGAGGCGATGCCAAGTATCGGGAGCATTTCCGGAAGGACTATGGACTCAACCGACGTAGTTACAGGGACTAAAGTAGATCCCTGGATTCATAACCTCGAGGTTCAAGGCCGCTATGTGTTGGCCATTTGACCCCTACGTGGCTAACTGAGTCTCGAACCGCCATAATTATCTTTGCACGATGCAAGGAATGGTGTATCACGACTCGAGCATTCACAAAAATTTATAAACTCATGCTCACATGGCCATAAGTATATTTCATAAAGTGTTGTAAAGTATACAAGACATTGTGAGAAAATTTCATGAGTATAGACTTGTCGACAAGTTTTTTTTTATTGCACATGACCCATTGCTCGTAGGCGATGAGGGCATATACGAGTGTCTTGGCCACACCCAGGGTGTTTACATAATCACAAGACTTGCAAGACTTTTCTATGGAGAGAGGTATTCTCCTTTCCCCATATAGGTTACATAGTTCACCAAAGGGATTGTGATGCACATGAGTTTATGACATACCCTCACAACACAACCACATCACGAGACTTTCAAACAAAGCACAAGCACCAAACACAAGCTCCGCTCCTTTTGCTGTGTTTCGTGTCTCATCTTGCTCTTTGTGTGTTCTAAATGGACCCCACTGGGGTATTTATAGAGCCTCAAAGGACTCTTGGCAGTTACACCCTCTATCCGAGCCAAAATAAGGGATTTGGGAGTTGATCCGGGCCAAAATAAGGGATTTGGGAGTTGATCCAGGCCAAAACCTATGTGGGGAGGATGGAACCGGTCCAAAACCCCATGTGGGAGGTGGACCCAGTCCAAACCCCCCATATGGGGTTGAACCGGGGCAAAACCCATGTATGGGGGTTGGACCCGATCCAAACCCCCCATACGGGGGGTGGAACCGGGGCAAAAGTCCCATATGGGGTTGGACCCGGGGCAAAACCCTTATATGGGGGTGGACCCGGTCCAAACCCCCCATATGGGGGTGGACCCAGTCCAAACCCCCACATAGGAGTGGATCCAGGCTGCTGCTACCCTTTTGCTTCAAATTTGGTTGATTTTTTTGATGCTCAGAGTGCAGGACAGACTGCATCACTGGGAGCTGGGTTTGCTAAAGACTAGGCTTGATTGAAGAGTAGGAAGCATTTAATGCTGTGAAAAACTTGGTTCATCACTGCCATTGTAGCTATTGTTGTTGTTATTATGTTGCTGCTGCAATGGTGTTGCTGCTGCTGGTATTATATTGCAGCTGCTGCTATTATGTTGTTGCTGCTGCACTTCTGTTAGCTGCTTTTTAGCTGATCCTTGATTAGGAGGTTAGTGCATTGCATGCTAGCTAGGGTAAAATACCCATTTAGGGCTTAATCAGCCTATTTAAACCTTAATCGGGCCCAAAACCCTTTTAAGTTGGTGTGTAGGGTGGACCTGGGCCAAAAACACCCCCTTTGGGGGAGTGGACCCAGGGCAACCCCCCCCCCCCTTGGGGGTGGACCTAGGGCAAAGCCCCCAAAGGGGGGATGGACCCGGGGCAAAACCTCCCTTGGGAGGGTGGACCCGGGGCAAACCCCCCCAAAGGGGGTGGACCCGGGGTAAACCCCCCACCCCAAATGGGGTGGATCCGGTCCTAAACCCCCTATGGGGGGGGGGGGGTTAAAAGGGGGCAGCCCTTATAAATAGCCCTGGAGAGGGGGATTTCTGCAACCCAATGGAGCAGCCCAACTAGGCCCGGCAGGGCCCAATGAGGCCAAGCTCACCCAAGTGACAGCCCACAAGGCCCACTTAGGGTAGAAAGCCCAATTTACAGTGCTCGAGGAAACAACCCTCCTAGGCGGCCTCAAGGCTCGGAGGGCCCGAGCATCGATCAGGTCACTGGAAGGTCCGCGCCCGAGCCATCCCTCCGCCCGGGAGGAGGAGGCATAAGCCGGCCTATCCGACCCATCTTTTACCGAGCTAAGCCTACCGCCCGGATAAGGCTGGTCCCTCTAAGCTCGGAACGACCGACGAATGCTTATCTTTGCAGCCGTTAAGAGTCCGCAGCAGGCAGGAATTCAGGAAGGCAAGGGACTTCTTCTTCCCCGCGATGATAACGCTCCCACGATAAGGCCATAAAAGCCCACGATGAGGACGTAACCCCCACCTGAAACCCCTCGGCTGGCAGGACTCCAAGAGACGGCGTACTATTTAAACCAGGGGTACCCTCCAGTGAAAGGTAAGCCAAAAAGGCAACCATACGCCCTAAACTCCTGAGCACAAACCGCTTCACCCCTTCGGTGGAGAGGGATCTCGCGCATAAACTAGCCCCTCCCCATTATTGCTCCCGCCATAGCTCTACTGACTTAAGCATCGGAGGGTTTGCCCCAGGGACTCCCCCTGGGCCCTCTGATCCGTTACCCCTTCGCTCGGTGGGGGATCGACATTCTCGGGCCGTTCCCTACGGCTCAGTCCCAGAAGAAGTTCATCATCGTCGCCATCGACTACTTCACTAAATGGATCGAGGCCGAAGCCACGGCGAGGATCACCGAGACAGTCGTCTGGAGTTTCGTATGGAAGTCGATCATTTATCGCTTCGGCATCCCCCGGGTGATAGTGAGCGACAACGGTCGGCAATTCGATTCTCGCTATTTCCGAGACAGATGCGCCGACCTAAACATTCGCAACCACTTCACTTCGGTCGCCCACCCTCAGGCCAACGGGCTGGTCCAAAATGCCAATAAGACTATCTTAAAAGGCATAAAGACCAGACTCGGCAAGGCCAAGGGTAGCTGGCTCGAGGAACTACCTAACGTACTTTGGTCACACCGAACGACTCCCAGAACGGCAACCGGTGAAAGTCCTTTCCAGCTGGTGTATGACACTGAGGCCGTCATTCCGTTAGAGGTTGCCAACCCGTCTCTCCGAGTCATCCGCTACTCGCCCGAGGCAAACGAGCAAAAGCTACTCGAGAACCTCGACCTAGCAGATGAACTCCGAGAGATCGCCAGCATCCGAGCCACGGAGTACCAGCGCCGCCTCACTCGATACTACAACGCCAAAGTCCGAAATAGACACTTCCAACCGGGAGACTTCGTCCTCAGAAAAGCTGAAGCCTCTCGACCATTAGAGGCGGTGGACAAGCTATCCCCTAACTGGGAAGGCCCCTACCGAGTGGTCGAGACGCTCGGGAAAGGTGTGTACAGGCTAGCTACAATGGAAGGGGAACCCATCCCTCGGACATGGAACGCAGTCACACTACGCAAATTCTACTTTTGAAATTGTGCAAACAAGTTGGATGAAATAAAATTCTCTTCTATTCATTCAAATAATTGTTGGTACATCAGATAAGCAAAAGCCATTACACTGCACGACAAAAAGCAAAAAATCCATCTAGCACCACTGCAAGAGGCCATCGCTCGACCGACTCGGTCTTGATCCCCTCGCGTCCAGCCACTGACTCTGCCTCGCGTAGAAACTGGCTCGGATAAAAGAAGGTCGATCCAGTTAGCCCGGGTGGCCCATGACAAAGGTGACAGAGGGATTGGGTTGACGAAGACTACCTTCCACGATGAGGAAGGCTACCTTCCAAGTTGGTAGAAGCCAGGGAGAAAGAACTCCTGTGAAGGCCTCCTCTCTTCCAACCTACCAACCCCTTGGAAGGGAACAGAGAGCAAGCAGCCTCCGAATAGTGAAAGAAATGAAGAGCAGAAGAGGGAAAAAGAGGCTGCAAAGAAATCCAGCAGAGCTGGATGGGGAGGCAGGGGAAGGCATCACGGATGCCCCCATCCGTCCTCCATCCCGGCACCCACCCGGAAGCCTCGCCAGAACTGATGGAGAAGGAACGGCGTGCCCCCGCACGTCAAAGTCCTCCCCAGATCCGCGCGGCGACCGTTGGACCAGTCTCGAACCCGCGCGGCGACCGTCGAACCTGCTCGACCGTCCAAAGCAGCAAGAACTCCCCGCTCCCCATCATCGGCAGCGTCATCTTCCGAAGGATCCTCCATGCCCCGAATGCAATGGCACCGCGCAACGCGAGGAAGGGATGAGGAAAGACTGTTAGAGAAAGTCGCAAGCGGTGAAGAGGAAGGGGCGCCCTTCGGTCCTTCTTATAGGCCAAGAGAGGCTACTTGCCTTAAATGACTCCCCCCTCGAAAACACGCCAAAGGAATTCTCCCCCGAACGGTCACCTCCAACTCCTCGTTTTTCGCCTTGGCGGGATACACGAAGCAGCCTGGCATTCAAAGCATCAGAAAACGGAAAGAAGCCCCGTCAGGAGCCTGCCCAATCAGCATGCGAAAACCACGCATGACGTATCGGCACTTTCCAACTACTTCAGATACGCTAACCAAATCACGGCAAGGAACGCAAGAGGCAAGTAAGTCATTTATTGCCTTATAAAAAGAAAATCTTTCCCTTTTTTCAGAAAAGGACAAGAGACAAACAGAGAAAAAAGCAAGACAAGGCAAAATACATCAGGCCTCGGGCCCACTTTGAAGCTCGGGAACGGTGGGAGTGAGTGAGTCGCCCCCGGCACCCTCGGTGACGGCCGACCCAGGCACTGACCTCGCCTGTGCGAGAACTGCCCCGGTCGCGAGCCCTCCCGAGGCATCCGGAGTTGGTGACCCCGCCGGAGGAGAACCCTCTGGATCTTCCCCGCTCGACGCAGAGGAGCTAGAAGCCGACTCATCCGAGTCATATTGCTGGCCCGAGGGGAAATCAACCCCAGAGTCTTGCTCGTCGGCGTAGTCCACTGCCCGACGATAACCCTGCTTGAACCCCTTGTGGGCGCCTCGGCGAAGTGATATCTCATAGTAGGGAAGGGCGGCTTCCTGAAGGTCGGCTCGGTAGGCCTCTGACCCCCTGTACTGCTCGATCGCCTCCGCCCCGACCTGCCCCATCCTTTCAGCAAGTTCGTCCGACTTCCGCTCCGCCTCGGACGCTCGCTCCTCTGCCTCCGCCATTCGCCTCTCCGCCTCGGTCGATTTCCGCTCAGCCTCGGTCGCCCGCTCCTCGAGCTTGATCGACTTCCGCTCGGCCTCGGTCGCCAGCTCCTCGAGCTCGATCGACTTTCGCGCGACCTCGGTCGCCCGCTCCTCGAGCTCGATCGACTTCCGTTCGGCCTCGGCCGCCCGCTCCTCGGCCCAGACTGATCGCTTCTCCGCCTCAGCTCGGTCCGCCTGGGCCTCCGAACGGAGGCGCTCGGCTGCTTCCGCCCGATCCAGCAGCTCGGCACGCTCCGCCTCCCAATGGCCATCCAACTCGAGATGGCGAAGGCGCTCCTCCTCAAGGAGTTTGTCCTTTCTCTCGAGCGACTCCCGAGCCTTGGCCAGCTGCTCGGTCAACGCTCCAGCCTCCAGCCGGCTCGACCGCGCCAAGTCCCTGATCGCGAAGAACTCCCGTTGGAACCCCTCGTGCGCCTCGGTGAGTCGGGCTAGCTTCCTCTCGCACCCCCCAAGGGTCCAAGCGAGATTCGACCGCTCTGACTCCGTCCGGGCGTAGGTCTCCGCCATTGTGGCCCCCATCTGGGCCATGATAAGGCCACCCTCCATAATGACGTCGAGGACCCCGGAAAGAGAATGGCGCCTATCTCCTCTTTTCATCCTCGCGGACACCTCGCAGCAGAGCCGATATAGATTGCTCGAGATTCCGAGCCTCTCCAAGGCCTCCGGCATAGGAATCCGCTCCGCGCCGGGCGCCGCGCCGGAAGACTCAGCTCGGGTTGCGGGGTCCACCGCCCCGCGCACCACGGTCGGTTGGGGTTGCGACGCCTCCGTAGGCGAACCCCCAACCTCGATCGGCGCAGCAAGCCCGGTCGCTCCGGACACCACCGGCGCTTGGGGTTGCGACGCCTCAGTAGGCGAACCCCCAACCTAGATCGGCGCAGCAAGCCCGGTCGCTCCGGACACCACCGGCGCTTGGGGTTGCGACGCCCTCGCAGGCGAACCCCCAACCTCAACTGTCTCGGCCCGCGCTTCGCCGCCCGAGACATCGCCGACCTCGACCGGTCCCCCGGCCTCGGCATCGGCTGCTTCGACTCCGGCCCCCTCTGTCCCCACCGAGGGGAGAGCCAACCCGCCATCACCACCCTCTGAGGGGCCCCTGGTCTCCTCGGCCCCCTCTGTCCCCACCGAGGGGAGAGCCAACCCGCCATCACCACCCTCTGAGGGGCCCCTGGTCTCCTCGGCCCCCTCTCGCCCGGTGGATGGGGGAGCCAGCCCGGTAGGGTCGGCCACATCTTGCCCCTGAGAGGGGAGCGTCGCCGAGCTAGAGTCGTCCCCGGCAGTGGTGAGAAGGCCGGCCTTCTTGGCCCGCTTCTTGGCCTTCGCGGCTTCCCGCAACCTTCCCTCCATGGGATCCTTGCGCTTTGCACCGCCCGGCCGGGAAGTTCCCTCGGAAGCCGCCCCCTTGCCCTTGTCCCGGGCTTGGGAGCGACCCACAGGAGCGTCAGGCTCATCAGCCGCCGAGTCATCTCTAAGATCGATGACCTCAGCAGCCTCCTCCAGAGGCTCCCGCCTAGTGTCTACAGCAGAGAAGAAGGCATGGTCAGGAAAAGAAAGATGACCCTCACCCCCGGAGAGAAATTCGAGTGGTGATACCTGACGGTTTCAGCCGCATGAGGAGACACCGCTCGACATTCTCCGGCGTCACCAGCTCCTCGGTAGACCGGGGATTCTTCAGCAGGCGAGCGGCGTACTCCTCCACATCTGAAGGAAACTCCTCCTGGCGGGGAGGGATGTTCGGGTGGAAGTTGGGCATCACCTCACACCTCCAAGTGTCCTCCACCGATTCCATCTTCACCCAGAAAAATTGGGTCTTCCACCCTTTATACGATGAATCCTTCGCCGCTAGCGAAATGCAGCTCCTGTTCCTCCTCGCCTGGATGTAATAGAAGCCTTTCCCCGCCGACGGGTGCGCCTTCAACTCAAAGAAATAATGAAAAAGATCCAAGGAAGGGCGAACCCCGCACTGACGGCAGAGGATGCGAAAAGCAGAGAGAAGGAGATACGAGTTGGCCACCAACTGAATAGGCGCCAACTTGAAAAAATTAAGGAGCTTAAGGACGAAAGGCTCGAAGGGGAGGCGAAACCCGCTCTTCCAAGCCAGAAGAAAGGAGCAGATATGGCCCGTGCAGTCGTCCAAACTCGTCTCGTATGGAGCAGCAGCGGCGAAACTGTACTTATAAGGCAACCGAAACCGGTGCTCCAGCTTCTTCACCTCGGCTTCCCCCAGCTCGCTGCAGTTCGGGACTGGCGCCCTCACCTCCAACTCATCTCCCGAGCGCCGGTCCGCCATGAGTTTCGAGGAGGAACCGGAAGAAGAGCCCTCACAAGACCTCGAAGACTCCGGGGGAGAAGGCAGCTGTCGGACCGCCTCCGCGGTTATCCTTTCCAACTCCTCGAACGCCGCCGCAAGGCTTCGCTCCTCCGCTGTGATCTCACGGCGCATCAAGGAGCCCCAAAAAGTAAAGAAGCGAAGGAAAGCCAAAACCCTAGAGAGTCTGGAATGACAACCAGTGCCCAACGCCTATAAACCCTCGCGGAAGGCGGCGCGCCGTTCCGACCTCCGAGAAAAAGGGGGCCCCTTCATTTCAAATCCGTCAGGATCATTATTACTACGGGCCCAAGTGACCACGGCACGTGGCTACTTAACACCTTCAGATCTCCACCCACCTGAGCCACGCCAGTCCAACGCCCTCAAACACTACTCAACCGAGCCTCATGTGGCTCGGGAGTAGGAGGGGGACAAGTGGAGAGGGGGATTTCTGCAGCCCAATGGAGCAGCCCAACTAGGCCCGGCAGGGCCCAATGAGGCCAAGCTCACCCAAGTGACAGCCCACAAGGCCCACTTAGGGTAGAAAGCCCAATTTACAGCGTTCGAGGAAACAACCCTCCTAGGCGGCCTCAAGGCTCGGAGGGCCCGAGCATCGATCAGGTCACTGGAAGGTCCGCGCCCGAGCCATCCCTCCGCCCGGGAGGAGGAGGCATAAGCCGACCTATCCGACCCATCTTTTACCGAGCTAAGCCTACCGCCCGGATAAGGCTGGCCCCTCTAATCTTTGCAGCCGTTAAGAGTCCGCAGCAGGCAGGAATTCAGGAAGGCAAGGGACTTCTTCTTCCCCGCGATGATAACGCTCCCACGATAAGGCCATAAAAGCCCACGATGAGGACGTAACCCCCACCTGAAACCCCTCGGCTGGCAGGACTCCAAGAGACGGCGTACTATTTAAACCAGGGGTACCCTCCGGTGAAAGGTAAGCCAAAAAGGCAACCATACGCCCTAAACTCCTGAGCACAAACCGCTTCACCCCTTCGGTGGAGAGGGATCTCGCGCATAAACTAGCCCCTCCCCATTATTGCTCCCGCCATAGCTCTACTGACTTAAGCATCGGAGGGTTTGCCCCAGGGACTCCCCCTGGGCCCTCTGATCCGCTTCCTTGTCTTGCAGTTCACAATCTGGTGATTATCAGCCCGCTCAAGAACAGCGCGAGATTTCGCCTCTACAAGCCCCATCCACTGTTTGTTCCCACGTGAAGGAAGGGAATTTGACGTTCCCCACGTGTGGTTTGGTGCTTTTGTGCTAAATATTATTTACTAGGTGGGGGGTTTTCATATCAATGACTTCACCTTCCTCACCCATTTCACCCACCATGTGTATTGTGGAAGTTCAAATTCCTTACAGAATTTAACCACTTTTGGGTATCTTTTCCCCTAATTACTTTGAGGGGATAACAAATTGGTTCAACAGCAGCGTTCCCATTTTCTGGTTAAATTGCTTTCTATGTATCTAGCAGACCTCTACCTTCTGTCCATCTGAGTGGCTCCTAGTGTTTATTTGTTTGCGTGGCTGTTAATGTGTAAGATTGTCTTCATTGCATTATATAATCATTGCCTCGTATCATCCTTTCCAGCGGTCCACCTGCTAAGTTTTCAGGCTCTCAGAAGATCAAGTTGGTAAATGAAATGCGTATAAGTTAGTAAACTCACTGTCACTCCTCTCTTTTGTGTGAATGGCAGAGTCAGAGCAGGATCAAGCAGCACGTTCTGGTGATAGTACTTGGAGAATAGGCTTAGAATTTGCCAGAAGTAAAGCTCTATTAGCTGAGAAAAATTGCTTTCAGTGATGAATTGTTCTAATTGTATGTTTTCTCTTGTGCTGGAATATATATGCTTGCTTTTGCTTATGTAGTTTAAATTTTATAGATTGCTTCTTATATATTCATTCCTGGTGCACATCTTTATGTAATTTACTTTGTTGTGTCCTCCATTATTGCTTCATTATCTTAGTTCTCCAACTCTATCAAAACCCAACCGAATTATGTATGTAATGCCCTCCTGACTCAATTGACACCAGGTTCTGCCAAGGCCAGAGTCATGAAGGCTACAAACCACATTCGAAGCAAATCTCAGCAGACATGCTTCACAGAAAGTAGGCAAATAAGCAGCTACAATTTACAATGGATAAGGTACACGACGAACTGGTTTTTTTGAAAGTGGTTGGTACCAACTAATTGTATTAAAGTAAAAAAGAAGAGATATACAAGTGTAATCTGTGTCCCCCACAAGATCCCTACACAAAAGGCTCACACCACAATGGTGTGTCATCCACTATCCACCCAACAAAACAAAAAAAGAGGAATTTTGTGAGTTCACTTTACATAAGCCGTCAACCCACTCTCTCGCTCTTTCCAAGATAAAGACGCAATCCTGTCAGTGGTTCTAGCTTCCCTTCTAAAGAGCCTACTATTCCTTTCTCCCTATAAGGCCCAAAGAATAGCTTGTAGAATGAGCCACCAAATAAGCCTATCACCTTCACGATTCCACCTCTTGTGCCAATGTCGGATCAAATGATGCACCTTATCATGAATAACCAAGACATCAGATGCACCTAGAAACCTGCTCACCGCCTGTCTCCATATGTCCCTAGAAAAGTAACATCCTACAAAAAGGTGATCCAGAGACTCATCCTCTTCCCCTCAAAGGGCGCACTGTGGGAATATTTGTCACAAATGTCGCCAACCTATCACGAATGGGTAGTCAGCCATGTGAAATCCTCCACGTATGCACTTTCACCTTGAGTGGACTCCTAGGTTTCCATATTTGTGAAGTAAAACCATGTCTCACTCCACCGTCTGAAATAAGGTTGTAGGCTAAGATGACAATAAATCTTCCTTCCTTGTCCCATCTCCACCACCATCTATCAACTTTGTTGGCTACCAAGGCAAACTGTATGAGAAGAGCAAGGAGCTTTCCAAGTTATTCAATCTCCTCCACCCTAAAGTTTCTTCTGAAGGATGATGATCAAGTTCCCCCTGGTAATAGCGAGTCAAAAACATAAGAGACTGATGTTGCCTGTGCAGAAGCAACAGCATAAGACTGAGGGAAGATCTCCTCTAAAGTATGATCACTACACCACCTGTCCTTCCAAAAAAGACACCTCTACCCATTACCCAGATGTACCTGTGCACTAACTAAGACAATATCTTTGCACAGTAAGATACCCCTCCAAATGGGCGATATGTTGTGCTGAGAGGCCGAAGTGAGATCCCAGTCCCTTACTCTCCCACGGTATCTGCCATATGACTTGCAGTCATATCTCATTTTCTATAGTACCCAGCTTCCACATCCACTTGCATAGCAAGGCTTGGTTGAAGTCCCTTATACACCTAATAGCCAGCCCTCCAATTTCCTTGTTCTTATAAATTCTATCCCATGCTATATCATGTCATCCGCTATTCTTGTCTCCACTGCCATACCAAAAGAATCTTAATTGAATAGAGTCAACCTTTCTTACAACTGTCTTCAGCATCTGAGAGATTGAGAGGTAGTAGATGGGGAGGTTATTGAGTGCCAATTTGCAAAGCACTAACCTCCCCCCATATGAGAGAAGTCTCACCTTCCAACCTGCCAATCTAGACTCATACCTCTAGATCACACACTGCCAGTCACTACAGTGTAATGTCTCTAGAGGTAGCGATAGGCACAGATAAGAGATTGGGAATTCTCCTATCTGGCAACCTAGGACGAAAGGTACTCTCCATAGATCTGGCCCCACCATGTTAATCCTTACTACTTGACTCCTGCTAAAATTCACCTCAAAGTCATAGACTTCCTCCAATAGTTCCAACGTAAGTCTAATGACATATAGTTGCCTCGCCCCCTCTACTAAGAAGAGAATTGTGTCATCTGCATATTACAAGTGGGTAATTTGGTCACTACCTGCTCTAACCTTGATCATCTCTTGTGTCTCCACCCTCAGCCACATCCTACTTAGAATGTGTGCAACCAGTACAAATAGTAGGGGGGACATCGGGTCTCTCTGTCGAACGCCCCTGCCACTATGAAAATAGGATGAAGGTTGTCCCTTGATTAAAACTACAAATTTAGCTAATGTGGCACAAGCACAAACCAAACCGATCCACCTTTTATTAAGGCCCATCTTTCTAAGGATATCAAATAGATAGCTCCAGCTAACACTATCATATGCTTTTTTAAAGTCCAACTCTAGGACAACATCTCTGCACCTTTGACTCTTCATAGCATAAACACATCCATGGGTTACCAAGAAGTTCTCTTGAATATGATGGCCCCTGATGAAGGCCCCTTGATAGCCACGAACCAACCTGTCAATCACACCCGCAAATCTCATGGCCAACAGTTTGGAGATAATTTTGTAAGTATCATTCAAAAGGCTAATAGGTTTGAGCTCTCAAAAGCTTTGGACCCTTTGCTTCTTGGGAATGAGCACAAAGATGGTCTTATTAATACCCCTCACATGCGCCCTTCTCCCCTAAAATTCCTGCCACTATACAAATGAGATCTACCTTAATGATTCCTAGCACTTTTGGAAGAAGACTAATACGAAGCCATCTGGCCCCGTTGTTTTTATCACTTGCAAGAGAATAGATAGCCGTATAGACCTCCTCCTCCGAGAAAGGGCAAGACAGGGCGTCACTTTCCTCAACAGAGATACATAGGAGAAGATCATCAGCTACAAGAGGCCTAGCCATATCCTCCTCAGAGAAGAGGTGTGAGAAGAACTCCCTCACCTGTCTCCTGATGTCCACATTTTTAGTAATCAGCTGGTCCCCAACCTTGATCCCTGCAATGGAGTTAGTCCTCCTCCTTCATATACCTATACATTGAAAATTGGCAGTGCTCCTATAAATTTCCTTGAGCCATTTCTCCCTGGATCTTTGCTTCCAGCGAATCTCTTCCATGACAAGGATCTCCTCCTATTCTGCTCTAAGTCTGTCCCTGATGTGTCTATGTCTGTCTGGATCATCTAAAAGACCAGCTTCCTCCAAACTGTCAAGACCCTCTAGTTGTTCAAGGATTCTATCTTTAACAACCTTGACAGGTGATACTTTGGTTGTGCCCCATTCCTTTAGAACCTATGCCATGTGCTTCAACTTTCCCACCCATCTAGCCATTGTAGATTGTTCGTGCCTTGAAGTATTCCATGCTAGTCTGACAGAGTCCATGAAATCTCTCTCTCTGAGCCAGTACCTCTCCAGTCTGATAAAAGGCTTTCCCCGAGTCCTGCATGAAGTCTTCAACAGAATTGGCTTATGGTCGGATATAGGCCTAGCCAAACAACAAGACTAAACCTGTAGGAAGTGGTCGTCCTAGTTAACAAACACCAGAAATCTATCCAGACGGAAGCATACTGAATTTGCCCTCAAGTTGGTTCAAGTGAACTAGGTATTGGGCAATCTGATGTCAATCAGTACAACATCCGTAGTAAAGGCAAGAAAATCCTCCATCTCCCCCGTGTGAGGGTTATGACATGTCCTCTCCCACTGTGCAGCAAATGCACTAAAATCACCTCCCACACACCATGGTCTGCCTGGAGAGAGATAATAGCCCAACAATTCTTCCCAAAGAAGCCTCTTTCCTTCTCTGCTTTGTGGCTCATAAACCCTTAAGAAGTCCCACAAGAAACCACCCATGACATTACGAAAATGTAGGGAGAGAGCCCTGCTGCCAATCTGTCTATCCTCCTCCACGCCCTCTACCTCGTACTGGTTCCAAGAATCATAATCGCTCCTGACCTCCCCACAGTCAGAGAGGCCACTCCCTTGGACAGTCTCACCCCCTCCCCCAATCTCCTCATGATCAAATCCCCATCCCCTCACACTTGGACTCTTGCATATGCAAAATGTCGATTTTACATCTTCTTATGAGCTCCATCACCCTCCTCCTCTCCCCCCCAATAAATCTCCCTCATATTCCATAAGACAATCCTCATAGAGACGCATTGGAAATCGCTCCCTCCACTTCGAAGGGCTTGCTCCTTCACTCCTCTCCCCCCTTTGTCGCCCCTACCGCCCTCTTCTGTGATTTCCATATCGTGGCCTCCCTCGCCATGCCTAGCAGCCATCTCTTCTGAATCTTGGTGAACACTCTCCCGAACTCCCTCTCCAGCCCACAAAAGAAATCCCCACCCTCCGCTAGCTCCCTAAGTTAAACCTCCATCATTCCCTCCATCTCCCCCACCAGTTCCTTTACCTCCTCCCTTCCTAACATGTTTCTCTCCTCACGCACTTTCCCTTCCAGCCCTCCATCCTCCTGTTCCCCGACCCCCCCTATGTCTCCGGGACTACCTCCTCCCCCTCCTCTGCATCCTCACCCCACTCAGCCTCCTATAGGAATCCATCACATTCTGCATCTCCGATGTCCAACAGGGGGTGTCCCTTTAGGCCCTCAGGTAACCCATCGTGCTTGACAGTTGCAACCTCTTTCCCCCTAAAACTCCCGGTCGAAGGTCTCTTTGGCCCACCAGAATTCCTGATGTCCCCGCTCTCACCTCCGATAAAGAGCCTCAAAGCCTCTAGTGCAGTGTAGGTTCCGAGAATACCCTGTTGTTGCCGCGACAGGGCCCTCCCACTTCCTTGTGTGTATGCAGCTTTGCCAGTCTGACAGAGGGTCTGAACGACGAGGTGGCCGTCGAGGGGGGGGCATCGTCATCCAACCGGCAGAAGAGTGTGAACCCTGAAGCTTTGGTGCCAGCGGTACTATAGCACCTCCCCGCACCACTGTAGCAGCTATTGGGCATAGGGGGAAAAGCATTGTTAGGTCCCCAATACCCGATTAGGCCGACCCCCAGTATCAAGTAAGTCATGGGTCCATCAGGCAGCACTCGGGTCCCTTAAATGCCATCTACTTCCCGGCCCACTAGGCCCCGTCTGATCTACGCGTCGGCCTCGGCCCAAACGCGGAACCTGGCCCACCTGCTCCAACACCCCGGTTCAAATTTGAATCGGGGTCCAGTAGATGGACACCTGTCCCCTACTATATAGGGTCTTCTTCAACCTCCAGCTGCACTCGGAGTTGCCCTATGCCCTGTGGACGCCGCTGCCGCCAACTTGTAAAACCAGTCGGACCGAGACTTGGACAACGAAGATCTCTCCCCTAACAAGGAGATCACCGAAGGGACCTTCACACAGGAAGACCATAATGTAACCTCCACCGAGCCGGCTGAGGTAAAAGCAAGGCACCCCAACCTCCACCCGTCCAAACACCTTGGCTAACAGGGAGATTCTGACTTCACATCACCCGAAGCTCCATTTCTCTTAGGCTCAGAAACGTCCCTCTCGCTAGGTCCCATCGCTTGAACCTTATGAGAGCTCTGCTTCCCATCAGATGTGTGGCCTCCACTGCCACGTTGGCCATCTCTGTTGATCAAGCAATGGCTAGAAGGCTCTTGGATTGAATCCAACGTACCTACCATGGACCCTCCACGCCCACCAATCATTGAGGAGTACCTTAACCACCTCCAGGTCGAAGCCTCCCTATACTGGCGACAGACAAACACATCTCCAAAGCTAGTCCAATCGTCCCAAAAGGAGGTCGCCTAGGAGTTTTCCGACATCCTGACTCTCCCTGCCCTTCTTCAGAGTTACTGTCGCTGCCCTCCTTCCTCAAACCACATCCGCAAATGTCCACAGGCCCCTTGCTCTCTCCAGGCATTCCCTTTGCAGGTGCCCCTTCTACGCGATCTGACCCCCAGTCCACCCTGTAGGAGGCGCTCTACACTCCTCCCATCCGCTACCGACCATCTTGCCCACCGATCCCCTAGACGGTAGAATGCCGGGGGGAGACGACTGTCGTCCACTGCCTCCGAGGGGGATGCGGTTCGCCCCGGAGGCGATCGCCGGCAATCTACCCAGCATGATGGTGTTACCCTCTGGAATCCCAGAGCTTCCCTCTCTAGAAAGTTCTAGAGAGAGAGAGGATGGATGCCCTACTAATTTTCTAGGTACATAACGAACCAGTCAAGAACACTCCTAAATAAACCCTGTTGATTTAGCAAGAGATCTCAAATTTGTAACTTAATGCCAATAGCAAGATAAGCATTATCCATTTTGATATAGGAAAATCATTATCTAGGTTCTAAAGGTCAATGGACTTTTTTTTGTGGGCAGTACAATGGCACTTAATAAAATAATGTGTAATAGTTACATATTGATAAGGTTGCGAAACAAAATACTGCTTTAGGGTGTAAGGCAAACATCACCAATATATTGACATCAACAGTGCATAGACCAATATACTGACACCAACAGTGCATAGACAATTGAAGCATACAGCATGATATTTGGCTCGCAGCCCCACATGTGGCCGAAATATAAAAGAATCAACCTCTTCAATCACAACAAGCTGAAAAAGACACAAGAATATCACATTAGATACTGGAAACAATACCAGCAAAGAAATACTAAATGAAGTATTAAATTTTTTTTGTGATCAAACAATGAAAAGATGAAAAGCAGAACTTGAACATCCACAGAGAGAAACAGAGAGCTTCCTGTTACTGGTAACAAAGAGCTTTCCTGTTATCAAAATCAAGACAATTGAATCAGCTTCATGGGAAAAAAAAACTCCCAGTACCCCCAGCAGAAATGCCGCATAAGTGCAGGATTTCTGCCAGTGGATTTTTGTCACACACTAAGGCAGATTCGTTAATATGTATGCAATGGGGAATCCCATCGGATTACCCAATGCAAATTGCTGACTGTCTGATTGACGGACTACCACTGGTCAAATGGCCAGGAATAGTTTCTTTTACCCTTTTTAGTTTCCCTCTCTATCCTTATGTGCCAAGTCTTTGACCCCAGTGAATTTAGGGTGCTGAAGGTGCATTCTGAGAGTGATTTTTTTCCTTTCTTAATGATTTAGTTTAATTTTTCACTTTGTGGTTATGATATTGAATCGGAGTGATTCTATATCACTTTGGGATTTAGAGTTCAATCCTCCATATGAATGGAGACACAAGCCAAATGAGTTCTAGGGACCAAGAGTTAGCCCATATGGACCCATGCATTGGACCTCCCCACACTGGCCTCGACCGATGTTAATCATATTAATCAAATGATCAAGAGTTTCACTTGTTGCACCAGAGCGATGCAAGCAATTAAAAAAATATTTTTTAAAATTTTTTAAAGCAGCCTCTCGTGCAAGCTACACATCCATACCATCCAATCTTAAGATCGGATAAAGTAAAAGAAAAAAAAGAATACATGCCCTTGTTCTTGCAAAAAATGGGCGACCAAAATTGGCTCATTAAGGGCAACTGTTCTTTTTATTATCTTTTCCTAACCATCTGATCCGATATCGGATGGTACAGATAGGTAGCTTACATGAGGAGCTACCTAAAACAAAATTAAAAAGTTCTTTTTTATTTCTTGCACTTCATGACAGGGTAGGAGGCTCCTGCACCGCCGACGATGCAACAAGTAAATCTCAATGATCAAACACCCTTGATTAACCATCTGATAATGTCCCATCAATAAGATGACTCACAAATGGATGTGCATTTTTAGATAAGATTATTGAATTTAAAAAAAAAAGTTGCATTATGCCCTTAGTTGGTCCATGAAGATTTAGAAGGGTAAGTTTTTGAGTTTTGAATTAGGATTAAACAAACATGGCAGAAAAACCTATCAAAAAAAAACATAGCAGGAAATACTAAGGACATGGGGGATCAGTCTTGGTGAGCTTTAGGTTAGCAGGAATGGACATAGAACATTGATGTGCAGGTTTCATAATGAATTAAGCTTGTTTGTTTGCTGGTTTTTATGGACTTATGATCTTCAATCACATTAGAGCAGATTCCAGTCATTCTGCCATGTTTGAGTTACCTTTAATAAGGTTCTTATTGTTGAAATATTATTTTTGTCCTCTTCAAAATAAGTTTTCTTATTTGTTTTATGTCTTTCCCCTGATCTTTTATGATCTTATTGCACTTGGGGGTATTCTAGACATTTCACACCTTAGGGTGTGAAAGTCAGCTGATTTGAGAATCTGATCTCATTGGTGTCGTGGAAATGGCATTAAAATTTCAGTCCACACGAATGATACTAATGGTGTTAAATGATGATGGATTTAGAATTGAATTAGCAACTTAATGTGGCCCATGGCCATGGAAATATAGATTTTGGATACTTGACTATGGGCATGAAAGGTGCCAGCATTGGTCAATTTTTTTATAAGTTGTTTGATATTCTGGTAAGTTATCGGAATCGGAAACTGCAGTTTCTATATCCTACTTCTGATTTATGATTCTACTAGTTTTATTATTATCAAACCATTTTAAAAAGTGTACCTTCTTCAGTTTGAAGTTAGTCCTCAATATTTTGCCAAGTTTAGAAGGGGGCCATTGGATAGTTTTGATTTTTTATCTTTTTAAAGAGAGTTTGAAGTTTGAATGATGTATAAAATATTAAATATAAATTTTCAAATAGAGCTATAGGAAACAGGTTCCTGTAACGGAATCGGAAACAGTATATTCTGATCTTATTAGAATCAAAATTGGCACCTTGATTCTCTTATCGAAATCAGAATGGGAATCTGTTGATTCTGTATTTGAGACCGACATGTCATGTCATCATTTTGTGCCTATTTTAACCCTCAAAATCTGCCAGCAGGGAGAGTTTCTTCTTTTTTTGCCCCCAGAAGTCATTTCTTTTTTTGCATCTTCCATTTCATTTGTATGTCCAACAGTTGTAAAAAACGGTCACAGAAATCTTTCTTTTCTCCAGAAAACAATATATATATACAGATAGATAGAGAAAGAGAGGGGGGAGAGAACCTTTTCTGTTATCAAATAACAGAAAGATTCTTTGTTAACACTTTTTAAAATCGTTGGATGTAAATGGACGACTCATATCACTTGCAGAAATTTGTTTTTTTTTTTTTTTTTTTTTTTGGGGGGGGGGGGTGCATCCTCTGTGGATCATGGTGGGGTATGGGAGATCTTCCTCCACTTGGCAGAAATTTGCTTGGCATGGGCATGAAAGACCCAGCATCAAGCACAACAAGTTCACCCATCCAAAGGCCCAACAGGGGCATGCAAATGATCGTGCATGAGACAAGTCCAACCATCCAATGGCCTAGCCAGCCACAAACAACCTAAGTGGGATGCCCAGCCATGCATCCATACCAAATAGGACGCCACCATTCATCATCAGATTCCAGTGATCAATCTCCCTTTTTTATTTAACCCAACCATCCCCTTGAATTTTGATGGCACTGGAGGTGCCGCAACATTGTGAGTCCCACACATCACATTTCCGGAGTCAAATCTAAACCATTTGATGTTAAACAAATTTGACCGGAGGTATAAAATTTGTTAAAAAGAAAGCTCTCTAGCAACCATTCATTATATTATATTATATATATATATATATATTATAAACACATAAGTTAGTTGATGCCATGATGCGTGCAGCATTTCCTCCTCTACCTGTGTATTCTGTCCCAGAGTTAACCATGCATACCTGTTTAACACGCGGAAAATTAATTTTGAAAGATATCTATTTGTTGGATAAATATGTATATATTTTAGCATAATATTAATTCCGCGCGGTTGCTTTATCATACGATTAAAGTTCGTATACTGGACTTTTCCCCACCGACCGTAGTCGGTGTTTATTTGCATCAGCATAAAGTCCGAACACCTTTGATTAACTGTCAAAGAATGATTTTTGTCTCTATACGTTGTGATATTAATGACCTTGATGATCGCCCATGACAGTACATACTCTTGCAAAGAAATTTGAAGACTTTATTTCCTTGAACATGTGTAATTTAAATTACAATCGATCTTTCAAGACCTTTAATTGGGTCTTCGGGATTACATCTGGTTGCAACCACATCCTACGAATTTGCTTCAGTCTGCATTTGGACCTTTGAATTTGCTATTGTCCCATGATCGGACAGTTGAATTTGAATTCTATCACGATCGGACCGTTGGATCACCAAGATGATCCCTGTCGGTCCGTCAAATCTGCTTATGACCATGCTCTTGCAATCTGATTTGTGCATGGTTGAGATCTAACCGCTGAATTTGCTTTAGATCAAGAGCTGACTGTTGGATTGATTCCTGGTCTCGATCTGGCTATTGAACTTGAATGTGGTCAAGATCCGACCGTTGGATTTGCTCCAAATCAACATCTGACCATTGATTTTAAATTTCATCACGATCGGTCTGTTGGATCGCCAACATGATGACCATCAGACCGTCGGAGTTGCTTCATAGTCATGATCACTCTTTTGATTGTGATCGGACCCTTAAGTTGACTTGATGTCTACAAAGGACATTTCCGCACAAGACAGGGGTATATTTGTGATTTTTCTCCATCAGGGTATTTCTACAGTTTCTGACTCTTTCCAGATATTTCTGCAGTTTCTCGACCTCTTGGAGTGCTTGCCATGTCTTGACTTTTCAGAGCATTTGTGTTGTTTCTTGACATTCCGAGATATTTCCATCATTTCTTGACTTCCCCAGGTATTTTTGTCATTTCTTGACTTCCCTAGAACGTTTTTGTCATTTCTTGACTTTTGGAGGTATATTTATAATTTTCTAGATTGTCTTGGACCCATCTACCATTTCTTGACTTGTCGAGATTTATTTGTAATTTCATCCTCTTTCTTAGGTTTACTTGCAATTTCACCCATTTTTGGGTTTTCCGGGTATGATAGTTCTTGACCATGAAAAAGGTACATGGATTTGGGTGGTTAGCCTAGTCGAACTCAGGAGAGCGCACGTCGCTTCAAGGAAGTGGTGTGGTCCCGCTCCACCAAGTCGTGCAAATGGCGTGAATCGGAACAAGGACGTTTTGATAATTTTTGGACAGGCTAGGAACTTTGTGCAGTCTCTGGACTGAATAAGGGCTTTCATGTGATTTCTAAATTCCAATGGCATTTTGGAAATTTCTAGATAGTAGTTGTTGTTTTTACAATTTTTCACCTTTCAAGGGTTTTCTACAATTTCCCACTAACATGGGATATTTGTAATTTTCTAAAAGATCAAGGTTTTTTCCCAACTTTTTGAACATCGAGGTTTTTCCCCTACCTTCTTGGACATTTCAGCAATTCTACAAAGTTGTAAGGTATTTCTACAATTTTTGCACATAATAATAGGGTTCTTCTCATGATTTCCAAGGTTTTTCCATAGACTTTGACTATTTATAAAATTCACATGGTTTCTCCATCATTTCAGCAACTTTGATGATCAAAACATCTCAAACTTTGATGATGACACGATCACAGGGGTATATCCCCAAAGTTAAGGGCATGTATGCAGGGCAACCTTTGTGAGTTCTTACGAACAACAAAACATCTTCAACCTCCAAACTCTCAAGGGCTTTAGGAAATAACAAAACATCTTGAATCTTCAAGCCTCCAAGGGCTTTAGGAGATAACAAAACATATTGAATCTCCAAGCCTCCAAGGGCTTTAAGAGCTCCAAGTGCTCCTTCACACGGCTTCTCTAAGTGCCTCATCCATCCTCGCAAGCATTGACCATCTTCTCCCTTTTATAGGAGCTGGGAAGTGTGGAATGAAGGGACCTCCCCCGATGGCTTGCACACTTGCATTGATTGCTAGGAAGAGGACCCCCGGTGGATTACAGTGGAGGTATGACTTCTCCTCCTTGTCTTTCTTTCTTCCCTTTTCTTTTCTTTTTTCTTCTTCTTGTTTTTTACTGCGTAGAGAAGGAAGGGCTGATGGCCCCCTTCCCCGGTAGCACTGATCGGGGGTACCCCCGGTCTGTGCGTGCAGCAAGCACTGACTGGGGGTACCCCGGTTGTGCATGTAGCTCGTCAGGGGGGGGGGGCAATGGATTCCACTAGAGAGAAGAGAGAAAGAGGAGGGAGAAGGTGGTCCCCCCTACGCTCCAGTCCAAAGGGCTATAAAAGCCCATCTTCTGCAAGATTATTTTTTTTTCTTTTTCTGGTTGTCTTTCAGCGCAGCGACACGTGGCGGCTTCTTTTGTTGTTTGTTGTTTTTCTTTGGTACCTTCCCACTGTTTCTTGACTCCGAGTGAGGGGACTTTGTTGCGGCGCATTGGGAACACTCCCGGTGAGCTAGAGACTTTGACTTTTTGTCAATTTTGTTGCGTGGGTATGTGGCTTTGGTCACCCACCGAGTGTTTGACAGAATTCCCGTGCATTAAAACACGGTGGATTTATGGGAATAACCCCATTTAGGGAATCCCGGGACCATTAAAATTGTCCAAGTATGGCACAACCACGATTTTACATCGATTTATGCCGTCAGATGATGGATCGAATTAAAATAAATATTTTTCTCTAAAAATATCAAAAAATGCTAGAAATTTATTGGGTCCAACAATACCCCATACCATGTGGCCTTCATCAGATGAATGGTCCGATTTAGGAATTATTTTTGTTAACAGACAATTTCCCTGTTATTAGATGACAGAAAGCTCTCCCCACCCCCGCCCCTCTGAGCTAACCGTGCACACCCCACTCCATGTGGCCTTTATAAGATGGGCAGTCTGATTTAGGAATTATTTTTGTTGGCAGATAATTTTCCTGTTATTAAATAACAGGAAGCTCTCTCTCTCTCTCTCTATCTATCAATCTACATATATTTGTATATGTATGGTTGGCCAACTCATGGTGGATCAATATTGCACCAAAGCGAACCCAAGTCACAATACGGTACAAACCAGCACAAGCTCAAAGAGATCTCGAAAAAATCTTGGGAGATTGGGTTCGGTGATTTCGGAAAAAATTTCCATATATATAGACTATTTCTAAGAAAATCCTAATTTGTTTCTACTAACCACTCAATGTCACAAATATATTTTTCTAATTGACAACTCAATTTTACAAAATAAAGAGTAGTGATAACAATAACAAATCCATTCACATGCACCAATGTCAATATACATCAAAAATTACACTAAAAAGAGATACATAAAATGGTACATGAATCATACATCAAAAATGATCAATAATAAAAAGACAAGCGGTGTGCCTCAGTCTCCCCACTCTCATATTGTCTAGTAATAATTATGAACATAAGCACAATATTACTCTCATGCCATCCTTTGTTCATATATCTGCATACACTCCCTCACATATCTATCATAATCCTGAACAGAAACGTGAACCAAGACACCAATACGTCGATAGAGGGGATAAGAATGTGCTACTGCAAGTACAGGTACAACAACTAGGATAGGATATGGAGACAGACAGACAGACACACACACACAGAGAGAGAGAGAGAGCAGGGGGCGGGGGAGAGAGAGACTGTGAGACAGAGAGAGCAAAGGGCAGGAGAGAGACAGAGACTGAGGATCAGAGACACAGAGGGGAAAGAGGGATAGGGAGAGAGATAGAAGGGGGCAGGGGAGAGAGATATAGAGAGAGGGGGCAGGAGAGAGATAGAGAGAGTCAGCTCTCTCACTGTCAATCAGTCTCAGAGAGAGAGGGGGGAGAGGGATGGGGGGGAGAGATAGAAGGGGCGTGGGAGAGAGCAGAGATAGACGTACAGAAAGAGGGGGGGCAGGAAACAAACAAAGAAAGGGAGAGAGAGAAAGAGAGAGAGAGAGAGAGAGAGAGAGAGAGAGAGAGAGAGAGAGAGGATACCTCGCGGCGGCCGGCGGAGGTTGTTGGCGAGTCGACGACGACGGACGATGACAAGAACCACTACGGATGGCCGCGACGGTGGCTGGCTGGGACGCCTCAACAACGGCGATGGCAGTGACAGACAGCGGTGACGGTGGCTGCAGATGGCGGCGATCGTGGTGATGGCCGGCGCAAACCCTAGAGAGAGTCAGAGAGGAAGGGGGGTATCGGGGGTTGGGGGGAAGGGTTTGGGCCTTTGGAGATTGTGGGGTCATTTCAGTCATTTCAAGAAGATCCAGATGTCCAAATCCCATAACAGGTTCACCGGTTTGCGCACCGGTTCAGCCCTCCCACGGCGACGCCCGACACGCCGAGACGGGCGAAACTTGAGGGATCTGTTTCTCGCGGAGCCCCCAAGACCAAGATCTCACCAAGATCATTCCATGATGTGGGACATTCCCACATTTCACATGGTATCCGTGTGCCTCAAGCGAGACATGCAGACACAGATGCTCCATGCATGCATGGAGGGTTAGCCAATAATGTATCTGGCATGTTAGCCTGGTGGGTTTTTTTCCCCCTCTCAAAGGAAATTATGATTGCCACCTTTTAACCCTCCTGTGAACTTTTGAAGACCAAAAATGCATGGCATTTAAAAAAAATTGCATTCTGCCCACAGACCCAAGAATGAAAGCACACTGCATCAGCCACTATTAAGCACGATTTTCAAAAGGATTGAAAATGATAGTGAATTTCCCTGTGACAAACTAGATTCAACTCTGACAAGTTGGTCAGACTTATGTTTAATTCTGCCTCTTCCAGCTCAAGGTTCGAATAATCTTACAAGCAGCTAGAAACTTGAACATGTAAGTACCAACTCAGTTAGGTATTCAAATTCAGGGTGAGTAAAACTATGCTTCTGCAAATAAAAATCGAAGATAGCAACTTCTGACACAAGAAATGCAAAAAACCATCCACAGTCGTTACTAAATAAGCAAACATTAAATGAAGAGTCAAGGGACACATAAACAAGATTATGAAAAGGGTGAACTGCTCGTGCCTGTCAATTGCCTGCCCAATTGACAGGCACTAGCCCTACCCTGAAGGACTACTGGCAGTGACAAGGACAACCACAGTGATGCAACAATATCGGCCAGGGTGAAGTCCAAGTGCACTAGCCTGTGAAGTCGATACAACAACAATCTTAGCCAATGAAAAAGCCACCAAAAAAGAAAACACATCTGAAACACCTCAGATAGGGTGGTATCAGGTACAAAAGGTTTATGAATTACTCCCAGAAATTTAAATTGAATTACTCCTGGCCGGTTTGTTGCTCATGGCTACACAAAGGTTTATGAATTACTCCAAGAATTTTAAGATGAGTTGTTCCTAGGGTTTTTAAGTTTCTATCATCTCATGGAATTACCCCCAGAATTTTAAATTGAAATACAGTCATAGCACGTTGGGTGGTACTGGGTACACAAAGGTTTATTAATTACTCCCAGAATATTTTATTGACTTGTTTCTAGGAACTTAAGTTTCAACCATCTCATGAAATACAAAAATGGTGGATCTAGAATCAGTCAGATAAAGAATAGATACATGCTGGTAATTATTAGGCAATCCTAATGTTAAATTGAATGTGTAACATAGTCAGATAATTTCACCTTCATATTTGGATGTTCAGATAAAAGACACGACAGGAAATATCCAGCACTGGATGCCGTCTTTCTTAGTGGATCACCCAGCTGTATTTATAGATAGAGGAATCAGCTTATGAATTTAAGTATAATGAAATCAGAATAAAAGAAAAACAATGAATTGCAATCCCTTGGTCCCACATCAGAAAAAGAATAACAATCAATAACATTTAATTTACACACAAGCCAAAACTGATGACAGTAAGAACTCACTTTATTAACAAGAGCATAAAGCAGCCTACGTTCCTGCTCCATTTTACTTCTCAATAGACCATACAATAACTGCTTGAAGAAGAATAATGATCAGTAAAGGTGGTAGCAGCCAGCTCTTATGAAAGTGCGAAAGGTACTAATGGCAGATAATGGAACGATCAACAAAAAAAAGGATACTAACAGCAAACAAGTGGCTACACAACTTCCTACATGCAGAGCCTAAAATAGTAGTATCACGATGATGGCCCCAGTTCCTAGTTGTATGGACTATATTGTAAGTTTTTTACTGTCTCTGATGGAAATCAGACAAATGATTAGAATACACATAATTTAAATTGTTATTATGAGGGTAATAGAGATCCATGCATGAAAGAACATCCAAAATATCTTTATAAAACCTATAGAAAAGTAGATAACCACAGCTGAGGTAGAGTTGTGGGTTGAGTTTTGTGTGAATGCCAACACCACCTTAATAGAGACTTCTCCTTTGGGTTTTATTATGAGTGCTTTATACTCTTGCATTGATTTTAGTGAATATGGCCATTTGATCACCTCCCAAAACACCTACATCTTAGTTCCAAGTTCATACTGAATGTTTAGGTTTCAACTTTCTGTATTGCTTTCTTTCAGCTCCTCTGAATATCATCATACAGCATGGAAGGCTAAAATAAAGGCTAAGATGATCCTAACTGCTAGACTTCTATGCATGATAAAAAGAAAACACACAAAAGGATAAAAGAAGCAGCTCAAGAAAACCTTAGATGAACAAGATAAGCAGAACAAAGGGAACATCCTGACCTTCATTGCCATAACTTTCAGACTAGGTAGCATGTCCTTTGATGCTTCCTCAAGGGCAATAACAAACCGTTCATACCTAGAAAGTCAAGTACATGTCCAGATGCAATAATGTAAATGTAAAATTGGACAACTGTCAAAAGCATATATTTAAAGTGCACTTCCATTCTAAGGTAAGAAAAACATATAACAAAAGAATAGCATTAGCAAAATGAGATTAACCTTTAAAAAAATACAATTATATAGATGAGCACGGGATCATTCAAAGGGGAAAAGGATATTGTTTGGTCACAGTTGAAGCACATAATCATTGTAACGTACAACCAACTCATGCACCTTTAGAGTTTGGACGGTTTGCCATTCATACCTAGAAAGTCGAGTACATGCCCAGATGCAATAATGTAAATGTAAAATTGGACAACTATCAAAAGCATATATTTAAAGTGCACACTCCTTCTTAGGGAAGAAAAACATCTAACAAAGGCAAAATGAGATTTACCCTTTAAGCAATACAATTATATAGATGAGCACAGGAACATGAGATAAGGATATGTTTTGGTCACAAGTAAAGCACATAATCTTTGTAATGTACAATTAAGTCGTGCACCTTTGATCAGTTTGGAATGCACCCAAAATCAGAAAAGAATTTTAAGATCCTCTATTTTGATCTCCAATTACACCAAGATTATGCATATGAGATCAATCTTACAGAGGGCAATTTCACAAGCCCACCAAAAAACCAGCTTGCCTCTAAAAGAATTATAAATTAACAATTGAACCAGCTTAGAGGTACTGAGAATGAGATGAGATTTTCTCGAAGCCTATGCATACTTACAAAGGTCTTTTTTGCCATATAAATTACCCAATACGATCAGAACAAACATACAAAGATCAATTTTGTGACCCACTACAGTTTTATCTTATCAATATTCGAAATTATGGAATTAAATAGTAATACCACTTTAGTAAGATCAGGTTTCTTCAAAGGCTGTAAAGGGTTAGAACTTTAGCGCCTCAAACAAGAAAATGAACAAACAACCAGAATCTTGTAGAAGTTCAATAGCCAATACCTAGATCCAGCTCTACGCAAATTTCTTGGTTTATCCCAACATTACCTACTTGTCATATTATTGCTAAGAAGATTTTTGATACCAAGCGCATATCCTCAAAATCCCAAATAACATCTCGCTTTATCACATCTTTTACATTGCGACTGCAGAAGAGTTGTTGTGAGGTGAGAGGGAATTGTGGATGATCTGAGTTAACAGTTGAGGTAAACATAGGCATTTGCGACAGAGGATAAGTCCCTGTAGAAATAATTTGTGGGAATAAATAAAAAAAGGTTGGACAGTCATGTGGATACTGACGTTGAGCTTCTGGTCATCAGCAGAACTGGTGTTTGGGATACTACCCTGGGAGGAAATTCCAGGACCAGTAAATAGGTTCTCAACATGGTTTTGAGGATTAAGTTCAGAATCTGCTGGCTGTTGGCCCGACGGTTGTGGTGGTGCAATGGGTGGCAGAGGCGGGCTTTCTGATCGTTGGTAGAGTGGCTCTGCGCACCCAACGGTGGACGCTTCCTAGGGGATCCTACCCTATCCCCTGGGAGGTGGAGATGCGGCTGAGGTTATTGGGCTTCCCCCGGTACTCTGTGACTGGGAGGTGTTAGCCTATGCCATTCGTAGTTTCGGGGTGCTAGAACCAGGAAGTCTGCAGTTCGCGCCGGCCGGGACTCTCCTAGCTGTGGACGCGACCATTTGGGTTGTCAGCCGCGGTTCTGTGCCGCCGGTCATCTCGCTGGCCATTGAAGGGGAGCTCTTCGCCGTCCGGGTGGTAGCCCTGAAAGAGGATCTTAGGCGGCGGCCGCCGCAGAAGTTAGGGCGTCCAGGCCCTCGTCTGGAGGTAGGAGACAATCGTAGAAGGGCGACACATGGCGCAATCGAGGTGACTGTTTTGAATTTCGAAAGGGTCGGCGGGTCGGCGCGAACTGTTGGGCCAGGTGCGCCTTCTAGGTCCCGGGTTGGGCTCTCAGGTGGGCCGGGTGGGCCGGTCTCATCTAGCGGTCCTCAAATAGAGGTCCAGCGGCCCAACTCGACGTCCCAGGTCGGCCAGGTTAACAGGCCCGATAGGACCTAACGAACTTCTTCGCCGCCCAAACCCTGGTGTGGTGCAAGCGGTGCATAGGGGTTCCGACAGGCTCACAAAAGCGACCTCGTCCGACGGCCGCACTCTTGTCGGCGTAAATGCTCTGGCGACCTCCGTCCTCTCGCCGACTGTGGAGCTTAGCGCTTCTATCTCGGCGAAGCATGACGCTGCGAAGGGGAAGGGTGTGGCTGTCGAGTAGGCGCACCGGACAAGGATGGCAGTGTCAATTTCGGACTCAATTTCAGCCAGGTCCGAAATCGAAACGACTCGATTTCGGTTTCGGTTTCGGCCGAAACCGGCGAAAATCCATTCAAAACATTCAAAAAAAGTAAAATAAATCTGAAAAAAATCAAAAAATATAAAAAAATTAGATAAAAACAAAAAAATCATTAGACATGCATTGACTGTAAAAAAAATAGATTAAGTCAATAAATATGAAGTAGGCATTGGACATTCTTGAGTACATATTAAGCATAAAGTAGGTTCAAGCAGTACAATAAACATTACAAACACAGTAAATGTTACAGAAATTAAATGATCCTTACCCAAATGATGATGCACTAATATGGATAATAGCTAGAAGAACATTCTCCCTCATCGTCTGGCTTCTGATGTTGATACCCATAAAAAGACTGCATATATTCTGTATATTCACTGTAACCAAACAATGATATAGCCAAGTCCTGCATCCCTCTTGGAGTATAAGTTTGTTGACTTGATTGGAATCCAGAATCAGCATAAGAAGTAGAACCTTGAGGATGAGAAGAGGATGTTGACCCATAACTGCTACTGGGTGGGACTGGATGGAATTGAAATTCTGCTTGATGACCCCACCCATACATGCCTGCTTCCTGTTGGCCACCTCCATAACTTGTTGGATGTCTATATTGACTCTGTGAATCATATCCTCCTTCACTATGATTGTATTCTCTGCCTGTGTTAGCGTGGAAGGAGAAAGTAGGTGCATATGTGCCACCGCCAGTAGTAGCACCTGCAGCTGCACTAGGATCATCACTTGGTACATCATCATCATCACCACCTGTTTCATGAGCAGAACCATAAGAAACAAATCGTCTTCTAGCCTTTGGCTCTGCTTTTTCCTGTTTTGGTGTGATAATTTCATTCATCTTCTTTGAGAGGAGTCATTTTCCCCTTGGCGTGTACCTCACATAAATTTGCTTCAACTGCTCAATTGTTGGGTTCTCTCGAGCAACAGCACTAATCCTCTCAGTTATCTCATGGATCGATATACTTCTTAAAAATGGAGGTGGCTTGACCATTCTAGGAGTGACTAGCCTGCTATCTGATTTTGAGTGTCTAGCTGGCTCAAACTCAGGCTGCTGCTCGGTATCGTCAACAAACAAAGGCACTGGCGGTCTCTGGTGCACGAGTCTCTCTGACCCTCTTTGGTGACCTTCTGAATTCTAGATCTGTTGGCTCATCTTCATCTAATATGCCCTCTGCCCATGTTCTATTGTCAACATCAAAAATGGGCTCATCAACCTGCTCTCGTACCTCAACCGAAAACTGCAAGGGATTGTCATCATCAAATAATGAGTCCAAATCAATTTCTGGAATTGTATCCTCTGCGACGCGTTTGTCCCTCAGTTGTTGTCTCAGCTTCATGTTCATTATTCTTAACCTCATGTTGTAGTGGTAGTAAACTAATTTTTCTAGCCGTTCAACCTTTAACCGATTGCAAATCTTTAAGTGTATAGGGTTGAACGTGATCCAATTCCTTTCACATTGACTTGCTGATGTTGTTTGACTCAGCACCCTAATTGCAATGAAAGCCAATGCATTACTACCCAAATCTCGGTTGTTCATCATTATCCACCAGTCAGTTGTTCTACCAACTATAAACAAATAAATGTAAGATATAAATAAAGATCAATTTTCCATGATATACTAATACATATTAACCTAATTTAAGTACAAAGATTTAGTATACATGGGCTCACTCTTCACACAGCGTATTGCAATTGGGAGTCAGAATATGTCCCAGTCCTCATTCTATAATTGTTCATCTATAAAGATAAAGTAATAGACTAACATAACTACTTAAATAAATTCTTTACGTCTGATAAAGTAAAATCAATAAAAGCCAACCACTATTTCGGCCTGAAGTCTCTTTTCTGGTGTCCTCGATAAACGACCAATGATTTTTAAAGTGCCTTGAAGCACCTCGCCATCAACATTTGCATTACCATTGTACATAAATCGAGGGTTGAGGAAACAACCTGCATTTGTGTATAGTTAACTAAATGTTAGATGTAAATTAACCTAATGAACAATGAACTTTGTATCAATACAATTAATCACTCACCAGCTGCATGCAAGTCATGGTGTAATGTGTTGTCTCATCTGTGGTCAATAATTTTCCATCACTTTTCATATTCTTTGAGAAGAGATTTCTGCAAGTCTAATTTGGCACGGTCCATGACCTCGTATAGATATCCCATATCATTCTTCTCATCGTCATCCACCATTCTTACGACCTTCACGAGGGGTGTGACTACTTTCATGTACCATGAGACCCTGGCCCAGAATTTATTGTCTTCCACTATGTGGCAGACATCCAAATAATCCATCTGAGCATCAGTATTAGATTTGTCTATGTATTCCCATAAGGCATTGTGGTACATGAAAACTTGGAGCTCATTCTTAAACCCATGCAAAGACTCCAAAGAAATGAAATTCGAATCAAATACGGATAATATCTATAAGAATAAAGTAGAAAGAATTGAGCTCATTCTTATACCTGTGCAAAGACTCCAAAGAAATGAAATTCAAAACAAATCTGGTTGGCCCTGCACGGATGATATCTCGCCCCCCACTTGCATGCTCTCTAAACATGATCAATATCCTAGCATGGCTATAAACATACTGGGTGATTTTTTTTGCCCTCTCAATTGTCTTCTTCACATTATTTTCCTTCCCAATGTCTTCAAGTATCAAATCCAGATAATGTGCTGCACATGGGAACCAATATAAATGCCTACGCTTCTACATCAACTTCTTCCCTGCAGCCCTATAACTACCTTCATTATCAGCGACTATTTGCCCAACATTGTCCTCTCCAATTTGGTCCACCATCTTATCAATCCAATGAAACAAATAATTTGCATTCTTTTTAAAATTTGATGCATCAATTGATTTCACAAATATTGTACCTTCGATGCAATAAACTAGAAAGTTGATCATGAACTTCTTCGTGGTACCAGTCCAGCCATCACACATGGTGCATCCTCTCGCCATCCAGATATGCTTGAAGCTTTCAACCCACTGATGGAGCTCCTCAACCTCTCCCTAAAGGCCACGTCCGTATATGTCTCGACGTGATGGGACCTTCAAACCAGAGCCAGCATCTGCTATGGCATCTAACATAGGTTGAAAATATTCTGATTCAAGTGCATGTGCAGGGACACCTGCATGGAAAAACTATTTGCAAATACTTTTAAATGCATGCCCTGCAACTTCAGCTGATTTTTTTATCCCTCTCAATGCTTGCTTGATTTTTGGTTGTGTAGCACTTTGCCTTCTGTGCAGATAGCCGTCTATGGGGGCACCTCTCTACGGGGTTGCACCAGTATCAGGACGCCGTGCAGCTCGTGCTACACCATCTATACTGGAGTATGTCCTTGAACCTATCGGTGTTTTCCTTTCCTTCGAGCAACTTGTTCACGCTCTATTGTTTCAGTCAGCTCTAGATCTGAATCCTCAGTGCCTTCCTCATCATCATCATCCCTCCTTCCCCTTCTGCTCGAAATCTCCTCAGCAATTTCAGCCTGATCTTCAACCATTTGTTGCATCCTCTCTTTTTTGCCCAGAAGGCACTGGCGCATTTCTTCTCGGACCTCTCAGGGACATCTGTCACATTGTTTGACCTCTCCTCTTATCCCTGTCAAATGTTGTTTTCCTCTAATAATTCCGCCATGTATCTCCTTACCACAATAATTATATTTCACTTTTCCTCTTCCAACATCAACTAAGGAGAGGTGAACCCACCCCGGATCGTCCTACCCTTGCTGCTCCTGACCTTGTTCACGTCTAAGCATGATGCTACATTAAGAGAGTCAAAAACAAATGGTTATAACTACAATGAAAAAAATGCAATATAAGCATATTTGAGCTTCAAATTATGCTGAATTGAGATAATTAGCCAAAAACCCCTATTTTTAACCGCTAATTTAGGCCTTAACTTGGAGATTTATCCTAATCACCCTTTATTAAATGTAATTAGTAATATGTTCTCGCCCTAAATTATTCAATGAAGCTTAATTAATTAATTAAACTTTAATTGACCCTAACTTAACCTAATCTGACAAAAGTCCTAAATTTAAATAACTAATTGAGGCTTAACTTGGAGATTTACCCTAATCACCTTTCATTAAATGTAATTAACAGTATACTCCTGCCCTAATATATTCAATGAAGCTTAATTGAGTTTCAATTGACACTAAATTAACCTAATCTAACAAAAGCCCCAAATTTAAATACCTAATTAGGCCTTAATTTAGAGAATTACCATAATCACTCGGCATGTAATACAATTAGCAGTATGCTCTCACCCTAAAATATTCAATGAAGTTTAATTGAGCTTCAATTGACGCTAAGTTAACCTAATTAGACAAAAGCTCCAACTAAAAATTGTTAATTAGGCCGTAATTTAAGAATTTACTCTAATTACCCGGCGTCATAATATAATTAGCAGCATGCTCCCGTGAGAAAACATTCAACGAACTTTAATTGAACGTCGATTCATGCTAAACTTACCTAATTAGACAAAAGCCCCAAATTTAAATCACTAATTAAGCCGTAAATTGAAGATGTAACATATTTAACATATGAAAACTAATATATTGAAGAGAACCTTACCTACAACAAAAAAAAACTATCAAATAAAGAAAAAAAATAAAA
Organism: Amorphophallus konjac; assembly: GCA_022559845.1. NCBI lineage: Eukaryota > Viridiplantae > Streptophyta > Magnoliopsida > Alismatales > Araceae > Amorphophallus > Amorphophallus konjac. The sequence goes on from CM040118.1 coordinate 400,172,577, forward strand.
ACTTACAAAATCTTTGAGGATTCTACAGGAAGAAACGGCGGCGACTACGGCTACGCGCTGTAAACAGCAAGAAACGGCGACGGCGGCGGAGCCAGCGACGGCAACAAACCCCTCCACCTGGAAGCTCCTCCACCTGCACTCCTGCACCTGCAAGGCTGAAACCCCTCAAATCTGAGAATCTGAGGGGAGGACAGAACTAAACTCCCCTTAAGAGGGAAGTTCGCGTCTAGTTTCGGTCGAAATTGGAGGTTTCAGGCCGAAACGGGCAGGTTTCGAGCGAAACCGGTATCGATTTCGCCCGAAACTAATCATTATCATCATCAGAGCCTTATCCAAATTATTTGGGGTCAGCTATATAAATCTTGTTCCGTCAAAGATTTCTATCAAGTGTTATATTCATATTTAAACCTAAGAAGCTAATGTCCTTAATAACATCGCACCATCGCATTTTAGGCCTTCCTCGAACTCTTTTACTAGCATCCACTAAGATTCGGTCACATCTTTTAACCGGCGCTGAGTTAGGGCGACGAAGCACATGTCCAAACCACTTGAGTTTATTTTCTCTCATTTTACTATCAATTGGGGCTATCCCCAAGTCCTGACGGATACGCTCATTCCTAATCTTGTCTTTCTTAGTCTTGCCACACATCCATCTCAACATCCTCATCTCTGCTACACATATTTTGTGAATGTGTTCCTTTCGTACTGCCCAACACTCGGTACCATATAACAAAGCAAGTATCACAGTCGCTCTATAAAACCTCCCTTTGAGTTTCACAGACATACGACGATCACAGAGAACTCCTGATGCGCTTCTCCATCTTAACCAGCCTACATTAATCTTATGTGCAACGTCGTCATAAATCTCCACATTCTCTTGTATGATAGACCCTAAGTACCGAAAGCTACTACTCTTCGGAATGTTATGTCTATCAATTAGAAAAATGTCTTCCTGTACCACTCTCCCATTACTAAAATTACAATACATAAACTCTGACTTGCTCCTACTAATTTTAAAACCTTTAGAATCCAAAGCAAATCTCCAATGCTCTAACTTACCATTTAAAGCATCAATACTCTCATCAATTAAGACAATATCATTTGCAAATAACATACACCAAGGGATATCGTCATGCAATTGTTTTGTTACTTCATCCATAACTAAGGCAAAGAGATACAGACTTAGTGCATAGCCTTGATGCAAACCTATAGAAACCGAAAATTCACCACTCTCCAGCAATAGTTCGCATACTATCCTTGAGAGACCGTCGTACATATCATTAACCAAATCAACATATCCTTGAGAGACTCCTTTCTTTCTTAATGTCCACCAAATCAATTCTCTCGGTACTCGATCATATGCCTTCTCCGCATCAAGAAAAATCATATACAAATCTTTTCTCATCTCTCTATACTTCTCCATTAACTGTCGTAGTAAGAAAATAACTTATGTAATAGATCTATTCGGCATAAAACCAAACTGATTTTTTGATACAACAGTCATACATCGGAGGCGTTTTTCAATTACTCTTTCCCAAAATTTCATAGTATGACTCGTAAGCTTAATTCCACGATAATTATTGCAGCTTTAAATATCTCCTTTGTTTTTATAAAAAGGAACTACAACACTTTTTCTCCAAACTTCTGACATTCTCCGTTCCTTTAAAATTTTATTGAAAAGTTTAGTTAGCCATTAAATGTCTATGTCTCGTAAGCATTTCCATACTTCAATAGGTATGCCATATGGTCCTAAGGCCTTGCCCACTTTCATTTTCCTTAAAGTATCCTCCACTTTTGACATCTTAATACGCCTAAAATATTGATATTTATCAAATATTGTTGACTCTTGGGCAACTTCTAAAGAGAAATCCTTGACGCAATATCCATTAAGTAACTTCTGAAAATAACTATGCCACCTCTATTTAATCTCAAGACCCTTGGTTAAAACTTTTTGATCTTCACCTTTAATGCAACGAACATGATCTAAATCTCTAGTTTTCCTTTCTCTTAATTTAATAAGTTTTAAATATGTCCTTTTCACCCTCTCGGGTTCCTAATTTATTATATAAGTCTTCAAATGCCTTTGATTTAGCTTCGCTAACTATTTTCTTAGCCCTCTTTTTAGCGATTTTATAAACTTCTAGAGTTTGATTATTTTTGTTAATTTGCCAAATTTTAAAACACTCATTTTTTACTCTTATGGTATTTTGGATTTTCTCACTCCACCACTAAGTCTCTTTTTTCTAAATTCTTTTTACTTTTAGATTCGCCTAAGAGTCGTTTTGCTACACTCGTTATACAATTTGTAACATTATTCCACATTACATTAATTTCTTGTTCTAAATTCTAAATATTTTCCCTTAATAGATGATTTTTAAATGTTTCTAAACTTTTACTTTTTAAATTCAACCATTTGATCTTAGAACAATTATTTATAATGATCTTTCTTTTGAATTTAGGGATAATGACATTCATTACTAATAACCTATGTTGAGGGACTAGACTCTCTCCAGGAATAACTTTACAATCTTTACATAAAACTCTATCGACCTTCCTAATAAGAAAATAGTCAATTTGACTTATATGTGTTCCACTCCTATATGTTATTAAGTGTCCATCCCTCTTCCCAAAGAAGGTATTAGCAATTGCTAGATCATAGGCCATAGCAAAATCATGAATAGTATATCCTATATCATTTCTATTGCCAAAATCAAGCCCTCCATGAATCCTCTCATAACCTCTATTATCTTTTACCCACATGACCATTAAGATCTCTTCCAACAAAGATTCTCTCTTCACTAGGGATATTTTGGATCAAACTATCAATAGCCTCCCAAAATTATTTTTTAATGCTCTCTTCTAATCCTACTTGAGGTGCTAGGCACTAATTATATTCAAAATATCCACACCTAAGATAAGTTTAATTAACATCGGTCTATCCCCCAATCTATTAACTTCTACAACTCTATCTTTTAAGTTTTTATCTATTATTATAGCAACACCATTTCTAGAGTTATTATTACCCGTATACCAAATTTTATATCCATCAATATTTGTAGCTTTATGTCCTTTCCACCTAGTTTCTTATAGGCAAGTTATATTAACCCTCCTGTCCTTCATTAACTTAACCAATTCTAAACCCTTACCAGTTAAAGTTCCTATATTCCAAGTAGCTAGACGGATCCTATGTTTTTAGACTAGCTTCTTTACCCGTGAACGTCCAACCCCACACGGGAACCGTTGCCTATTTGACACCGCAATCGGGCGCCATTACGGCGCGTCGCTTACGAGGAACGCCCTAGGTAGCCCTTGCTCACTTATCATTCCATCCGAGTTCCGATGTAATGCGTCACTTCCGGGGGACACCCTAGCATTAGCACAAAATGTATTTAGATCAAAATTCACGCGGGAGATGTGACAAAAATTTACTCCGGACTGTCAACCTAACGCAAACCCTCCTACTTTCTCATCCAGGCTTGGGACTTTTTTTTAAGTTTCAGACCTACTACAGTAAGCAGGTCCGAACTCGTATCGGTTCGGTCCAAAACCAATACGTTTCGGCCTAAACGTAACGGTTTCAGCCGAAACCGCCATCCTTGGCATCGTGAGGTTCCGCCCTCTTTTCTGGGGCTGGGTGTGAGCGCCGGAGGGATGTCACGCCCTTTCCTTGAGTTTGGCATTCACCAATAAGTGCAGGGCCGTCTCGCAAGACCAAGGTGTAGTAGATGCTCAGCACATTGGAGGAAGGCGCGGGCAAGACTGAGATAGAAGCGGAGCAATCGTAAGGCTGACGTAGGTGGCCTCGATCAAGCAAGGACTAATGATGGCATCAGGTTTTGGCATACGTCAAGGAGAGGTCTGCTGGCTGATGTTCGTTCTGCCCTTGTGTTTCCGGGAGGCGAGGACTCGGGGGAGGGGGGAAGGCATTGAGGCTTTACCCTCTCTCATTCTTGTGCAATGAACAGTTTGGGCAAGCGCCACTGGTGGAAGGGGGGCTTTGCGGTGTCTCTTGGCCCTGGAATCACCTTCCATGGGGGCCAAAGATCTGGAGGAGCCCCGTACTGCAAATGGCATTCTCGTGGCGGAGGTGGAAGCGGCAATCGTGCTTATGGCAGGGTTTGGACAGCAAGAGGTGTTAGCCCTCCCCCCCCCCCCCACCCGTCCAGGGAATCGGAGGGGGTGTCTCAAGTCGAGGAAGGCATGCAGCAAGCAAAGAAAGAGGTGGCCAGAGTAACGGACAAGGTGTAGGAGAGTGTGAAGATGGAGCAAGCAGAGGAGGCCATTCAAGGAGAGGTTGACGGGAGTCTCAGCAAGGAGGAGGTCAAAGATGTCTCAGCAACAGTGGAGACTTTTATAAAGACTCAGGCGAGCGAAACAACTAAGCTGATCGGAGTGTCGGACGTGGGAGTGGATAAAAGCTTGAGGTCCTCCCTCTGCTTGATCAAACGTAGATGACTTGCAGATATAACTAGGAGGGCTAAGGCCGAAGGTTCTTCTAGGAAAGGTGAGAAGGATCAAGTGGTGAAATAGGTTGAGGGAGGGTGTGTGCTTTCGTGGTAGGGGTTGCGGAAGCGAGTTTTGTGGTTTTTGGGGTCGCGTCCTCTTCCATTGTCTATGGTCCGAGTGTTGTTTGGATGGAGGATCGGTGTTTTTTGGGTGTGCTAGGTCTGTTTTCTTTTCTTGCTCCTGAGACAAAGAGTTGTCTGCCACCTTTTGTATTTGGGAGTTGTGCGGGAGCACTCCCCCCCTTTCATGTACAGTTATTTTCTTTTATACATACAGTGGTACTATCCACTTTCAAAAAAAAAACATGGTTTTGAGGATTGATCAATTTGGTTCTGAACTTGTATAAAACCAATTTGTATAAAGTAGAGGCTTTTGGTAAAAAAAAAAGAAAAAGAATCCTAAGGAACTGATTTTATTGTTCTGCTGATCTCCTTTTTCTTCCACAGAAGGTGGATTTCACCACCAGACTCTGTTTTCGCAGCTCACTTCTTGTTTTAATATTCTCCCTTCCTTCCTTCTATGTCTTTCTGTCCTCTAATGTCTTTGTTCATCTCTTATTATTCATCCACTTTTCTCTTTTCTGTCTGCTTCACTCCTTTTCTGGTAATTGACAACTGTCGAAATTGGCTGAACCATGATTTGGAAAAGGATATACACTAGGATCTGTTAATTTGAAATTTTTCAAGCCTTGTTTCTTGGACTCTAACAGCTTCATTAATTAAAGGAATCATGCATCAGCAAGGAAATGAACTAGAGGCTTATCACATTATCTGCAGATCTAGGAACAAAAATCTCAATAAACATGAGATTATGTGACTAGAACTTTTGTGCAGTCAAGCCGTCACGGTAACAGCATTTAAGAATCCAAAGGCAAACACTCATAAGAAGCAACTGTATAGGTTAGGAGGTAAGCATCCAAGGATGTAATCATACAACATAACTACAAGGAACTCATGAGGGGAGGATGAGGGGACAGGGATGACCACATTTTAAGAGTTACAAGGAGACTTCAAAGTAAATCTTAAAAAGTAAAGAATCATCCTTGGATATGCAAGCTTTTAGATGGCAGATACTTGCAATTAAGAGACTAAAAAGCATATGTTAAAGCACATCTGGCATAGACAGATGATAATCAAATTCCCAAACACAGATTTCAAAGCATGTAGCTTCCTGCTGATATAAACATAGAATACCTCAGAAAGAGAGAAATTCATTTCCAGCTATCCAGTATCCACATATGCTGGGAAAGATGATAAACAAATGATCGCACAAATAATTTTGAATCATAAAGTGTCTTCCAAAAATAAAAAAGAAGTCCATTTCATAATAATAGGTCTCAAGTGTTTTAGTAACCCAAATCTACAATTTTAGAGTATAAGGCATGTAATGTAATCTGCAATCTGTATCTGAAAAGTATGCGAGGACAAAGTAGCAGTAACTAGATATAATTAGAAACCTCTGTTCTTCACCATAAAAAAACTTTACAGATTTTGTGAGTTGTGGTTAGCATAAAGATTTTAGAAATTAGCCAGTCCAGGTTAAAAGAGGGCACTCCACGCACCCAGAAGGTCGACAATTAAAAAATTCTGGCATTAACACAACGAAGAGAGAAGATTCTGCAATACCTAGTAGGGATGATACCTAGTAAAATCAAGTATGGCGATCCTTCAAGTATCTGGGCAATTTGAACTAGATGCAGATTGCATTCTATCCGATATGAGTCAGATGTGGATTCTGGTACAGACACTCATCTGCCAAGTTATCTCCCCCACCCCTTTCTCCTAGTATTCCTTTGCCCAGTAAACCTCCTCTCGTTCTTCTTCCCTCCGAATTGATACTGGACCTCCTGAAGGAAAATCGGTAACTATGATGTTTGCCTCTCGATGAAGCTGCTTGTGGCCAACCATCTGGGAGAACTACCCTTCAACACCTTTTAAAACTGCCATGTCTACAGACCCCTGGCACTGCCCCCTCAGGAAAAGGCACCTAACAAGTGCAGTCCTGCACTGCAATCCCCATTTGAAGTCACAGGAGAGAGAGTCCTCAAGGGCAAGGAACAACACAATAATCGCGTTTTTGTCAATATCATATATGAAAGCAGCTAGCAATAGGGGCACATATCAACGAGACAAAAAGACATAAGTATGTCTTATAAGTAAAACCATCCCTGAATGTGCAGGATATTAGATAGGTGAGACCGCTATAGAAAATAATCAAATTCCCAGAAAAGATCACACAGCATTAAGCCTCCAGCAAAAATAACTATAGTACACTTCAGAAAGGGATAATTCATTTCAAGTGGTCTAGCATCTAGGTCAATTGGGGGAGATAATAATCAGATGTCTGCCCAAATTATTTCTAATCACTAATTCTGCATTTGGTATCAGGATAGATAGAGATATTCCAGACCTTTTTCCTTTGGAATTTCTGTTTGAAAGAATGTGGACTATACCACCAATTTTATTCAAGATAAATAGAGGTAGTACAATCAATAGTGGAGGAGAGATTCCTCACAAGGCAAACGAAACATAAACAACACACCAAGAACTTCACGACAAAAATAAATTAAAGATATGCCAATCAAGACTCCATGAGGAAGTGCTTGTTTGCTGCTGGGTAACCACGCCATCACTATGAGCATCCTTCAGCAAGGATGCAAGCTCCCTCTACCCCCAAGGTGGTTTCTTCTGCAGAACCTCGCCAAGCATGAGTCTTCAACAACTTCCTAAATTCCCCAGGCTGGGAATAGATTTGGATGCCTAACAGAATGGCCTTCCGAGTTAACTCATCATTGCTCCATGGGGAGCTTAGGTCTGCACTATCCTGAGGTTCAAAGCCTTCTTGCAAAGTATGAGTGTGTTGCACAGTATGGTAGCATTGCTGGTTTCAGGCAGCAACATACAATGTCCAAATTCAGAAAAGGACCCTATATATACACAAATAGATACATTGACTAATATATATATGCACATATATGTGCATGTCTGGCTGATAGAAACTATGAGCAAGAATGGGATGATTCAAGAACAGATGAGCATGAAAATAATGATTTAAGGACAGATTCTTTCAGAATCAACGCAGTTTTCTTTGATCTCGTGGTGGATCCTACACTAAGGCTGGTTGGAGGATTACATCAAACAGTCTGTCCTCATGATATGAAACAAAGGCAGATCAATGCAAGCATGAAATTTCTGACTTCCGAGTTTCTGATTCTAAGTGATGGTTCAGATATCTCAATGCATGTTCTCATGATATATTGAGTAAAAAGTTGACCTGATGCAAGGCTTTGGTGTGGTAATATTTCCTTGATGAAGAAGCAATGGTAGCAGCAGCAGCCTCCTTTGCGCCAGTTAAAGGAACAGTTGCAATTAACAATGAAGCAGTAAAACCACACAAAGCCCAGTCCTCTACGCCGGGAAGAGGGTCTTCAAGGAAAAAAATGAACTTCGCATGGGTTTATTCAAACCCAAAAAAAGAGTTGTAATCCCTGTTCACACTCAAATCAGAACTCCAATGAAGGTCTAATTGCCATGAGCCTCTTCTGTCTCTCCAGGTAAAAAGAAAGTCCAAATAGCTCTGAAAACTAGGTAAATGCCCAATTTTACAGGGGTTTATATAAAAAAATAACCCCTATCGGGTGGATTCCAACATCCTGAAAACATGGCGCTGGTTTCTCTCTCTCCACTTTCACACAACAGCCCAATACCTCCCTTTCTCTCTCCTGTCCAATGGAAGATGAGAATAAAATAGAGAAAGAAAATAAAAAGGAAAGGGCAAAAGAAATAGAGTCCATATTGGACTCCCAAAGACGAGAGCTGTACTCTCTCTCTCTCTCTCTGCGCTCTTTCCATGCAGAGAAGGGAAAGAGCCCAGTGACTCTCCCTCTCTTACCCGGACTCTCTCCCCTTTATTTATAAAAATCAATATTTGTTAAAGAAAAAAAGAGAAGAAGAAGAAAAAGAGCCCAATGGCTCTCTCTATATATAAATAAATATATATATGTATATATATATATATATGTATGGAAGTGTTAAGAGAAAAAAGAGGAGAAGAAGAGAAAAAGCCCAATAGCTCTTTCTCTCTCACCCGTGGCGTCTCTCTCCTCTCTCTAAGGAAAAATGATCTGACTGGCCTTTGGATCAGAAAAAAAAGAGAACATAAATTTTTCATGGATTTATATGAAAATTTTCAGAAGTCTCCTCACACTTGGAAATGGCCCAATGGGTCTAGAAGAGAGAGAAAACAGAAAAAGGATATTTTATGAAGGGGCTTGCATAAAATTGCATTCTAAAAGGTAGAAAAGAGGCCAGCCTTCTCTCCCCCCGAGTCCCCTCCTTCCCACCTTATAAAACAGCCCAATTAACCTTCCAACAGGAAAAGGAGAGAAAATGCAATTTTGATGGGTTTATCTGAAAATTTCTGGAAATCTCTCACACTTGAAAATGACCCGATGGGCATAGGACAGAGAATAGATGAAAAGTTATTTTATCGGGGTTTTCATATAAAAAGTCAGATCTCTGTTTACATTGAAAACAGCCCAACAGAGAGCCATGCATGCAATTTTCCAGCACCCCAAGAGCCTTTAAATACCCCCTACGGGGGCACCATTTGGGAGGAGGAGACGTGCTAGCAAGGTTGGACCCGAGACTCTTCTGCTTTCTCTACTCAGGTGAAAGTTATGGCCCACAAGGACCAAATCTAACCTACGACCCATGTGGCTCAGACCACGTAAGCCATTATGGTCATGTGGCTCGACCCATTGTGTCTAAATGCCCAAATAAATCCAAGTGACTCGCACCATTCGGTCCAAATGCCTGAATAGATCCAAGTGACTCGGATCATTAGGTGATCCAAGTGGTTTGGACCATTGGATCCAAATGCTCAAATAGATCCAACTGGCTCAGACCATTGGGTCCAAATGCATGATTACATCCAAGTGGCTCCAACCACAGGCCCAAATAGATCCAAGTGGCTTCGACCATTGCGTCCAAATGCCCAAACAAACCCAATTGGCTCAAATCATTAAGCCCAATTAGCTCAGACCTTCAAGTCTAATCAGCCCAATTAGCTCAGACCTTCAAGTTGATGTGACTAATTTTTCCATGCATTTGGCCGATTCAGCCTAATTTTAATGTAATTCTCCAGAAATGATGAATAAAGAGTTAATCTTTTTTGCATAATTCTCTCTGTGTGTGTGAATATTCAATGCAGATATGTTGGAAGCAAATTTTGCTTTACAAAAACACCTCCTCTTTTATTTAATTGGAGCAGAAATGGGCCAACATGGAGATGGAAGACTTGTACGAGGTCGGAGGAACCCGTCCGGGGTCGGGGGGACCTGTCCGGGGTCGCCCGACCCCGGGGAGGTCTGCACGCGGCTGGGCAGGACCTGCCCGGGGTCAACTGACCCCGGGAGAAACCTGCCCGGGGTCATTCACCCCGAGCGGGACCTGCCCGGGGTCGAATGACCCCGGGCAGGCCCCGGGGGACCCGCCCGGGGTCATTCCACCCCGGGCAAGTCCCGCCCAGGGTCGAATGACCCCGGGGAGGTCTCAGACCTGCCCCGGGTCATTTGACCCCGAACGGGTCCGGGAACCTCCCACCCCGGGCGACTTTCTCTCCCGCGCACGGAAATCAAAAAAATGACCTCCCCAGGGTCATTTTCATCCCGTTTAACCCGTACGTGTCCGGACGACCCCGGGGAGGTTCCCACTTCTATATATAGACCCCCAGAGGTCCAGAGGAGGGAGAACAACCTACATACAGACTACACACTTGGAGCATCCAGCACACTTGGAGTTTTTGTTCGTTGTTTTGACCCGCGAGGGGTAAGTCGTCTTGTGTATATACCCCAATGGGGGTATTTTTGTAATTTTGCCCCTCAGTGGGCTGTGTTGTTGTTTCTAAATCTCGGGACGAATATGTCATATAATTCAACCCCAAAAATGGGAAAATTGCTTAAATGTCCTCCCCGAGATCTAAGAAACATAAATGTCCTGTAAATTACAGTTTTACCCTACAACTTTTGTAATTAGGGCTACGCCCCTATCTCTCGCGTTAGCGCGGACTTTTGTACAGTTGACAACTCGTCGACAATCCTTGTACTCATTCTGATTATAAAAGCACTCAGCATGTTTTATGTATGTCCTCGGGGAGAAAATTACAAGAAAACCCCCGATTTTCACAGAATTACATATATATCCCTCTTTCGACCAAATTGACATCTATGTGTCTTCTACGAAGTCCCTTGTCATTCTTTTGATACAGAAATATTGTCAGCTCAGTCCAACACTCAGATGTCATCCCAACCTTAGGTCTGCTCAGGATAGGGTAAAATTACCAAAATGCCCTTATGACCTAGAAATGGCCTCAGAGCCCTTAAAACCCTCCAGAAACGGCTTCAGCGTCTTGGGAAGTCAGGAAACCGATCCCACTTCCACTTCAGTTCAGAAATCTCGGAAATACCCCTGGGTCGGTAAAATTACCAAAACATCCTCGGGGTCCAAAAAATCTTCCTCTACTTTAAAAATGCTTATGGCTTCCCCAAAATCATCTTCATATTCCCAAATCCTAGGGTTTTGCCCAAACATGGCCTCAGTTGAAACCCTAACTCAATTGTTTCTGTTGGTTGGTGGTGAGCGAGTGGACATTGTGAGCCCTCCAAGAGAGTTTGCCCTCAACATCAGAACCCCTATAGAAGACTTTTGGGATTTCTTTGACAGTCAAACAAAGATGTTCGGACGTTAGACCGATGTAAATCAACACCGACTCCGGTCAGTGGGGAAAGGTCCAGCACTCGAATCCAAATCGTCTCATACTATGCGCACACACGGAATAACCCTCTCTACGCAGAGGAATGTCTCTTTTCAAAAAAAACATTTCATCGTTTATTTTTCCTACGTGAAAATATTACGTGTCTCACAAGATCTTATGGGTGAAACAACCAAAATACCCTTCCAACATCACCCAAATCTTAACCTAGACACTATCTTGACCCAAAATTATCAAAATACCCTCGATGTGATAAAAAATCATGAAAATTCACAAACAAAAGTAAGATCATCTATCTAAAATTATCAAAATATCACTCTGTTATGTCTAAACCCTAGTCCAAGTATGTCTGAAACCTAGTCCGACCTTTCTTGCCATCTAAAATTATCAAAATACCCCCAAAATCATAAAAAAACACAAAAAACACTAAAAATCCCAAAAAAATGTAGAAAACATCCAGAATGCCTAAAACATACCGAAACTCCATAATGTCTAAAATTGAGAAAATACCCTTCAAACCATAAAGAATCACTAAAATACTCCAAAATTATAAAAATCACCTAAAACACCCTTGGAATCCTCAAAACATGGTCAAAATTATCAAAATACCCTTAATGTCCCAAAAATTTCATAAAAATTATAAAAAATTCCTTTAAAAAATGTCAAATCCTAAAGACAGCCCTTCAAATTGTAAATACCCCTGAAATGACCAAAATGGCCCCTAAGGTGCTAAAAGCCCTGAATTGTCGAAAAACATACCCCTGGAGTTTTAAACACTACCACAACTACTAAAATACACCTCAAACTTCAAAATGACCCTTGAACCCTGAAATCACCAAAATGCCCCTAAGATGCAAATTGTCCAGAATTGACCAAAAAGCATAGCTCAGAGTTTTAGAACCTGCCACAGCCATTAAAACAAACCTTAAACCCTAAAATGACCTTACATACCCCCCCCCAAAAAAAACATGTAAAATTACTAAAATACCCCTATGACCCAAAATGACCCAAATCAACGTGGAACCCTCTAAACACTCTTAAATTGCATGTGAAGCTTGTGTGAATGGCGTATTTGCACTATTATGGTTTTATTTTGATTGGCATCCTACGAGCAATTAATCAAAGGTATTCGGCTATCCAGTCGATGTAATTAACACCGATCGAGGTCAGTGGGGAAAGGTCCAACACATAAACCCATAAAACTTGATGAATGTACAATGTTCTAAGGATTCATTCCAAGTCTCAGAACCTGTTTTCAATGCCATGCACACTCCCCTATATTCCTTGACATGTAAAAATGATATTATTTTTATGCCATAAAATAAATATTCCGACAGAGTGTTAGTAACATCCTCTGATTCCCCAACCTTTTCTTCCATAGGTTCGAAACCTTTTTTTTTGGTCGGGGTGGGGGGGATACCAATAGAAAACCCACCTGCCTAGGATCAAGCACGAATCACCGGTAGCCCAAGCCACAAGGAGGCCAAATGTGTAACACCCCGAAAAAATTTTCGTTTTTCCGGGTCAGGATCCGTGAGTTCGGAGCGTCGTTGTGAGTCCCGGAACGTGTTTTGGGCTTTACGCGGGTATGTGTCTGACGAGCCTTCGGAACCCTGTGCAGGGTGAACCGATGTGTTGTCGGGCTCTGGGACGTTGCAGACGCGTTGTGCGTTTTCCAAGAATCGTGAGGAGTATTTTTCCCTATTTTTGCATTTTTCGGATTGCGGAATTTCCCGCGTGGGTTTTCTATTTAAACCACCCACCCCTCTCTCTCTCCTCACAACTCTCACTCTCTCCCTCTCTCTTCTCACGCTCTCTCTTCTCTCCCTCTCTTCTGCGGCGGCCGACGGAGGAAGATGGGGGCGAGGTGGCAAGGTTCGTGAGGCGAGGATCGGCGAGGACGGGTCGAGGATCGAGGGACAGTGGCGCGGTGTTCGTCGTTCGCGAGCTCGGGGCGCCGGCGGTGGTTCGCGAGGTGTTTCGCAACGGAATGGCGTCCACGGCGCGCGAAATCTTCGATGGAGATAAGGGGATGATTCCTTAACCCCTGTACTTTATTTTTCGTGAGTTTGGTAACCCGTGGTGAGCCGAGAGGGTTTATATCTCGCCGGAGGTTCAAAATCATGTTTTTAGGGCGTGTGCGGTTTCGTCCGATCGAGCGAGGTTTTCCCGCTTCTTTTCCTTCCTTTTTGGGTTTTGGGACCCGGGGAATGATCCCTGTTGTTTTCCCCCTCGATTGGGATCGAGTGGGCGTGGAAACCGAGCCCCGAAAGTAGGTTCGGACTGGGTGGTCGCCGTATTCGGTCGACTGACCGGCTGTGGTCGGCCGACCGAACGGCCCTGCTGTGATGCAGGCGCGCTGTGGATTTCGGTCGACCGACCCTTGGGCGCCGGTCGACCGACAGCAGAACGGGGAGTCAACGCAGCCCCGCGCTGCGTCGACGCAGCCCGCTACGCCCGGCCGCCCGCGGTAGGTGGAGTCGATGCAGCCCGCGCTGCGTCGACGCCGCTAGGTCGCGCCGGTCGACCGACCGAGTCGGTCCGGTTGACCGACCGGCGTAGGGTGCTTTGGTCAACCAACCCAACTAGGTAAGTCGATCGAACTGCGCCCGCCTCGCCCGTTTTGGCTCCGGTTGAGACCCAATGACTGACCTATGGCCCCGTGGTTGTCTCGGATACCCCGTGGGTACCGTGACCGTGTTTTTGGGTGTCTAGAGGTACCGTTTTACCTCGATTAACGTTCCCGTGGGTTTTAGGGGTCCGGGTGACCCTTTTCGTGTTCCAGGCTTCCGTGTTACCCTTGATCGAGTCGCCGTATATCGGCATGAGTGCGGAGGGCTATTCCCGCACGTCGTGAGCTTCTCCGGAAAGTGATTTCCGTGTGGGCCATGCGTATGGCCTGTGGACTGCAAGTCTAATTACCCAGCCTGGGGCTGGAGGGTTTCTTAGCTTCCCTTGGAAGGGATTAAGCTCAGCGATCGTGGGCCGTCTTGAGGATTATTTTACCGAGGCTTCTGACCTAGGGGTAGGCCAGATTGACGGCCTAGGGCTGTCCTGTGCAACGGCCTTGACCCGAGTCTTGTGACTCGAGGGCTGTTGGGTTTAATAGGTTTAGTAGACTACCCAGAGTCCGGTGGCATCGTGCCACCCGTTTTCCGAGCCAGAAGTGACAGGGCTAGTGTGTAGCCTGTCCATATTTCGTGGGTTTCTTCCGAGAGTCGTTTTGCTCAGTGGCCCCCCACTAGTTGTAGCTTGCCTTTGCACGCGTGTGCATACCCATCTGGGAGTAGGTGGAGAGCTACACCCGAGAGAGAGACGATTTTTAGGCTGATTACCGTAGGGCCTCTCCTGTAGCGGCTCGAGTCCGGGCCGGGAGGAAAACCAGCTAGAGGGCCTGACACGTGCAGTCAGTCAGTGTGTGTACACATGGTCGGGGACTTCGGACCAGTGCTGACGAGCATGACCCCGACGAGACCCTTGTTTTGTGGTTACTAGTACGGTGTCTCAGTTTTCGCCTGGGGCGAGGGAGACACCTGAGGCGCGGACTCAGACGTCAGTGGACGGATCCGACCTTACTTTTAGTGGGCAGTACTCCTGTCACACGAGACGGATTTTCCCGTGTTTTCTCGGTGGTTTCTGAGTGTAATTTCGACATCGAGGTCTAGGGTTTCCGGTAGCGTTACCGAGGGTTTTCCCTAGACGACTCCGGGTTCACGACAGCGAGGTCGTGACCGTGTTCGCAGACCGCGTGGTCTTGGGCCAGGCCTTTAGTCAGCGAGGACGGGCCTCCGCGACAGCGTTGTCGTGGTGTTTCTCCTGGCAGCGTAGCCAGGGTTTTCTCGTTAGTCCGGTGGAACCCCGACTGTGAGATCGGGGTGTGTTTCCCAATACAATAGGAATAGCTGTAGAGCCGAGGTTTTACCGGCCACCGTGTTTGCCGTTCATGCTGTTGTTGCTGCTTTTCGTTACCGCCGCTGCTTACGGTTGGGATTCCGCGGGACCCCTACTGAGCCAGTGAGACGAGACTCACCCCCTGCTTTTCAGGTGTGGCGGTCCCTCCTCGAGGTTCGGAGGTGCAGCGCGGAGGTTCGTAGTTGCCAGCTCGTCGGGCCGAGTGTTCACTCGGCATTGGGTGCGTTTTATTTCTGTAGACTGTACTTCTTTGGCTGGACTCTGTAGTTGGTTATTTAATTGTTATATTCTTGTTATTCCTGCTTTATTTCTTATTTCTGTGTACTCCACTCACACACATCCTTTAGCCCTTCCGAGCCCTACGGCTCGTGGGCGGCGGACCAAGATTCGAATGATATCGGGTCCTTCCCGGTATCCGGATCTTGGATCGTTACAGATGGTATCAGAGCGAAGTGTGTTTGTGGAGTGTACATGGGAATTCGAGATAATTGCAGTGATCAGAGTCCATAAGGTCCAGTACAGTCGGCAGTTGGCATAGGATTTTGTGTTTATTTTCCACTTTGTTTCTCGCTTGAGAGCTTGAGTGCGCTGTGTTGGCGCTGGAAAGGCGGCTGCTGTTTTGTTAGAGTGTTGGAGTGGGGCCTGAGGAATGAGATAGAGAGATTTCTTCCTGATGGGTAGTGGCCCCAGTTGTGCTACGTTGGGCAGAGGTTGCCGGCAGGTGCGTTGTTGTGGTGCTGCGTTCGAGGAATTTGCAGCGAGGTCAGGTGGCTGGCGAGGATTGTCCGTGGTTAGGTGGCCATCAGTGTGCTCCTGAGGTGTTTTTGTCATTGTGGCCACCCCAATTTGAGGTTTTTCCAGCCCCTGAGGCGTTAAGATCGTGGTTTGAGATGGTAGAACGGGTGTTCTGGTCGGGAAAATGTGCTCGGACGAGCGGAAGATCTTCCGGATAAGTTGCTGATTGTCGAGCCCGACGTTCCTGCTATGCTCTGTGGCGTCAGAAATGACGTGCTAGTCCCAAATATTTTGCGGATTTTGAGGCAGGATTGGGCAGAGATGTCCCAGGGAGCTCTAAGTCCTGCGTTTCTGCACGTGAATGGACTGTCTTAGTCCTGGATTGGGTCCGAGATTGTGTGGCGGTGGCTTGGTTTTGGCCCAGATTGTGGAATTTAGGGCTATTATGCACTGCCTTGGACGCGCTATTCGAGATTGCAGGCGAGATGTGAAGGTTCCGCGACAGATTTAGGACGAAAGATGAGCGTTGGCAAGTGCCGATCGTGGTTCGTGTCGTGGCTCTTGGCGTGGTGGTCCACGCGGTGGTAGCCCAGAAGATGGATGTTTTGAGGATCCGAGTATCGAGGATGGATCGGTGTTAGCACGGACGGATTCGAGGAAATGATGTCCGGTGGCTAGAGATGTAGCAGCCTTCGAGCATGGCGTCGTCCGTGGTTTCTTCGCTCCTCGGTAAGTGTCTTGGCGTGTTAATGGTTCCGAGATTTGAGGTAGACTTAGGTGAGGAGTGTGTGGCAGCGGCTAGCTCAACTGTTGTGGCAGTGTGTGGCTGGCGATCAGCAGAGTCAGTGCTCGAGACGTGGCGAGAAGCAGTTCGCAGAATTGCAGCGGTGGTGCATCGAGAGATGTTGTGATCGTGGTCCGACGGAACACTTGGCGAGTGTTGTCGGAGGAGCTGACCTGACGAGAGGCAATGGTATTCTCCGGGTGCTGGAAGGTGTTGTTCCCAGCGTGTGCAAGGTTCGAGGTCAGGTCGAGCGTGGAGATCTCCCGATTTGTAGGAAGTATGTTGGTTCTCCTTGGGCGGAGAGATCGTGTTTTGCCAAGTTCATCGTCTTGCATTATGTGTTCGGATTGGTTGGCCTCTCGTGTGCCATAAAGTCCGTGCGAGACGCGTCCTGTGTTGCGGCAATGAAGTTGCCTGTGAGAAGCGTTGCCCTTTTTCCCCTTGATGCGTAAGGGCGTTGGAATTATTCCGAAAGGCTGTGTGCCAGTTGGGCGGTGATTGCGAAGACTCGTAGCTGGTCTTGTGGTTCCCGGTGTGTTGGATCGGAGCCTACGGAGTTGCAGAGGATTGCCAGATTAGGAGAGAGAATATGTGCTTGGGTTCAAGGTAATTGGGTCTTTCCTCACCCTGTTCTCCAGAGTTAGCCAGCCGAGTTGAGGATTGTCAAGATGGCGGATCCTGAGTCGTTGCTATGGTTTTTGCGCGCGTGGATCAAAGTGCGCAACGAAAGTCAAGTGGGCTTATAACCCCATAGACCCAGGATCGTAGCATTGGTTGCTACGGGCGGATTCCAGAGGATTTGTGTGGAGCATCGGATGATTGCTTCCTCGGTGTGAGATTATCTCTGGCTATGTGAGCCATGTTGGTTGTCGTGCCATTGTTTGAGGCATTGTGGTTTGTGGCACTGGCAGGTTAGAATCGGGGAAATATGTCGGCAAGGTTGCCGCATGAGTATCATGTTCCTTTGTTGAAAGCCGTGTCAGGCGTCTGGTTCTGAACCCGAATGAGGTTGCTGAGGAATCGTCGGACGGAGGACAAGGATGTGATGGTCAGAGTCGGTGGCTTGGTGCCCGACTTGCATTGGAAGTTGTGCCCGTCGTTGAGTGTTGGGCTTGGATGGAAGTTATAAGATGGCAGCCTGGCAGAGGTCGAGGACGCGATCGGAGTCGGTAAGCTCGGTGCTTGACGCGTGTTAGAAACTGTGTCCTCAGATGAGATCGTGGTTCCCCAAGAGTAATCTCTGAGAGATTATGGGTCCCAGTTGGTAGCTGTGAGTAGTCGAGTGGTCGACCATGGCAAGGTCTGTATTATCAAAAGGCCCAATTGAGTTCGAGAGTTTCGAAATGATGTGGAAGAGGACTCAGCGGTGATAAGAATCTACGAGGTTTGGGGACTCGTGTGCATTGGTCGCGGCGTTGTCGACTAGGATGATGTGGTGGCAGGTGGCAGGTGGCACTTGTCTGTTCTGACGACGTGTGCCGAGGATCGTTCACGTGTTGTCTTGTGGCTCTGTGATGAGAGCGGAGTCGAGGAATTGGCAGGCGTCCATTTGGATTGATTGAGACGGAGGATTTGACAAGATAGTGCAATGGACGATGCCTGCGTGTGAAGGTCCCTTGAGGACGTTGACGTTGCATGGTGAACCTTGGTCTTGTGAACAGCATGGGAGGATTTCCCTGTAAGCCTGAGTCGAATGAGGTGAGGACCGAGGACTCCGGAATCTTGTCATTTGGTTTCGTTGTGCTCCCCTGAGGGGGGTAGAGTTGGCGTGAAGATCGGATCGGATGTTGTATCCGAGTGAGGATCGGCTCGTGAGGTGGTAATGGTCTGTGCGAGAGTCAGCGGATGGCCCGTCCAGTTGTGCAATGTGCTTACTGGATCTGGTGATGGACCAGGAAGGAAGGAAGGAGTCGAGCGAGTGAAGGCTTCCCGTTGACGAGTGTCTGGTGACCGGTGTATGGTCTTTCACAGACAGAAGATGCTGGTTGTAGCGAGTAATGGCGAGAGCCGTGTGCAAGCGAGGCCTTTGGTGGCCGATTCCGTGATGTGTCTTTTCCCGGATGGGATGTGGGCTTTATCGAAGTTTGAGTTCTGACAGAGCTGGTCCAGTGCTGTTATTGGCGTTCGACTTGCCAGGTGTGAGATGGTTCATGGCGCAGAGCTGACGGATTTGTCGCAGTCAGTCGTGATGCCTGTGTGAGCTGGCGAAGCTCAGTGATGGTCGCCCCTTGTGGAGAGCGTGAGATCAGTCAGCTGGTAGCGGAGCTGACGCGTGATTGGTCCGCCTAGCATGGGATTTCATCGGTGGCTGTATCTCGTGACGAGGATTGTGTTTCCTCGGTGAGTAAGATCGCGGCAGCGATACCACAGTTGGAATTTCGTGGTGGCTGAGGTGACGCCAGACTTGTTCCCTTTTGTGCTATGCCTGCTCTGATGATCGATGTATGTTGTGAGCAGGGCGAGGCATTTGTTCGTGATCAAGGTATGGCTGTGTCCCTCAGGATCCGTGTCCTGCGAGTATCGAGGTTTTGCTGGAGCTCTGGGAGCGTTGCCAGATGGGTGTGTTGTTCTTCCCCTGTGCCTTGGTGGTTGCCTCAAATTTCGAGGACGAAATTTCCGTAAGGAGGCGAGAACTGTAACACCCCGGAAAATTTTTCATTTTTTCGGATCAGGATTCGTGAGTTCGGAGCGTCGTTGTGAGTCCCGAAACGTGTTTTGGGCTTTACGCGGGTTTGTGTCTGACGAGCCTTCGAAACCCTGTGCAGGGTGAACCGATGTGTTGCTGGGCTCCGGGACGTTGCAAGCGCGTTGTGCGTTTCCCGAGGATCGTGGGGAGTATTTTTCCCTATTTTTGTATTTTCCGGATTGCGGAATTTCCCGCGTGGGTTTTCTATTTAAACCACCCACCCCTCTCTCTCTCCTCACAACTCTCACTCTCTCCCTCTCTCTTCTCTCCCTCTCTTCTGCGGCGACCGACGGAGGAAGGTGGGGGCGAGGTGGCGAGGTTCGTGAGGCAAGGACGGGTCGAGGATCGAGGGACGGTGGCGCGGTGTTCGTCGTTTGCAAGCTCCGGGCGCCGACGGTGGTTCGCGAGGCGTTTCGTGACAGAACGGCGTCCACGGCGCGCGGAATCTTCGGTGAAGGTAGGGGGATGGTTCCTTAACCCATGTACTTCATTTCCCATGAGTTTGGTAGCCCGTGGTGAGCTGAGAGGGTTTATATCTCGTCAGGGGTTCAAAATGATGTTTTTAGGACGTGTGACGGTTTCGTCCGATCGAGCGAGGTTTTCCCGCTTCTTTTCCTTCCTTTTTGGGTTTTGGGACCCGAGGAATGATCCCCGTTGTTTTCCCCCTTGATTGGGATCGAGTGGGCGTGGAAACCGAGCCCCGGGAGTGGGTTCGGACTGGGTGGTCGCCGTATTCGATCAATCGACCGGCTGTGGTCGTCCGACCGAACGGCCCTGCTGTGAAGCAGGCGCGCTGCGGATTTCGGTCGACCGACCCTTGGGCGCCGGTCGACCAACCGCAGAAGGGGAGTCGACGTAGCCCCGCGCTGCGTCGACGCAGCCTGCTGCGCCCGGCCGCCCACGATAGGTGGAGTCGACGCAGCCCGCGCTGCATCGACGCCACCTGGTGGTGCCGGCCAACCGACCGAGTCGGTCCAATCGACTGACCGGCGTAGGGTGCTTTGGTCGACCAACCCAACTGGGCAGGTCGACCGAACTGCGCCCGTCTCGCCCGTTTTGGCTCCGGTCGGTCCGGTTGAGACCCAATGACCGACCTATGGCCCCGTGGTTGTCTCGGATACCCCGTGGGTACCGTGACCGTGTTTTTGGGTGTCCAGAGGTACCGTTTTACCTCGATTAACGTTCCCGTGGGTTTTAGGGGTCCGGGTGACCCTTTTCGTGTTCCAGGCTTCCGTGTTACGCTTGATCGAGTCGCCGTATATCGGCATGATTGCGGAGGGCTATTCCCGCGCGTCGTGAGCTTCTCCGGAAAGTGATTTCCGTGTGGGCCATGCGTATGGCCTGTGGACTGCAAGTCTAATTACCCAGCCTGGGGCTGGAGGGTTTCTTAGCTTCCCTTGGAAGGGATTAAGCTCAGCGATCGTGGGCCGCCTTGAGGATTATTTTACCGAGGCTTCTGACCTAGGGGTACGCCAGATTGACGGCCTAGGGCTGTCCTGTGCAACCGCCTTGACCCGAGTCTTGTGACTCGAGGGCTACACCCGAGAGAGCTACACCCGAGAGAGAGACGATTTTTAGGCTGATTACCGTAGGGCCTCTCCTGTAGCGGCTCGAGTCGGGGCCGGGAGGAAAACCAGCTAGAGGGCCTGACACGTGCAGTCAGTCAGTGTGTGTACACATGGTCGGGGACTTCAGACCAGTGTTGACGAGCATGACCCCGACGAGACCCTTGTTTTGTGGTTACTAGTACGGTGTCTCAGTTTTCGCCTAGGGCGAGAGAGACACCTGAGGCGCGGACTCAGACGTCAGTGGAAGCATCCGGCCTTCCTTCTAGTGGGCAGTACTCCTGTCACACGAGACGGGTTTTCCCGTGTTTTCTCGGTGGTTTCCAAGTGTCCTTTCGACACCGAGGTCAAGGGTTTCCGGTAGCGTTACCAAGGGTTTTCCCTAGACGGCTCCGGGTTCACGACAGCGAGGTCGTGACCGTGCTCGCAGACCGCGTGGTCTTGGGCCAGGCCTTAGTCAGCGAGGACGGGCCTCCGCGACAGCGTTGTCGTGGTGTTTCTCCTAGCAGCGTAGCCAAGGCTTTCTCGTTAGTCCCGCGGTCCCCTGACTATGAGATCAGGGTGTGTTTCCCGGTACAGTAGGAATAGCTGTAGAGTCGAGGTTTTACCGGCCACCGTGTTTGCCGTTCCTGCCTATGTAGTCTGAGGTGTGAGGCGAGCGAGGCGACCAGGGGGTCGCCTCACGCCTCAAAGGCCTAGGCGATGGCCGAGACGTTTGAGGCGTTTGAGGCGAGATATTATTAAAAAATTAAAATTAAAATTATATGTCAAAATTTCACAAAAATATATTTTTTTGAACAGTAAATATCACAAAACTGCATATACACTAAACAAGAAAAATAACTAACAAGTGCAATATTATAACAAAATAAAAATAGTTAAACAACCAAACAAGTTAATTACATAATCCCATAACACAAAGTGTTTCAAATCTCTCTCAATTCTCAAGCCTCCTCATCAATCATCACTCATAAAAGAGGAGTCCCTATCACTTGGAAGCCCATTCTCATTCTCTGATTGTGTCCCCTGGGAGTCAACATCTCTCACATTTATGGAGTGAGATGTGGCAATGCTTTTTCCCTTTCCTAGGTGACGCTTTTTGGTTCCCGTCCTTGTGCTTGGCCCTTCCTCTTCATTAACACCGGCAGCGATTTCAACATCTAGCCATGTGAGACTGTTGGCAACATTTTTTGCCCACCTACATGTGCCACTGCAGTAGAGCAGTAGCAGGCCCGGACCTGCCCGGGGTGGAGCCTCAGACCTCCACGTCAGAGTAGCAGCAGGGCCAGACCCGCCTGGGGTGAAACATGAGCAGCTGAGAAGCCGAACAGTAGGAAGACCACCTGCCCGGGGTGGCCAACCTCCCCGGGGTGAAAGTGCCCCAGGCGGACAACTTCTGAAACTCCCCGGGGTGAAGAAGGTTTGGGGTATGATCACCCCACTCTTCTCCCCCCCCCCCGGGGGTTCCGATCACCTCCTTGGCCATTGGTGACTATAAGCCAACTCTCACCTCCTTTTTTACTTAATTGAAGTAGAAAATGAGCCAGCATGGAGTTGGAAGACCCATACGAGGTCGAGGGAACCCGTCCGGGGTCGGGGGGACCTGTCCGGGGTCGCCCGACCCCGGGGAGGTCTGTGCGCAGCCGGGTAGGACCTGCCCGGGGTCAATCGACCCCGGGGGGGACCTGCCCGGGGTCAATCCACCCCGGGGGACCTGCCCGGGGTTGATCCACCCCGGGTAGGACCTGCCCGGGGTCAAATGACCGCGGACGGGGGGGGGGGGGGGCCTGCCCGGAGTCATCCACCCCGGGCAGGACCGGCCCGGGGTCGTTTGACCCCAGACGAGTCCGAAGACCTCCCACCCTGGGCCGGTCCCATCTCCCGCGCACGGAAACTAAAAAAAGGGGGAAATAGACCTCCGCGGGGTCATTTTCACCCCATTTAACCCGTACGGGTTCAAACACCCCCCCGTTTAACCCGTACGGGTCCAAACGACCCCGGGGAGGTTCCTACTTCTATAAATAGACCCCCAGGGGTCTAGAGGAGAGACACGAAGCTACAATCTACAGAGAATCTACACACAGACTACGCACTTGGAGCATCCAGCACACTTGGAGTTTTTTGTTCGTTGTTTTGACCCGCGAGGGATAAGTCCCCGGGTCTTGTGTATATGCCCCTAAGGGGTATTTTTGTAATTTTGCCCCTCAGCGGGCCATGTTTATAAGTTTCTACGTCCCTGGGTGACTAAATTAAGTAGTTCCACCCACATAACGGGGAATTACAAAAATGTCCTCTCCGGGGCCTGAGAAACAAAAATGTCCTGTTATTTGCAGTTTTACCCTGCAACTTTTGTAATTGGGGGTACGCCCCTATCTCCCGCGTTGGTGCGGACATTTGTACAGTCGACAACTCGCCGACATTTCTTGTACCCGTTTGGGCCATAAATGTTCTCAACGTATTCCACAAATATTCCATGTACACCCATCGGGGAAAATCACAAGAAAACCCCCCGACTTGTCAAATTTGCATATATACCCTCTCCTTCAGCCAGATTGACAGTTATGTGCCTTCTACGAAGCCCCTTGTCATTCCTTCGGTCCGGAAATGCCGTCAGCTCAGTCCGACGCTCGGGTGTTATCTAAAACCTAGGTCTGTGTAGGGCATGGTAAAATTACCAAAATACCCCCATGACCCATAAATGGCCTTGCAATCCCTAAAACCCTCCAGAAAGAGTCTCAGCGCCTTGGGAAGTCAGGAACCCGATCCTACTTCCGTTCCAGCCCAGAAATTTCAGGAATACCCCTGGGTTGGTAAATTACCAAAATACCCCTGGGTTGGTAAATTACCAAAATACCCTCGGGGTCCAGAAGACCTCCCTTTACTTCAAAAATGCCTACGGCTTCCGCATATTTGCGTCTTTACTCCTAAATCCTAGGGTTTTGCTCAGGCTGAGCCGGGCTGGATGGCAAACTCGGTTTCGGACTTGGTTTCAGCCGGGTCCGAAACCGATACGACTCGGTATCAAGAATTGAGATCAATCTTATAACTGTGCAAAGACTCCAAAGAAATAAAATTGGAACCAAATCTGGTTGGGCCTGCACGGATGATATCTCGCCCTCCACCGGCATGCGCCCTGAACATATTTAGTATCCTAGGATAGCCATAGATATACTGTGTGCCTTTTTGTGCCTTGTCAATTGTCTTCTTCACATGATTTTCCTTCCCTATGTCTTCAAGCATCAGATCCAGACAATGTGTTGCACATGGGAGCCAATATAAATGACTGCGCTTCTACATCAATTTCTTCCCTACAGCCTTGTAACTGGCTTCATTATCAGTCACCACCTGCACAACATTCTCCTCTCCAATTTATTCTACCATGCCATCCATCAAATGAAACAAATAATTGGCATTCTTTTCATAATCTGATGCATCAACTGATTTCACAAACACTGTACCGCTAATGCAATAGACCAAAAAGTTTATCATGGACTTTTTCGTGGTACCAGTCCAACCATCACACATGATGGTGCATCCTCTCTCCACCCATATATGCTTGAAGCTTTCAACCCAATCATGGAGCTCCTCAACCTCTCCCTCAAGGCCACGCCCGTATATGTCTCGACGTGAGGGGGCCTTCAAGCCAGGGCCAGCATCTGCTATGGCATCCAACATAGGTTGGAAATATTCACTTGAAGCTGCATGTGCAGGGACACCTGCATGAAAAAACTATTTGCAGATAGATTTAAATCCATGCCCTGCAACTTCTGCTGATTTTTTGACCCCTCTCAATGCTTGCTTGATTTTAGGTTGTGTAGCTTGGGGCCTTCTGTGCAGATAGCTGTCCATGGGACTTGTTCCCTGCGTATGTGGGGCAGCACCAACGTCAGGACGTCGTGCAGCTATACTCTCATACGTCCCTGAACCCATGGCTCCCTTCCCTTTCCTTCAAGCGGCTTGTTCACGCTCCCTTGCTTCAGTCAGCTCTGGATCAGAATCCTCAGTCCCTTCCTCATCATCATCCCTCCTAACCCTTCTGCCAGAAATCTCCTCAGCAATTTCAGCCTCATCCTCAGCCCTTTGTTGCACCCTCTCCCTTTTCCCCAGAAGGCACTGGCGCATCTCTTCTCGCACCTCTCGGGGACAGTTGTCACATTGTCTCACCTCTCCTCTTACCCCTGCAAAATGTTGCTTTCCTCTGGTAATTCCGCCATACATCTCCTTACCACAGTAATTGTATTTCACCTTTCTTCTCTTAGCATCAATTAAGGACATGTGGGCCCACCCCGAATCCTCCTGCCCTTGCTGCTCCTGTGTTTGCTGACGTCTAGGCATGATGTTGCATTAAGACAGTCAAAAAAAAATAGAATAGTTGTAAGTACATTGGAAAAATTACGGCTTAATTATCAATCACCCTTGGAAAAAAATAATTACCCGCATGCTCCCACCCCAAAATGGTCAATGAAGCTTAATGTAACTTCAATTGAGCCTAAGCAAATCAAAATAGACAGAAGCCCCAATTCTATGACCTACTTAGGACTTAATGTACAATTAACCCTTAATCACTATTGAGAAAAAATAATTACCCGCATACTCCCACCCCAAAATGTTCAATGAAGCTTAATTTAACTTCAATTGAGCCTAAGAAAATCAAAATAGACAAAAGCCCCAATTTCTACGCCCTAATTAGGGCTTAATTAGCAATTAACCCTTAATCACCCTTGGGAAAAAATAATTACCCGCATGCTCCCACCCCAAAATGTTCAATGAAGCTTAATTTAACTTTAATTGAGCCTAAGCAAATCAAAATAGACAAAAGCCCCAATTTCTATGACCTAATTAGGGCTTAATTAGTAATTAACCCTTAATCACCCTTGGAAAAAAATAATTACCCGCATGCTCCCACCCCAAAATGTTCAATGAAGCTTAATTTAACTTCAATTGAGCCTAAGCAAATCAAAATAGACAAAAGCCCCAATTTCTATGACCTAATTAGGATTTAATTTACAATTTTAGCCTAATCACCCTTGAAAAAAAGTAACTACCAACATGATAGAGGTCCAAATTAATTAATGAAGCTTACTTGAATTTCAATTGACCCTTACTAAACCTAATTAGAGGAAAGCCCCAAATTTAATAGTCTAATTAAGATTTAATTTATAATTTTAGCCTAATCACCCTTGACAAAAATTAATTACCAACATAATAGAGGTTAAAATTAGTCAATGGAACTTAATTGAACTTTAATTGACCCTTACAAAACCTAATTAGATGAAAGCCCTAAATTTCATAGTCTAATTAGGGCTAAACTAACATTTTTAGTCTAATCACTAAATTAAAAGAATTATTTAACGAAATAATCATCTAAGAAATCTTACCTAGCCCTAATTAGAGCTAATTAGGGTGGTATGGGGCTAGGCTGGGCGCTGGCGGGTTGCCAATAGCAGGGACACGGCGGGCGGGAGCGCGGGCAGGGGCGGCCTCTGGCCTAGGCTGGCCGCTGGCGGGCGCGCGCAGGCGGCAGGCGGCAGGCGGGCGAACCAGCGGAGGGTGCAGCGCGCAGGGGGGGCTGAGGCAGGCTGGGCGGGCCTGTTGGCCTGCAGCTGTTGTTGCCGCGCAGGCGGCCCGCACCCGCAGGCGTCGGCGACTACGCACGGCTGCTGCTGCTGCTCCTGGTGTTTCCGCGGCGAGGCGGGGCGGGGCGGTTGCGGCTGCTGCTGCTGCTCCTGGTGTTTCCGCGGCGGGAGGGGAGGGGTTTCGGGGTCGGGGGGGCTGAGGGTAGGGGTTTCACGTGAAGAGTTCACGTGTTTCGCCCGAAACCGAATGGTTTCGGTTTCCGGCGAAACGCGTATCGGTTTCGCCCGAAACCGTTTTAGCTACAGTGAAAGAGGCTAAAACGGTTTCGGGCACGGCCGAAACCGATACGTTTCGGCCGAAACGTATCGATTTCGGCCGAAACTGACAACTATGCTGAGCCCTAACCCTATTAACATGTTGGTGGTAAATGAGTGGTCATGGAGAGTCTCTCGAGTGAGCCTGCCCTCCACATCAGAACCTCTATAGAAGATTTTGGGATTTCTTTGACAATTAAACAAAGGTGTTCGGACGTTAAGCAGATGTAAATCAACACTGACTACGGTCAGTGGGGAGAGGTCCAGCACTCGAACTCAAATCGTCTGATACTATGCGCACCCACGGAATCACCCTCTACTCAGATAGGGAAATGTTTCCTTTCAAAAAGAACATTATATTCTATTTTTCCTACGCGAAAGATTCCGTGTCTCACAGAGGTCCTCCCCTTCATCCACAAAATCTTCATTTTCTGGAGGATTAACTATCCACTCATTGCAATCATCAATGTCATCCAAAAAAATAGGATCAGAGTCACTTTGCTGAACACGCAAATGACGAGTATGGAGATGTTGATTATATTGCACAAAAACAAAATCGTTCAGCTTCTTTTGCTCCAACTTATTCCTTTTCTTTGTGTGCACCTACAAGTATATTAGTTGCAATCAATTAAGCAAAAAACACTAATCTTTTATATACTTGAATATGGAATTATTCAACTAACCTGCTCAAATGTACTCCAATTGCGCTCACAACTAGATGCACTACATGTCAAACTTAAGATCCGAATGGCTATCTTTTGAAGGTTTGGTGTGGCGGTACCAAAGTTCAACTACCAAGTAGCTACATCACAAAGAAATTATAATTCACATTTCACAATAATTCTTACTTCACGATTGCAATGAAAATTCGACAAGAAATTGATAAAAGCATCCATACCAGGAACCATAGAAGTGCGTTGCCTAATGGCCATTTCTCTCCCAAATAGCCCTTGGGCATACTGATAAGCTGCAAGCTCCTTGAAAATTGCATCTTAGCATAAGGCTTCTGGAGCTAGCTTTTCAATGCAAACATATAGCCCTTGCTTAACTTCTTGATCATACTCAATTTGGGAATTAGAGAAATAAAGAGCTAGATTAAGATAAAGGCCAGCTGCATGTAAAGGACGGTGCATTTGAAAGTCCCACCGTCTATCAATGATTTCCCAAATTAGACCATATTTGTCAAGCTTGTCATTTAATGCACTCTTAATAGTCTCCTTTGCACGATCCATAACCTCATAAATGTAGCCCATCGCTGGCTTTTCTCCATCAACCAACCGTAAAACCCAATTCCCATACCCTGAGCTGACTGATGCCAGCCCAATTCCCATACCCTAATACCTTCATTACCAACCCGCTGGAACCTTCTTAATACTGATATGGCCCTCCCACCAATCACTAGATTCCACCAAATAACATAGTTTGCCACCTTTCCAGGGGCCTGAGATAGAATCTCTACCGAGATCAATGTTAGAGAGAGAGGCCGATGGGAGGAAGAAGAAGAGGGAGGTCGCGAACCACCATCCTAGGCAGCTCGCCCACTTTCATATTAAGACTCATGTTGTACAGGGTTATTTGCAATGCTTATCGCTACCTTGTTATCACAACAGAGTTTCATGGGTAGTGTACCACTGAGCCCCCAGGTCCAATAGAAGAAGTTTTAGTCAAATCAACTTGGCTAACCTATGTGCCTTGACCCTATATTCCACCAATGCACCCGATCTTGCACACATTTTTTGATTTTTACTCCTCCAGGTAACCAGAATGCCACCTAGAAAAATACAATAGCCAAAAGCCGATCTCCTATCATCTCTTCACCTAGCCCAATCTGCATCTACATATCCTTCAAGGCTCAGACTTTCAGTTTTCTATTATAGAATTCCCTTTCCTAGACATGACTTCAAGTATCTCGGTATACATTCTATAGCTTTCATGTAGATTATTCGTAGAACATGCATAAATTGACTGATTACAGTTACAGCATAAGTCAGTCTAACTGAGTCAATGACAAATATGAGAGTTTTCCTACCAATCTCTAATATAAACCCCTATCTTCTAATGAGAGATCTTCTCCCCCTGTCTCTAATAAGCCATGATTCGATTCAATTGGTGTTGCTGCAGTCTTATATTCTAACTTCCCAGTCTCAGTTAGTAAGTCCAGTGCATATTTCCTTTGGCAGATACAGATTTCATATTTTGATCTGACTACTTCAATTCCTAGGAAATACCTCAACTCACCCAAGACTTTCATTTCAAATTCAGCAGCCAAGTACTCCTTTAATTGTTTGATTCCTACTTCATGTAATCCACATAAACAAGTAGTATGGTTGCATGTCCCCCTGTTCACTTGACAAACATAGTATGATCAGCATTTGATTTTTTGAAACCAAATCTGACCAAAACAAGGTGCAGCCTATCAAACCAAGCTCTAGGAGACTGTTTCAGGCCCTAAAGTGCTTTCTTCAGATGAAAAAACAGTCCCTTTTGTATCAAATCCAGGTAGTGACAGCATATACACTTCTTCTTGCAAATCATCATTCAAAAAAGCATTTTTTATGTCCAATTGATACAGAGCCCAAGAGTATTAGACAGTCAATGAAAGAATCACGGTAGTCATCATCATCATTAGAGCCTTATCCCATTACTTAGAGTCGACTACATGAATGTTGTTCCGTCAAAGAATTCTATCAAGTGCTAAATTCATATTTAAACCTAAGAAGCCAATGTCCCTTCTAATAACATCACACCATCTCATTTTAGGCCTTCCACGAGCTCTTTTACTACCATCCACTATAATTTGGTCACATCTTTTAACTGGCACTGAGTTAAGGTGACGGTGTACATGTCCAAATCATATGAGCCTAGTTTTCCTCATTTTACCATCAATTTGAACTACACCCAAGTCCTCACGGATACGCTCATTCCTAATCTTGTCTTTCTTAATTTTACCACACATCCATCTCAACATCTTCATCTCCGCCACACACATCCTGTGAATGTGTTCCTTTCTTACTGCCCAGCACTCGGTATCATATAACATAGTAGGTCTTACAGTCGTTTTATAAAATTTCACTCTTAAGTTTCGTAAGTATACGACGATCACAAAAGACTCCTGATTCACTTTTCCTTTTTAACCACCCTACCTTAATCTTGTGTGCAACATCATCATAGGGCTTCACATTCTCTTAAATAATAGACTCTAGGTACCAAAAACTGCTACTTTTAGGAATGCTTTGTCAACCAATTAGAACCATATCTTCCAGTGCCACTCTCCCATTGCTAAAATTGAAGTGCATAAACTCTGACTTACTCTTACTAATTCTAAAACCTTTAGACTCTAAGGCATGCCTCCAACGTTCTAATTTAGTATCAAACCATCAATACTCTCATCAATTAAAACAATATCATCTGCAAATTACATACACCAAGGGATATCATCATGCAATTATTTTGTTATTTCATCCATAATTAAGATAAAGAGGTACGTACTTAATGCAGAATCTAGATGTAAACTTATAGTAACAAGAAATTTACAAGTCTCTCCAACAATAGTTCTCACACTAGTAATAGCACCTTCATACATATCCAGAATCAAATCAACATATCCTTGAGAAACTTCTTTCTTTTCTAATGCCCACAAAATCAGCTGTCTCGATAGAAAAACTATATATAAATCTTTCCTCATCTTTCTATACTTCACTAATTGTAGTAACAATAAACTGGTTTCTGTAGTAGATTTATTTGGCATAAAACCAAACTGATTTTCTGATACGACAGTCACACATCGAAGGCATTTCTCGATTACTCTTTTCCAAAGTTTCATAGTATGACTCATAAGTTTGATTCCACAATAATAATTACATCTTTGAATCTCTCCTTTGTTTTTATAAAAAGGAACCACAACACTTTTTCTCTAGTCTTCTGACATTCTCCGTTCCTTCAAACTTTTATTAAAAAGTTTAGTTAGTCACTTAAGACCAATATCTCCTAAGTCTTTCCATACTTTAATAGGCAAGCCACCTGGTCCTAAGGCCTTGCCCGCTTTCATTTTCCTTAGAAGATCCTCCACTTCAGACATCTTAATGCGATTGAAATGCTGATATTTATCTAAATTTGTTGAACCTTGAGCACCTTTTAAAGATAAATCACCCTAACAGACTTTAACTTTGCCACAGGAGCAATGGCCCCCTAATACTCAATCCCATACGTATGCGTAAATCCTTTTACAACAGGTCTTTCTTTATACCGTTGTACCTCACCCTCTGCATTATGTTTGATCACGTAAACCCATTTAGATCCAACTGGATTTCTTCCTTCCGAAAGATCATCTAGGACCCAAGCGTCATTCTTATTCAAGGCACACAACTCCTCACCCATGGCACGCTGCCATTTCGGATCCTGCACAACTTCTGGAAAGGAAGTGGGAAAATGGGTGAAAGACAATGAAGAGAGAAAAAAGTAGTATCTAGGAGAAACATGCGAATAGGATAAAAAATTAGCGACGGGATATTTAGTGCAGTCCCGCACCACAATGGGAAGATTTAAGTCATCAAGAGGATCTGAAAGGTTAGCACCCTCTGGACCTATCAATATAGGACTTTCCTTAAACTTCTTTCGCATGTAAGTGATAATTTGCTTCTGCTTCTAAACACTCTCTGCATCAATTACAAGAGTAGGAGTATGACCACTAGGATACCCATCTGTCACAGAGCTAAACAAAGGAGGTACAGGCAACAAGGGAGTAACAGGACAAGAGGGGGTGGAAGGAGGTAGGGTGATGCTAGAATTCTCCCATGAGCCTAAGTCTGGGTAGAATGGGACTCAGCCTCAAAAAAAGCAACATCCTTCCACGCAAGGAAATGGCGAGAGACAGGATCATAACATCGGTAACCCTTCTAACTAGAAGAGTAATCAAGAAAAACACCACGAATATCCCGTAGATCAAGCTTGGTGCTACTCAGACCCAGAGTATGAATAAAACAAAGACACCCAAACACCCAACGTGAAAGAGAAAATAAGCGTTTATTGTGATAGAGAAGAGCAAATGTACAACAACCACCTAAACCTTGGATGGTATCCTATTGATAATATAGTTGGTTCCATGAACGGCCTCTACCTAAAAGGGTTTAAGCAGGTGTCGCAAAAAGAGGAGCCCTGGTAGCTTCAAGGAGATGGCAATTCTTGTTTTCAACCATGGCATTCTGATGAGGAGAATATGAGCAAAAGGATTCATGAAGGGCACCCTCATCTTCAACCAAAATATTGACACTTTTGGCAAAGTATTCCCGCGCATTATCAGAACGAAGAGTTTCCGCCTTCATGTTGAACTGACTGCTAATCATGTTGCAAAACACTTGAACAATACGAAGTACTTCATCCCGAGAGTGTAGCAAATACAATCAAAAACAATGAGAGTAATCATCAATGAATGTAATAAAATATCTGTAGCCATCCACAGAGTAAATCGAAAAAGATCCCCATACATCAGAATAAACAAGCTCAAAGGGAGTGGAACTTTTATTTATTGAAGGAAGAAAAATAGTTCTACAATGTTTTGCCAACTGACAAATTTGGCATGAGAGAGAAGCAATGTCAACTGACTCAAAAAATGAAGGAAACAAAATGCCCAACGAATGGAAAGACAGATGTAGCAACTCGAAAATTTTTATATGCATTTATATATAAAAAAAAGAAATAATGAAAGATGAAAATAAAATAAAATAAATTATGAATATTTTTCTGTTATGCAAACATGAGCCCTATTCCACGTGTTAACACAAACGGCGAGATTCAGGATACGATTTCTAAAAGACGAAGACGTTGGCATCCGATTTTTATTAGCTTTAATCTAATCCTAATTAATGGATGAGGTCATTCCTAATGGGGTTGGTGTAATAGTGGAACAAAGTTAGTGTAATGGGGTTGGTGTAATAGTGGAACAAAGTTGGTGTAATGGGGTTGGTGTAATAGTGGAACAAAGTTGGTGTAATGGAATGAGGTTGGTGGAATAGTGAAAGTAGATGGGAGATTTTGGCCTATAAGTAGGGCTATGCTCTTCCATACTCAAATCACAACTCTCTTGGGAGGAATTGCTGGCTGGAGAGAGGGAGAAAGCTCGAATTTGGAGGAGTGTCGAAAGCATTATTCGTTCTTAAATTTCTTATTCTTGATCTTCAAAAAGATAGGTGTTCTCTCAGGCTAAACTCAAATTAATGCATGCATTAGATGTAGATGTATGGTTACTTTGATTCTATATCATTTTCCCCAAATTTTATCGAGTATTGATCATGCTATCCATACAATTAGACATAATATTTTAACTGAGATTTTTAACCGCTTGAAGATCCATCTCGGATCACGGTGTCTTTCTAAGACCGTGTTCCGGATGCGCGATCTGTACCCCGATTGTGATATTTTCAGGTTATATATCATCTAGCATTTTAGATATGTCATGTTAAGTTGCATATCATTTAAATTCACACACGATTAAGTTAAGGTTATGAAAGATAATAATTCTATTCCATGAGCTTATATTTCCGTCCTAATTATTGTTACCTTCATGATATCGTTGATCTCCATGACTATATTACATCTCTGGCAAGTTAAATGGAGTAGATATTATCTGTTAAAATTACATGGACTTAGTTGCATAATCGTGAGTTTTGACGATTTTCATGATATCGCGTTACCGTATTTTCAACAAGTCGCGTAAATAACTAGATTTCCAAGGAAAAATGGTGTCTAAGGAAAGAGGTCCACGGGCAAACGCTTTAAGTGGATAAGTGGTTTATTAATTAGGACCTCGCGGATGCGAGGGGAGCCTCCCACTGTCCCACCTCTTACCTGGCCATAATTCCTCGGTTTTCTAATTAAGCACCCGACTGTGAAAAACTTTATCTAAGCCTATTTAACAAGATTTTTCGAGAGAACCATTCAAGCCATGTCCATCAATCCAATTCTTTTATCAACTTAATGACGTTAAACATGATGCCTTCTTATTATCTTAATGTCGTTAAACATTATGTCTTAAAATCATCCTTGGACTTCTCTTACCTCTACTTGAAATCTTGTACTACTTGTCCCTTGAATGATAATTTTGCTAGATCTGTACTTTATTTCATAAGCTCTACCTTGAAATTCTTTGGCCATACATATTATGTGGATGTCTAAATACACTTGGGATTTATGATCCATAACCCAATGCCTGACGTTAATGGGGCCCGGTCTGGTCCTGGGGGGAGCGCCCGAAAGTACTTGTGCCCATGGGAGTTGAATGACCTGGTGTGGCATTGCACCGAAGTGCTTGACTTGCTAGATTAATTTATGACATTCCACAGTTTGTGAATTTCCTGACTTGCTTGAATACATGAAGTACTTGACTTGTACATACTTGCGTAAAATGGCCAATTCCATAATATTACTTGCTACATGATCATTCTCTACTTGAACTTTACTCTTGATATCTTGTCTACTTGTGATTCCAATTACTGCATTACTTTACTCTCTCTCCTATGCTTGTTCCATATTTTATTTACGTTTCTCGGCATAGCACATACATTTATCCAAACTACTAATTACTTTAAGTTGCCTGGTATAGAGATATAAGTCCTACTGAGCATTTCGCTCACCCTACGTTTTCCGGTTAACATTTCAGGTAATTCCGATGATGAACCCCAAACTCATGGGAATGAGCTAGAGTGATCAAGGAATCAAGATTATCTTAGTTACCTAGGTTTATGAACGATTGTTCTTACTAGAATTATGTTTTTATTTGAAGTTGTATCTTGCCTTGTCTCGTAAGGCTTAAGAATGTTGTAAAACTTTATTTTGATGAAATAAGAGTATCCATTTCTTCTTATCTACTCTTGTGGTTTGGACCCCAATCTTCGTGCTCTGAATGACTTGAGTGTTTCGACTCGTCGCGCCTCAATATTCCGCGTCGGGGCGTGACAGTCTTTGTGGTATCAGAGCCTAGGTTTCATAAACCCTAGGTTTCCCTTAATATAGGTTTTAGATGTTGACATAGAAATTTTGATAGGATCTTGAACCTTCCCGGTAAGATTGGGTAGAGCTATGGGCTAAACTTTAAAGAATGATTAATCAAGAAATAAACAAAGCACTTAAGTTTTATAGTTGTGCTCGCAGATGGCTGCCGAGAGAGCTCAATGGCGCGAGATGCAAAGGACGGTGCAAGGTTTAACCCATGCACTACAAGAAGTAGCTCAAGGAGGAGCTAACCGTGGAGCGGGAGATCTGCATAGGAATTTCAAGAGCATGAACCCTCCTAAGTTTGCTGGGTCTACCGACCCGGATGAGGCCGAACATTGGGTAAAGGAAATTGAGAGGATTTTTCGAGTCATGCAATGTGCTGATGAGGAGAAAGTCCTACTCGCTACCTTTCAGCTTGAAAGAGATGCACGTGCTTGGTGGGAGTCGGTCGAAGCAACTCTACCACACGACCAGGTGTTGTGGGAAGAGTTCGTAGAACACTTCAACAACAAGTACTTCTCCGACCGAGTTCAAGAGAGGAAAGCTCCGGAATTTGCTTCCTTGAAACAAAGGAGTTTGACGGTAGCGGAGTACGAAGCCCAATTTGCAAGATTATCTCGGTATGCACCACATCTTGTGAGTACCGAGAAAATGAAGGCAAGGAGATTTTTAAATGGCTTAAAGCCTCAATATATTACTCAACTCGCCCCGATGGATATATGCCGATGTGGTGAGGAGAGCCCAACTCTTGGAAGATGCAACGGAATTGACTGATCGCATCCGAGGAAGAGATGCCAAGAGGGAGCAAGTTACTGGATCAGGTAATTTCAAGCCCTCCTTCGGAAAGAAGAGGCCTAATTATGATGAGCGTAACTTCAATAAAGATGGACGTAATTTCAATAAAGATGGGCGTGACTTTCAAAAGGACAAGAGGCCGAGATCATTTGATAAACAAATCATCCCAGTCGCTACATCATCAAAGGAACTATGCAAATATTGTGAGAAACCCGGACACAAGGCAGATGAGTGCTGGAGAAGACTGGGTGCATGTCTTCGATGTGGAAGTCGGGAACATAGAATTCCGAGTTGTCCACTTCTCAATGAGCAAGCTCCGTCGGAAAAGCTTCCAGTTGCTGTCAAGAAGCAAGGAAGACTTCAAGCTCTTATGAATGCGGAACCTACCGAAGATGGAGGCGTTGTGGAAGGTACTCTCTCTGTGTGCTCAAGGCCTGCCTCTGTCTTATTTGATACTGGAGCTACGCATTCCTTCATATCTAAGAGCTTTGCGGATATTTTACCTTTGAGGCCTGTTCCATTAGAATCTAAACTTGTTATTACTACCCCTATTGGAGCGGAATCGAAGATTAAATATTTCTACCCTGCTAGTGAGGTTCTAGTTAGCGGTTGTAACTTACCCGCTAATTTAGTATGCATGGAGATGGCAGGATATGATATTATCTTGGGAGCTGACTGGTTATCTACATATGGTGCCAACGTTAATTGTAAATTGGGTACGATAACCTTTAGTGAGTACCCCAACCTCTTATTTTCTGGTGTCAGGTATTCTAGACACATATCCCTTATTTCGGCTCTTAAAGCTGATAAATTATTGAAGAAGGGTTGTGCGACTTTCTTAGTTTCTATAACTATGGCCAAGCATAAGAAACCCAATCTGGTGGATATTCCTATTGTTCGGGATTATTCTGATGTATTTCCGAACGAGTTGTCTGGTATTCCTCCGGAGAGAGAAGTGGTCTTCTCTATTGATTTGATTCCGGGAGTTACACCTATTTCTAAGGCTCCGTATCGGATGTCCCCTATCGAAATGAAGGAGTTAAAAGAACAATTGATGGAGTTATTAGAGAAGGGATTCATCCGTCCGAGTACTTCACCATGGGGAGCTCCCGTCTTATTTGTCAAAAAGAAGGATGGGTCAATGAGATTGTGTGTTGACTACCGACAATTGAACCAACTCACAATCAAGAATAAATATCCATTGCCGAGGATTGATGAACTATTTGACCAGATTTCTGGAGCTCGATATTTTTCAAAAATTGATCTCCGATCTGGTTATCATCAATTGAAGATCAAGGAAGAAGATATTCACAAAACAGCATTCAGGAGCAGGTATGGACATTATGAGTTCACGGTTATGCCTTTTGGCCTAACCAATGCGCCTGCTGCATTTATGCAGTTAATGAACAGTGTATTCAGGCCATACCTTGATCAATTTGTGATAGTCTTCATTGACGATATTTTGATCTACTCAAAGTCTGAGATGGAGCATGAAGAACATCTCAAGAAATCCCTACAATTATTAAGAGATCACAAACTTTATGCTAAGCTTAGTAAGTGTGATTTCTGGCTAGAAGAAGTTTCTTTTCTAGGTCACATAATATCCCAGAATGGTATTGCGGTCGATCCTTCAAAGGTTGAGGCCGTGAAAAACTGGGAAAGACCTACTAGTGTGACAGAAATTCGAAGCTTCTTGGGATTGGCAGGATATTATAGAAGATTTATTAAGGATTTCTCCAAGATCGCTGTATCTTTGACAAGATTGACGAGGAAGGAGATTCCTTATATATGGTCTGAGGAATGTGAGAAAAGCTTCCAAACTTTGAAAGATTGTTTGACTACTGCCCCTATACTCACATTGCCTACTGAAGGAGGGGGATTCGAAGTTTATGCTGATGCATCCGGAATTGGCGTAGGCTGTGTATTAATGCAACATGGCAAGGTGATCGCCTATTCCTCAAGACAATTGAAAAAGCACGAGGAGAATTATCCCGTGCATGACTTAGAGCTTGCAGCTGTAGTCTTTGCCTTGAAGATTTGGCGGCATTATCTCTATGGTGAGGCATTTATTGTATATTCCGACCACAAGAGTCTCAAGTACTTATTCTCTCAAAAGGAACTTAATATGAGACAAAGACGGTGGCTGGAATACTTGAAGGATTTTGATTTCTCTATACAATATCACCCCGGAAAAGGTAATGCCGTAGCTGATGCTCTTAGTCGGAAGCCGATGGCATTATTATCAAGCCTAATGATTAAAGAGTGGCAACTGTTAGAACAAATGGCAAACTTAGACCTCAATATGGAGAAGAAGGAAGAAGGAGTCTTCATTGCAAATATTAGTCTCCAATCTAAGTTACTCTTAGAAATTAAAGAGTTGCAAAATGATGATCCATCGGTTGTTGAAATTAAAGAGAAATTAGATCAACGACCAGATTTCCTTTTGGCAGATGATGGAAGGCTGCTCTTCCGAGGAAGAACTTGTGTGCCCGATTGTTCTACCATCAAAAATAAAATCTTGGAGGAGACACATCGATCGAGGTACACTATTCATCCTGGTGCTACAAAAATATACCAAGATCTCAAAAGAACCTTTTGGTGGCCTAACATGAAAAGAGAGGTAGCCGAGTTCGTGAGCCGATGTTTGGTCTGCCAACAAGTTAAAGTCGAACATCTCAAACCGGCTGGTAAGCTAAAACCTCTAGAAATACCGGAATGGAAATGGGATAGTATTGGCATGGATTTTATAGTTGGGTTGCCAAAGACCCGAAGTGGATTTGATGCTATATGGGTGATTGTGGACCGACTAACTAAGTCTGCTCACTTCTTGCCCATCAAAACCAAATGGACCGTGGATGTTCTAGCTGCCCTGTATATCAAGGAGATTGTAAGGCTGCACGGTATTCCAACTTCCATAATTTCTGATAGAGATCCGAGATTCACCTCTCACTTCTGGAAAGGTTTGCAATCATCCTTGGGTACTAGACTGAATTTTAGTACGGCTTTCCACCCTCAGACAGATGGACAAACCGAGAGGACAAATCAGATTATCGAAGATATGTTAAGAGCTTGTATGATAGATTTTGGGGGAAGTTGGCATGAACACTTACCATTGATTGAATTTGCATATAACAACAGTTATCAGTCTAGCATTCAGATGGCACCTTTTGAAGCATTGTATGGTAGGAGTTGTAGATCACCCTTATGTTGGAGTGAGGTTGGAGATAAGGGATTGATGGGTCCCGATATTATTCAAGATACAACTCACAATATTCAGTTGATCCGTGAAAGGCTGAAAATTGCTCAATCACGGCAAAAGAGTTATGCCGATAATCGAAGAAGAGACCTTGAATTTCAAGTGGGGGAGCATGTCTTCTTGAAAATTTCACCCACGCGAGGAATTAAGAGGTTTGGTATCAATGGAAAACTGAGTCCAAGATTTATTGGCCCTTTTGAGATTCTAGAACGAATCGGTGAAGTGGCATACAAGCTGGCTTTGCCTCCACAATTGGCCGGTGTCCATGATGTATTTCATGTATCCATGCTAGGGAAATATGTGTATGATCCTTCGCATGTGATTCAATTCAATGACTTGAAGCTCCAGAATGATTTGTCTTATGAAGAAAGGCCGATCAAGATCTTAGATCGGAAATTTCACCAGCTAAGGAATAGGACTATACCGATGGTAAAAGTCCAATGGAGTAAGCGTGGATTCGAGGAGGCTACTTGGGAATTAGAAGAGTCAATCAAGAAGAAGTACCCAGATTTGATCTCAGGTTAAAATTTTGAACCCTCCATTTAAATTTTTAAATTACTATTACATGATGTGAATTTGGAGGACCAAATTCATTTAAGTGGGGGAGGATGTAACAACTCGAAAATTTTTATATGCATTTATATATAAAAAAAATAAATAATGAAAGATGAAAATAAAATAAATTATGAATATTTTTCTGTTATGCAAACATGAGCCCTATTCCACGTGTTAACACAAACGGCGAGATTCACGATACGATTTCTAAAAGACGAAGAGGTTGGCATCCGATTTTTATTAGCTTTAATCTAATCCTAATTAATGGATGAGGTCATTCCTACATCATTGAATAAATGAGGTCATAAATTATGTCATCCACATAGTGGAACAAAGTTGGTGTAATGGGGTTGGTGTAATAGTGAAACAAAGTTAGTGTAATGGGGTTGGTGTAATAGTGGAACAAAGTTGGTGTAATGGGGTTGGTGTAATAGTGGAACAAAGTTGGTATAATGGAATGAGGTTGGTGGAATAGTGAAAGTAGATGGGAGATTTTGGCCTATAAGTAGGACTATGCTCTTCCATACTCAAATCACAACTCTCTTGGGAGGAATTACTGGCTGGAGAGAGGGAGAAAGCTCGAATTTGGAGGAGTGTCGAAAGCATTATTCGTTCTTAAATTTCTTATTCTTGATCTTCAAAAAGGTAGGTGTTCTCTCAGGCTAAACTCAAATTAATGCATGCATTAGATGTAGATGTATGGTTACTTTGATTCTATATCATTTTCCCCAAATTTTATCGAGTATTGATCATGCTATCCATACAATTAGACATAATATTTTAACTGAGATTTTTAACCGCTTGAAGATCCATCTCGGATCACGGTGTCTTTCTAAGACCGTGTTCCGGATGCGCGATCTGTACCCCGATTGTGATTTTTTCAGGTTATATATCATCTAGCATTTTAGATATGTCATGTTAAGTTGCATATCATTTAAATTCACACACGATTAAGTTAAGGTTATGAAAGATAATAATTCTATTCCATGAGCTTATATTTCCGTCCTAGTTATTGTTACCTTCATGATATCGTTGATCTCCATGACTATATTACATCTCTGGCAAGTTAAATAGAGTAGATATTATCTGTTAAAATTACATGGACTTAGTTGCATAATCGTGAGTTTTGACGATTTTCATGATATCGCGTTACCGTATTTTCAACAAGTCGCGTAAATAACTAGATTTCCAAGGAAAAATGGTGTCTAAGGAAAGAGGTCCACGGGCAAACGCTTT
This sequence comes from Amorphophallus konjac, assembly GCA_022559845.1. Taxonomy (NCBI): domain Eukaryota; kingdom Viridiplantae; phylum Streptophyta; class Magnoliopsida; order Alismatales; family Araceae; genus Amorphophallus; species Amorphophallus konjac. The sequence continues at coordinate 400,213,258 of CM040118.1, forward strand.
AAGTGGATAAGTGATTTATTAATTAGGACCTCGCAGATGCGAGGGGAGCCTCCCACTGTCCCACCTCTTACCTGGCCATAATTCCTCGATTTTCTAATTAAGCACCCGACAGTGAAAAACTTTATCTAAGCCTATTTAACAAGATTTTTCGAGAGAACCATTCAAGCCATGTCCATCAATCCAATTCTTTTATCAACTTAATGACGTTAAACATGATGCCTTCTTATTATCTTAATGTCGTTAAACATTATGTCTTAAAATCATCCTTGGACTTCTCTTACCTCTACTTGAAATCTTGTACTACTTGTCCCTTGAATGATAATTTTGCTAGATCTGTACTTTATTTCATAAGCTCTACCTTGAAATTCTTTGGCCATACATATTATGTGGATGTCTAAATACACTTGGGATCTATGATCCATAACCCAATGCCTGGCGTTAATGGGGCCCGGTCTGGTCCTGGGGGGAGCGCCCGAAAGTACTTGTGCCCATGGGAGTTGAATGACCTGGTGTGGCATTGCACCGAAGTGCTTGACTTGCTAGATTAATTTATGACATTCCACAGTTTGTGAATTTCCTGACTTGCTTGAATACATGAAGTACTTGACTTGTACATACTTGCGTAAAATGGCCAATTCCATAATATTACTTGCTACATGATCATTCTCTACTTGAACTTTACTCTTGATATCTTGTCTACTTGTGATTCCAATTACTGCATTACTTTACTCTCTCTCCTATGCTTGTTCCATATTTTATTTACGTTTCTCGGCATAGCACATACCTTTATCCAAACTACTAATTACTTTAAGTTGCCTGGTATAGAGATATAAGTCCTACTGAGCATTTCGCTCACCCTACGTTTTCCGGTTAACATTTCAGGTAATTCCGATGATGAACCCCAAACTCATGGGAATGAGCTAGAGTGATCAAGGAATCAAGATTATCTTAGTTACCTAGGTTTATGAACGGTTGTTCTTACTAGAATTATGTTTTTATTTGAAGTTGTATCTTGCCTTGTCTCGTAAGGCTTAAGAATGTTGTAAAACTTTATTTTGATGAAATAAGAGTATCCATTTCTTCTTATCTACTCTTGTGATTTGGACCCCAATCTTCGTGCTCTGAATGACTTGAGTGTTTCGACTCGTCGCGCCTCAATATTCCGCGTCGGGGCGTGACAACAGATGTCCTAATGATGACGCAGAAAATTGGAAAGCAACTGTATTCCTTAGCACAAAGACGTAAAATCCATCTATTCATCGCCAATCACAATCATTTGCTTGCTTTTCAGGCCCTAAAACACATAGTGAGAAGATAAAAAAGTCATAGAGCAGTTTAACAGTTTAGTAAGACTGCACACTGAAAGTATTATGGAAAGAGACGACACATGAAGAGTAAAGGAGAGGGTCAAGTGATCAGAAAGTCTAATGAATCCTTTGCTCGCAACAGTAGCACGGGTACCATTAGCAATGGTGACTTTGTCTTGACCTGAAGTCAAGAAATAGGAATGAAAAGAAGTGGACATACAAATCATGTGGTTAGTGACACCAAAGTAGATCACCGAGGAGTTTCTAGGGGATCGAGTAGAAGCACTCAAAGTGGCGCCATGTATACCTGACGGTAAGGAGGAGGAGGTAACTAGCATAGGTCCCTGAAGCTGTGCAAGAAGACGCTAGAGAGTAACACTATCAGAGGATAATGCTGGTATTGCTGAGGTAGGAGACCCATTAGAGGAGTCACAGTCACATTACTACGTGGGTTTGCTCCCTTTTTATTTGTTCTGAACTTAGCATGCATCCTTATCATGGTACTTTTCCTAACAGAAATCTGAGTCATTGTTTGTGTGGCCACAACAAACGCATTTCTTGTCTCCGCGCTTCTTGTCGCCAGTTGGAAGAGGCTTCGCAGTGACACTGGCAAGGGCGGAGTATTCTGCAACATCGGAATGTGCAGGAGTGACAGGCTTGCTACCCATGACATAACGTCATTGTTCTTCACTCAAAACTTTAAAATAGGTCCCCTCCAAGGAAGGTGTTGGATACATATTAAGAATCTGACCTCGTAAAGCGTCATATTCAGAGTTCAACCCCCTCAAGAACTTTGCAATCCTATCATCCTCTTAAAGGCTCAAATAGGTCGGTTGATCTACAAGAGATGTCCATTTAACAGTACAGTAGACATCTAGCCCATTCCACAATGAGGTATGAGAACAAAAATAGGCAGTCACAGTAAGGGAACCCTGCTTCAACTCATGGATGTTGTGACTTACCTGACACAGATGAACCTTAGTTTTCTTTCAACCACAAGGACCAGCCAGGATCTTCCACATGTCTATAGTAGTGGACTTGTGTAAAATTTGTTGGTCGAATTTGAGGGCTTACAGAATTGAGAAGATAGAACATTGCCAAGCTGTTGTCATGCCTCCAAGAGGGTCTAAGGGATCCAGCATTTTCTGATCACCATTTAAAAACACAGCTTGTCACAACCCGCAATATAGAGTTCAGCAGCTACTGCCCATGAAGGAAAAATTATGTTCAATCAGTTTCTCCGATGTGAATCTGTAGTGCAGTTTGGCCAATGGAGGCCAAGGCACAGGTTGGACCATTGGAAAAATATTTCAGAGGCTGTGGAAAAAGTATCCGCCATGTAGCAGTTGCCCATGTGGTAAGTGAGCAATAGCCGGTGCGTGGAGAAGTCCTGGCAAAGCCTTGGAAAGCAGCCCTAGTAGGCCTGGCGGCAACATAGCAGAACAGCAAGGTCCTGCGGGCAGACAGTAGGATCACCAAAGGATAGCGGCCCTATCCTGATGAGAAAGAGATGGCAAGGGAGGTCCGAACAGATTCAGTTTGTCCTGTCGAGCTCATCTGCACTCGAACAGGGACAGTAGGGCAAGAACGGGGGCCGGTGGTGGAGATCTGGCACCGCAATAGGGAGGCAGTGGGGCAGTGTAGTTGCCTGTGGAAGAGGCCTCACTGATCCTCAAGGCAACCCGCTGGGAAGACCTTCCTGATCCGCAGAAGGAACCAGCCTGAACAGCCCCTGTGCCAGCCGAAAGCTAGGGGTTTTTTTTTTGTTTGGAACAAGAGAACAAGAAGGGACAAGAGAGTTCTGCCCTGCGCTAGCAAGGAGAAGCCCTTAGAAGGGCTGCGGCTTGGAGAGATGGGTGTTCCGAGCAGATCCAGGGCCGGTCTACTCTGATACCATGTTAGGGTAGGGAGAGAGGGGGGGGAGGTTGTGAACCACCCTCCTGGGTAGTTGGGCCCACTTTTATATTAAGATTCAATGAATAATTTACAAAACTACCCTCCTATACAAGAGCAACCAGAAAGAAAGGGAGAATTACAAAAAAAACAAGTAACCTCCAATATTACAAAAAAAAATCCATGTCTATTTACTGAAATATCGTTGTTTTCCAACAATCAATAATGAGGGAGATGGTGGCCGAAGAGTATGGGAATAGAATAAAGGAGGTAAAGAAGAAGAAAAAAGATGAGGAAGAATAAGGAGAAGAAGCGGAGATGAGGATGACGATAGAGGAGCTTGTGAACATGATGAGATAATATTGAGATCTGAGAAAGAAATCCTTGTATATGTGTAAATATATTTTTCGCATTGTTCTTATCATTAGTGTTAATTTAATCATATAAAATGATGCAAATTGAAAGAATTTCTAGAACATATAAGATTAGCATGGCCTTTTGTTGCTATCCCAATGCTTCTAAGATCTCTTTTGAGAACTCTTCTCCAGGGTTTGACAGACCGTTCGTCCCGTCCATCCCGGTTTTTCACTGGGACGGGACGGGTTGGTACCGTTACGTACTGAGATAAAAAAATTATATTATATATATATATATATGTTATAGAATAATATAACTCAAAAACAATTATATCTCAGTTGGTTACGTGCGTGGTCGTTCAAACGGAAGCCTCCGGTTCGAATCCCACCTCCGTTGTTGTTTTGAACGTTTTTTATTAAAAATAACTTTATAAAAATCCACAAAAAAACGCTTCAAACATGCGTTTCGAACCGGAGATCTCACGTTCAAACGTGAGATCCTCAACCAATCGACCTATAAAATATATCTGTTATAAAAAAATTAAAATAATATATAAAGCGTCCCGGTTGCGTCCCACAGACCGGTCGTCCCGGTCTGTGACGACCGATCTGTGGCTGGGACGGGACGGGACGATCGGTTCGGGCCGTCCCGTCTCGATTTGTCAAACCTTGCTCTTCTCGTCTGCCTTCCAGATGATGTCAAGATCTGATATGGCATGTCTCGCCACATATACCTTCAATTATGAACCATAGAACAAAAGAGACTAAGAAAAACCTCATATCTCCTATAGCATCTGTTGAACGTGTTTAGTTTCTTGAATTAATCGAGAAAAATAAAAATCAAATTAATCCGATGACGGTCACAAAACGACACAAAGTCCATGCCGTCACCGCGCCGGGTCAAACACAAGTCTCGAGAACCCCGTCGAGCATTCGGAGAAACAAAATGCCCTCGCAGTTGTTAGAAGCAAATTTTGTGTGCAAAAAAAAATCCGCCGGGGTGAAAAGAACCCGTCCGGGGTGAGAGGGACCCGTCCGGGGTCGGGGGGACCCGTACGGGGTCGCCCGGCCCCGGGAAGGTTGGCGCGCAGGCGGGCAGGGCCTCCCGGGGCCGCGCGGCCCCCGAGGTGACCTCCCCGGGGTCATTCGACCCCGGGAGGACCCACCCGGGGTCGTTTGACCCCGGACAGGCCCACCCGGGGCCCGCGACCCCGGGCAGGCCCGCCCGGGGGGTCGCGACCCCGGGAAGGTCCCCCCCGGGGGTTCGCGACCCCGGGCAGGTCAACCCCGGGGGCGCGCGACCCCGGACGGGTCCCCCCAGGGGGTCCGCGACCCCGGGGAGGTCCCGGACCGTCCCGGGGACCTCCCACCCCGGGGAGGTCCCATTCCCGCGCACGGACTAAAAAAATTTGAAAATGTGACCTCCCCGGGGTCATTTTCATCCCGTTGGACCCGTACGGGGTCGAACACTCCCGGGGAGGTTCCCCACTTCTATAAATAGACCCCCGGAGGTCCAAAAAAAAAGGGGAGAATCGACGATCTACAAGCTACAACCTACGGAGCATCCAGCATTCAGAACTTTTTGTTCGTTTCTTTCTGCCCGCGTGGGGTAAGTCCCCGGGTCTTGTACTTATCCCCCTACGGGGTATATTTACGTTTATGCCCCTCAGCGGGCCATGTTTGTAATTATGCCCCTCAGCGGGCCATGTTTGTAAGTCTTTACGTCCCGGGACGACCAAGTCATGTATTTCTGCCCTTATAATGGCGAAATTATAAAAATGTCCTCCCCGGGACCGTAAAAGACCCAAGTCCTGTAATTTGCAGTTATACCCTGCGACTTTTGTAATTGGGGCTACGCCCCTATCTCTCGCTCCAACGCGGAACTCTGTACAGTCGACAACTCGCCGACAACCTCTGTACTCATTTAGAATACAAAAACACTCAACATGTGTTATGTATGTCCTCGGAGAAAAATTATAAGAAAACCCCGACTTTTATAAAATTGTGCATATGCCCCTTCTTTGGCAGACCTGACACACATGAGTCTTTTATGAAGCCAGTGTCACTCCTTCAACCCAGAGATGTTGTCAGCTCAACCCGACACTCAGAGGTCATCCCAACCCTAGGTATGTGTAGGGTACGGTAAAATTACCAAAATACCCCTGCGACCTAAAAACGGCCTACCTGCCCCCGTAACCCTTCAGAAAGAGCCTCAGCGCCTTGGGAAGTCAGGAATCTGGTCCTACTTCCGTTCCAGCTCAGAAATTTCAGAAGTGTCCCTGGTTTGGTAAAATTACCAAAATACCCCTGAGTTGGTAAAATTATCAAAATACCCTCGGGGTCCAGAAAACTTCTCTCTACTTCAAAAATGCCTATGGCTTCCGCATATTTGCGCTTCCATTCCTAAATCTTAGGGTTTTGCTCAGACCTAGCCCTAATTCAGTCGTTTCTGTTGGTCGGTAGTGAGTGAGTGGACATCATGAGCTCTTCAAGAGAGTTTGCCCTCAACATCAGAACCTTGTAAAAGACTTTGGGGATTTCTTTGACAGTCAAACAAAGGTGTTCGGACGTTAGGCCGACGTAAATTAACACTGACTACGGTCAGTGGGGAGAGGTCCAACACTCGAACCCAAATCGTCTGATACTATACACACACACGGAATAACCCTCTCTATGCAGAGGAATGTCTCTTTTCAAAAAGAACATTTATTTTTCCCACGTGAAAATATTCCGTGTCTTACAGACTGGCACGCCCGGTGGGACTTCGCCCGCCTTTCTTCTTTCTGTCAAAGAAAGTCTCTAAACCTTTTACAAGGTTCTGATTTCCCTCCTCTTCCTTTTACAGGACGGGAAGAGGAGGGCACATCTCTCGGTTCATTTGAGAGTTCTTTGTGCATCTGCACGCCACTCCGTTCGTGCTACGCACCACCACCACCAACATCAACAACAGCGATGGCTGCCGTTACCTACGGCCCCGAGATCGTCGCCAACCATGCCAGGGTCGGCTACCTGGCAACGCCACTTGTTTTCGGCGACTTCCCAACGGGCATGGCTCTCCGCATGAACACATGGCCTATTACATGACGGCCATGGGTGAACTAGCCCTGGAAGAGGCATATTTGTTGCGGTATTTCGCCACGTCCTTGACTGGCACCGCCTTCCAGTGGTATTCAAGGTTAAAGCCCAACTCAGTATCTGATTGGGCTGATATACAGAAGAAGTTTGTCGACCGCTTCCAAATGGTCGAGCGCAAAGTCTCCTTAGCAGAGCTTTGTTCCCTTCGACAGAAGAAGGGTGAAACAGCGTTGGACTTCATCAAGCGATGGAGGGACGTCAGCATGCGCTGCGATAATCCTCCGACGCCTGAAGATGCGATCACCATCTGCCGCAGGGGCCTCTCGGCAGAAGTCAGTGAGAAGCTTTTGGGTTCCAATATCAGAGGCTTCGACCAGCTCAACACGGTGGTTGCGGAGATTGAGATGTTCTTCGCTGATCACCCCGCACAAGCCTCTATAAAAGGCAAACCCTCCAAAGACCGTCTGGCTAGCGGTAAGGAGGTGAATGCCGTGGACTTCTCCCCGACGAATAGAGATAAAGGGGAAGGAAAGTCCAACGGAAAGGGCAAGAAGTCTGATGACAAGACAAATTCGTCTTTCTTAGCAGAGCGCATGAAGAGGCCCTATTCCTTCAGAAAGGAGCATACCAAGATGCTCTTTGATCTATGTATGAAGGAGCAGCTCGTCACTCTGCCAGATCCGCGAAAGCCCGCGGAGGTGGATAAGACGGATGATCCTACCTATTGTGTGTATCACCGAAGGTTGGGTAACACCATTGGGGATTGTTATGTTTTCAAGAATATAGCAGAAGAGCTCATTCAAAAGGGCTTGGTAAATATGTTGGGCCATGCAGTCGACCCACCCCAGCCTCATGCCTGGAGCCGATCGAACCGGTCGGCTAATGTGGTCTATATGGCGGCAATGGCTTCAAGCTCTAACGCTTCCGAGGCCGGACCTTCAAGTCAACAGCCAAATGGTGGTCCCAGAGCCACTCCTCCTTCCTTCCCTGAATGTTTAGCACTGCGGAGGACCATCCGGAAGATCCGAGGGGAAGTCCGACAGCTGCAACTAGAACAGAGGCGCCTGCTGCAGTTCCTGGAAAGCATTGATCAGCAGTTGTCCACCTTCCCTTTTGGCCCATTTGCCAGGGGGTTAGCTCCGGTCTACATATGGGAGGCGGGTGTATCACCCGCGGGTCGGGCTCCGCTCAGGGGCTGGCTCTCTGAAGAATCCCCAGATTCATCCAAAGACGAGGAGAACTCACCGGAAGGCGAGGAAGCTCCACTTCAAGTTGAGCTCCCAGAGAAGTTATATTCATTCCCTTGCGAGAAGACTCCAAACATCTTCTTCGCATGCCAGCAAGCAGGGCTGATAGGCCCGTCACCCTTAGAGCAGACACCAAGTGCTGCTTTTCATCAGAGTTATTGCCCATATCATGAAGTTGTTGGCCATATTATCCACAACTGTGAGCCGTTCAAGGACCTCGCCGAAGACTTAATCAGGCGAGGGAAGGTTGATATGGGCGAATTTTTAGTCGACCCACCGCAGCCACATGCACGAAGGAGTCTTCACTTCTCCGTCAACGTCATACATGTCTCAGCAGCTTTTCAATTCCCAGAGCCACAGGAGGAGGGAGTCAGTTCCCGGGGAGTCAATTCTCAGCCACCTAAATCCACATTGTGGTACCCAGGGTGGCGACTCTCTCATCAGTGTTCTTTTCCTAAGGAAGACATTGAGAAGATTTTTGATAAACTTCTGGAGGATGGCTGGGTGCTGACACATGACCCACCGTCTTATTACAATGAGACGGCCAAGAGTCACCCCCGCTATTGCAAGTATCATGCAAGGGTGTCTCACCCCACTCAGCAATGCCCAGAGGTTCAAGACTTCATTGAAGCCCTCATCCAGAGAGGGGTTGTCGATACTCATGGGAACTCCATGACAAGGTTGCGTCTTGCAGAGGCCGCCAAGGAAACTCTTCAGCAGGTTCGGAGAGAAACTGAGGCTTTCTCCCGGTTAGCCCGACCAAGTGAGCCTGCGGAAAATGATGAATTCCCATTACTCACTAGAGGCAAGGCCACCTACAAAGGGCCTAAGGTCCAGAACCCAGGAGGCCGAACCGCGGAAGAGAGTTCCAAGGTCCGTCCCAAGTCGAGTCAGCCTGGCATCATCATAAAAGAGAACTCTCGGCCAGACAACAAAGGCAAAGCCAAGGCGTCAGAACCTTTAGCCAAAGCTCCTGCCCAGTCAGCAAGGCCGTTAGTCGTAGAGAGGACTCGACTTCTTGAGCCCGTGAAGACCCCAATTAAGGCCTCTGTCAGCCCAGCGAGGCCGCCAATTGTAGAAAGGCCTCAGCAGCTCAAGCAAGCCAACCCACCAGCCCAAACAAAGTCGGTGGAACTACAAAGCTCCCAGAGGCCCCACTGTGGACTGGCAGAGTTCCAGGAGTTGCCTCCTGAAATAATTGCTCAGGAAATCAATGCCACCTTCCAGATTCAACCCGAGGAAGCCAATTGGACCAAGGTCACCTCCAGAAAGAGCCGTGGCGCTAAAACTCCTAAAGAGTCAGCCCGGAGCAAGAAGCAAAATTCTGGGGGCAAGCGAGTCCCACTTCCGAAGCAAGCCTCTCTCTCTTCTCAAGAGGCGGCACGCCAAAAGAAACAAGAGAAGAACCGCAGGAAGAATTTGAAGAGGAGATTGAAGAAGCAAGCCGAGCAAGCCGCTGCCATGGAAGCTCCTAAGGAGCCAACTCCTCTACAAAGACTTCAAAAGCTCATAGATAAGCTGGAGGAGTACACTCCCCCTCGTCCCACCAGAGTCGTCACTCTAGACAAATATATTCCCTGGGACAAGCTTGGGCGCAAAGCCCGTCTTCTGCAATGGCTCCGGGAAATGGCCCACCGCCTTGAAGAGGGTGAAGACTTCCCAATCCCAGAGGAGATCTCATTATTCTACAAAAATGAGGAGCTCACTGTGGAAATGCTCGAGGAAATGCTGCAAGAGCTCTCCTGCAACATGGTGGTGATCCCGCCGCCCGACAATATTTACTGTCCCACGGCTAATAGCACTGGAGGCCAGGCTCCTATGGCGACATATCAGCGCCGCTCGGCAAGAAATGGCCGGGGACGTGGCCGAGGTCGTGGCCGAGCACGTGGAGGTGAAGGTCCCCTGACTCTTGACCGGGTCATAATATTCAGAGGGGAGAAGCCAGGTCCTGTCCCGGAAACTCAAGTGAGGGGGATCCCTTTCATCCTCAGCCCCTCAGAGGGTTCAGGTCCCATCTCAACGGCTAAGCCGGGTGGCGTCCCTTTTACAATCACCTCCTCCGACGAAGAAGAGGAGCCGGCCAAGTCGCCGAAGTGCGAGAAGGCGTCAGAGCAGGCCGGCCCCTCCAACAGGGTCGAGCCCGCGAGCCAGGTCGGTCCTTCTAATGAAGACCAGCATGATGGGCCTTTGCCACCTCCAGAGGAATCCTTGGCTCCGCTATTTCAAGAAGATGCAGAAGGCCAGAATACGGAGGAGCGCCCTTTTAAGCGAGAGAAGCCTCGCCAGGCGCCGAAGACTCTGGCGGAGATCATCCCGCCATTTGATAAGACCCGTATTCGGGCAGACCGCCAAATCATTCATCATATGAAGCGGTTCCCAACAAATGTCACTATTTGGGAAGCCATTGCCTGGAGCAAAGACCTCAGAGAGGCTCTTGTCAAGATACTTCAAGATCCAGAGACATATGAAGCCCATGCTGCAGAGTTGCAAGTCCAGGCATATGAAGCACTCACAGCCAACATCTCCTTCACGGACAAAGACATGTTGTTGTCCTCTCCGTGTCATAATCGCCCCTTATAAATGAAGGGGACGATTAATGGGCATGACGTGAATCGCATTTTGGTTGACGCCGGAGCAGCCGTCAACATCATGCCTTTGAAGACTTTCAAGTCTCTATACTTGGCACCTTATTTGCAAAAGGTGACCGATGTCAAGATCTCGGGATTCAATCAGGGTTCCGAGGAGGTGCTTGGTCGGGTTGTGGTCAAACTTGCCTTGGGCGATTTTATCACCCAAGCGACATTTTATATCATCAACTCCGACACATCTTACAAGATGCTGCTTGGAAGACCCTGGCTACATGAAAACTGGGTTGTTCCCTCAACTCTGCACCAGTGGATTAAATATGCCAAGGAAGGGGAGCAACACACGATCTTCGCAGATCAAGCCCCGTTCCACCCCAATGAGTGCCATCTGGCCGATGCTTCACTATACTTTGGGAAGCCCACTTTAACAATACCCGAGCCTTTAAAAGACAAGGGGAAACAAACGGTGAACCATGAAGTCGAAGAAGGGCAGCTCTTCACTATCAACCAAGACATGGTAAAGCTGCATAGGCTGAGTCTCAGTGCCGCCTCCAAGCCGACTCAACCAGAAAGGCGGAGTGTTGACTTTGAAGCCAACCTCATCAGCTGGGTCATTGACGGGAGTATCTCCTTACCGCCGAAGTGCCTCCAGCTCTCGTCCCAACGGGAAGAGTATGAGGTGGAGCAGTTGAAGACCTTCACAGTCTCCTATCAACGGAGAAGGAGACGCAACAAGAGCAAGAGGGACAAGCCGATCATCTTTTACAAAGGTGATTTAGCCCCGCCGTGCCCCCCTGAAGATGACTTCGGCTGGGATACTCCCGCCGATGTGACGCCAGAGCCAGTTCAGGAGATGGATGATATGCCTAAATACATCAAGGAAATGTGTAAAAAGCAGCACATCCCGCAGGCCCTGGATCCTGCGCGGGCAGCATATTTCCACCAGCTATGGAATCCTCCGCAAGTCCGCGGACAGCTTCCCTTCTCCCACAAAGATACGCGAGGACTCGGCTATGACCAGGAGACAGACTTCGAGGTCCATTTTGCAGTCAATGCCATAGGGCTACTGCCTCTCCCTAATGGGCAAGCTGAAGTTGAGCCCAAGATTGATGACTCTGTAAGGGAGTCTGGTGATGTGTCTATGACACCTCCACCTTCATCAGGAGTCGACAATGATCACCCTTCAGAGGGAAGAGCAGCCCAGCCTGCTAACTGTCGGCAAGATGAGGCCAGTCCTTCGACTTCAAGCCATGAGCAAGGGTGCTTCGAAGAATTTGAAGTCTATGAAGCAAACACTGATGATGAGGGAGACTTCGTCGACCTCCAACCAGCTCCACCGGAGCTTGAAGACGGTGGTCGGGCAACTGTGGACGAGTTGATTGAGATCAATCTCGGAAGCAAAAGCGACCATTGTCCCACCTTCATAAGTGCTCTCCTCAGCGAGAAAGAAAGGCAGTCGTATCGACAGCTTTTGAGTTCAGGGATTGTTTCGCCTGGACTTGTAAAGAAATGCCCGGGCTCGACCCTTCTGTGGCTGAACATGAGCTGGCAATACGTTCAACAGTCAAGCTAGTCAAGCAAGCTCAAAGGCGTATGCGCCACGAGCTGGAGCTGAAGGTCAACGCTGAGGTTGACAAAATGCTCAACGTGGACTTTATAGAGCCTTGCATGTATCCTGTGTGGCTCGCCAATATCGTCCCCGTCAAGAAGAAGAATGGCCAAGTCCGAGTCCGCATCGACTTCAGGGATTTGAATAAGACATGTCCAAAGGACGACTTTCCTGTCCCGATCACCGAGACAATGGTTGATATGACCACCGGTCACGAAGCCTTGTCTTTTATGGACGGGTCGTCGGACTATAATCAAATCCGCATGGCCGTCAAAGATAAAGACCATACGGCTTTCCGATCTCCTAAGGGGATCTTCAACTACAAAAGGATGTCGTTCGGTCTGAAGAATGCCGGTGCAACCTACCAAAGGGCAATGACCAAGATCTTGGACGAGATGCTACATGACCTTGTCGAATGCTATGTCGATGATCTGGTCGTCAAGACGAAGAAGCGGGAGGATCACTTGACTGACTTGCGTCGAGTCTTTGAAAGGCTTCAGCAATATCAGCTCAAGATGAACCCGATGAAGTGCGCCTTCGGCGTCTCCAGCGGCAAGTTCCTTGGCTTCATCGTCAGGTACCGGGGCATAGAAATCGACCCTGACAAAATCAAGGCTATAAGAGGACTACCTCCGCCCAAGAACTTAACAGAGCTCAGATCTCTTCAGGGAAGACTCGTCTATATTAGGCGGTTTATTTCTAACCTCTCAGGAAGATGTCTACCTTTCGGCAGACTGATGAAGAAAGGGGCACCCTTCATATGGGACGAAGACTGTCGGGAGGCCTTCGAGCAAATCAAAGAGTATCTGCTGACTCCTCCTGTCTTAGGGGCACCTGTCGGAGGGAAGCCCCTTATCTTATATATTGCTGCCATGGATGCCTCTTTGGGGGCTCTCCTAGCCCAGATTAATGAAGAGGGCAAGGAGCAGCCGCTGTACTACCTCAGCCGAAAGCTAATTGGGCCTGAGCATCGGTACGCTCCCATGGAAAAGGTGTGCCTAGCTCTGGTGTTTGCTGTCAAGAAGCTAAGGCACTATCTCCTAGCCCATCGAGTGGAGCTCATCTCAAAATGTGACCAACTCAAGTTTCTGCTCAGCCAGCCTGTCCTCTCTGGTAGGCTTGGTAAATGGGCACTTATCCTCATGGAGTTCGACATCACCTTCGTCCCACGCAAAGCGATCAAAGGACAAGGAATGGCGGAGTTCTTAGCAGCGCACCCCGTGCCAGAAGATTCGCCGCTCAACTTCGAGCTACCCGATGAGGAGGTGTTAGTGCCTTCTCAAGAAATTGGGGAGCATTCTGAAAAAGTCCCGCTACGGATGGAGCCGGATGTCCTCACTCTTGACCTCCCATACTAAAAGTTATATTTTGATGGTGCCTCTCGACAATCAAAAGGGCCGGTGGCCTTACAAACTATGTCTCAGGCGCGGGGGTAGTCTTTGTATCTCCACAAGGCGGCATCCTCCACAACTCTTGCGCTCTCATGAAGTCGCTGACTAATAATGAGGCAGAGTATGAAGCGCTAATTATCGGGCTTCAGTTGGCACTAGAGATGGACATCAAGTGCATCAAAGTCTACGGGGATTCTCAGCTCGTCATCCGACAAGTATTGGGCGTCTATGACGTCCGAAAGAAGGAGCTCATCCCCTACCATGTAGCCGTCATGAGGCTCAAGGAAAAATTCTACCTATTTGAAATAGGCCATGTCCCCAAAGGCAACAACTCCCAGGCTGATGCTCTTGCAAAGTTGGCAGCGGCTCTAAAACTCCCGCCCGAGAGAGAGTTGAATATTACCGTGAGGCACCGAAGGCTTATGCCAAGTGTGCTTAACGAAGAATCCGGCCTCACTGTCTATGAGGTCGACAACATCCAAGAGGACAATACTTCCGAAGGAGAAGATTGGCACGAGCCGATCATAAAGATAAAGAACGGCTGGCTCCTCCCTGATCGGGCTCAGAGGGTGCAACTGCTACGCAGAGTAACGTCCTACCAGCTGATCGATGGTTTGCTCTTCAGGCTCGTCCATGAAAAAGACCGATCGGTCCTCCTCCTTTGTCTTTCATCCAAGAAGGCCAAGACTGTCATGCATGAGGTTCACTTCGGATTGTGTGGAGCTCACCAAGCAGGAGCCAAGATGAAGAATAGCATCAAACTCAAAGGGTTTTATTAGCCCACCATGTACGAAGATTGCAACCAACATGCTCGTACATGTCATCAATGCCAAGCATTTGGGCCAGTCCCTCGGCGGCCACCTAACCCGCTCCATCCAACAGCGCCTACTTGGCCATTTGCAGAGTGGGGTATGGATATTGTGGGACCATTCCCATCATCGTCCCAAGGGCACAAGTTCATACTGGCGGCCACTGATTACTTCTCCAGATGGGCAGAAGCTGTCCCACTACGGGAAGTTACAGGAGAGATAGTTGCCCGTTTTGTGAGGCACTACATTATATACAGATTCGGCACCCCTAGTCGGATTATATCCGATAATGGCACGCCACTCAAGAACAAGACTGTTTATGCTTTGGCGGCCAAATTCCATATCGATTGGAGGACGTCATCGGTCCCCAAGTCAACGGATTGGCCGAAGCTTTCAACAAGACCCTTTGCAAGCTGTTGTCCAAGATAGTAGGTGGCCGTAAGCGGGATTGAGGCGAGAAGGTCCACGAAGCCCTATGGGCCTACCAGACTATTTACAAAACCCCTACGGCATGTTCCCCATTCTCTTTGGTCTACAGAGCCGAGGCGGTGGTCCCTGTGGAGATCGAGTTAGTATCTTATCGCGTTGCTGTGCACACCGGATTGCCAGGCCAAGACCAGTCCGAGATAGAAAGGAGGCTTGAAGAGTTGTCCAACCTTGAAGGTGAAAGACTCAAAGCCTACAAGTACTTACAAGTGTATCAAGCCCGCATGACGCGTGCGTATGATAAGCTGGTCAAGCAAAGGGCGTTCAAGAAAGGTGACCTCGTCATGATTAAAGAAAAGGAGGTTCTCGCGGGAAGATCCAGCGGCAAACTCCAGCCTAATTGACGTGGGCCTTACGTCATCCAGAGGGTCTACGAAGGAGGGGCCTATACGGTCCTTGACCATAAGGGAGATAATCCCTTCCCTCCTCTCAACGGCAAGCATATGAAGCTCTACCATGCGCCACCGCAAGAGTTTCCTCAGCAGTCCTCACAGGGCAGTACCTCTCCTCAGTGAAGGTTCAAAAAAAAATGGGGTTAAAAATACTGATACCCCGGCGGACTCAGTCATCCTTCAACGGTTGGCCGAGGGCAAAAAGGCCACAGACCCGGTCGAGGTGAAAACCCGAAAGGGCGCCTCGGGCAAAAATGGGCAACCCCTCGGTGTGAAAACCCGCAAGGGCGCACCGGAAAAAGCTAAAGGGGGCCAGCCTCGGCGAAGACCCGAAAGGGCGGTGAGGTTGGTAATGTGAAAAAAAAATCCTCTCCCTGTCTATTTTAAGGGTGGCTCTAAGTCAATGACTCCACCCCATCTCGGCCAAAACATCATATTGATACTATGGCTACACCTTACATGTCATCCCATGACACCTAGTCCCACCGACGTTCTCACGTTGTCATACTCTGTCCTATCGGGCTCGGCCTATGCATGCCCCTTTCGGGCTGTCGACCCATTCTGCCAACTGGCTTCGAGGTTCAGCTCAGGTGTCTATTCTGAGCGGTTAAACCCGCTTACTCTCTTGTCCTACTGGAATTGGCCTCAGTATGCTCTCTCGGGCTGCCAACCCTTCATGCCTTTCGGCTCCTTCTATCTCGGGTTTGGTCTCAGTATGCCCTCTCGGGCTGCCAACCCATCATGCCTTTCGGCTCACTTTACCCACCGGGATTGGCCTCAGTATGCTCTCTCGGGCTGCCAACTCATTATGCCTTTCGGGTCATCTTACCCTTTTGGGTTCGGCCTCAGTACGTCCTCTCGGGCTGCCAACCCATCATGCCTTTCGGCTCATTTTACCTTCTGGGACTGGCCTCAGCATGCCCTCTCAGGCTGCCAACCCATCCCGCCTTTTGGCTCATTTCACCTTCTAGTGATTGGCCTCAGTACGCCCTCTCGGGCTGCCAACCTACCTCGCCCTTCGGCTCATCTTATCTTCTTGGGATTGGTCTCAGTATGCCTTCTCGCGCTGCCAACCCATCATGCCTTTCGGCTCATCTTACCTTTCTGGGATCTGGCCTCAGTATGCCCTCTCGGGCTGCCAATCCATCATGCCTTTTGGCAGATGTCCCACCGGGTCTGGCCTCAGCATGTCCTCTCGGGCTGCCAACCCACTTCTTCGCCTATTGGCTTTAGGATTTGACTCTCACGTCCCACTAGGGCTGTCAAATCCACCATTTTTCTTCTTCTGGGTCTGGCCTTTGCATGCCCCTTTCGGACTGTCAACCCATCCCGCCTCTTGGCTTCAGATTTGACTCATATATCCCACCGGGATCGCCAAGTCTATTCCTTTGTCCCCACGAGCTTGGCCTCTGCATACCCTCGTCGGGCTGCCATCCCTATTTGCCTATCGGCTCACGGATTTGACTCGTACGTCCCACCCTGGCTGTCAAATCCCCTCCTTTCATCGCTTCGGGTTTGGCCTATGTATGCTCTCTCAGGCTGCCAACCCATCCCGCCTATCGGCCTCCAGGTTTAACCCGCATGTCCCTTTCGGACTGTTAAACCTCCTCCTTTGTTGTCCCAACCTGACTTGGCACATACACATCTTTCTTAGGTTGCCAACCCGTTCAACTTTCGGTTCTGGATTTGGCTAATTACGTCCCGCTAGGGCAGCCGACCCCGGGGAGGTCCCGGACCGTCCCGGGGACCTCCCACCCCGGGGAGGTCCCATTCCCGCGCACGGACTAAAAAAATTTGAAAATGTGACCTCCCCGGGGTCATTTTCATCCCGTTGGACCCATACGGGGTCGAACACTCCCGGGAAGGTTCCCCACTTCTATAAATAGACCCCCGGAGGTCCAAAAAAAAGGGGGAGAATCGACGATCTACAAGCTACAACCTACGGAGCATCCAACATTCAGAGCTTTTTGTTCGTTTGTTTCGGCGCGCGTGGGGTAAGTCCCCGGGTCTTGTACTTATCCCCCTACGGAGTATATTTACGTTTATGCCCCTCAGCGAGCCATGTTTGTAATTATGCCCCTCAGCGGGCCATGTTTGTAAGTCTTTACGTCCCGGGACGACTAAGTCATGTATTTCTGCCCTTATAATGGCGAAATTACAAAAATGTCCTCCCCGGGACCGTAAAAGACCCAAGTCCTGTAATTTGCAGTTATACCCTGCGACTTTTGTAATTGGGGCTACGCCCCTATCTCCCGCTCCAACGCGGAACTCTGTACAGTCGACAACTCGCCAACAACCTTTGTACTCATTTGGAATACAAAAGCACTCAGCATGTGTTATGTATGTCCTCGGGGAAAAATTATAAAAAAACCCCGACTTTTATAAAATTGTGCATATGCCCCTTCTTTGGCAGACCTGACACACGAGTCTTTTATGAAGCCAGTGTCACTCCTTCAACCCAGAGATGGTCAGCTCAACCCGACACTCAGAGGTCATCCCAACCCTAGGTCTGTGTAGGGTACGGTAAAATTACCAAAATACCCCTGCGACCTAAAAACGGCCTACCTGCCCCCGTAACCCTTCAGAAAGAGCCTCAGCGCCTTGGGAAGTCAGGAATCCGATCCTACTTCCGTTCCAGCTCAGAAATTTCAGAAGTGTCCCTGGCTTGGTAAAATTACCAAAATACCCCTGAGTTGGTAAAATTATCAAAATACCCTCGGGGTCCAGAAAACTTCTCTCTACTTCAAAAATGCCTATGGCTTCCGCATATTTGCGCTTCCATTCCTAAATCTTAGGGTTTTGCTCAGACCTAGCCCTAATTCAGTCGTTTCTGTTGGTCGGTAGTGAGTGAGTGGACATCATGAGCTCTTCAAGAGAGTTTGCCCTCAACATCAGAACCTTGTAAAAGACTTTGGGGATTTCTTTGACAGTCAAACAAAGGTGTTCGGACGTTAGGCCGACGTAAATCAACACTGACTACGGTCAGTGGGGAGAGGTCCAACACTCGAACCCAAATCGTCTGATACTATGCACACACACGGAATAACCCTCTCTATGCAGAGGAATGTCTCTTTTCAAAAAGAACATTTATTTTTCCCACGTGAAAATATTCCGTGTCTCACAGCAGTAAACGAATCATGTAAGGGAAAATTTCTTTGCAACTTACAAGGTGTTCGAGTTCGGCCGGAAAGATATCCTAGAAGACCGAGGCCTCCCCACGCGACAAACGACAGAAGAAACCAAAGCACAAAAACACAAATCCCAGAGACGTCGCTTTCCTCCCACGTGGAAGCACCAGAAACAAGAAAAAAATTAAAAAAATGGGGGCCCATTTATAGTCCCCCCCCCCCCTTGCCCTCAAATGGGTCACCCGGCCCGAGTAAGGTCCTGTGAGAACCTACCCGGACCGAGTAAGGCTCCGAAGGAGCCAACTTGGACCGGACAAGCCCTCCTGCAGGGCTTGTCCAGGCCAAATAGGCTCCCGTGGGAGCCTTCCCGGTCCGAGTAAGGCCCTGCGGGGGGCCACCTAGACCAGACATGCCCGCGCGCGGCCTTGTCCGGGCCATGTTAGCCTCCGTAGAAGGCATGTCCAATCCAGACAGACCAATCGCGGCCATGGATGGCAGTATCGGCCGAAACCGATACGTTTCGGCCGAAACGTATCGGTTTCGGCCATAACCAATCCGATTTCGAACATGCTCACTGTAGCAGGTCCGAAACATAAAAGAAAATTGGTTTCGGGCAAAAGTCACATGTTTCGGTCCGAAACCCACGTGAACTACCCTTTACTTGCTGTTCTCCCCCCCGAAACCCCAACCCAGTGAACCCACGGCCGAAACCCCCTGCTGCTGCGACGGTGCGACCTGCTGCTGGCCTGCTGCACCTGCTGTTGCTGCTGCGAGAATGTGACACCTGCTGCTACTCCTGCCATCAGTGGCTGCTGCTGCCGCAGGCTGCTGCTCCTGCGCCTCTTGCACCTGCGAGTGCTGGTTGCTGCTGCTGCTGCTGGAGGTGGACAGAAGGGACTAGGGAGAGGGAGCTGCTGCCTGCTGCCAACAGCTTGAAGGATCATTCATCAACCGCCGGTTCTGCATTGGTGTGTTGGGTGAGCATTACGGGTTTGATTGTTTTGTTCGAGGTTATTTTGACTGTCATAATTTAGGGCTTGATGGTTATGTTGTGTTATTTTGTTTGGGTTAAAAATTTGGGGTGAGCAAGGAGGGTAATAGTTAATGAAGCCCTAATTACTTCATAAAAATTGGGGCTTTCGTTTAATTCGGCTTTCTTAGCCACAATTGAAGATTAATTAAGTTTCATTGACGAAATTGGGTTGGGATCACGATGGGATTTTATTTTTATGAAGGGTGATTAAGGGTTAGTTGGTAATTAAGCCCTAATTACTTCATAAAAATTGGGGCTTTCGTCTAATTCGGCTTTCTTAGCCACAATTGAAGCTCAATTAAGCTTCATTGACGAAATTGGGGTGGGATCATGCTGGGATTTTATTTTTATGAAGGGTGATTAAGGGTTAATTGGTAATTAAGTCCTAATTACTTCGTAAAAATTGGGACTTTCGTCTAATTCGACTTTCTTAGCCACAATTGAAGATTAATTAAGTTTCATTGACGAAATTGGAGTGGGATCATGCTGGGATTTTATTTTTATGAAGGATGATTAAGAGTTAGTTGGTAATTAAGCCCTAATTACTTCATAAAAATTGAGACTTTCGTCTAATTCGATTTTCTTACCCACAATTGAAGCTCAATTAAGCTTCATTCAATAATTTGGAGGTCTATCATGTAGAATTGTCTTTTTTTCATCGTACTTACAAGAGATTGTCTTTGACTGTCATAATGCAGCATCATGCCTAGCCGTCAGCAAACACAGGAACAGCAAGGGTAGGAGGATCTGGAGTGGGCCCACCTGTCCTTAGTTGATGCTAAGAGAAGAAAGGTGAAATGCAATTACTGTGGTAGGGAGCTACATGGCGGAATTACCAGAGGAAAGTAACATTTGGTAGGGGTCAAAGGAGAGATGAGACAATGTGACCACTGTCACCGAGAGGTGCGAGAAGAGATGCGCCAGTGCCTTCTGGGGAAAAAAGAGATGGTGCAACAAAAGGCTGAGGATAAGGCTGAAATTGCTGAGGAGATTTCTGACAGAAGGGTTAGGAGGGATGATGATGAGGAAGGCACTGAGGATTCTGATCCAGAGCTGACTGAAGCAAGGGAGCGTGAACAAGCCGCTCGAAGGAAAGGGAAGGGACCCATGGGTTCAAGGACCTACGAGAGTACAGCTGCACGACGTCCTGACATTGGTGCTGCCCCACATACGCAGAGAACAGGTCCCATGGACAGCTATCTCCACATAAGGCCCCAGGCTACACAACCTAAAATCAAGTCTGCATTGAGAGGGGTCAAAAAATCAGCAGAAGTTGCAGGGCATGGATTTAAAAGTATCTGCAAATGATTTTTTCATGCAGGTGTCCCTGCACATGCAGCTTCAAGTGAATATTTCCAACCTATGATAGAAGCCATAGCAGATGCTGGCCCTGGCTTGAAGGCCCCCTCACGTCGAGACATATACGGGCGTGGCCTTGAGGGAGAGTTTGAGGAGCTTCATGATTCGGTTGAAAGTTTCAAGAATATATGGGTGGAGAGAGGATGTACCATCATGTGTGATGGTTGGACTGGTACCACGAAGAAGTCCATGATAAACTTTTTGGTTTATTACATCGAAGGTACAGTATTTGTGAAATCAGTTGATGCATCAGATTATGAAAAGAATGTAAATTATTTGTTTCCTTTGATGGATGATATGGTAGAACAAATTGGAGAGGAGAATGTTGTGCAAGTGGTGTCTGATAATGAAGCCAGTTACAAGGCTGCAGGGAAGAAATTGATGCAGAAGCGCAGTCATTTATATTGGCTCCCATGTGCAGCACATTGTCTGGATCTGATGCTTGAAGACATAGGGAAGGAAAAGCATGTGAAGAAGACAATTGACAAGGCACAAAAAGTCACACAGTATATCTATGGCCATCCTAGGATATTGAATATGTTCAGGGCGCATGCCAGTGGAGGGCGAGATATCATCTGTGCAGGTCCAACCAGATTTGCTTCCAATTTTATTTCTTTGGAGTCTTTGCACAGGTATAAGATTGATCTCAATTCTTGATACTTTATCCTTACTGATATGTAACAGTATGCAGCTTCAAATTTCATTTATTTGCACAGGTACAAGAATGAGCTGAAAGCTTTCATGTACCACAGTATCCTGCGGGAATACATCGACAAGGGCAATGTTGATGCTCAGATGGATTATTTGGATGTATGCCACATCGTGGACGACAACAAATTCTGGGACAGGGTGTCACGATACTTGAAAGTAGTCACACCCCTCGTGAAGGTCCGAAGAATGGTGGATGGCGATGAGAAGAATGATATGGGCTATCTGTACGAGGCCATGGACCGTGCCAAATTGGAGTTGCAGGATTCCTTTCCCAGACATTATGCAAAATGGTAGAAAATTATTGACCAGAGATGAGACAACACATTACACCACGACTTGCATGCAGCTGGTGAGTGATTAATTGTACTGAAAGTGGGGTAATGCCTATATGTTATTTTATATATAACATTTAGTTAATTATACACAAATGTAAGTTATTTCCTCAACCCTCGATTTATGTACGATGCCGATGCACATGTTGATGGCAAGATGCTCCAAGAGACTTTAAAAGTCATTGGTCGTTTATCTAGGACACCAGCCAAGAGACTTCAGGCCGAAGTAGAGGTTGGCCTTTATTTGATTTTATCAATAACAGGTATAGAATTTATTTAAGTAGTTATGTTAATGTATTAATTTATGTTTGTAGATGAACAATTATAGAATGAGGACTGGGACATATTCTGACTCTCAATTGCAATACGTTGTGGGAAGAGTGAGCCCAAGTATATTTTATTTTTTTGATTTCTTAACCTGAATATATATTTCTACAACTTACATGCATTTGTTTATGGTTGGTGGAACAACTGATGATGGATAATGGTGAACAACCGAGATGTGGGAAGTAATGCATTGGCTTTCATTGCAATTAGGGTGCTCAGTCAAACAACATCGGCAAGCCAACGTGAAAGAAATTGGAGCACGTTCAACCTTATACACTCAAAGGTTCGCAATCGGCTAAAGGCTGAACGGTTAGAAAAATTGGTTTACTGTCATTACAATATGAGACTGAGAATAAAGAACATGAAGATAAGACAAATGCTGAGGGACAAACGCGTCGCTGAGGATGGGAGTGCAAAAATTGATGTGGATGCCTTATTTGATGATGATAATCCCTTGCAGTCTTGGGTGGAGACACGAGAGCATATTGATGAGCCCGTTTTTGATGATGATGATAGAAGATGGGCAGAGGGCATACTAGATGAAGATGAGCCAAGAGATCCCGAATTTAGAAGAAAATCAAAGAGGGCCAGAGATACTCATGCGCACCAGAGAAGGGACCCACCTGGGGTTGTTGATGACACTGAGGAGCAGCATGATTTTCAACCAGCTAGACACTCAGACTCAGATAGCAGGCCAGTCACTCCTAGAATGGGCAAGCCACCTGCATCCTTAAGAAGAAGTACATCAGTGCATGGGCAATCTGAGAGAACAAATGATGCTGCTTGAGAGGACCCGGCAATTGAGCAGTTGAAGCAGATTTATTTGAGGCACACGCCAAGGGGAACAGGATTCATGTCAAGGATGATTGAAGAAAGCACACCGAAACAGAAAAAAACACCCCCAAAGGCCAAAAGGCGACTGGCCAGTGATGGTGGTGGTGATGATGATAATGATGATGATGATCCTAGTGCAGCTACAGGTGCTGCAGGTGCTACTACTGGCGGTGGGGATGCTGGTGGTCCTTCCTCCTTCCACGCAGACACAGGCAGAGGATACAGTCAGGGTGAGCGAGGACATGATTCACAGAGTCAATATGGGCATCCATCAGGTTATGGAGGTGGCCAACAGGAGGCAGCGATTTATGGGTGGGGTCATGAACCAGCATTCCAATTCCATCCACATCCGGCCAGTTCCTCTTCTCATCCTCAAGATTCTTGTGCTGATACTGGATTCCAATCAAGCCAACCAAACACTCCAAGAGAGATCCAAAGAGGGATACAGGACTTGACTACCTCATTGTTTGGTTATAGTGAATATAGACCATACATGTAACCTTCTTATGGGTATGAACATGAAAAGCCAGACGATGAGGGAGAAGGTTCTAGTTATTACCCATA
This sequence comes from Amorphophallus konjac, assembly GCA_022559845.1. Taxonomy (NCBI): domain Eukaryota; kingdom Viridiplantae; phylum Streptophyta; class Magnoliopsida; order Alismatales; family Araceae; genus Amorphophallus; species Amorphophallus konjac. Next base: position 400,236,696 of record CM040118.1, read on the forward strand.
TTAGTGCCTCTTCATTTAGGTAAAGATCATTTAATTTCCGTAATATTTATTGTGCCTAATTAGGTTTATTGTAATGCTTGAACCTACTTTATGCTTAGTATGTACTCAAGAGTATTAGTTTAACATGTTTAATGTTTGAATTTCAATGTCTACTTCATGTTTATTGCACTTAATCTAATTTCTTTACAATCAAATGCATGTGTAATGAATTTTCTAATTTTTATGTGATTATTAACTTTATATCTATTTGTTTATGAATTTTTAGGTCCATTTTCAATTTTTTTTAAGCTTTTGACTGGGTTTCGGCCAGTTTCGGCCAAAACCAAAACCGATACCGATTCGTATCGGTTTCGGACTCGACCGAAACCGAGTCCGAAACTGACACTGCCAACATTGATCGCGGCCGGTCCGGCCTAGGTGGGTCCCGCAATGGATTGTCCGCGTTGGGGAGGCCGCCCGTGGGTGCTCACCCGACCCCGGTAAGCTCCCAAGGGAGCCTATCCAGCCCGATTGAGCCCTAAAACCTATCACCCAGCCCGGGTAAGCTCCTAAGGGAGCCTATCCTACTTAGTTAAGCCCTAAAACCCATCACCTAGCCCGGTTAAACATCTTTGGCCTATAGTTCCATGGTTCGCCGTCTCGCGAGATCTCGCCGAGATCTCGGTCTCGCCGCGTCCACGAGGCGCGAGGCGACGCCGAGGTCCCGTGCTTCGGCGGGGTTCGTTCGGGCAGGAGGCGGGGTTCCTTCGGGCGGGAGGCGGTGCGTTCGGGGGCAGGCGGAACCGGCCGGTCCGATCGGGTGACTCGGGTCCGCTGTTAAAGCCTTAAAGGCTTAAACAGTTAAACCCCCCCTGACATGTTCGAGGCTTCGAGCAGCCCTCACGCCCCACCCCAGCTCTCGCCTCCACAGCCGCACGCACGCAGTCACCGGAGCTGCCCTCCCCGCCCGCCGATCGCGTCAACGGACCTCGCCGGCGTCGGATCTCTCAGCGGACGGTCGATCGACGCTCCCCCTCTCTCCGGTATGCCACGGTGCCACCTTCCTCATGCGCCTTCTCCTCCCCCCCCCCCCCGCCCCGTCTTCCTCCTTCCCCATCCTTCTCCCCCATCTCCGGTCATCTCCCAGCCTCCCTCTCTCTCCGTCTCTCTTTCTTTCTCCCCCCACGTATCTCCTCCCACACTCTTGCTCTCTCTATCTCTCTGTCCCTCTCTCTGTCTCCCCCCCGGACGCCGATCTCTATCTCCACACACTCTCTCTCTCCCACCCTCCCACACTCCCTCACTCTCTCTCCCTCTCTCTGTCCCTCTGTCTGTCTCACCCCTCGGCCCCCGATCTCTCCTCCCGCCCTCTCTCTGTCTCCCACCCTCCGTCTCTCTCTCTCTCTCTCTGTGTGGGTGTGTGGGTGTCTGTCTCCCCGACACTCTCCCCGCCTCCCACATTCCCTCACTCTCTCTCCCTCTCTCTGTCCCTCTGTCTGTCTCTCCCCTCGGCCCCCGATCTCTCCTCCCGCCCTCTCTCTCTCTCTCTCTGTGGGTGTGTGTGTGTCTGTCTCCCCGACACTCTCCCCGCCTCCCACCCTCTGTCTCTCCCCCCGGCCGCCGATCTCTCTGTCTCCCACCCTCCGTCTCTCTCTCTCAGTCTCTCTGTCTCCTACCCTCTCTCTCCCCGCCTCCCACACTCCCTCATACACACACACTCTCTCTCTGTCCCTCTGTCTGTCTCTCCCCCCCGGCCCCAGATCTCTCCTCCCGCCCTCTCTGTGTCTCCCACCCTCCGTCTCTCTCTCTCTCTCTGTCCCTCTCAATCACTCTCTGTCTGTCTCTCCCCCCCGTCCCCCGATCTCTCTCTCCCTCTCTATGTCTCTCTCTTTGTCTCTCTCTCTGTCCCTCTCCCCCCGGCCCCCGAGATCTCCCCCCCGGCAGGGAGAGGGAGGGTGGGTTACAGACACCCTCACTCTCTCTCCCTCTCTCTATCCCTCTGTCTCTCTCCCGCCGACCCCCGATCTCTCCTCCCCCCCTCTCTCTGTCTCCCACCCTCCGTCTCTCTCTCTCTCTCTCTCTCTCTCTCTCTCTCTCTCTCTCAATCACTCTCTGTCTGTAGAGAGGGCGAGAGAGAGAGAGACAGACGGAGAGGGAGGAGACAGAAAAAAAAATTATTGAATTTTTATAGTTTATAATTTAATGTTAATTTTTTTGTTAATTGTTTTAGTTTATTTCGTCAAAATTGTTGATAAAAGTGGCAGCGGTCTTCGGAAAATAGCGAATTCTTGAAGAATTACTTAAATTTCAGAAGGTATAATTTTATATTTGCTGCAATATTTTTTTTGTTCATATTGTTGTTAGTGAGGTGTATGATATAATTGAGACATGGTGTTGTTTGTTTGTTTTTTTTTTTACATATGATATATTATTTATGTTTTTTTCCATCAGAGATTCAGAAACATGTCTTCTGAAGACAAAGGTTGGCAATATGGGAAGTCTGTAGGAAGGGGATCGGAATGTAATTTTTGTCGGAAGGTAATGAAGGCAGGTGGTGTTACAAGATTAAAGAATCATTTGATTGGAGAAAAAGGACAAGATGTAACCAAGTGTCCGAGTTGTCCACCTGAAGTTCGTAAACAATTAAAAGAAGCTAAAGAACAGAAGGGCAAGAAAGCTATGAAACAAACAGCAAATAGAGAGCAGATTATGAAAGAGTTGCGTCAAATGGGAAGGGATGATGAGGATGGTGAGTCTGATGATGATTGTGAAGAAGTGCCCGAGCCTGGAGCTGGTACTAGTGGAACTGATAAGAAAGCCAAACGGGACATAGCTGATTATATGCGCCGTAGTTCAAATATGAGGATTTCTGAACCACAGATAGAGTCTAGAAAATACAAATCTGATGATGACAAACAACAAAGAATAGAATCAATGTTGAGTAAAGGAAAATTTAAAGAGTCTCTTGGAAAGGTGGTATCAAAATTTTTTATTTACAATCACATTCCAGCCAATGTTGCAGGTGACCATCATTTCAAGAATATGATAACTGAAGCTCAACAACTTGGTCGTGGAGTATTTCCACCCACCCCTAAGGAAATCTTAGGAAAATATCTTGATGAATTGGTTCTTGAAATGGAAGCTAAAATTAAGAAGTTGGAACCACATTGGGATGTACATGGGTGCACTCTTTTATGTGATGGATGGACAGGACCTACAAAAATGTCCATCATTAATTTCATGGTGTACAGTGCAGGTCGTGTTATTTTTCTAGACTCTGTTGATGCCACAGGAAAGGAAAAAAATCATGAATACATAATGAACTTGATGGAGGACAAGGTTAAACAAATTGGAAAGGGAAGAGTTGTACAAATTGTTACAGATAATGCTAGCAGCTACAAAAAAGCAAGTAAATTGTTATCGAATAAATACCCTCTTTTTTGGATTCCATGCACTGCACATTGTATTGATTTGATGTTTGAAGCTGTGGCAAAGCATAGCATGGTGAAGAAGGCCGTGGATATGGGCAGACTTGTCACAAGATTTATATATAATCATGATTGGGTTGTAGATCGAGTGCGAAAAACTTGTGGTCGAGATATAATTCGACCTGGAGCTACTCGATTTGCAACAAATTATCTTGCCCTTCAAAGTTTGGTGAGAGAGAAAGATGGTCTGCGGAGTTTTTTTCTTGGATCAGAATGGTCCAATTCTCAGTATAACATCAGCCCAGTTGGAAAAAACGTGGAACAAATTATATGCACTCCTATGTTTTGGGATTATGCAAGAGATGTAATAAAAATTATGGAGCCAATGTATCAAGTTTTGAGAGTTATGGATACTGAGAGATATCCAAGTATAGGTTTAATATACCATTCTATGATCATTATGAAGGAAGGCATCAAGGTATCTTCTCCAAGAAATTAGACTTGGGTACATAAGATTATTGATGAGAGATGGCTGAAATCTATGGATGCACCTATCTACAAGGTCGGTAAATACTAAACTTTGAATTTTAATAATGTTTATCTTTCAATTTAGTATTATTTATTAAAAGACTTAATGAATTCTTTCCTTGATGATTTTATATGATCAGCATATTTTCTTAACCCCAAGAATCAATATAAGTAAAAATTGGGGGATGATCAGGCATTGATCAACGATGTGCATGAAGTATTTGAGAAATTACTTCCTAAATCTAAGGGGAGAGCGCAATTTGGCAATGAGGTAATTTTGAATTATTTACCTTAAGATTATATTTTTTTAACATTAAGATGTTTCTTATATTTATCTTGATAGATTGTCAAGTTTAGAGATGCACTAGTCTCTTTTGGGACTAAGACTGCTATAGCAAGTAGGGAAAGTATGTGGCCAGGTTAGTAATGATAGATTTGATGGGTTTTATTTTTTTTGAAAGTGTGATGTTTTGGATTTATTGAAATTATTTTTAACTAGATTACTTGATTTTCAGGTGAGTGGTGGAAGATGTATGGAACAGATGCTCCCACTTAGACAACTTGCAGTTCGTGTTTTATCACAAACTGCATCTGCTTCACCTTGTGAAAGGAATTGGAGCACGTTTGCCTTGATACATACGAAACCTAGAAACAGGTTATCGTATACAAAGTTGAAGAAACTCGTGTATTGTCATTGTAATATGAAGTTGAAGGTAAAGAGAAGGGAGGATGAGTATAGACGTGGAGGTGATCCTGAGGATGATCCACTTGACTATTTCACCCTGTTGGATGAGAATGAAATGGATGATCGGGAGAACCCATATGCAGAATGGATTGCTTCCAACACTTTGGAAGAAGATGGCCGGCCATGTGAAGAAATATGTAGTGCAGCACGAGAGGCAGGAATTGATGTAGATGTTGTGACACACCAAATTATTGGTGCATCTTCGGAGGCTGCTCATCACCATGACACTGATCCTCCTTCAGATATGGATGTCTCTAATCATGATGATGATAATGATAGTGATAAAGGAGATGATGGTGATGGAGGTGGGATAGGTGGAGATGAAAGTGTTGGTCACATGAGTCCATTCACGGGAGAAGATCATTTCACTCATGCCACTCAAGATGAACATCATGGATCTCGGCCGACATCTGGAGGATATCGAAGTTATTAACGTAGAAAGAATGATCAAGGCACATCAACACAACATAGATTGTACGATGATGAAGAACATTAAGGGTTGGCACTATCGGCCGAAACCGATACGTTTCGGCCGAAACGTATCGGTTTCGGTCGGTACCGATCCGAAACCGGACCTGCTCACTGTAGCAGGTCCGAAACCTTAAAAAATACTTTTTTAATAGTTTCGGACGAAACCATTAAGGGTTTCGGCCGAAATTGACCTGTTTCGGTCCGAAACTGGACGGTTTCGGCCGAAACTAGACAGGTTCACTATTTTTTTTAGTTTTTTGAATGATTTCAATCGGTTTCGGCCGAAACCGATACTGCCTTCCTTGAGAACAAGACCTTTCACATACTTTCACTTCTATGGATCTCTCATCTGGACAAGCATATGGAGGCCATCAACACCAAGATTTATCAAGTTCATCTAATGTCTATGGATATGAGCATCCAGCACATGAGTCCGAGTCATCAAGTTCGTCATATGGATATGGATCAAACACTACTCCATATGCATATCCGTATCCTGTCCTAGTTGCTGTACCTGTGCCTGTGCCTAAGGTGACATATTCTTACCCCCTCTATCCATGCATTGGTGTGTTGGTTCATGTTTCTATTCAGGATTATGATAGATATGTGAGAGAGTATATGCAGATGTATGAGCAAAGCATGACATGAGAGCAATATTGTGCTTATGTTGAGAGTTATTACTTTAGACAATATGCGAGTGGAGAGATTGAGGCACACCGCCCTTCTTATTATTGATAATTTTTGATGTATTCTTCAGTTTGTGATTCGTGTACTATTTTATGTATCTCTTTTTTGTATAACTTTTGATGTATATTGACATTAGTGCATGTGAATTGATTTGTTATTGTTATCATTACTCTTTACTTGGTAAGATTGAGTTCTCAATTACGAAAATATATTTGTGAAATTGAGTGGTTAGTATAAAAGAATTAAGATTATTTTAGAAATATGTTATACATATGAAAAATTATCTGAAATCACCGAACCCGATCTCCCGAGATTTTTTCGAGAACTCTCCGAAATCTCTTCTCTCCGACCCCCCCGAGACGAAGCCGAGATCCGATACGGCAAACCATGGCCTATACCCCTAGGGGGCCCAACTAAACATACGGACTACAGAGCAAACTCGGAGTTCTCGTAAAGACTTTTGCCTATTGTGTTTTGTACTTTAAGGGTATGTTTATAAGTATACCCTTATAATGGTGATCATGCCCTCGTGTATTTTTGTAATGTAATTTCTTGTATTTTACAGGGAAAATCATGTAATTTTTTGAATTAATCAAAAATTATGAAAATACCCTTAAAATTATAAGAAAATCCCTACAATGATTGAAGATTGCAGAAATGTCCTGTAATTTTCAAAAATTGTAGATACATCCCTGCATTTTGTGCAAAAAGTCCTGAAAAGTCTACAATTTGTCAAAAAAGTCTTGTATTCTTTCAAGAAAATCCCATAAAGTTTTGTAATTGACGGAATGTCCTGTGCTTTATAAAAATGTCCAAAGGTTTACAAAAATCCCATGAACTTTTGTAAATTGTGTAAACATCCTTCCCATATGTGAGTGTCTTGTGCACATGTTCTCACCTCATGAAGATCAAGTCACGACCTTCATCCAATGGTCCAGCGATAATCATCTCGGTGATCCAACAGCTCGATTGTGATGAAGTTCGAAATTAATCCTTCGGTGAAAATTCGAAAATCTGATTAAGATAAATTCCATCCTAACCAACAAGAACCAAAAGTTGATGTCCAACCACAATTAAACCCTAGTCAGTACTAAACTGCAATTAAACCCTAGTCAGAGTTAAATTGCAATCAAACCCTAGTCAGTACCAAACTGCAACCAAACCCTAGCAAGTGACAAACTGTAGATAAACCCTAAGTCAGTACAAAATTGCAAATATACCCCTACTCATACCCAAATTACAATTAAACTCATTGATGAGTGCTAAACTATGAATGAGCCCTAATCCCATGTCTAATTTTCCACTTAGGTCATAAACCCATTCCTATCCTTATACGTCCACCCTACCCTTAGACCAAATTACATAAAGATCCTCACCCCTCCGAAAAGTGTTTATTGTTGCAATTACAAATATACCCTCAATATCACAGCTAGGGTTGTAAAGGTTAATGATTTCTTTGGCAATTAAATAAAAATATTCGGACTTCAAGCTGATGTAAATAAGTTCTGATTGCGGTCAATAGGGAAAAGTCCAATACCCGAACCCAAAATCGTCTGATAAACCTAACTTGCGGGATTAACATTGTGCACGCCATCTAAATGGCTAACAAATGTGCACAAATGTTCAATCAATGAACACCAAATAACTAATTTCTTTGAATATTCAACACAATTTATCCATTTTTTTATCTGTTAATTCCCGCGCGTTAAACAACATCCTATTTGTCAAAATATATGGAGGAAACTTAGAGTTGATATTGGCAATGTCCTCAAAGAGATGCAAGTACCCTCGTAACATGCCTCTTATAATTAAACCGCATAAAACATCTTCACATTAACATCGTCTGACCACCCCAAGCTTACATTTCACATCGTCAAAAGACTCAAAACTATCATTAAGCCTTTCCCATCAATCTAGGTTCTGCTAAGCACATATTTCACAAAATAGGAGAAATAAGATAAGTATGAATGTTCTATTTAATTTGCCAAAAAAACTCAGAAAATGAATCAGGCAACTTTGGTACAAAGAATGGCCAAAATCACTAGAACTTTTACATTTGAAATTAGTTTAAAACCCTCATATTCAGTGTTGTCATTGTAAGTATAGGGTCAACTCATACTAGTAGCTAGAGTGGCATCAAATCATGCCTGGAAGCATGGATTGTGAAGATATTTGGAACATTCTAAAAAGGAAAATGACATGGAGGATTTTTCGCTACAAATACATGAACAAGTTATGGATCTCTTCCCTTCGTTTTTTCATCAGGCAGCACATCTCAGATGGTATACTAGAAGATATTGACATACAATGGTCATATTCTTCATCAAAAAATGAAATATGCTGCCAAAAAGTAAACAAAAATGGCACCTTGATGGGTTCCCATCCAATTATATTGGTTACAAAACAGAAACCGGATAATAGCCAAAATAATTAATAATGCTGGAGATGAGATGGAGAACCATACTTCTAACATTGCCGCATGAAATCAATACTCTACCATTGTCCAAACCTCAACAGAATTTATTTAAACAAACCAACTACTGTAATTGACCTCAAAATCCAAAAAAAAAAAATTATGATAATGAGTGATCATTTGGCACATAAAATTGCCATAAATTGCACCACAATTGACATTTGAAAATAGGCACACCTTTGCTTCAAGCACTCCTCCCAGTACCAGAAAAGTAATACAGAAAACCCATCACTTGATTCAGGCAAATGATCTATTGGTCGCTGCAAAAGGCACTTCAATTTACGATCCGGCAATAGCCTGACGAAAGATGGACAAGGTACGATGCAAAGAATAAATCAGTTAGAACCTAGATTCGCTACTAAGCATTAAAGCAAATCTGAGCTTCAGATGCAATGAGCAAACAATCAAACAGTTGCTCAACTGTGACTAACAGCATACTGTTAGATACAAAAAGGTGTGCATTATTTTATAGGGCTAAACTTAATTAAAGCAAAGATAGAAGAAGAAAAGAGAACATAAGAAAGTGAAAGAACAAGAGAAAGATAAGTTTGTTTATGGCACAACCATTCCCAACATCAAAGCAGGTTATGTATATAGATTTCATTTTACACTAAGGACTTGAAACACTGACATGAGCATTCCTAATCATCTTCGAATCTTCTTTCGCTTACCCTCAACATGGACGGTAACTGTTTGTTCTTAGAAGAAGAGGTTTACATTTAGCAAAACTGAGGGCTACCAAGAAAATAAGCTATGGTACTAAGAAATCCATCAGAACATGAAATATCCAAACCAAAATGCACAGAACAACCAGCCAGTATACAAAGGAACTAAGCCCAGATTACAGAACCGCATCGGCCTTGACTGGTTCCTATTCAGTTCAGATTCCAATGGCGGGTTTGGCCAAGCATCAGCCAGCTCTAGTCATTTCCTCCCTATTGTAACCGGACCAGTTCCAGTAAGTTCCAATCCAGCACAGCCAGCTCCGGTCCATTTCAGTCAGTTTTTAGTATCATGCAATATACACAATTTGGTGCCATGTGTTTTCCTCGTTTTCTCCTCTTTTCTGGGGAAGAGGGTGTGGAGATGGGTTGCGGGTTTTTATTGGATCCAAATGAGAGCTCTTCCCCTTCTAAAGTGCTCCGAAGAGACTTAGTTGTGAAATGCCAAAAGATCATCTCCACAATGTCCACGTTACCCAACAAAGATAGCATGAACAGACAAATGAGTTACATATTCGCTTTGACTGCTCGAGGGACAGGTTGCATACTTAAGACAAATAAATGTAATGTTCGACATGATCACAACCAGCAAAACCGTGGAAATAGACCCAACAGATTCAGATGGGTTCCTGGGTGAATCCCAGGGAGGATTTGTTAGATGGCCGCATCAGCCACTGGCTAGTGGTAACAGGCAGCAGCATGAGCCACCATATGTTCCTCGATAAGTCAATAACAGCATAAACAACCATTTATTCCAAACAGACGCAGCTCAAGCTGTTGAATCAGTATTTCTGGATGAGTTTTGCACTGAAACCAGGCTGAGTGGTACTAGAAGCTGGACTGAATAACAGTTTGCATAGGGAGGAAACTTCATAAATGGTTTCCTAATTTGTCAATAGCATGGATGAGGACTTTTGAGCTGGATTTGTCAAGTAGATAATCCACATTGGAAATGGACGTCTCCCCATAAATGGTAATCCTGAAACAATCATCTTGCTGCTTTGCATTGTCTAAATGATGCCAAACAGAGAAAAAGTCAAAGCAATGAGAAATTGGCTAGGTGCGATAATACCAGCACTAATGTGCCGGATCCCATCAGAACTCCGAATTTAAGCATGCTTGGGCGAGAGTAGTACTAGGGTGGGTGACTTCCTGAAAAGTCCTCGTGTTGCACCTCTTTTGCCGCAAGTGCTTTGTATGTTTCTCTCTCTAGACTTTTCCAGAGAGAGAAGCTCTAGGGTTTCCTAGCAGTTTGCGGGTAAGGAGATGCAGCGGGGAGGGGCCCCAGAGGGGGCTGCTAGAGGGAACCGGAGATGTTTTCGGTGCGGGGATTCAAGGCACCTTCGTAGGGAGTACAAGAGCCCCGCAGTAGGGTGTCATGCGAATGGGGCTGGTGAGTGTAGAGATTCCAATAAACGTACATTGATGTCCTCAGGAGTGCCACGGCTGGAAGCAGTGCGGGGGAGGTGGGCAAGAGCTATATCGACATGGCTCCCCTACTGACAGGTCTCCTACAAACCAGGCTAGAATGGTTGCATAGGTGTGTTTGGGTAAGGCCAATGGAGGTAGTGTGTCGGAGGAGACGGTTAAATAGATGTTGGAGAGTGGAGGGGGTTCGACGGAGTGTTGGGTGGTCTCAAGGATGCAGCAGGGAGGTCTCTTGGCAGTTGCCCCCACCACAATATGAAGTCCCACGATCAATGACACCCAAAAGGGGGGGTAAATTAGGTGTTTACAAATTTTAAGAAAACTTTAGTCAATTTAAACAAGTGTGAGGAATAGCCACAATGAAGTTCAGATCTAAATAAAAAACTATCAGATCTAGCAAAATCTACCACACTCAACTGATCTTTGGTACCGTGGCGGAGGTGGGAATCTGAAGATTCTACTCACGCAAAGTGGTATCTTCCTGACAAGGTTTGCCTTGTCGATCCGAACTCACCTTTTGATATACCAGAGATGTAATGTGAAAATGATAGATTATGCTAAATCTAACTCAATCAATACAACCAAATTAATCTATGTGTGTGCTTGCACAGAATGGTGATAGGAGAAATGGATCAAACCACACAAGAGACACGATTTTTAGGTGGTTCGGATGCAACAACGGCAACTTACGTCCACCCCTCACGATCTGTGAGGATTCCCACACTATCTTGTAAAAGATTACAAGATCAAACCACACACACACACTCGTGAGGAGTTCGGAACTCCCACGAAGGTGCACAAGCACTGAATCACACAGAAAAGTGAAGAAGGAGAAACACACACACACACACACACACACACACACACACACACACACACACACACACACACACACACACACACGGATCTACGTAGATCCACACACACAAGTGTTTAGATATTACAGGAACACACACTTGAAGCTCAATTAGAAATGAAAGAAGAAACACAAAATAAAAGCTTCAGATTTAAGCTCCCCCTTAGTGGATGAAGAGGATTTTGGATGCAGCTTGATCTCCACTTGACTTAGGTTGATTGGCCTCAGATTGAGCTTGAGAAACTTGAAGATTGATGAAGAACTTCTTGCACGGAACACTGTTCACAGAGCTACAGTAGCAGCACTCTTTCTCCCTTGACAGCCCCCTTTGATCTCCCTTGAGTGATTAGGGTTTCTTTCCCCCAAGAGATGTTTTTATATAACTTGGATGGTCAATGACAAGCCAAGACACAGATCCACAATTCTAGGGATGTCTGGAGACTTTTGGGATTAAAAAAACATTGATAGATGCTTCAGCCTCGTGGAGAAAACCAAGTCAACAATGAAGGCTTCGAAGCTGGCGGTCGACCGAGCATAGGTGGGCGGTCGACCGGAATTTTATAGAAGGTGAACCTTTCAACGCTGGGAAAACCGGTCGACCGGTCCAGTGGGGGCGGTCGACCGAACTCTGTAATTTTACAGAGTTTTCAACTCTGGGAGATTAGGTCGACCGCCCATGCTGGCCAGGTCGACCGAACTCTGAAAAACCTGCAGAAATGAATTGTTAGCCTAGCGGATCATATCCATATGACAAGAGCTTCATGTCCTCATTCAATTCATGCATTTTGGTTTTAATCTGGCTTTGATTTATGCATTTGGAGATGTTCATTTGAGCTTCATATCCAATTTGCATTTAAGCTTTTAGCATTACACAACGTGGCCTTGAACACATTCAAAGCTTGCTCGTGATTACTTCGACATAACACGAGATGAAAACTAAGTTCACGGTTTTGTTATCATCAAAATCACTTTGAGAGACTCAACACAATAGAGGCGCAGGCAGTTGTGAAGTCAGGATTCCTCCTCACCAACATCATACTACTGTGGGTGGCGAGATGGGACTGTCTCGAGGAACGCATCCAGACCCAAGGGCTGAAGGCTAACCATTCGCTTGGCCAGAGTACCCCAATTTTGTGTGACGAGCTTGGCATCCTGCCGATGGGAGAGGTGAACATCATGGAGGCGGACCTTCGTGTCAACAGCCCCAAGGCTATCCCAGTGGTTATTGTGGCAGATGTCGGAGGCGAGCAACTGCCGATCCGAGTGACCCAGCGGCCGATAGGGAGTTGCAGTGCAGCGGCGAGGCAAAGGGGAAAAGACGGGTACGGACTGTGCCCTGGTAGGGATTTGAATTTCAAATCCACAGTAGATGGATCTAACAACAAGCCTTTAGCCGAGTCACAACCTGGTTCGAATCATAAGCAAGCTCAAGCCACGATTCGAATTGTGCCATCGGGTTGTATTCCGAGTCCTGCTAGGACCCGTGACTTACCTGTATCCTCTCAGCAAGAGTCTATTGGGCCCACGGAACCAGACACTACTCTTCTCCCCCGCCCATTAGCTGTTAGGGAGGCCGCCCCCACGCAACACCCTTCCTCTCCGGGCTCCGAGAGCCAGTGATGCTCCGGAGGCACCTCCAACTCTAGAGGCATGGTGAAGATGAGGCCGGACACCAACAAGGTGAGTGGGGGCCTACTCTTACTCTGATGTGGCGAGGAGACGCCAACAATGCCAGAGGCCCTTCTCGGTAGGAGACAATAGGGAGGAAGCTACTGAAGCCCCAGGCCGCCTCCTTGCCAATAGCTGTCGGAGGGCTGCGGGAGGATGTGGAGATTTCCGAGGGACTGGTGCTATATCAGCATAACCAGTACCAGGAGCTGGTTGCCACTGCAGGAGCGTGACTGAAGCTGGGCAGTCAAGAGCTATAGGTTGATGTTTGGCTGCTCCCTGCAACTACCATGCAACTGGACCTGCAAGTAGCCGGCCCCTCCAAAGGGGAGAGGAAGAAGATGCAGAGGACCAACGGGGGGCTGCAAGGCCCCCTTATGCTTGTGCCAGCAAATCCAGTTTCAGCTGGGTCTCCTACAGGCCAGCAGGCGCCACTCTTCAAGGAGAGTGTGACCGGCTCAGGTGGGAACGTCCAGGGCTACGAAGCACAGGAAGAAGGGGAGGTGCTATTGTCGGAGGGTAAGGAGGAAATCTTGGAGACACCAAGTGGGAGATTAGGCATGCAACCCAAAGGGGAGGCCCCGACCGATAGTAATAACTTGGAAAGGGAGGAAGTGAGAGAGTTGGTGGGGGTGGTAGAAAGAATGACGAGGGAGCAAGTAAGGGAGTTGGCAGATAAGGTGGGCATCTTTTTTGCTGGTGCAAAGAAAGACATGAAAGGGATGTTCTTTAAAATCAAGAAGAGGTGGTGTGCCAGTATTTTTCAGGGGGAAGGTCTCAACAAAAGGGAGATAGGGAATGTGATGGTAGTAGGAAGAAGAGAAATATCCCTTTGTTGTCGTGAGGATCGTCCCATGGAATGTGAGGGGGATTGGGGGGGTGGAGAAGAGGGCTATGAAAGAGCTGATTAGGAGAGATAAGATTGACATCCTGTGCATTCAAGAATCCAAGTGTGAGATCGGGGGAGCAAGACTATCATAGGGGGTGGCTTATCTAACGGAGGGAAGGTCTGAGGAATCATGATCCTCTGGAATCAGTATAAAGTAGAAGAGGTGGAGTTAGACAAACAGGTCAACAAGTTGTCTATGTCCTTACACTTCCGAAATGTAAGGGTTGGCTTCTCTTGACAATTCACGGGGGTGTATGGCCCTCAAAGCAGGGAAGAAAAGTGGCTCATGTGGGAAGACTTGGTTCGGCATCACCATACCTCTGGTTGGCCTTGGTGTGTAGGTGGGGATTTGAATGCAGTGGTTGTCCCTTGGAAAAGGACAGGGGGTTATATCCATATAGGGGAGATGGTAGACTTTACTAATTTCATCGAGGAAGCAGCCCTATTGGATATCGGCATGACTCAAATAGTACACATGATCCAACCTACGAGCTAATCACTCATGATTTAGGCTGGATAGATTTTTGATATTTGTTGATTGGGAGGATCACTATCCGCACGTGCAGGTGCCATCTTTTGCAAGACCAGTATCGCACCACAAACCTCTTCTTTTGAAGACTAGCGGCTCATATGAAAGGAGGAATAGCTTCAGACTTGAGAAGTTTTGGTTCAACGAGGCAGACTTTATGGAGACAATGAGAAGAGCATGGAATGAACAGGGAATGGGCAGGTCTGCTATGACTACTCTGGTTAAAAAGCTGAGGCAGACAGCTCAGGTTCCCAGGACATGGGGGGTAGAGAAAACCCTCCTAGGCGGATTGAATTCTCCAACAAATAGAGGGTCTAGATTGTTTGAGGAGGCAGGTCTTATAGATGATGCTGACAAGAGGCTCAGGGTCACTATGAGAGAAGAGTTTGATGAGATCCTCAGTAGGGAAGAGATCTATTGGAGACAGAGATCGAGGGACAGATGGATTAAAGAAGGAAGCAGGAGCACTGCTTATTTCCAACGTATTGTCTCAAGGAGAAGAAGAGTCAACACCATCATATGCATCAGGGTGGATGAGCACTCTTTCTCTAGGGATGAGGATATCAGGGAACAGGAGGGAGACTTCTATTCCAAATTATTCACTAAGGATGAGCACAGCAGACTGAGAATTGCAGATTACCTTCTCCTTCGTCTCTCTCTTGAGATAGGAAAGCTATATCTAAGAGCTTCTCAAAGGAGGAGGTCTGCTAGGCAATCTTTCCTCTTACAAGGGACAGAGCTCCAGATCCAGATGGCTTCCCATTGGTCTTCTTCTAAAAGTGTGGGGCATCATCAAAGAAGACCTTTTGGCAACAATGAGAGAGTTTCGGAAGGGGGGCTCATTTGGGGGGCATCAATAAAACCCTCATGATCCTCATCCCTAAAAGACAAGGAGCACAAGGTTTTCGAGATTTTAAGCCCATCAACTTTTTAAATGGCACTTACAAGATCATCACCAAATTGATGGATTGGATAAAGTTACAAACAGGATGGTCAGTAGCTTCCAAGAAGCCTTTATCAAGGGGAGGCACATTCAGGAAAATTTCTTGGTAGGTCATGAGTGTTTATTTGCCATGAAGACACATAAGAATAAGAAAGTGGTCCTAAAGTTGGATTGTGAAAAGACATGTGAAAGGGAAATGCTAGACAAGATGGGCTTTGGGGAGAAATGGACAAGTTGGGTTCGTGCTTGCATTTCTTCAGCCACTTTTGATGTCCTCGCCAATGGGAAGTCGACTTCTCTCTTCCACAACGGCCGGGGGCTCCGTCGGGGAGACCTAATGTCCCCTCTCCTATTTGTGGTAGTAGCTCATATCTTAAGCAAGGTATGGCTAAGAGCGGCGGCCACAGGATTGATCAGGGGTTTCCAACTTGGAAGAGGTGGCCCTTTGGTCACATATTAGCAGTATGCAAACGATACTATTATGTTCCTTGCAGAAGATGAGCACCAGCTATATGTGGCCAGACTTTTGTTGGAATTGTTGGAAGAGGTCAGTGGTCTCAATGTCAAACTTCGACAAAAGTTTGCTAGTAGGGGTGAACATGGAGGATAGAATTCTTCAGAGGATGGCTTGCATATTGGGATGTCAGATAGAAGCTTTCCCTATCTCCTATTTGAGTCTCCCGTCGTCCCCAGGTGCCGTACATTCTGCAGATTGGCAACCTATCGTACAGAGATATGAGTCAATACTAGCAAGATGAAAGGCTAGATTATTATCTTATGGAGGAGGGTTGGTTTTATGCAGATCTGTTTTGGACATCCTACCTATTTATTTCCTATCTATGTTCCAAATCCCAAAGAGGATGTCAAAGAAAGTAAAATATATTCAGGAGAGATTCTTTTGGCACGACAATGGGGGGAGTGTAGGGACTGGCATGACATCAAGTGACGTAAAGTGGCTACAAGCAAAGAAGAGGGAGACGTGGATATCATGAATATTAGAGACTTCAATTTGGGTCTCTTATGCAAGTGGTTGTGGAAGTTGGGGGTGGGAGAGGATGGGCTGTGGGCGCAAGTTATTAGATAGAGGTATTATGGCAGGAAGAGAGTCTGGGACTTGGCACCACCATCACAGCATCATACTTCCCCCATTTGATGTGATATATTGTCTTGCAGGGACATTATCACATCCAACGTCCGAGCCCAACTAGGAAAAGGTGACAAGTGTCTTTTCTGGAAGAACAGATGGTGTGGTGACTTCACCTTGGAGACTTCTTACCCATGTCTTTTTGTTGTTTTAGCGCCCCCTCTGGGGTCAGTCTCCCAAACTTTTGACTTTCAGTTGACAGGAGGTACCTGGGCACCGACTTTTAGGAGAGATCTCAGGCTTGAGGAGATAGAGCAGTTACATGACCTCCTTCACTTTCTCCTCGATTTTGCTCCTCAACTAGATAGGGAGGACATGTGGACATGTGGACATGGAGGTGGGGGAGGGTGGGTACCTTCTTAGTTAGATCAGCTTACAACCTTATCTCTGATGGAGAGGTACACCACAGTCTCGCCCCTCATATCTAGCGGCCCAGGAGTCCACTAAAGGTGAAGTTTCTTACTTGGAGGATTTCTCACGGGAGACTTCCTACTCGGAATAGGCTACTCCAATTTCTTCCAGGTATATCGTCGACTTGTTGCCTGTAGGGAGAGGAGGAGGAGACCTTGGACCACCTGTTCGGAGGTTGCACCTATTCACAGGGGGTGTGGGAGGAGCTTACTAAGAGGACTCAGTGTGATATTGGCCGGCAAAGAGAGGTGCATCACCTGATAGGGAAATGGGGAAGAAGCTAAATCCTTAGAGGAGACAGGGTCATTTGATGGATGATTCTTCATGTTACTCTTTGGTCTTTATGGGGGGAACATAACAATAAGATATTTAGAAGGGAAGCTAAAGCGGTGGAGATTGTGGGCTTGTTTATTTGTGATAGGGTGAAAAAATGAGCAGAGCTCCTTTGTAATGTGAACTCCCAAAACTCTTCCCTTTTTTACTTTGTTGGGGGTTAGAGTGGGCCACACTGTCTTGGTGTGGTTTTCCCATATACAGGGATTTTTGAGAACCTAATGACTATACTTCTACATCCCATTTTTCATTTAATACAATAGTGGTCCCACCCACTTTCATAAAAAAGAAATAGAAAGTGGCTGGTTAAAAATGCAGCATGAGTTGCCATCTAGGGTCACTTAATCTGAGTTGATTGCAGCTGATGCAGCAGCTAACCAGGTCGACAGCAGAGTCCACCTTATGTATTTCTTATAATTATTCTAGCCTTTTCTTTGACATGTAATTGATGCATGTTTACTACTCATCTACATGATTTGGATGTTGTTATTGGATGGAAAACATAGAGGATACTTACGCATTTAGATCAATTCTAGATCCTTAGGGGCCCATCCAGTGATGTTGCTTCATATTCCACTATGCTTGCATTTTATGGTACTCCCCATGAAAGGACCATAGACACTTGAGTAGTGGCTAAAAGCCCTAGAAGAATCATATGATAGATTTCTAATGCCTGGAACAAACTGATTAGGCAGCAGCATGAGCTGCCATCAAGGCCATTAGATGGCCACATTTGCTAATAAGCACTAGAGGACAGTGTCATAAGTCATCTAATTAGGGTTGCCCCAGAAAAACCATAGCTGCTTCACTCTCTAGGATCCAAAGAATTTGCCAAAATTGCATTTCTGACTGCCCAGTTGACGCCAACCATCTACACAGTGGTTTCAAGGCCCGGGGGGGTCCTGCCTGAGGTAAAGTTATACATGTGATACGGTCCCAAGCGCACCCCCCCAAGCACAGTTGGCAAGTAGAAAATTTTAGCTTTTAGGTTATGCTGTTTACACTATGCCATCCTTACAAATTCTCCCAGACACAGAACAAGTCTGGTCAAAACAAAAAAGAGCGACAAGGTTCATATATAGAGCTGCCCTTGAAGAAGCCAGGATGCTAGATGAGGTTGATAGATAATGCAGAGAGGCAGAAAAGGCTAAGCATGGTGGAATCCTATTCAAAGAGGACTACTGAAAACCAAGGTCTAGGAATGGGTGGGTGAAAGAGGGGATAGAAACACCATTTACTTACAAAAGATGGCTTTGGAGGAGGCAGAATTCTATCAAGATTATATAGAATGCAAATTACCTCAGCACATAGGCAAAGGCAATCATAAAACATGCTGTGTCCTACTCTAAGCTTTTTACGCAAGAAGAGAAATGAAGGCCATCTATAGTTAGGTACCTTATTCCTCAGATTTCTAGTAAGGAGGCAAGGGGGCTCTGAAGACCCTCCTCTAAAAAAGAGGTAAATACAGGCATTATGCTTTAACAGGGGATAAGGCCCTAAGCTTGAATAGTTTCCTCTCATTTTCTTTCAATGCTGGCATATAACTAAAGAGGACCTGATGGAAATTCCATCGTGGAATCTATCTTTCACATGGAATCTATGGGGGACTTTCATGAAGGAAAGGCTCACCTGAGGGTATTGAACAAAACCTTTTTAGTGTCATTACAAAAACTGGATGGAGCAAACAGATTGCAAGATTACAGACACATTAGCTTGCAGAATCGACTGCATACATCACACAACAAGACTATAACCAGAGAAGAAGAGTAATCAGTTGGAACTAGAGTGCATTCGTAAATGACACCAGATTTAGGAAATTTTCCTTGTGACCTATGAATGTGTATATGAAAGAAAGATCTGCAAACATGTGGAGAAGGCATACATCAACGTCAAATGGGCTGTAAGTTTCATGTGCTAGCCATTATAAGGTCTAATGTCAGAGAGGTTGTTTAAGATCATACATCACACAAACCAGGTTTTGTTGTACTGGTGAATCGAGAGCCTGCAAGATTTAGATAGGGAGATCCGGTGTCACCCCTTCTTTCTTTTTAATTAAGGACTAATATGTTGGAAAAAATGTGATCGAGAGCAAAATCTTTTGGGCTGATCAGCAGCTTCCTGATGTATACACAGTGACGGATCTCAAGTATGTAGGTAATACCATTATTATTGTAAAAGATGAGGAATAAATGTGGTTTTTTTAAAGTGGATGGTACCATTGTTGTATTAAAAGTAAAAGAGAGATGTACAAGTATGGTCAATGTGTTCCCAAAAAATTCTATACAACAAAAAACAGTCCAGACCAAGACGGTGTGACCCACCCTAACTCCCCAACAAAACAAAAATAGAAGAGTTGTGAGAATTCACATTACAAAGGAGCTCCACTCACTCTCTCACAAATAAAAGACACCAGTCTTTCCACCACTCTAGCTTCCCCGCTGAAAATTCTGTTGTTCCCTTCTCCTCATATTGCCTATAGTGTAGCATGAAAGATAATCTATCAAGTCTATCTCCTTGAAAGGTCCAACTTCTACCCCATTGCCCAATCAGATGATGTAGTGATGCACACCCCCATGCAAACCGATAGCACCATGCATCCTGCTGGCGATCTCGCCCCATACATCTCAGAGGAGGTTATTGGATTAAATGATATTTGTGAGAAGAGTATGACAGTGGTGTGAACATGAAGAAAGGATGTTAGGAAGGGTTATAGAATACTGGTGTGGACTGGGGATTTCCCTGCATCCTATTTTGAACACCCTTGTTCTTAGATATCATTCATTGTAGTTATTGAGAGAAAATTCTTCAAAAGTTTAAGGCAAGATTAGCATAAGTGAAAGCTAGTTTCAAGAGAGAGACCACTATTCCAGAGATGATTGGGAATTTTATTTTGGATAGGGTCATGGAGTGGGCAAAACTTCTTTGCAAGGTACATACCAACAGTTCTTCTCTTTTGTCTTTCTTGGGGGGTTGAAGGCTAAGCATCTGCTGGATGTGTCCTTTTTGTATAGGGTGGTACATGGAGTTTTTGGGGTACTCTTCTCACACTTGTAAATCCCTATTCTTTTTTTTTAATGACGGGGAACCTAGCAGAGTGGTACTCAGATCTACACGGAGTGTGAGAGACTTGGATTCAAATCCAGTGATGCCCAACTCACGCGCATCCCTTTTTTCCCAGACTAGCAAAACCCAAGCTCACATCCCTCGAGGATTAAGTGTGAGCCAGATAAGCCCCTACCCTCCCCCGAGAGTCGAGCATGGGACCTCCGTACCATGAGACAAGGTCCTTACTAGTCGAACCACTCAGAGTCCTCATAAATCCCTATTCCATTTTACTTTAATATATACAGTGGTACCATCCACTTTAAAAAAAAACAAAAGGAAGATTGGTCCCATGCAAATGTATGTTATCCAACTTATTACTCCATGGGGTATTTTTATTTAGAATTTTGAAGAGTGTGGCTAAGAAATTTGGAGCCAATTCAAGCACCATAAAAACGGCGCACATTCTTTTGGCACGACAATAATAGCAGATGTAGAAGATGGCATGACACCAATTGGGAGAGAAGTAAGAAAAATGGCATCCTAGTCATCAAAAGAATCAGGCATCTCAATCTTGCTTGTGTAAATGGTGGGGGCTGTAACCCACAGGTCTCAGGATTGTCCCTCAACCTTATCATAGCCCATCTAGCTTATAGAACAATTTGGGGCCACTACCTGCAAATCTTACTTGAAATGATTAGCTGTAAAAACATGAAATTAGAAACACATTACCATGAAACACTGCCCACGAATAAGTAGTACCCTATTCTCTAACCCATGGGGACATCTAGAAGTTCAAGAGGGGGCCAACTTCTCAGTTAACCTAGCAAGGAATTCTATGAAGTTTCAATGAAAAATAATTATACCAAACTCATTTTAGAACATTTGTCACTGACCTAGTTTTAAACAATTCTGTCAAGTGGTCAAAACCCTTGAATGCATAGCGTTTTCCCACTTTTGCATCCACCAGTCCTGCATTAGATGAAAGATGCCGCTTGTAAATTTGACACAGAAAATGCAACTATGGTTTTTTGACGATAGAACGAAAAAAAGTATCAGGAAGCAGTGCAACCACTCAAAGCACACTCTCCAATTAAAACTCAGAAGGAATCGCATGCAGCATCTCTATCCATACTCTCCACCTATCTAAAGCTTTTTCTAGAAGGTGACTAAAGCTTGCCCAAACAAAAAATGTCATAGATTCACACGCTTCCACAGAGTTGCAAGACCTTTACTCTGGACATCAGTCCCACCACCAAAAAAACAACTCAAATGTCATCGAAGAAATCAGGGCAACGACCATTTGGATCAAATGAGAGTCAACCACATTTCTCCTTTTCCCAAAAGCACTAATACCCAGAAATGTCTCCCTCAAAATTCTATAACCAACACGAGAGAGAGAGAGAGAGACAGAGAAACCAACTCACCTAGAAGGATGTCAAGTGACTTCATATTGGCGACGGGATTATCGCCCACCAGCGTCGCCAGTGCTGTGACCTTATCGCTGGTGGTCCCTGACCTCGCTGCCATCCGAACAAGGCGCCAATCGCCGTGGCTCCGTGTCCTCGCCTCGTAATCTTCCGCATACTGCGCTATCAACCTCTCCGCCAGCCCCTTCTTCCTCTCCACCAGGCGCTTCAGCTCTTCCAATCCCATCGCCGGGGCGCTCCCCTGCACCCCCGCCGCCAACATTTTCTCCTCCAACTCGGTCAATTCCTCATACCACCGCCCTAATGGCGAGCTCGCCCGCATCAGGGGAAGCTTGGGTAGATGAACGCCAGCCTTCCCGCCCGGGGCCTTCCCTACGGCACCATCGCCGCCGCCAAATGGATCGATGTGCTCGAGAGGATTGGGCTTAGAAGCACGTCCTTTAGGCCTCCCGGGCGTCTTCTCATCCTGGCCCCCAGCGGCGGGACGTGGCGGCTCGGGATTCCGGGCAGTGGGAGCGGGGGCGGGTTCCATGGGGCCAATCTTGCGGAAGTCGGAGTCGTTGAATCCGGAGACGGGCGCCGCGGAGGAGGCGAGGCCGAGGGAGGAGGCGAACGAGGCGACTTCCGACTGGAGGTTCACCATGTCCTCGGGCTTCCGCCGGGACTTCTTCGGCTTCGCGATGGCCATAGTGCTGGATTAATTTGCAAGGGCGGCGGCGAGGAGGACGGGAGCCGTTTTCTATTTTTATTTTTGGTTTAGGGTTCAAGGACGGTGGCGCTGCGCGGCGGGCGGGTTTAAGCACAGAGGACGGTGGGGAGAGCGAGGGCAAGGCGGGCACGGGCAGCGTTGTGTCGTCGATGTCATCTCCCCTCCCTTGCAAATCGAAAACCCACGGGCAGCTTCGATAATCGAATAGGCTAGAATCGGATGAGTTGTTCGCGGTCGGGTGAGTTAATCGACTTTCACACGTCGAATGCGTCACTCACCGTCGGTTGAGGTTAACACCATATTCACTCGAACAATTAATTCGAACGTCCCCCCTCGAATGTCTTAACCCAGCCTCCTATGTGCTTCCATTCCTACCCTTCTGTGGCAACGGCGATCCCTCTTCTCGCTAATGCGCCGTCGGAGACGACCCTTTTGCAAGGGCTCCGGAGAGCAGAGCTTCTGGCGACGCGGTGGGGGATCTCCCTTCCTCTTCCCGATGAGCAGAGCTTCTGGCTTTTGTGAAGATCATTCATTCTCTTCCCAGTGCCTGTTGCCTTGATCCGGAGCAAAGATCGGTGGGGGATCTCCCTGTGAAGATCATTCATCCTCTTCCCGGTGCCTGTTGCCTTGATCTGGAGCAAAGAGCGGTGGAGATCCCCTTTTGGAGCAAAGAGCGGTGGAGATCCCCTTCTGCTTGTCGCATAGTGGCCGATCGCATGGAAAACTGTACATCCTCTTCTGTTTCCTCGTGAAAGCTACGACGCTTGTCTGTCCTTCTGTTCCGTCTGATCTTCTCATTGTCTGAAAACTTCTTTGCCTAGTATTCTCCGAAGCACTGTTCACATCTCTGCCTGGTCTTCTCCGAAGGACTGTTCCAGCCTTTCACAAACACCCTCTCGTGCTTCTGTGACTGTTTTTCCAGATCAAGGGTCACGGGCCATTTGTCTTCCCAGTGCACACACTGTGTCTGTAGTTTTACAGACATTTTCTCTGCTTTAAAGGCTTCTTATCTATAAAAAAGGGTGCTCTCTGCTTCCTCCTACGCATCAATTTACAGCACGACTTCAACTTTCAATACGGAGGTCATTTCTTCCTCCTCTTCTAACTCTTCGCCTGTCACCAGGTTTGGCATTTAACTAAACCCATTTACATTATATATTCTCGTCTCTTCTCTTCTCCTAAACTGTACGTAATGCTTTGGATGGATTTGTTTGATGGTTATATCTTATCGTCTGTGTATTTTGTTCATATGTATTTAGTTCCTTCAGTTGTTACTTGATACCGAGATCATGATTTTACGTGCCTACGACTCGAATTTGGCCTTGCTCGACGAGATCCAAGGACGGAGGGGAAAGGGAAAATTGATGACTCCTGTTATTGTTTCTGTTTTTCTTTGCCCCCCTATCGGTTCGGTTTTGTTGTATTTTATTTATTTCATAGAGATGGCTGTAGATATACATGAGGTTCATCTAACAACTTTGATATATAATCTAATTTCATAATCGAAGATAACTTTGATAATCTGCATTTATTTTTCCTCTTATGAGCGTTCATTTTCTCTCGTGGCTACTTACTTCATATTAATTTTCTGACATGACATTCACAATAGTAATTTGTGAAGGGGGAGAAAGCGTAGACGTTTGAGAATGTCTGCAGCAGGTAGATGTCTCATTCCTATAATATGTACAATTTATGTTGAATGTCACAGTAGTTATTTGCATATCTGAATGCAATCTGCTATCTTTCTTGCCTTCAATATGTCACACTCTAAGTACACGCATTTTGTCATATACATTCTCTTGTAAATTCATGTATTTCATATAATTGATATAAGACTAGTATTTGCTATTTGTTTGTTACCTTAAAAATCAAAGGACATTTTATAATTATCTATTCATGTTATTTCCAGCATTACTATCTTTCAAATTATGAACTTTGGTAACATGTAGGACTTTAACATTGGACGGTTTAATATTGAAGTTACATTTTTTGTTGGCTTTTGTGCTATACGATATTATAGGATAGCTTTTGCGATAGTGAAAAGTGAAAACCATTTTTTTTCTTTTGATTGTATGTTAACACAGTTTCTCGAATCAGTATGATCTAGAAAATTATTACGGAACTAACATTTGCATGATGAGCACTTTCCATAATTGCATTTTATGTTTTTTAATGCTATGAAAATGGAGTTCTCCCTCAAAATCAGTTTATCTTTTTCCTTTGCCAGGAACTATACAGATTTCATGAGTTAAATATTTCATCATATTCTAAAATCAACCTATTTTAGAAGGAGTTGGAGTCAACTACCACGAATGCAATAAATTTTTTATTTATGGTTAGACTTTGACTTTCATCATTTTTCAATTTTACTTCCCAAAGTGTAGTATCTAGGCCGAATCATGCCATTTGATAAACTTCTACCTTTAGACCTGAAGATAAAAAACAATTGCACCACTTGAAAACTACCCATCACAAGAGCACTTGCTAGACGACCTTCTGCTGTTATAACCCAAAATGGAGTACTAGAAACTATTAACGGCAGTGGCCACAAGTGGTTTGCACATTCTGTCCACTTGTAGGTGGCCAGTCATCTGCCAGCATAACCTATATGGACAGATCCAACAAATGCCATGTTGTAATCCCCTAGTTGATATTTGATGTTTGATTTTAATGATAACAAAACGATTGTGCTTGTGTGTATGTTTCATTGAGCAACATGTTTGCATCTTGTTCTCATGAGTTGAAGGATGACTTCAATGTTGACATTTGGAAGTCAAACGAATGCTTGTTGATTAAAGAACTCATGCTTTGAATTTCTTGATTTGCAGGATCAAAATCTATGATTCATACTTGAAACTCAAATGAGTCCATCAATAAAGCTCTTCTTCAAAAAGGGAGTAAACTCACTCATTGCATTATGTCGACTCCCTCTATGTTTTATACATCTCATCAAATAGGTTTTCAAAGTCTTGGTTGAATATTGTCATATATTTTTCCTCATGAGATTTTTGGGCTTGAAATATGCTCAACCTATTAACTTGAAATTTGATGAATGTGATTTTAATGATGCTTACTCATTAAATGGACTCACGGTCGTTTGATTGGTAATTCAAGTGAATTTTCTTAGTGTGTGCTTGAAAGTTGATTAAGCTAACTCATATGAATCTTGGTGAAATTGGGTTTTAGGATGCTCACATGTATCGCTTATATGCATGTCTAAATTATCATATCTTTAGTTGAGGATTTGATGGTTTGAGAATGTGTTTCATGCATTTTCAATATGTTAGGTTGCATGGCTTGCTAGCCTCATAGATTTGCTTAGATGCATGGTTCTTCATTCCAATCCTTAGTTGGGTGAATTTGTGTAATTCGCATCTTAATAATTGTCTACAAGGGTTCTTTTGTGAATGAAGGTTTCATAGTTATTTTGCAAAGCTTTGAATGCTTTCTATGCATACTCTTCATGGAGCTTGATTACATGATGCACTCATATTGGACAAATGCATATCTTTTGATCTTGACCTTTAGATGTGGTCCAGTTTTCAAAATGTTCACTTACATATGTGCATGGCTATATGGTGTTGATTTTTGGTTAAGCATGACTTGACAAGTGTTTATATCCTCCTTATTATTGAGTTTTCATGAGTGTGATTCATATATATTTAGCTTGGGGTGATTGGGTGTATATCTCTATTTTTCATTCATGAAGGTTGATTGCATGTGCAGTGAATTGACTGAATTCAGACTGAACTGCTGCAGTCTATACTGTAGAGTTCGGTCAAGACTGAATTCAGACTGAAATATTGCAGTCTATACTGCAGAGTTTAGTCGACCGAACTGAGTAGTTTGGTCGACCGAACTGGGTAGAGATGGCTAGTTTCAGGTCTGTAAAAGTTAGGTCGACCGACCCCTATGAACGGTCGACCGAATGCGACGTAAACCAAAAAACGTGGATCCGAAACCCATCTAAACTCAATCCAGATGTGCTTATCTTTTACCCCTTTACCCTTGAATTCATGGTAGACCTATTGGGAGTCTTTTGGAGGGTTCTAGAAGGGTTATAATGGTCTTTTGCCTTCTCTTTTATAGACTCTCATATGAACTCTGAATTTAAAAAATGAGAGAAACCCTTATGTGCTCATTGTTTCTATCTTGTAGGTGAAGAAAGGGATAAAAGAAGGAAGAACTCAAGTCAATGCGGATTTCATCTACTTCAAGGAGTTTTTGGAACTCGTGGAAGAAGGAAAAAGAGAGCGGCTTGAAGAGAGGATCGA
This sequence comes from Amorphophallus konjac, assembly GCA_022559845.1. Lineage (NCBI taxonomy): Eukaryota > Viridiplantae > Streptophyta > Magnoliopsida > Alismatales > Araceae > Amorphophallus > Amorphophallus konjac. The sequence continues at coordinate 400,263,385 of CM040118.1, forward strand.
GAAGACGTCAAAATATCCATCATCCATCTACAACCGAAGAAGGGCTGGATCGTTTAGAAAGGGGGAACATTTACACTTGCTATATTCTCCTTGCTTTAGTCTTGAGAGATCATTTAGGGTCTATTGTATCCATTTGTGGATTTTGTGTTTATTTCTGAAAGGATATTATGTGTGTATATGTGACTGTATGCTTACAGTTGTGTGACTACGGTGCTGCATTTGTTGCAGCGTGTGTGTGTGTGTTGTTGCTGGATTTACGATCCAGAGCGTTTGGGGTTCGTCCCCATGTTGCTGTGTCTACAGCATGAGGAGAGTTTTCCTCGTGGGGATTTATCCCCGTGTGTGTGTGCAGGTGTCGTCCTGTGTGTTTGGAGCGTCGCCTCCGTGTTGGGGATTTATCCCCGAGTGAAGCCTTACCGGTTTGGTAAGGGGTGGAAGTAGGGAGCCCGTCGTGGTCCCGAACCACCTTAAAAACCCCTGTGTCTTATGGTTTGCATTGTGTGATTGTGTGTTCTTTGCTTATCCGTTAAGACGATCATGTGAGATCGGAGAGATTGAGTGAACTTGAATTACTTTGTTAGTTTATTTCCTTCAATCTCGTCAAAGTTGTTAATTCCGCTTAGTAAGTTTTTAAAATTGCCATATCGTGTGGGAGACAATTCAACCCCCCTTCTTATCCGCTCGCCTACCCCGCGGCCAACAATTGGTATCAGAGCCACGACTCTATTTTCTCGAGTCTAACGACCTTTAGAGTGATTCCTGTTGGCGAGTTTCATTTAGCAACATGTCTAGCTTTACTCTTCCTTCTCATTATAATGGAAATAACTACATTTCTTAGAGAAATAGCATGTGTGCTTATCTTGGTTTTAATGAACATGAAAATTGGAAAGTCATATGTGTTGGTCCATATAGACTTCTATCAAATGAAAGAGAATGGAATGACAATGGTGCGGACACACGTCGCTATACACGCCAGTGGATGAGGACACGCCGGGGCCCGGTTAGCTCGCGGAGGACGTGGATGCATCGACCGAGCCATCATCTTTATTTCACATTTGTAGGACATGTTGGACAATTGTGTTATTATAAAGGCTAATGGGCTAGAATAGTGGTCTAGAGCTATTGGGTTTTTCTCTTGAGCTTTAAAAGGGCCAAGTGTGAAAAGGCCCATGGGCTAGGTATGAATGGGTCAAATGGGGTTAAATTTGAACAAATTATGGGATTAGTGTGCTAGGTGTGAAAGGGGCTAAGAGAATGTTGGAAGCTTGGAAAGGGACTTCCCCATTCTTGGTCCAAGAGGGAGGCTGCCATCTACGTAGCTTGACTCCCCTCCCTCCCATTTTCAAAGGAAGGAAGCTTCCTCCCCCTCCCCCTTGGTCCCCCCCCCTCCCCTTGGCCAAGGGGCCGCACCCCCTCTCCCCCCCTCTCTCCCACGTAATTCCCAGCCCCCTACACCTCGCCATTCTCCATATAATGTGGTGTATAATGTCATTTGAAGAGTTAATGAAGTTTTTATGAGAGAAGATTATGTTAAGAGAGTGATTCTCTTCCTCCTCTTGGGTGTGATGCCCTTGATCAAATCCTGTGACGGGATTCTTTTGGGCGTGTGACTCGCCCCCTCTATCCTCTCTATCATCTTTATATCTGGTTCTGTGAAAATTCTCAGTGAAGCTTCTGCAAGTTAAGAAGAAGTTGGCACTGGTTTTGCGTCGATCGGAGCTCTTGATCGTCAGCAACAATTCTTCCCGTGAAGTCGCGCAAATCTGCCCGAGCCTGCTATCTAGATCCACAATTTCCTGATCCCAAATTTCTCCAGATCTACTCCCAAGCTCTCTGGATCTAAGATCCTTATGTGTTGTAGGATTTTTTGTCCCCTTCGCGTTGCCGCTGAGATCGTGTCGTTCTGAGATTGGTGCTGGCCGTGGCGGAGATTCTCGTGGGACTGCACCGACCACCCTATGCAGATCCGACCCAGAAGAAGATGCGACTTCCAGAAGCTGCCCCGCCCTCCTGTTTTCCGATCTGACCAAACCCCTTGGTCATATCATTCTTCTAGATGTCGCCGATGATCTGAAACAAACGGCGCCTCGTTCCGACACCGGGAACTATTTTTTCAGTAATTATTTTCCTTCCTGTGTAGTTCTGTGTGCGTAGAACCTATGGCTGAGAACAGTCGCTGCTGCGCCCAGATCTGGTAAGATCTGATCGCGCCCTTCGGAGCAAGAAATCTTCATGCTGTTGCCGACGTTCTCCAACAAATGGCACTCCAATCGGACGTCGGATCGTGGCGTACCTGCCTCCGCAAGTTTGCTGCGCCAAGTGACCTGCGCGAGCAGAATCAAGCCGGCTTCTAATCGGCTCACCCGATCGACCCCGACTCGCTTCCCTCGCCTCCTGCGAGTGCGGCCCGTCAACCCGGATTCCAGCAACCCCAAATTTACGTTTGTAGCCCTTTACCTCCATGCGTGGAGTGGGCCTCAGGCTCCGAAAGTGTACGGTTATTAAGTGTGTGTATTGGGGTTGTCGGATTCGGCCGAGAATTCTTCCCCACGCGCTAGTCGTGGAGGTACGCGTTTCATTCCACACTCACATTGCTGATTTATTATATTTTCTATCATGTTGCGTTTGTGAGAATAGGGCCGTTAGCTAGTTACAAATTGCCGTGGTTGTGAGTTGTGAGCGCCTGTTCCTTAGCTCCAGTCGAGCACCGAGCTCGGACTGTAGTACCCTAGGCGACAATGGTTCCTTAACCACTGCGATCCCACGTTTCCCTCGCAAGGGACGATCGTCGGGCTAGAGTGAGTTGCTGTTGAGAGACGTCTCCACCCGGAGAACGCAACGGTGGTCAGCCGCTCGACTTACCTTAGTGTGCTAGTGTTGGCCACACTTTTAGTCGATCGTACGTCTTAGCCTGGTCGCGTCGCTCATCCCGCATCAAATTGTTATCAGAGCCAAGTTTTAAGTCTAGGGTCGTCTAAGTCCAAGGTTGCATTGCATCCCAATATTCGGTATATCAAAAGGTGTTATTCGAATGTTAGGTTACGCCTATCGGGAAGGTGATTCACTTGCATAAGAGGATCTTCGGATCTCGGAACTCCGCCAGGTACCGGATCTTGGTTAAGTCTAGGTTCCTCAGTTGCATTAGTTAGTGCATTCCAACCTTTGTATCGTTACATGCCCACCCGGCGAGGTACCCAATACCATTGCCCCGCGTCTATGGCAAACCCACGGGATGCCGCCTCGGGAGACTTTCACTCCTTGCATGAGGCGATGATGGCCATCATGGCCCGATTGGACCAGTCTGAGGCTACCTTTTGGAGCTTCTCCGACAATATGAATGGTCGCCTTTGGGCCATGGAGGAATGCATAGAGTCATCCGACAAGTATGTCCAAGGTCTGGTTGGACGGTTGGATAGATTGTCCCACGGGGACCCTCCAAGAGTGGCCCAGGGCCCACACATACCTACTCGAGCGGTGGCCCAAGTCCAAATCCCTCCCAAGGCCCAGGTCCAACCCACTCCCGTGGCACAGGAGCAGCTCGTACATGCTCCTCAGCCCGCCCCTCACCGAGTCCTTGAACCACAACATCATGACCTTGGTCTCGAAGACTATGGGTCCGATAATGCTTACGAGGGGTATGGTCGACGCCGTCGTGGCTTTCAACAACCGAGGGATGAAGAGGATGATAGTGTGGCGACCCGAGATTCGGATACTGGGAGGAGCCCGATACCATTCGAATCTTGGCCCGCCGCCCACGAGCGGGAGGCTCGGAAGGGCTAAAAATGAGTGTGGAGGTACAAAGAAATAGGAAATAAGACATTATAATTCAATAATTAACAGAAATAAATAAATAACTACAACAGAGTCCAGTCCAACAGAAAGTACAGTCTAAAGCAGTAAAACGTACCACATGCCAAGTGAACACTCGGCCCGGCAAGATGGCAACTAAGAACCTCCGTACAGCACCCTCGAACCTCGAGGAAGAACCGTCGCACTTGAAACGCAGGGGTGAGCCTCCTGTCACTGGCCCAGTAGGGATCCCGCGGAACCCCAACTGAGAACAACGGCGGCACAGAAAGCTATAACTACGAGAGCAACACTAACAGCAGGAGCAGTAAACCCGGTGGTCAGTCGAAACTCGGCGCTACAACTACTCCTACTGTACACGAAAACACGCACCGGTCTCCTAATCGGGGGACAACCAAGCCACGAACTCGACATCCTGATCCCACGGTCAGGAGACGACCAGAACACGAACCGCCCTAGCCACGCTACTCAGAAAATGCCACGACACCTCCGTCGCGGAGGCCTGCCCTCACAAAAGGGCCCGAGCCAAAACCACACGGTATGGGAACACGGTCACGACCTCACTGTCGTGAACACGACGCTGTCTGGGGAAAGGCCCTCGATGACGCTCACCGGAAACCCCACACCTCGACTCCGGGAACACTCCCGAAACCACTCACGAAGTCCCGTCTCGCGGACGGAAACAGAACCCGGGACACGACAACTCACGTCACGTGACAGGAGCACCACCCACTAGAAGAACGACCGGATGCGTCCCCTGACGTCTTACACCGCGTCACAAGTGTCTAGCTACAACGCCCCAGGCGGAGACTCAGACGCACTTAGTAACCAGTAGTACCACAAAACAAGGACTAGTTGGGGTCGCGCCTGCCGGCGCCGTTCGATGCCCCCAACCTCGTGTGCACACTTAGACCATACGCCCTAGGCCTATCCTCTAGCTGGTAATTCCCCCTAATCATGGACTCGACTGTACGTGGGGGCCCTACGGTAACCAGCCTACTCACCGTCTCTCTAGGGTCAGCCGCTCCACCACTCCCAGGTGGGTCAGGACACGCGTGCCGTAAGAAGGCTACTACTAGTGGACGTGTCACAAAACGTGGACACTAAAAATCACGCACGCACCCGTTGCGAGTAACACGGAGTAACAGGTGGCTCAAAACCACCAGACTCTGGACAGCCCACTAGACCTACTAAACCCAACGGCCTTTGAGTCTCAAGACTCGGGGTCAAAACCGTTGCACACGACAACACTGAACCGTCAAGCTGGCCTAATCCCTAGGTCCAAAACCACAATGTGATAACTCACGAGGCAGTTCACAACTGCCGAGACTCATCCCTTGAGGAGGAGGGAACTTTAAGAAACCTCCAGCCCCAAGCTGGGAGACTGGACTCACCGTCCAAGGCCACACGCTTGGCCCACTCGGAAGCCACCTTCCAGAGAAGCAACGACTTGCGGGGAAACCTCACCGCACTCACACCGATACACGGTGACTCGATCTAGCAAGAACACGGAAGCCAGGAACACCAGGGGTCACCCGGACCCACCAAGCCCACGGGCACGCTTATCGAGGTAACACGGTACCTCCAGACACCCCAAAAACATGGTAACAAAATCCACGGGGTGTCCGAGACACTCACGAGGCCAAAGGTCGACCACTGGGTCACAACCGGGTCGACCGGAGACCAACACAACACAATCGAACGCTAGAGGGTCACCCGGACCCTTAAACTCACGTGCACGCTAATCGAGGTAAACGGAACCTCCGGACACCCAAAGACACGGTCACGGAACTCCACGGGGTGTCTGGGACACACACGGCCTAAGGGGAGCACAATCAGCTGTAGACTGCCTGCCCTAGGCAGCCCGGCAGGCCACCCCAAGAACGCGCTACACACGCATAGCGCGTTCAGGCAGAACGCGCTATACATACCTAGCGCGTTCAACAAGATCACGCTATACTTCTATAGCGCGTTCAGAACAGAACGCGCTATAGGCCTATAGCGCGACAACACAGAACGCGCTACTCGCCCCTAGCACGACAAAAACCGCCTTACTGTTTATCTTCCTCGATGAACGCGCCCTATCAGGGGCGGCGCGACCTTCAAGAACGCGCTACCTGAGACTAGCGCGTTCTCAGTCTGAAACTGGAAGAACGGGAAAATGGTGGGAAATCCATTCCACGCCCCATCCACCCCCAGGTGAAGGGGAAACAAAAGGGGAAAACATTCCCCAACCTCTCTAGCACCGAGAAGGCCCATTTAAACCCCAAAAACACGATCAAAACACAAGATTCGGCTAACACACCCAAAAACATGCATTTTCCCCAAATCCCTCGAATAAGCCCGCTCGGCTCACCACGACCTACAAAACTCGCGGGAAATGAAGTACGCGAGTTGAGGGTCCATCTCCCTACCTCCACCGAAGATTTGACGCACCGTGGATGCCGATCCATGAAAAAACGTCATTTAAACCATCGCCGATTCTCGATCCCACGAACTGCCTCGACCATCGTGATCCTCGTCCCGTGAATGTCGCTCCACGTCCCACGAGCCACTCTGCCCCGCCCTCGCCACCTCCGTCGGTCGCCCGGAGTGAGAGGGGGAGAGGAGAGAACGTGAGAGAAGAGAGAGGGAGGGAAGAGAGAAATGAGAGATGGGGAGAGAGGGAAAAAGGAGGTTAATATATAGAAAATCTGGAAATTCTCAAAAATACCGAAAAATAGAATATCACGTTTCCGTGATCCTCGGAACGCACCGATCGCAACGGTACCACTCTCGCCTAGGTGAACGGCTCGGTTCACCCGCAACGAGGTTCCGAAGGCATTACCGAAACACACATCGGGAATCGGAAAACATACGCGGAACGCATTCCGGTCTCCGAAATAGCTCCGGACCGCGCCGATCTGAACACGAAAGATGTCCGAAACATCATTTCGGACACAACGGAGCCAGATACACCGAAAACGCAGATCCGAGACCTGAGAAGAAGGATCGGAAAAATCTGGGGCATTACAGATAGAGTCCTCAGGACCGTGCGAGCTGACCCTCCCACTTTTGACGGGTCCTTGGACCCAAAAGTCTATCTTGATTGGGGGGCCGGCTTGGACCGGTACTTTGAGTGGTTCGAGATGACGGACCACCGGAGAGTCAAGTTCGCTAAAATGAAGCTGTTAGGGCAAGCACAAACTTATTGGTGTAATGTGGAAAGCTTGCTATATCAGTGTCGTGAGGCCCAGGTTGGGTCTTGGGATGATATGAAGGAAGGACTTAGAACCAAGTATCTTCTTGCCACATACCGTTAGAGGCTCATTGATAGGTGGCAGAATCTCAACCAAGGGGATCGGTCCGTGTCCGAGTACATCGTAGAGTATGATGAATATTTTTTGCGATGTGGCGTCTCGGAAGAGAGCACGATGCATGTTTCCCGCTTCCGTCGTGGTCTGCGACCCCACTTTTAGTATGAACTCTTTCGCCGCAATGTGACCACCCTGGAAGCCGCATATCAGGTTGCCCTCGAGTTAGAGCAGTTTGAGTTGGAGTTCTCTCCCGTCCAGCGACCGGGGACCATCTATCTGCGTGGGTTCGACTCTCGGACCACGCCCAATTCTTATAGCCGGTTTCCGGTGGCTCGTCCCCCAGAATCCCAACCCCCTCGCCAGGACCCCACTGCTGTCAGGCCTCTCCCTCTCCCTCCAAGGGACCCTCCCCCTCGCCAACAGGTACCATTCCCCACCCCACACCCCCAGCAGCCCGCATTGCCTGCCCGATCCCAGCTCCCACCACCCCCGGCCCGTCGAGAAGACAAGGGAAAGGGGCCGATGACCGGTGGAGCATCCTCAAGCATAGGGCTGCGTGACCAGTGCTATAGGTGTGCTGGGATTGGCCACTTTGTGGCCAAGTGTCCCACTCGGGACTCATTGGTTATTTCGAACACCCCAGTTCGCGACCCCACACCGGAGTTAGTGCCGGTCAGCTATGAGCCGGATCCAGAACTCGCGGAGGAGTTCTTTGATGAGCTTTTAGAAGAGCACGCTGCCGACCCGGGTACTCAGTCCCAGGGCAATGTGCAATTGGGTGTGATCCTCCCAACCCTCTGAACTCCCATTTAGAAGTCAGTAGGTTCATTTTAGGATGTCTAGGAGTCCACAACTTTGGGTTGCATTATTTGTCTGCGAGTATTTCTATGGTTGTCTAGGTTTGTCTAAGGTCATGTATGAGTCAGTTTTGCTTATACAATTTGTTTGTCGTTCATTTGGAGTTGCATAAAGTCGTGTCCCAATAAAAGGCCAGCCATGCACGTATAAGGGGTTAGCTGATGTTTGGCGACATGCCCATGAGTTCAAAAGGGAGAGTACGTCATGATTAGGGTCATACCTGAACGGTTTCCCCTCGGGGACTGTAAAGAAACTCCAGGCCCGCGATACCCGCCCTTTTCGAGTCAAGAAACAAGTGGGCTCAAATGCGTATGTTATTAAACTACCAGATGACTATGGTGTCAGTTCGACGTTCAATGTTTCAGATCTGGTAGCATATCAAAACCCCGCGGTGATCCCTAGTGAGTTTATGGGCTTTCTCCTCCTATTGTGAGTGACACACCACCCGAGAGTCTACCTCTTCCAGCCTCAACGCAAGCATATAGATTATATACTGGATGAGTAAGTGATCACCACCAGGAACGGAGCCTACCAACACTTCTTTGTGCATTGAAGAGGACGCCCCATGCCAGACGATGCCTTGATCACGCGCGGAGAGCTCAAGCTTCCGGACCCTTACTCGACGGGGTCGAGTTCCTCCCACCCGGGGAGAATTGGTGCGGACACACGCCGCTATACACGCCGGTGGACGAGGACACGCTGGGGCCCGGTTAGCTTGCGGAGAACGTGGACGCATCGGCCGAGCCATCATCTTTATTTCACATTTTAGGCCATGTTGGACCCTATTGTAGTCCATGTTGGACAATTGTGTTATTACAAATGCTAATGGGCTAGAATAGTGGTCTAGAGCTATTGGGCTTTTCTCTTGGGCTTTAAAAGGGCCAAGTGTGAAAAGGCCCATGGGCTAGGTATGAATGGGTCAAATGGGGTTAAATGTGAACAAGTCATGGGATTAGTGTGCTAGGTGTGAAAGGGGCTAAGAGAATGGAGGCTTGGAGACTTGGAAAGGGACTTCCCCCTTCTTGGTCTAAGAGGGAGGCTGCCACCTACGTAGTTTGACTCCCCTCCCTCCCATTTTCAAAGGAAGGAAACTTCCTCCCCCTCCCCCTTGGTCCCCCCCTCTCCCCTTGGTCAAGGGGCCGAACCCCCTCTCCCTCCCCTCTCTCCCACGTAATTCCCAGCCCCCCTACCCCTTGCCATTCTCTATATAATGTGGTGTATAGTGTCATTTGAAGCGTTAATGAAGTTTTTATGAGAGAAGATTATGTTAAGATAGTGATTCTCTTCCTCCTCTTGGGTGTGATGCCCTTGATCAAATGCTGTGACGGGATTCTTTTAGGCGTGTGACTCATCCCCTCTATCCCCCTATCCTCTTCATATCTGGTTCTGCGAAAATTCTCAGTAAAGCTTCTGCAAGTCAGGATGAAGTTGGCCATGGTTTCGCGTCGATCGGAGCTCTGGATCGCCAACAACAATTCTTCCCGTGAAGTCACGCAAATCTGCCCGAGCCTATTGTCCAGATCCTCAGTTTCCTGATCTCGAATTTCTCCAGATCTACTCCCAAGCTCTCTAGATTTGAGATCCTGATGGGTTGTAGGATTTTTTGTCCTCTTCGCGTTGCCACCGAGCTCGTGTCGTTCTGTGATCGGTGCTAGCCGTGGCGGAGATTCTCGTGGGACTGCGCCGACCACCCCATGCAGATCTGACCCAGAAGAAGAGGTGACTTCCAGAAGCTGCCCCACCCTCCTCTTTTCCGATCTGACCAAACCCCTTGGTCATATCCTTCCTCTAGACGTCGCCGACGATCTGCAACAAATGGCGCCTCGTTCCGACACCGGGAACCCTTTTTCTAGTAATTATTTGCCCTCCTATGCAGTTCTATTTGCGCAGAACTTGAGGCTGAGAACAGTCGCTACTGCGCCCAGATCTGGTAAGATCTGATCGCTCCCTTCGGAGTAGAGAATCTTCATACTGTCACCGACGTTCTCCAACAAACGGCACTCCTATCGGACGTTGGATCTTGGCGTATCGGCCTCCGCAAGTTTGCTGTGCCGAGTGACCTGCGCGAGCAGAATCAAGCCGACTTCCAATCGGCTCACCCGATCGGCCCCGACTCGCTTCCCTCGCCTCCTACAAGTGCGGCCCGTCAACCCGGATTCTAGCAACCCGAAATTTACGTTTGTAGCCCTTTACCTCCCTGCGTGGAGTGGGCCTCAGGCTCCGAAAGTGTACGGTTATTAAGTGTGTGTATTGGGGTTGTCGGATTCGGCCGAGAATTCTTCCCCACGCGCTAGTCATGGAGGTACGCGCTTCGTTCCACACTCACATGATTGATTTAGTATATTTTCTATCATGCTACGTTTGTGAGAATAGGGCCGTTAGCTAGTTGTAAATTACCGTGGTTGTGAGTTGTGAGCGCCCGTTCCTTAGCTCCAGTCGAGCACCGAGCTCAGACTGCAGTACCCTAAGCGATAGTGGTTCAGGAACCGCTGCGATCCCACGTTTCCCTCCCAAGGGATGATCGTCGGGCTAGAGTGAGTTGCTGTTGAGAGACGTCTCCACCCGGAGAACGCAACGGTGGTCAGCCGCTCGGCTTACCTTAGTGTGCTAGTGCCGGCTGCACTTTTAGTCAATCGTACGTCTTATCCCGGTCGCGTCGCTCGTCCCGCATTAGACAAGGATGTGAATAAAAATGAAATCAATCTTCGAGCTTTGAGTGTTACAAGGAATATCATAGAGCCTCATGTTCTTTCCCGAATTTCCTCTTGCAGGTCAGCCAAATATTTATGAGATCAACTGGCAAAGTATGAAGCCAATGAAAAGACTTCGCAAGTCGACTCAAGCTTAATGGCCAATGATGAAGAAAGTAAAGAAAGCTCGGAGGTAGAATCCGAAGGTGAGGAAATTTCTTTTGAAGAGTTAATGGATCTTTATGAAGAACTTTTAGCTAGATATAAAAAGGTCAAATCTGAAAATAAGAAATTGATAAAGAAAATTGAAGATGTTGTGATTACTTCTGCTTCATGTGAAAATGTGCATGCTAACCATTCTTGTGAGAATTGTAAAACTTTAGAATCAAAAATTAAAAATCTAGTAGATCGAAATGAAGATTTAGAATCCAAAGTTGAACTATATTCAGATGAGCCTTCTTGTATGACTGAAGAACTTGAAATGGATAGAAAAGTTAATACATCTCTTGATTCTGAAAATGTTTGTCATGAGTTGCGTGAGCAAAATGAACTTTTGTTGTCTAAAATTTTCATGCTTGAGAAAAGTGAAGAATGCTTGAGAAGTAAGCTAGTATCTTTATCTGATGATGAGAAAATATTTAAAAATTTTTTTGATAATAAAATTGACAACAAAAACATCATGATTGAAAATGAAGAGCTTAAAAAGAAATGTGGTGCCATCTGAATTCAAATGTCTTTACTTGAGGGCAGCTTGAAATGTTTTGAAAATTTTGAAAAAGAAAACACGTTGTTGAAATCTGAAAATGAACAATTTCTTGTAAAGATTTCAAAGTTTGTTGAAACTGAAAGAGTTCTAGAAAAGTTTACTGAAAAATTACATTCCATAAATGTTGAAAATAAGGAACTAAAGGAAGAAAATAAAAACTTCAAATATGTGAATTGCTTATTGAATGATAAAGTTTGTGTATGCGAAGAAGAAATCACGAGTGTCGAATTGCATAGTTTTGCTCTTGAAGAAGAAGTGCGAAGTTTAAAAGATGATTTGTCTAGATTTATAAAAGGGAAGAAAATTTAGATAAAGTGTTGGGTGTCAAGGTGAACTTTCAAAAAAAGGGTCTTGGATACACCCCGGTCAACAAAAAGTCTTTTGAATCTAAATTAAAAACTTCTTTTGTTCATACATCCGATATTTCGAGCACTTCTAAAGCACCACCTCCAATTGCACAAAAGAAAATTTCTGAAAATGGTTTTGAGAAAATGAGAAATGTTAACACAAAATCCTTCATGCCAAATAAATCTCAGAAAATAAAATCTAATGTTGAATGCTTCTATTGTGATATGTTTAACCATGAAATGAATGATTGTGTTGTGATGAAAATGGATGATGAAAATGCATACAAAGATAAATATGCTTTCAAGAGAAAAAGAAATATTTCTTGCTTCTATTGTCACAAACTTGGCCATGTGATGGATACTTGTTTTGTCAAACAAATGATGATTTTCGTGCTATAAATGTTAAGTTTAACTTTCAAAGAAAAGTCAGAAATTAACATGTTTCTTATGCTCAAAGATTTACATCCCATAAGAAAAATGTGTTTACAAAAACTCATGCGAACAATGAAAAATCATTCCGTAGACCCACATCTTCTTGTTATTTTAATTGTGGGAAATACGGTCATGTTATGAAAGAATGTTAGTTTTTGAAAATTCATGATTTTTGAAGAGGGGCGATCTCGCGCTACTCCTGAGCGGGGAGGAAGATAACCACGTATCCTTGAAGTATGAACTGCAAGAAGGGAAACAAGTCAGAGGTGCCCAGGGATGAATCCCCGGGGAAGACCCTCCGATGCTTAAGTCAGCGACTGTAGTAGAGCACTGGTGCGAAGGGAGGAGTTAGGAGGAAGATGGGAGCGCGAGATCCCTCTCCACCAAAAGGTGAAGTGGTTCGTGCTCAGGGTTATTGGCTTACCTTCTCACAGGAGGGTTCTTCCAGTTTAAATAATGGCTCGTTGTGTGAATGATCCCAGTAAGCCGAGGAGTTTCGGGGGGGGGGGTTATGTCCTCCTTGCGGGCTCTTTATAGCACGCGGACTCCTGATCTCCCCTATCCCCTTGAGCTCCCAACTTTTAAGGGACACGTAATGGCCGTACAGATAAGCTTCCATCAGTTGGCCCTAGCATGAGGCACTGGCTCAGGAGATGTCTTCTTGAGCGATGAGTGCGTGGTCTGGGCAGAGAATACGGGGGTCCGATGGAGCTTTCCTGATCGAACTGATGCTCGGACTTCCCAACCAGAAGGCCGCCTAGGAAGTGCTTGTTTCGAGTGAGTTATTAGGCTTATCTTTAGTGGGCCCGGGGGCTACCACTTCAAGGAGCTGGGCCTCGTTGGGTCGGGTCGGACCTCGTTTGGTGATGAGGACATCACTCGCGACTCCCTATGGCTTGGCACTTCCCTCCCATCCGGGGGCAGCTAGGAGCCGTCCTTCATCCGGAGTGGATCTTATTATCTATCCCTAGGTCACTGTGTGGTTTTTCCCTTTTATTTGAGTCATTATCATGTACTTTTGTCTTTTATTTGAGTCTTAAAACCTAGGTTTTTAATTAATTGTCCTTAGTTGAGTCACATGAGTAGTTGTGCTTGTTAATGGGCCCATGCCATTGGGCTAGGCCCATGGGCGCACCCCCCCTTCCCCTTGGCTTTTGTGTTAGTGTGTGATATGTCAAGGACCTATGTGTAAAAGGGGTTTTCCCTATAAATAGGGCCCTAACCCCTCCTATTGTGGTTAATGAGATATTGAACAGAAAATTGCCACTTGAGTGCCTCTCTCTCTCCCACTAGTTCTCTCCCTCTCTCTCTAGTTCTCTCCCTCTCTCTAAAATTCGTAATCCCCTCTCTCTCCTCCCTAATCACCTTTCTTTAAGACCCCTCCCCCTTCCCTATACACTCATTCAATTCCCCCTCCAACCCCTAGGTGGAAACCCCTTCCCCTAGGCACCTTTCCACCTTCCAAAGCACCCTTTCACCTTCCCAAGGCATCCCTCCCCCTTCCCCAAACAACCTTCCACCTCCCAAGGGCCCTTTCCCCTCCCCAAGAAGCCCCTTCACCTCCCTAGGTCGACCATACCACCCCCCCCTCCTCCCAAGTTCGCTCCAAGCCACCCCTTCCCTCTTCCCCTCTTGCTAAGGCCGATCCACCACCATCTTCCCCTCTTCTCCTTGCTAGTCTGCAGGTAGCAGAAGAAGGTACGACTTGCAGAAGCTTCCCCGGATTCACACGGCGACATCCAGAGGTGTATCATACCTTTCTGGAAAGGGCGTCCAGTCGTCTTCGCAGGCGAGGTGATCTCGTCCCGTTCCGAGTTTGGGGCTGTCCGGGAGAGCCAATCTCCCCCGACTGCGCAGAGCTCCATCAGCAGAGTTCCTGAAGCCTGTTCAACGCTACACCACGGCCGACGGTGCAAGATTCAAGCCACAAGCTCTTCTACAAATATCTTCCTCCACCGGCCCTCTTTCTGGATCAAGAAGCGGAACTGCGTTCGCCATCCGGAGGTCAGAGTTCTGGTCTTTCTCCCTCGACTGGTCGGGTCTGTCTCCCACAGTGGGCAGTGACCTGCCGCCACTACTCGGCATCCCCCAGTCCACCCCGACCACGGACGGCCTCCCCGTCAGTTTTGCAGCACCGAGGGATTGTCCAAGGTTCCATAAACTCTAACGGCTCGAGATTCGGCATCCGGGAGCGGCCGAGACAACTTCTGCAATCCACCGTCCGTTTCTGGTAGCCGCTGTGACCAGATTCTGCAGCCCGGTTCGTTACTGCACCACGGCTAACCGTGGAGGAATCAGGCTGAATTCGCTTCTTCAAAATTCTTCCTCCATCCGTCCACGACCAGAAGCAAGAAACGGAACGACATTCGGCATCCAGGAGCCAGATTTCCAAATTTTCTCCCACAGTCGCGCGGGTCTGTCTCCTGCAGTCTGCAGCGACCAGGTCCTACTCAACGGCGTCCCCCTGTCCACCCCGACCTCAGAAGGTGTTGCCGTCAGTTTTTCTGTGCAGAAGCTTTGTTCGCGGATCCAGCGACTCTGACGGTTCGTGAATCGGCGTCCAGGAGCGACCGGGGTAACTTCTGCAACAGGCAGACAGAAACAAGGAGTCCCCCGTCCCAGGTTCTGCAACTCTACTCAGATCTCCACTGCGACCACCCACGACGTCAGAATAAATCGAAATAAATCAGGAGCACTCAGGTTCTAGTTACGAGAAGATCCCCTTTGGGCTCGTCATCGGCAAAATTTCGAGCCGAGATCTACAGGGACTACACCAACCGCCTATCAGCATCCACAGCCAGCGGACCTAGTTGGAAGCGGTTGCCCACCGTGAGCTACAAAGCTTTTCTCACCCCCTCGCCTGGCCGGCTTACCGCCCCTCCCTGTGGGAGGTAGTGTTTGTTTGTAATCACTTAATTCCCACCCCCGAGATCACCCTCCTGCGCGAGGTGTAGTGCTTGTACTGTTAAGCAGGTTCGAAGCTTCATCGGCGCAGTGTGCGGGGAACCACACTTCCCCGCTCGCCCTCGTCTCCGACCGGGGTTGGTTTCCTCAAACCAACCAGGTGAGCCTACTACCCTTGCTTCCTTCACTTGTTCATTTAATATCCGTGAAGCTTATCCGTCGGTAGGAGAGTGAGTGCCCGATCCCGGCGCCACCTTTCAGTGTGGTCACCGTGGCTATAAGTGAGCGAGTGATCCCGTGCCCTCAAGGCATCCGGCCACCCTCGTTTGTGGGCGTTCAAACCTTCGGGAGGGATAATTAAAGTGGTGTTGGTCCTCTATCCAACCAGGGGCTATCTCCATCACCTCGACTCGGCATCATCGAGTCACCACGGGAATCGCGTGCGCACGGTGCGTTAGTAGCTTCAACATAGTCTCGGCGCCCTTTGAATGTGATTGCGAATTAGGTCCTAAGTTTGTATTTGCTTGCTGCATTTTCCATAGTGGTGTCACATCAGTTGGTATCAGAGCCAGGTTCTAGACTTGTCTCTACTAAGTCTTGTCCTAGGGCCATAGCATTTGTCACCCAATCATCATGCATACCCCTCGCCGGTCACATGGTCCGAATGACCCCCTCCACATGGACTACATTTTGGATGAGTACCTATACTTTGATGGAAATCCTCATGCCTACCTTAGATGGGAGAATACCATGGAAAGGGAATTTGAGAGTACTTTGGTATTTGGGTCCGAGAGAGTCTGTAGGGCCAAGGCACGACTTCGGGGTCTAGCTAAGAAGATGTGGGAACACAAAGAGAGATTTATAAGAGTTTGGGGGCAGGAACCCATTTACTCATGGAAAGAAATGAAGAGTGAACTTAGAAAGATCTATGCTCCCCGACATTCCCCTACCCACCTGGGAAGCCCTCCCACAACCCCATTTCCGCCCATTCCATCTAGAACCTCCACTAGGACCAACACCTCCCACTACACCCCACCGCCCAAAAGACCCCAAGATTCCCTAGAAGAACTAAGGATTGAGTTTAAGGAAATCTTCACCTCCCTTAGGGCTCAAACTCCAACACCCCAAGTAAGTCCAACTTACACCATCCCATCGCCAAAAGGCCATCCCATTCCCTTAGAGAGCAAGACCCCTACACCACAAAGGGATGAGATTGAGGTTGAGGAATATGAGACCTCCCCCGAGTGGGAAGAAGAATATGAATCACAAAATCAGGGGTTGAGCCACGAAGTTCCCATCCTAAGAGAAGAAAGCGTCATGGCTCACTCCACCCTCACCATTCCAACCCATGTGGACCCCATGTCTACTCCCCCTAGGCCCATGATGGCCACCACCATCCCTCCAAAAACTGATCAACCCAGTCCGTCTCAACCCATCCATCTTCCACTACCAACCCCTATCCAACCCCAACCTAGGCCTCCACTCCTCCCCTTACCAATGTCAAATCAAGTTCCCCTTTACCTCCCACCCCGGGGGTACCACACGCCTACCCTCACCACTCCACCTTCAAAGGACCATCTCACCTCCTTGGTTGAGGAACCCATGACTCCCACCCCCGACATCATAGTGGTGGACACCTTGGAGGAAACCCGTGCCCAAACCAAAGGAAGAACTTCACCTTTTACACCACCCTCTCTAAATAGGAGTGAACTCGTCATAAGTGAGCCCCTGGCTAAATGGCTAGAGGAAAGTCCGGTTCACCCTATCCTGCCCCATGTCTACCCTCCCATGGAACAACACCTCCCCCTAACACCCATCAACATCTCACACACCATAATCCAATCCTTCTACAAGGTTGAGTGTTGGGAAGACTTTGTCAAAGGCCTAAAGTGGCAACTTGAACTGGCTTGTTTGTTAACCATAGGAACAGACCGACCCAAGAACCTTGACCTCATCCACCCATGCATCGGGTCTATCACCTCAGTCTGCACCGTTGGGAGCTACACTAGTGATCTCCTTATCCTTCTTCCCATAGAAGAGGAACCCATCCCAGTCCACTCTCCAACCATCTTGGTCCCTAGGATATTGGCCGATCTACCCACTCACTACACCGGCCCAATCACGTCATTAGAGGAGGATGACCCCCCACCTTTGGTTGACTTTGAGGACCTAGAGTTTCTAGGTAACCCATACCATGACCCATTTGATCCCTTCCTATATCCACCCACCATACTCAACCCCAACATTTTCCTACCACAACCTACCATGATAAACCAAGACTTCCCCTCCCAAGGCCATGAGGACCAAGAGTTCTCTCCCCTAGATGACCCATTCCATCCCTCCCAATGGAAGCCAAAGAACCCATGGGACATAGTCTCATTACCCACCCCCACCCACCTTTTCCTACCCTCACACACCATGACAAACCTAACCCACCCATTTCAAAACTTAGCCCACACCATAGGAGCCATGACCAAGGGTGACATCCACCTAGAAAGTGAGGAATCTACCCATCCCAAGATGTCCACTCTCTGGGACCCCTTTGATCCCCATGAGTGGAAACCCCCAAATCTCACGGATAGGATCATCTTGATAGGAATCCATGTGTCACAATCTTTTGCATCATGTGGACAGGTTAGTCACCTCATTTGTGTCACTCACGCACTAGGACTGATACATGATAGGTTCACATCTGGGTGTCCAGGTCCCCCTTTTGCAGTCAACCGTGTTAGGAAACACTCACATGTCAGAACCCCATATGGATGTCCCAGACCCCCGGCAATGAACACTCCTGTACATGATAGTCTCACCTATGGATGTCCCGGTCCCCCTAGGTCCATCAAAGTCCACATAACACCACTGCATGATAGGTCCACATTTGGTTGTCCAGGACCCCCTTTACCCACTAGTGAGCCTACATCCACAAAGCTGCATGAAAACATTCGCAAACACATCAACAAAAGCAACGAGATTTACAAGAAGTCTGCTGACTCACACCGCCGCCACCAAGAATTCCAAAATGGTGATTTTGTGATGGTGAGAACTGAGAGGTTGTTCCCTGGGAATACTTCAAAGTTGAGGTCGCATGGAGCTGGCCCCTTCCAGGTGCTGAGACGCCTTGGCACCAATGCTTACGTGTTGGACCTCCCTGAAGAGTACGAAGTAAGCCCCACATTCAATGTGGTTGACCTGGTGCCCCACAAGGGCCCCACGGTGACACCCAGTGAGGAACTCCAGCCTTCTCCCTCCTTTGAGAGCGCCCCCACACCTCAGAGAGCTCAACCCCATTTGAGAAATCGGCGCGATAAAGTGGAGCAGATTTTGGATGAACAGGTTACCATCACAAGGAGCAAGGAGTATGAGCGCTACCTGGTCAGGTGGAAAGGACGACCACCCTCGGACGATATCTGGGTAAGCCGGGAGGATCTCCAACAGCTGTCCCCCGATCTCCTTGAGCAGCACCGCAGAAGGGAGGGCCTTTTCTCGACAGAGTCGAGCTTTTTCCAGCCCGGGGGAATTGATGAGGACATCACTCGCGACTCCCTATGGCTTGGCACTTCCCTCCCATCCGGGGGCAGCTAGGAGCCGTCCTTCATCCGGAGTGGATCTTATTATCTATCCCTAGGTCACTGTGTGGTTTTTCCCTTTTATTTGAGTCATTATCATGTACTTTTGTCTTTTATTTGAGTCTTAAAACCTAGGTTTTTAATTAATTGTCCTTAGTTGAGTCACATGAGTAGTTGTGCTTGTTAATGGGCCCATGCCATTGGGCTAGGCCCATGGGCGCACCCCCCCTTCCCCTTGGCTTTTGTGTTAGTGTGTGATATGTCAAGGACCTATGTGTAAAAGGGGTTTTCCCTATAAATAGGGCCCTAACCCCTCCTATTGTGGTTAATGAGATATTGAACAGAAAATTGCCACTTGAGTGCCTCTCTCTCTCCCACTAGTTCTCTCCCTCTCTCTCTAGTTCTCTCCCTCTCTCTAAAATTCGTAATCCCCTCTCTCTCCTCCCTAATCACCTTTCTTTAAGACCCCTCCCCCTTCCCTATACACTCATTCAATTCCCCCTCCAACCCCTAGGTGGAAACCCCTTCCCCTAGGCACCTTTCCACCTTCCAAAGCACCCTTTCACCTTCCCAAGGCATCCCTCCCCCTTCCCCAAACAACCTTCCACCTCCCAAGGGCCCTTTCCCCTCCCCAAGAAGCCCCTTCACCTCCCTAGGTCGACCATACCACCCCCCCCTCCTCCCAAGTTCGCTCCAAGCCACCCCTTCCCTCTTCCCCTCTTGCTAAGGCCGATCCACCACCATCTTCCCCTCTTCTCCTTGCTAGTCTGCAGGTAGCAGAAGAAGGTACGACTTGCAGAAGCTTCCCCGGATTCACACGGCGACATCCAGAGGTGTATCATACCTTTCTGGAAAGGGCGTCCAGTCGTCTTCGCAGGCGAGGTGATCTCGTCCCGTTCCGAGTTTGGGGCTGTTCGGGAGAGCCAATCTCCCCCGACTGCGCAGAGCTCCATCAGCAGAGTTCCTGAAGCCTGTTCAACGCTACACCACGGCCGACGGTGCAAGATTCAAGCCACAAGCTCTTCTACAAATATCTTCCTCCACCGGCCCTCTTTCTGGATCAAGAAGCGGAACTGCGTTCGCCATCCGGAGGTCAGAGTTCTGGTCTTTCTCCCTCGACTGGTCGGGTCTGTCTCCCACAGTGGGCAGTGACCTGCCGCCACTACTCGGCATCCCCCAGTCCACCCCGACCACGGACGGCCTCCCCGTCAGTTTTGCAGCACCGAGGGATTGTCCAAGGTTCCATAAACTCTAACGGCTCGAGATTCGGCATCCGGGAGCGGCCGAGACAACTTCTGCAATCCACCGTCCGTTTCTGGTAGCCGCTGTGACCAGATTCTGCAGCCCGGTTCGTTACTGCACCACGGCTAACCGTGGAGGAATCAGGCTGAATTCGCTTCTTCAAAATTCTTCCTCCATCCGTCCACGACCAGAAGCAAGAAACGGAACGACATTCGGCATCCAGGAGCCAGATTTCCAAATTTTCTCCCACAGTCGCGCGGGTCTGTCTCCTGCAGTCTGCAGCGACCAGGTCCTACTCAACGGCGTCCCCCTGTCCACCCCGACCTCAGAAGGTGTTGCCGTCAGTTTTGCTGTGCAGAAGCTTTGTTCGCGGATCCAGCGACTCTGACGGTTCGTGAATCGGCGTCCAGGAGCGACCGGGGTAACTTCTGCAACAGGCAGACAGAAACAAGGAGTCCCCCGTCCCAGGTTCTGCAGCTCTACTCAGATCTCCACTGCGACCACCCACGACGTCAGAATAAATCGAAATAAATCAGGAGCACTCAGGTTCTAGTTACGAGAAGATCCCCTTTGGGCTCGTCATCGGCAAAATTTCGAGCCGAGATCTACAGGGACTACACCAACCGCCTATCAGCATCCACAGCCAGCGGACCTAGTTGGAAGCGGTTGCCCACCGTGAGCTACAAAGCTTTTCTCACCCCCTCGCCTGGCCGGCTTACCGCCCCTCCCTGTGGGAGGTAGTGTTTGTTTGTAATCACTTAATTCCCACCCCCGAGATCACCCTCCTGCGCGAGGTGTAGTGCTTGTACTGTTAAGCAGGTTCGAAGCTTCATCGGCGCAGTGTGCGGGGAACCACACTTCCCCGCTCGCCCTCGTCTCCGACCGGGGTTGGTTTCCTCAAACCAACCAGGTGAGCCTACTACCCTTGCTTCCTTCACTTGTTCATTTAATATCCGCGAAGCTTATCCGCCGGTAGGAGAGTGAGTGCCCGATCCCGGCGCCACCTTTCAGTGTGGTCACCGTGGCTATAAGTGAGCGAGTGATCCCGTGCCCTCAAGGCATCCGGCCACCCTCGTTTGTGGGCGTTCAAACCTTCGGGAGGGATAATTAAAGTGGTGTTGGTCCTCTATCCAACCAGGGGCTATCTCCATCACCTCGACTCGGCATCATCGAGTCACCACGGGAATCGCGTGCGCACGGTGCGTTAGTAGCTTCAACATAGTCTCGACGCCCTTTGAATGTGATTGCGAATTAGGTCCTAAGTTTGTATTTGCTTGCTGCATTTTCCATAGTGGTGTCACATCATTTGGCCTCTCCGTACGGGCGATTAGATTTTCTCTCTCCACTTGTCCCCCTCCTACTCCCGAGCCAAAATTAGGCTCGATTGAGTAGCATTTGGGCTGGACTTTTCGTGGCGCTAGTTGGGTGGAGATCTCTCTCTTGCAGGGGCCACATGATGCGGCTTGTCCTGAGAATATGCCTGTCATGATGAGTAAAAGAAGGCCCCTCCTCGGGAAATCGGAACGCCGCGCCGCCTCCGGCTAGGGGTTATAAGTATTACGCGTTATTTGCGTCCCTTTATCTCCAAAGTTTAGGGTTTTGCCATCCTTTTCATTTATATAGGGGGCCTCATGCACCGTGAGAGTAGTTCGGAGGAGCAGAGAATCGCAGCGGCTTTCGCGGAGCTAGAAGAGATTACCGCGGCGGTGATCTGTCAACTTCCTTCTCCTCCGGAGTCCTCTGATCCAGAGCTTTCCCCTTCTTCTTCCAGTTCCTCCATCCGTTCAATGGTAGACCAAAATCTTGAGGCCGAGGGGCGACAAAAAGAATAGTCGGAGCCTCTCCGTAGCGAGTTGGGGGGGGCTGAGGGGAGGCGACTGGAGAACCAGTATGGGCTACCGTGACGATTTCAGTTCCTTGCGCCTGAGCCTCATGAGTCTAGTCTGGCCGCTCGTTCTGGCCTCTTTTGTTTCTTCCTTTTGGCCTGGAAGTGTGGCTTTCGCCTGCCCCTCCATTCCTTCGTCGCCGAGTTGCTTCGGTTCTACCGGCTCGCTCCTGTCCAGCTAGTCTCCAATTCTTATACCATCTTCTTCTTCATTTTCCTTTGTGGCCAGTGTGGGGTGAGCACCTCGCTGGACCTCTTCCATTATTTTTTCGAGCTGAAGGAGAATCTTCTTGCGGCGAAGGGCTTCTTCTTCGTCCAGGCGAAACGGAACAGGAGTTGCGTGTCCCTTTCCGTTAAGGACTCCTCTCACAAGGGGTGGAAGACCCAATATTTCTGGGTGGGTGCGTCGACGGTCGGTGTGGTCTGGAATTTCCCGACGGCGCCCAACTTTCACCCGAACATTCGTCCGAAGCAAACAGAGGTCCCCCTGGAGGTGGAGAGGGATGCTGCTATCCTTCTGAAGAATCGTTGGCCGACTGCTGAGTTGGTGACCTCGTCCAACATCGAGGAGTATCTTTCTCGAGCACTGCTACCGACAGGTGAGGATCTCAGGGGCTTGTTCTCTTTCTTGTAGAGTAAGTGCCTTCCTTCTTTCAATTTGCTCTTCTTCGTTTAGACCAGAGGCGAGTGGTTGAGGATGAGGCACCGCCAGTCGAGTTGGAGATCATCGACGGGGATGATACGCCGACTCCGAGCGATCTCCAAGCTTTGGAGGGTTCTTCCCGTGCCCGAGACAAGGGCAAGCGGGTCGCCCGGGATGACGCTTCCGAACGCCGGCGGGTCAAGCATAAGGATCCCGTGGCGAAGCTGCTGGGGGCTTCATTGCAGGCTCTGTCTGTCGAGAAGAAGCGGGCGAGGAAGGTGGAGGTCGCCCGCCCGGCCGAAGAGGCTTCCTTGCCGGCTCTCCCTTCTACAGAGCAGGAAGGGGCCGACAATGAAGGGGTCACGGCCGATGTCGGGGCGCCGTGCGAAGCATAGGGGGCGTCAGACGGAGGAGCCCGGCTCGAGCTGGTCGAGGCTGGAGGGTCGCAGGCTGAAGCGACTCAATCACAGCCGACCGAGGCCGGGGAGGTTCGTGGTGGGGCCGCTCATCCCGAGCCAACCGATGGGGCCCCTGAGACGGGGTTGCTCGGGGGAGGTGCCCCAATCCTGGCCTCTCCGGAGAGGGTTTCTCCTCCCTCGGCCAGTGCCTTCAGCATCCGGGCCTCTCTGTACCGGACGTGCCATTCCATAGCTTCAAGAGCCTTGCCAGAAAAACTCTAGAAGGGTCCCCCTCCACGCTTTTCGGGCAACTTATAGAAGGTGGGCTAGTCTTGGCCCAGCTTGGAGCAGAGGAAGTGGATGCGTACGCTCGGGTGGAGTCGGAGCGGGAGACTCTTTCATGGGCATGTGGTGCGCTCGATCGGAAGGTCGAGCGTTTGACCCTCGATCTTCAGGACCTTTGTCAGGAGGTGGCTCCGCTCCGGGCACAGGTGCAGTCGAGCCAGGAGAAGGCTCGGTCATTGGCAGAGCAGCTGGCCCAGGCCCGTCATATGGTCGATCAGAAGAATGAGCTCCTGGATGCGGAGCGCAGGATTTAGGTCGAGCGCGGTGAGCAATGGAAGGCTGAGCGAGAGGGGCTCGCGGACCGAGTCCGGGGGGCTGAGGATGCACGGGGCGAGGTCGAGAGGAGGCTCTCCGAGTCAGAATAGAGGATAGTCGAGCTTGAGAGGAAGGCAGAGCTGGCGGGGGTAGAAGCTCTCGAGCAACATAGATGCTCAGAGGCTTACCACGCTGCACTTCTTCAGGCTGCCTTCCCTTACTATGAGTCGGGCTACCGTCAGGGCCTTCGGAAGGGCTTCTCCCAGGGCTTCAATCGGGCCATCATAGAGGCTGATGCCCAAGCGAATGGGCTCGTTTTTCCTTCCGGGCAACGCTGTGACTCGGACTGGGGTTCCACCGACTCTTCCCATTATACGTCAAGCGAAGAGGGGGGTTGGGAGTCCTCGAGCTCGTCCGAGCGATCGCCAACTCTAGCAGCCTCGAGAGAGCACGCGACCGAGACAGTTCCCACGCAGGTGGGGTCAGTGCCTGGGTCGGCCGTCGCAGAGAATACTGGGGGCAGATCGTCTGGTGTTGAGGGGGCCTTGTCTACCGAGCCTGGAGATGGGCCCGAGGCTGATGTACAAGCTTTTCCTCTCTTTCCCTTTTGTAGCCGTGTAAGACCTTTTTATTTTTTTTGGAAAGTATAGTAGCGGCAATATTAAGTGCTGAATTGATTATTTCTTACCACTTTTTGTGTGATTCGACTACCGTATCCGTAGTCACCGATTTTCTCTGCAGATATCACGCGTGCCGATCTGTCAGATAACTGACATGGCACTGGCACCTTTCCGTTTTTCCATGCCGCCGTAAATGACTTGCCGCTTCGCGCGTCCCGCTGGGGGAGAATGTTGGGAAATGAGGTAACCATCTCAGGGAAGGCTCCTTTTAGCGTATTTTTAAGGGGAGAGTCATTTAAGGCAATCAGCTCCCCCTTCGGCCTATAAAAGGTCCGAGGGGCGTCTCCTCCTTCTTCCATCGCTTAAGGCCGTCCCTGACGGTTTCTCCTTCTTCCCTTTCCGCGAAGCGTTGTGCTGTCGATCTCAACGGAGCATGGAGAGCGCTTCAGAAGATGATGATGCAGACGGTAGTAGGAGGGGAGCTCCTGCTATTCCAGTTTAGAAGAGGGTTCGACAGCCGATGGTTAGTTTGGGAGAGGGTTCGACATGCGGAAGCATGTCGCCTTCCTGTCCCAGTCCCATCGACGCCATCCTAATTGGGAGGGGGAGCTTTTCAAGCTCCCTTCTCGCCTCAGCCTCCCCCTCCCTCCTCTTTCACTCTTTGGAGGATGCCTGCACCACTAGAGGGTGCTTGCTTTCTGTTCGGCTTCCGTCCTCCTTCCAAAGAGTCGGCAGAGGAGGCCTTCTCTTGTTTTCCCTTTTTCTTCTCTCCTTTTTGGTGCGGACACCCGAGCAGTTGAGCGGTGCGACACGCCGAGCCACCGGTACCGCACACGGAGCATGACTCGAGTCACTTCAGCATCCATCTGGCTCGGAGACAGCCTGGAGACTCCCCCATGAGTCCCGGCATTTATCATATTTAGTTAGACTTTATTTGTGTTTAATGTGTGTTTACTTCATTTTATTCGGTATGTAATTTTGATTGTAAGAGGGGCTTATTTGTAAAAATGGGACCCCTGGGCCCCACAGGACCCCAGGCCCCCTCCCATTGATCCACCTCATCCCTAGGGCCCCATGTGGGGTCGGTCAACCATTCAAATGGTGGCTTCTAGAAGGGTGGGCCAAGTGGGGGACATTGGAATGAAAATGCCAACAATTCCAACCCACCCCCACCTACCATGTCCCCCCTAGCCTCCCTAATCAATGGGCTGCCCCCCCACCCCCTTGTATTTTTAATTTTAATTTTTGTGGATGGTCACATGCAATCCCATCCCTCCATTTCCCATCCCTAGATCCAACGGTTGAGGATTGATTAGACATGTAACCTATATATGCTTGTAATTTTCATTTTTGATGAATTAATGCCATTTGAACTTGGAAAATCCTTGGAGCAGCCTTTGGGCACCCCCCTCTCCCTCTCTCCCTCTCCCCCTTGCAGCTGAGAAGGCTACCTTCTGGAGGTGTGACTCCTCCCTATCGGTTCCGGTCATCATCATCGCCGCCACGAGCCGCCACCGCACCGCCATCGGGATCGCCGGAGTTCTATCTTCAACCGACCACTGCCCCTTCCAAAAACTTCTGCAGTCATCCACGAGCTCCTTTCGATCTGGGATTTTGAGGGGATGTTCCAGAGGTGTCAAGCACGTCCCACAAAATTTGGTTGGTCATAAAGATCCCCTTTGATAATTTTTCATTTTCGCCCAACTTTAATTACCAGATCTGTCTGCTTCCTGTTCTGATTTCCACCTTTCCTAAGTTTCACATCTCCGACCCATCTTTTGATTTTTTCTGGAGCTCCCAATTTTACTGGGAGTTTCATCCATCAACCCCTCCACCCACGAGTTTTCTTGATTTTTGAGAAGCCCTCCACCTATTTTTAAAAATTCATTCTCAGAGCTAGCTACAATGCTGTCCACCTGTTTCCAGATCCGATCACCTTCCAGTAAACAAATCATAACAAATCACAGCCACCTCCAATCAGTCCACAAAAAATATCCCCATTTTCCTTGTTCGAAATCCTACAACTTTCGTGGAGAGCTTAGGAGCTGAATCGGCCACCTACCTTGTGGTCAATGGCAGTTCTTAGACAACTCACCTGCAGATCTGAGGTTTCGGATACTGTACAATAGGAGCTTGTAAATTCAGTAAAGTCCAGATCCTACCAGATCCAGCAGCTCTCTCTGGGCCTAGATCTAAGTATTTCAAGAGAGCTTTCCAGCGATAGCTCATGCGCCCCGATCCGACGTCGGTATTGATCGTAGTGGCCATTCTCGTCGGAGCGCGCGTCGGATGACAGAACCAGAAATCTATGGGCAGCTAGTTCACGAATTGGGAATCGAGGCCGATCGACCCCCGATCGGTGTTTCCGGCCGACCGCCGTCCGTGGAGGCGCGCCACTAGGGGTCCCCATCACAACGGGTCCCACCCCCGCAGATCCAGAGGACAGCACTGTCCGTGGGCCCCACGGACCCGTAGAATCCGCCGTTCGGAAAGCACGAAAACGAGGAGTTCGGCAACGCCGGGCGACATCAAGATGCTGCCCGTCAACCCGATTTGCGTGATTCCCGGGCCCCACATGTGACCTTTTACCTCCCTGCGTGGAGTGGGTCAAATTATTGTACTGTTGTAATATTGTTAACCGGGAGTCCGTGAATTGGCCGGGGTTGTCTTTGCCACGCCGGGTGCGTGGAGGTAAAGGTCTCAACTTCTCGGCATTCGCTTGCTAGTTTAGTATATGGTCTTTTGCCGCTGCCTAGAGCGATAGGTACTAGCCCGTGAGTCCATGTCAGCGCTGTGAGTGTGAGAGTGACCCGTCCCGTGACTCGATCCAAGTCCGGAAGTGAGTCGACTACCCGTGAACTCTGCCGGTTCTTCAACCGCGCATGATCCGCGTTTCCCTCGCTTGGGATGACGAGTGAGCTTGCGTTTCTGTTAGCGACGTATAGCCCATAGGAGCTCTCCGTGTCGGGCCTAGTGTCTCTCCCATCATGTGTTGCTGGTCGTGTCCGCATCTAGAGTCCAAGGTTCATACCACGTAGAGTCGGTCCCCGTGTCCGTCCCGCATCATTTTTTTTGTTGTCCTTCCAATCCCTCTGGCACCTTTCCTCCGAGCTTCTCGAGCCAACGGGGCCGGCTATCCCTTATCCGAGCCAGTTTCCGTACGAGGCAGAGTCAGTGGCTGGACGTAGGAGTGCCTACCGGGTTGGCCGAGCGTTTCGCTCGCGTCATAGTACCAGTGGATGTAATTTTTTGTTGTACATGCACATTGTATTGGCTACGGCCTAATTGATGTACACTAGAGTTTAATGAAAAGAGAAGAATGTTTTTTCCACTTTACTTACATGTATGTGCTCCATGTCCGAGGGATGGGTGTTCCTTCCATGGTGGACAGTCGATACGCCCCTTTCCCGAGCGTCTCGACCACTCGATAGGGGCCTTCCCAGGTAGGGGCTAGCTTCCCTGCCGCCTCCAGTGGTCGAGAGGCTTCGACCTTTCTCAGGACGAAGTCCCCTGGCTGGAAGTGTCTGTCTCGGACTCTGGAGTTGTAGTATCGAGTGATGCGCCGTTGGTATTCCATTGCTCGGATCTTTGCAATCTCTCAAATCTCGTCCGCTAAGTCGAGGTTTTCTAGCAGTTTCTGCTCGTTCACCTCGGGTACGAAGTGGACAACTCGGAGAGAGGGATTGCCGACCTCCAACGGAACCACGACTTCCGTGCCATACACCAGCTGAAAAGGTGTTTCACCGGTGGCCGTTCTCGGAGTAGTTCAGTGCGACCATAGTACGCTCGGTAGTTTCTCGAGCCAACTTCCCTTGGCCTTGCCGAGCCTGGTTTTGATGCCTTTTAAGATAGTTTTGTTGGCATTCTCGACTAGTCCATTGGCTTGAGGGTGGGCTACCAAAGTGAAGTGGCTGCGAATGTTTAGGTCGGCACATTTATCTCTGAAATAATGAGAATCAAATTGCCGACCATTATCACTCACTATCACTCGGGGGACACCGCAGCGACAAATGATCAACTTCCAAACAAAACTCCATACGACTGACTCGGTGATCCTGGTGGTGGCCTCGACTTCGATCCATTTGGTGAAGTAGTCGATGGCGATGATGACGAACTTCTTCTGAGCTTGAGCCGTGGGAAATGGCCTGAGAATATCTATTCCCCACCGAGCGAAGAGGTATGGCTCGGCAAGGGTGATGAGCTCCGTGGCGGGCTGGTGGATCAGATGGTCGAAGCGCTGACATCGGTCGCACTTCTGCACATAGGTAGTGCAGTCACGCTGGAGAGTGGGCCACCAATAACCCTGCTGAAGCAAGATCGTAGCGAGCGATCTTCCTCCTTGGTGCGCGCCCTAGATGCCTTCGTGTACTTCCTGAACCGCTCGGCTGGCTTCGTCAGCGCTGATGCACTTGAGGAGGGGACCGGAGAAAGATCTGCGGTACAAGTCATCAGCCAGTATGACAAAACGCCGAGCTTGGTACTTGAGTTTCCGAGCCTCCCGAGGGTCGGGGGGCTCTTGAGAATCCCGAAACCAGGATATATAGGAGGTCCGCCAGTCGCTCGGGGGTGCCGGGTCAACGGTCATAAGCTCAGATTCGATGCTCGGTCGCTCGAGCTCTTCGAGGAAGACCGATCGTGTACCTTCGGAGTTGAGGGAGGAGGCCAGGCGAGAGAGGGCGTCTGCTCAAGAATTTTCCTCCCGGTCTATCCGGACTACCTCAAATCTCTCAAAGAGTTGGGCCATCCTCTTGACCACTTGGAGGTACTTGATCGTTTATCCTTCTCGAGCTTCGTAATCACCGTTAACCTGGCTAGCGACCAGTTGGGAGTCGGTGTGAATCCTGACTCACTCGGCTCCCAGTCGTCGAACCATCCTGGCCCCTGAGATAAGGGCTTCGTACTCAGAGGCGTTGTTGGACGCCTGGAAGTTGAATTTCAAGGCGTACCGTAGCTCCGCTCCTTCGGGGGACTTGAGAAGGATACCAGCACCGCTTCCAGCTGAGTTGGAGGACCCATCGACGAACAGGTCCCAGGTGGGACCGTGCGTAGGTGATGTGACACAACCCCTTGGACCTGAAAATTTGCAAGCAATCGAACCGAACGGCTGACCCACTCAAGTGAACTCACTCGCGTCGCGCACACCCGGGTCCGTAAGTGGACCGGTGATAGCGGTGAGGGTCCGAGGATGGACCTCGCCTTTCCGGAGGTTTGACTAGCTTGGGCTGTACCCCCTAAGGGTCTGGGATGCCCCAATTCCATGGGCGACCAGCACGCCAAGGGCGTGTGATGTAGTGGCTCTCTCTCAACTCGCTCCGCGGTGGCACTCAAATTGATGATATTTTGAGATCGGGCGCTCACTCACCGACCGACGGCACTAAGCAGCAATACTAAACAAGCAAAGCAATTCCAGTAGAGTAGGGCAACCCGAGGCTCACCTGATCGGTGTGAAGACACCGATCCCGGTTGGAGACGAGGGCGAGCGGGGAAGTGTGGGTTCCCCGCACACTGCGCCGATGAAGCTTGATCCCTGTTTAAATTATACAACCACTACGCCTCACACAGGAGGGTGGACTTGGGGTGGAGATATCAGTATTACAATGCAAACATTACCTCCACGCAGGGAGGGGCGTTAAGCCAGCCAGGCGGGGAGGGGAGATTCGCTCGAATCGCGCCGACAGAGCACCCGGCCGAATCTGGCCGGGTCTGGGCAGCAAGATAGGGTGTCGATGTAGTTGCCGCTGTGAGCTCTCCTGGACTCAGAACTTGATGAGACTTACGCCAAAATGTTTCTGACATACCCAGGTACAACTGTGATTTTTTGTGGGTGGTCCCGAAGTCGGCGCCGGCGGGGACGGGCTATGGAACAGGTCCCTTGCGTGCAGAAGCAGACTGTTCCCAGGGGTAGCAGCAGATGGCCGAAGTCACCACGGTGGCTCCCGAAGTCCGAATGAGGCAAGACCAAGTCGAGGACGTCCGTGGATGAGTCTTCTTCGAGCAGCAACCAAGAACAGCACAAGAGGATGTCGGGGCGGTGAGGAGGAGTCTGTTGAGTGAGGCACTATTGGGGTAGGACCTAAACAGACTGTCTGCGCGCCCGGGGGAGAAAAAATGGAAAAGGCACTTCCTGATGCCGAACGGGATGCCGCTTGTTGGTGGTGGTGGATGCCGCGTGGCTACAGCTCTCGGTCAAGTGGTGCCTCTATAAGTTGAAAGATGTGGCTGTGGGAGCTTCTGCACTGCAGCTCAGGTCTAGGTTCTGGTCCTTGTTGCGCAGTTGGACGAGAAAGGGCACCATGAACTGTAGCGAAGTCGGAATGAGATGATTCCACCTTGCTTGCGAAGAAGACTCGCAGACCTTTCCGTCGATGTAGGCCACGCTCCCAGGAGCTCCGGGATGAGGTCGTGGGCGGCGCTGCAACAGGGGGGGCGGTTCTGCAGAAGTGCAGCTGCTCACTAGTATATAGAAAATGGAGTAGATGGGGTGGGAGATGGGGTGGATGTGTGGGGGGGGGCGACCCCGGGCTGTGGGGGGGTCTGATATAGGGTTATCTAAGGTGTGGGAGGGGCAAAATGGGGGCTGGAAGATGGTCTAGCAGGTGGAGGAAGGGGGAGCTACGAATTTGGGTTGGGATAGAGAGAGAGGGAGATCTCTCTCCTTTGGTTTGAATGAGAGGTTAATGGGGTTTAATGTTGCTTTGGGAAGGGGAAGGGTTGTGTTGGGGATAGGAAGGGGTGCTTGGGAGAAGGGATTCTCCCTTGGGAAAATGAAAGGTTGTATGGGGAAGGGGAAAGGTTGCTTGGGAGGAGGGAGAGGTGCCTAGGAGAAAGGGATTCCACCTAGGGGTTGGAGGGGACTTAAATGGGAGGTATGAGGAAGGGGGAGGGGTCTTAATTAGAGGTGAATAGGGAGGAGAGAGAGTGAATTTCGAATTTGGGGTGGGGAGGAGAGAGAATGGGATTCGCCCCCTTTAGAGAGAGTGAGAAGAAGAGAGAGAGAGAGCTAGAGAGAGAGAGAGCTAGAGGGAGAGAGAGAAGCACAAATCTTGTGGCAACTTTTTTTTATCAAATCTTCATTAGCTTACAAATGAGGGATTGGGGTCCTATTTATAGGAACCCCACAATTTAACTTAAGTCCCTAACTTTTAGACTTCTAACACTAAACCAAGGGGAAGGGGGTGCCCCTGGGTCTAGCCCATATAATTGGGCCCAATAACACACATAATGACTTAAGACTTAGGTAAATAGCTACCTAACCTAGGTATTGGACTCAAATAAAAGGAAAAGGACATGATAAGAAAATAAAACTTACATCATATGACTCGAAATAAAGTGGTGAACAAGATGTAGCATAGGTGGCGAGCATCGGGATCCTCGATCATATGAAAGTGCCGGTGATGTCCTCATCATACCCCGGGGGTGCGGAAAACTCGACTCCGTCGAGTATGGGCCCACCAGGGAAGTGGTCCTCTTAAATAGCTCAGAGTGAACCTCAACCTCCAAACTCAACCCTGCGTCCGCAACCAGGGGACGATCCTTCATCCTCTCGAGGTGGCTCAGGCGCACCCTCTTGCTGGCGATGGAACCCTGCTTGCCTAGTATTGCCTCCGTGTGCACACGTCGGGTTCTCAGGCCGATTTTTGGTGGCTCTCCGAGGGTGTCCCTCTCAAAGGAAGATAAAGGCTCGAGGCACTCACTAGGATCCACCGCGGTGCCCATATAGGGTGCCGGATCCGCCACGTGGAAAATGGGGTGAATCCCAAAACCCATTAGTAAGTCCAACCCGATGGCCGGGTTGCCAAAGTCACTCGAAACTTGGGAAGGTCCAAGTCCTCGTGCCCTCGAATTGGAGGTGACCCTAGGGTAGAGCCACTCCAATGCCATCATCACCAGATTGCCTACTTGGAATTCCAAGTGGCGCTCGCGAGCTCTTGTCCGCTCTTTGTGAACCTCACCGTTCGTCAAGAATTGCTTGCGTGTATGCTCATGACATGCATCATAATGCGGTGAGTGGGTGTGAAAGAGGATAGCATGTAAAGGTGGACCGGGGCAACCGTAAATTGACCTATCATTCTGTGATGCCATGTGGACCTTGATGAACTTGGGTGGACCGGGGCAGCCACAAGTGGCCCTATCATGCATGGGCTGCATAACAATGGTTGGAGGGTCATGGTATCTGTAGGGAAACCTATCACTCAAAGTGGTGATGAATGCCGGGGGACCCGGACACCCGTAGAGGCTCCTAACATGTATATGATCAATGATGAATGATGGAGGACCAGCACATCTAAATGTGAGCCAGTCCTGCATTGGGCCTAAAGTGTGTGTGACATGTATGAGATGACTGGGCTTACTAGCCCTACCAAATGATGCAAAATGTAGTGGCACATGCATTCCCATCAAAATGGCTCCTTCTATGTGTATGGCTTGGTGTGAGAGTTTCCACTCATAGGGGTCAAAGGGGTCTAGGAAAATGGAGTGGGCTTGGTCCAATAAGGTTGGATGGGGTAGGGACAGGTTGGTGGTGAGTAAGGTGGGTGGGTATAGGAAGGGATCGAAGGGGTCATGGTAAGGGTCACCTAAGGAGAGGAACTCTAGGTCCTTTTGGTCCTCACAACCCCTTGATGGTGGATTCTCCTCCTCTAGTAAAGTGATCGGGCCAAAGTTTTTGGTGGAATGGTCGGCCATGAATGGAGGGCTGGTTGTTCTACCCGAGATAAGCAACTCAAGTTTGTGGATAGCATCAGGCTCATCGGGTGTAGGGAGGAGTAAAAGAAGGTCACTAGTGTAGCAACTCACAGTGTAAATGGAGGAGATGGATCCGACACATAGGCGTAGGAGGTCAAGGCTCCTAGGTCGGTCGGCTACTATAGTCAACATGCCAGTTAGCTCTATTTGCCAAGCTATACCCTTAAGAAGATCCCCTAATGTTTCCACTTGATAGGATGATTGGATTGTGGTGTGATAGGTGGATAAGGGTACTATGGGGAGGTGTTATTCCATGGAAGGGTAAGCATGGGGCAGGATAGGGTGAGCCCGGTTTTCCACAAGCCATCTAATCAAGGGTCCACTTATGATAAATTCACTCCAAATTGGCGGGGGTGGCATAAAAGGTGAAATTTCTTTCTCGTTTTGGCCATGAATTCCCTCCAAGATGGGGAGTGGTTTTGGGGTGTTCCCTACTTGGGGCTCGGATGTGGAGGTCATGGTTTCTTCTACCAAGGGGGTGAGTAGGTCCTTTGTGGGTGGGGTGATGATGACTGGTATGTGGTGCTCTTTGGGTGGGGGGTAATGGGGGACTTGGGATAGAAGGGGGAGGGGTAGTAGTGGAGGCCTAGGTTGGGCATCTTGCAACTCATAGGATAGGGTGCACCCAATTTGGCTCAGTGGGTTGTCTTTGGGAAGGAATGAGTTCTCTTGACTCAATCAGGCTTCATATTCTTCTTCCCAATCTAGTGGAGCCTCATAGCCTTCGGTCACCTCCTTAAGTTCCTTTTGGAAAGGGGTGGAAGGAGGATTCTTGGAAGTTTGTGGGGTGTGGGTTTGATGGAGAATTTTGGGTTGGGTGGTGGAGAAAGAAGGAGTGGGAGTGCTCATCGTGATGGAGACATCACCTCCCATTGCATCCGGCATGGTCTAGTTATTTAATTTTGAGTCATATGTAATTTTTATTTGAGTCATGTTCCTAGGTCTTATGTTTATTTCCCTAAGTTTGAGTGTCATTAGGTTGTCTAGTTAGCTATTGGGCCCAATTCATTGGGCTTTGCCCAAGGACTCCCCCCTACCCCCTCGGTTATTTGTCATTGAGTCATTTGTCAGGGACTTTTGTAGAAATGTGGGTTTCCTATATATAGGACCCCATTTCCCCCATTTCAACTTAATGAATCAATGAATGAAAAAACTTGCCATTTTGAGAGTTTACACTTCTTATCTAGTGGAGAGATTCCATTTTTTGGGTGAGAAACCCTAGGGGAGAGATTCCCCACCCTTCCCTCTCTTAATCTCTCTTTTTCACTCCACTTTCTCTCTCCTCAACACCCAAATTCGAATTTTCTTCTCTCTCCTCCCTTCCCAACCACCTCCACTCCCCACCTACCCCATTTAAGCCTCTTCCCATTCCCCACAACCCTCATCAATACTCCACCCCTTCCCAAGACCCCCTCCACCAATCCTCTCCTCACCATCCAACCCCCAACTACCCCTCCCACTTTCCCAAGCACCCTTCCCACTACCCCAAGCACCCCGTCCCTTCCCCAACACAACCCCCCCATTCCCAAGACAAAAAATTAACCCCACCCTTAAACCTATTTTCGAATATCCTTTCCCTCTCTCCATTCCAACCAAATTCGCAGCCCCCACTACCACCATCTATTGGACCCTCTTCCAGACCTTATTCTCCACCTCCCACACCTTAGAACACCCCCTCCAAGACCCCCTTACAACCAGGGGTCACTCCCACACTCATCTACCCCCTTCCCCTTCTTCTTTATTGGTCATTGGAAGCTACTTCGACGTTGCAGTTTGCTGTCCAAGAGGTTACAGATGAACCAGAAACTTGCAGCGGCCACCACGACTTCCTCCGAATGAGTTTGAAGACCCAAGAGCCATCGTCGGAAGCATCTACCAGTCTCCTTCGCAATAGAAGTGGTTTCATCTTCTTCCGATCTCCGAGCCGTCCAGGAGGTCCATTCTCCCACAACTGCGCAGTTCTGCCTCGGCTGAGGACCTGAGCCAGATTAGAAGCTCTGCCACGACGAACCCCTAAGGAATCAGTCCACGAGTTCTTCTTCAAAGTTCTTCATCGCCTAGTCTACTTCCAGAATCAAGAAACAGAACTTCATTCGGCATTCGTGATCCAGAGTTCTCATTTTTCTCCCTCAGCTACGTAGATCTGCTACTCATAGTCTGCTCCGACCAGTCAACAGTGTTCAGAGTTCCCTGGTCTTCTCCGGCATTGTCTGGCCTCTCCGTCAGTTTTTTTGCGAAGAGGATTCGTCCAAAATTCCAACGACTCTGACGGTGCTTGATTCCGAGTTCGGGAGCTGCCGGTACATCCTCTGCAACCTGCTATTACTGCGTCGATCTGCCCCCTGCAGAGGTTCTAAGCCAGAGAAAACGCTTCACCACGACGAACCCAAGAGGAACCAGGCCACGAGCTCTTCTACAAAGTTCTTCTCCTTCCTGTATACTTTTGGAATCAAGAAGCGGAATCCCGTTCGGCATCCGTTAGCAGAAGTTATCAATTTTATTCCTCGACAGTGCGACTCTACTTCCCCACAGTCTGCACTGACCTCCCCTCACTCTTCTAGATCCACTGTTCTTCCCCGGCATCGTTTGGCGTCCCCGTTTGTTCTGCTGCAAAGAGAACCCGTCCACA
The DNA here is from genome assembly GCA_022559845.1 of Amorphophallus konjac. Lineage (NCBI taxonomy): Eukaryota > Viridiplantae > Streptophyta > Magnoliopsida > Alismatales > Araceae > Amorphophallus > Amorphophallus konjac. The sequence continues at coordinate 400,298,813 of CM040118.1, forward strand.
GTTTCAACGGTTTTGGCGGCACCTAATTTGGAGTTTGGGAGCGGCCGGGGAAACCTCTTCTTCCTGCTGTTAGTAACCAGTTGCTGTCAGTCTGGGAATCAGCGACCCTGTTTGAGCTCCTGCCCAGGCCAGCAGCGACCCCAGAAGAATTCGGCAAAATTCAGAGGCACTCCAGTTCCAGTAACGAAGATTTTCTCACTGGTATCGTCCTCGGAAAAATTCCTGATCAAGTTCTGCAGCCACAGTACCGACTGTCTATCTACAATTTCCGAGAGAAGGCAGATTCGGCATCTTCACTTCATCATCGTTTTAGCCCTAGTTTTCCCCACCCCGCTTGGCCGGCTGAAGGCCCCTCCCTGCGTGGAGGTAGTTTGATTGTAATCCATTAACCCCCACCCCAAGATCCCCCTCCTGCGAGAGGTGTAGTGTTGTAATTTGATTTGATCAGGTCAAGCTACCCCGGCGCGGCGTGTGGGGAACCCACCCTTCCCCGCTCGCCCTCGTCTCCGAGCGGGACCGGTTTCTTCAAACCGGTCGAGTAAGTGCTCTATAACCTTGCTCTAATTCATGCTTGTTCTTTCAATATTAGTTCATAGTTCCGCTGGCCGTGAGAGTGAGAGCTCGATCCTCAAGCCCCGTTGCTTTGAGTGATCACCGTGGGAAGAGAGAGTAACCCGGTGCCTTTGGCACTTTGTCGGCCCCATTGAATTGGGCATCCACAACCTTTGGGATTCAAATCTTGGCCTTGCTGGCCCTCTACCAGCAAGGGCCCAACCCCTCAACCTCACCTTGGCATTGCCAAGTTACCCCGGGTCTTGGTGAGCAACGGGTGAGCAGTCGTCGACATCGGTCCGTTTGATTGCAATTGTGCTTGTTTGTTTAAGTCCTAGGTTGTGTCACATCAATTGGTATCAGAGCAAGTTCACAACTTGTCTCTCTACAAGTTGGTCCTAGGGCATGTTTATGCATTTAGAATCCTCGGTTGCATCTCCCATGTCCACTAGAATGGCCACTTCATACCCGTCATATCCATCCCCGTCAACTTTCCCAAGAAGCCCAAATCCTCATGGAAGCTCCATTGCCAACAAAGTGGGTAGCAACACCTCTATCATAGAAGCCATACCTAATGTCCTTAATCGGCTTGAAGATATCATGTCTCGACTCGACCGACTTGAAGGAAATAGCCGTGCACCAAGAGTGAATGAGAGTGACCTTTGGGGAAATCTAGAAACCATATTTTTAGAACACTTGAAAATCAAAACCCCCGCCTTTGATGGATCCAACAGCCCAAGCCTTTACCTAGATTGGGAGATTTCCATGGACCAATTCTTTAAAAGTTGCCCCTTGAACGAAGGAAGAAGAATGAGGCTAGCCAAGGCACACCTCTCCAAACAAGCTAAAACTCATTGGTTAGTTGTGGAAGGTTTGAGAAAGATCCGTAGGGAGGCCCCAATTAGCACTTGGGATGAGATGAAGACTGAGCTTAGAAAAACCTACACCCTCCAACCCTCTCCCTCCTACTCAAATCACCAAAGTCTAAGGAGCACTTCAACTCCACCCGATCAATCCCAGACCCCAATCACCCATTCCCCACCACTTCCCATCTCTCCTACCCCAACCACTACATTTACACCCCACCTCCAAGTCCACACCACAACCATAGGTCCCCATACCCAATTGGGCCCCATGGCCAACTCTCCACCTAGGCCCATGGTAACCCTCACCACTACCTCTCCATCACCCCCAAAAGGGGACACTCCTCCCAAAACCAATCAACCCAAACCCCTTCAACCCACCCATCTTCCTCTCCCTACCCCAATCCAACTCCCACCAAAGCCTCCATTACTACCCTTACCTATCCTAACCCAAGTTTCCCACTACCTACCACCCCGGATACACCATGCCCCAATCATAATCACACCCTCAAAAGCCCCTCTCACCTCCTTGGAAGAAGAACCCATACCCGATCTAATAGTGGTGAACACCCCAAACCCACTCCCTACCTTGGAGGAAACCCATGACCAAGAAGAAGAAGAAGCATCACATGGTGACCTTCATGTTACACCACCCTCTCTAGTTAGGACCAAACTCATCTTAGAGGAACCCCTTATTAGTTGGCTAAAGAAGAGCCCAATAAGAGAGATCACGGCCCACGATTGCCTTCCCATAAAGGAAAATCTTCCCATAGTGCACATCTTCTCCTATCACACCATAATCCAAACATCCTACCAAGTGGAAACCTTAGAGGACCTTCTCAAGGGCTTAGCTTGGCAATATGAGTTGACAGGCTTGTTGACCCCCATGGCCCACCAATCTAGGAGCCTTGACCTCCTACACCTTTGTGTCGGGTCTATCACCTCGGTTTGCACCATTGGATGCTACACTAGTGACCTCCTTCTATTCCTCCCCACACCCGAGGAGCCCGACCTTCTCCTCAATTTGGAGCTTCTTATACCAGGTGGAAAGTCAAGCCCTTCCCTCATGGTCGACTCACTCACAAAGAACTTCGGCCCAATTATCTCATTAGTGGAGGATGACCCACCACCACTTGAGGATCTTGAGGACATAGGACCCCTCCCCCTCGATAACCCTTTTTATGATCCCTTTGATCCCTTCCAATGGGGCTCAAAGAACCCATGGGACCCAACCACCTTATCCACCACCCACCTTTCCCTATCCCAACCCACCATGTTTGATCCAATCCACCTCATCCATGACCCGGGTTACACCTTGGGAGCCATGACCTTGGGCCACATATCCCTAGGTAATAAGGTTGTGCCCCACCCCATGACGACCACCTTCTTAGATCCATTCGATCCTTTCCAATGGGAGTTCAAAGGTTGTCCCACACCTATACACATGGAAGTCACCTTTGGGAAAAATATGCATGTGTCTAGGCTTACCAAACCCCTTGGCATGAACACTATGTTGGGTCCATTCATTCATATCACCCACATGTCAAGTAGAAAGTATGAGTGGTCCATATTCGGATGTCATGGTCCACCCTCATTCATCATGGGTCTTAAGCATGTCAAAGGCATCTATGGATGTCCGGGTCCCCCGATATTTATCACTAATTTACATGATAGGGCCACCTACGGGTGCCCCGACCCACCTAGGCTGACCAAAGACTACACTGCCTCATTACATGATAGGTCTACTTTTGGTTGCCCAGGTTCACCCATCACCCCTAGAATGTCTGCATTCACAACATTGCATGATGAGATCCGCAAGCACATTAGCAAGAAGAATGTGACTGATAAAAGGTTGGCCGACTCTCATCGGCGTCACCAAGAATTCCACATGGGTGACTTTATGATGGTGAGGAAGGAGAGGCTCTCCCCGGGAGTCATCTCCAAATTGAGGCTATGTGGGGCTGGTCCCTTCCAGGTCCTGAGGCGCATTGGCACTAATGCCTATGAGTTAGATCTCCCTGAGGAGTATGGGATAAGTCCCACATTCAGTGTCGCCGACCTAGTGCCATCCAAGGGACCCACGGTGGTATCTAGTGAGGATATTGAGCCTATTCCCTCCGTTGAGAGAGCACCCACCCGAGAGGAGAGTCCACCAGCCAAGAGAGCCCAGCGTGAGCGTATTGAACGAATATTGGATGAACACGTCACTACCACCAGGAGCAAGGTATACAAGCACTATCTCGGCCGGTGGATGGAACGGTCTCGTTCGGAAGACTTGAGGACAGTACCACTTCTACACCCTCCAAGGAGGGAAGGACACTTACTCGACAGAGTCGAGTTCTCCGCACCCCGAGAGTATGATGGAGACATCACCTCCCATTGCATCCGGCATAGTCTAGTTATTTAATTTTGAGTCCTATGTAATTTTTATTTGAGTCATGTTCCTAGGTCTTATGTTTATTTCCCTAAGTTTGAGTGTCATTCGGTTGTCTAGTTAGCTATTGGGCCCAATTCATTGGACTTTGGCCAAGGGCTCCCCCCTACCCCCTCGGTTATTTGTCATTGAGTCATTTGTCAGGGACTTTTGTAGAAATGTGGGTTTCCTATATATAGGACCCCATTTCCCCCATTTCAACTTAATGAATCAATGAATGAAAAAACTTGCCATTTTGAGAGTTTACACTTCTTATCTAGTGGAGAGATTCCATTTTTTGGGTGAGAAACCCTAGGGGAGAGATTCCCCACCCTTCCCTCTCTTAATCTCTCTTTTTCACTCCACTTTCTCTCTCCTCAACACCCAAATTCAAATTTTCTTCTCTCTCCTCCCTTCCCAACCACCTCCACTCCCCACCTACCCCATTTAAGCCTCTTCCCATTCCCCACAACCCTCATCAATACTCCACCCCTTCCCAAGACCCCCTCCACCAATCCTCTCCTCACCATCCAACCCCCAACTACCCCTCCCACTTTCCCAAGCACCCTTCCCACTACCCCAAGCACCCCTTCCCTTCCCCAACACAACCCCCCCATTCCCAAGATAAAAAATTAACCCCACCCTTAAACCTATTTTCGAATATCCTTTCCCTCTCTCCATTCCAACCAAATTCGCAGCCCCCACTATCACCATCTATTGGACCCTCTTCCAGACTTTATTCTCCACCTTCCACACCTTAGAACACCCCCTCCAAGACCCCCTTACAACCAGGGGTCACTCCCATACTCATCTACCCCCTTCCCCTTCTTCTTTCTTGGTCATTGGAAGCTACTTCGAAGTTGCAGTTTGCTGTCCAAGAGGTTGCAGATGAACCAGAAACTTGCAGCGGCCACCACGACTTCCTCCGAACGATTTTGAAGACCCAAGAGCCATCGTCGGAAGCGTCTACCAGTCTCCTTCGCAACAGAGGTGGTTTCATCTTCTTCCGATCTCCGAGCCATCCAGGAGGTCCATTCTCCCACAACTGCGCAGTTCTGCCTCGGCTGAGGACCTAAGCCAGATTAGAAGCTCTGCCACGACGAACCCCTAAGGAATCAGTCCACGAGTTCTTCTTCAAAGTTCTTCATCGCCCAGTCTACTTCCAGAATCAATAAACAGAACTTCATTCGGCATTCGTGATCCAGAGTTCTCATTTTTCTCCCTCAGCTACGCAGATCTGCTACTCATAGTCTGCTCCGACCAGTCAATAGTGTTCAGAGTTCCCTGGTCTTCTCCAGCATCGTATGGCCTCTCCGTTAGTTTTTCTACGAAGAGGATTCGTCCACAATTCCAACGATTCCGACGGTGCTTGATTCCGAGTTCGGGAGCTGCCGGTACATCCTCTGCAACCTGCTGTTACTGCGCCGATCTGCCCCCTGCAGAGGTTCTAAGCCGGAGAAAAAGCTTCACCACGACGAACCCAGGAGGAACCAAGCCACGAGCTCTTCTACAAAGTTCTTCTCCTTTCTGTATACTTTCGGAATCAAGAAGTGGAATCCCGTTCGGCATCCGTTAGCAGAAGTTATCAATTTTATTCCTCGGTAGTGCGACTCTACTTCCCCACAGTCTGCACCGACCTCCCCTCACTCTTCTGGATCCACTGTTTATCCCTGGCATCGTTTGGTGTCCCTGTTTGTTCTGCTGCAATGAGGACCCGTCCACGGTTTCAAAGGTTTTGGCGGCACCTGATTTGGAGTTCGGGAGCGGCCGGGGCAACCTCTTCTTCCTGCTGTTAGTAACCAGTTGCTGTCAGTCCGGGAATCAGCGACCCTGTTCGAGCTCCTGCCCAGGCCAGCAGTGACCCCAGAAGAATTCGACAAAATTCAGAGGCACTCCAGTTCCAGTAACGAAGATTTCCTCACTGGTCTCGCCCTCGGAAAAATTCCTGATCAAGTTCTGCAGCCACAGTACCGACTGTCTATCCACAATTTCTGAGAGAAGGCAGATTCGGCATCTTCACTTCATCATCGTTTTAGCCCTAGTTTTCCCCACCCCGCTTGGCCGGCTGAAGGCCCCTCCCTATGTGGAGGTAGTTTGATTGTAATCCATTAACCCCCACCCCAAGATCCCCCTCCTGCGAGAGGTGTAGTGTTGTAATTTGATTTGATCAGGTCAAGCTACCCCGGCGCGGCGTGTGGGGAACCCACGCTTCCCCGCTCGCCCTAGTCTCCGAGCGGGACCGGTTTCTTCAAACCGGTCGAGTAAGTGCTCTATAACCTTGCTCTAATTCATGCTTGCTCTTTCAATATTAGTTCATAGTTCCGCTGGCCGTGAGAGTGAGAGCTCGATCCTCAAGCCCCGTTGCTTTGAGTGATCACCGTGGGAAGAGAGAGTAACCCGGTGCCTTTGGCACTTTGTCGGCCCCATTGAATTGGGCATCCACAACCTTTGGGATTCAAATCTTGGCCTTGCTGGCCCTCTACCAGCAAGGGCCCAACCCCTCAACCTCACCTTGGCATTGCCAAGTTACCCCGGGTCTTGGTGAGCAACGGGTGAGCAGTCGTCGACATCGGTCCGTTTGATTGCGATTGTGCTTGTTTGTTTAAGTCCTAGGTTGTGTCACATCACATCGGGTTATGTTTCTCAAGGTAGGTGTGGGAGGGTTGGGGAGTGAAGATCTTCCTGATCTCAACCCTTATCTCTTCCAATAAATCTAGGGGTCCTTTGGGTGGTGGGGTTTGGGTCTTAATGGAGGTCTTGGGTTGACTGGGAGGAAACAGGGGAGTGGGAGTGCTCTTCTGGTTATGATCCTCATGGTAGGAGTGGGAGGGTCGGGGAGCGTAGATATTCCTAAGCTCACTCTTCATCTCTTCCCATGATTCTATGGGTTCTTGCCGCCAAATCTTTCTTAAGCTCACTATGCGTTCCCACTCCTTCTTGGCTTGTCCCCGAAGTCGCCCTGTGGCCCTGCGGACTCTAGTGTGTCCATAGACCCTAGTCCTATCAAAGTGTTTATTCATGAAGGTTTCCCACCTAACATATTCACTAGGATGTGACCCATCAAAGGTGATACTCTCATCTATAAGGATGTCCGAAAATGGGTGGTCGATCGGACCTTTGTGGAGGGCCGAGTGGGACCAAAGATAGGCAGCCATGATGAATGAACCGGATGACTCTAAATGCTTATGCGCCCTAGGACTAACTTGTAGAGAGACAAGTTATGAACTTGCTCTGATACCAACTGATGTGACACAACCCCTTGGACCTAAAAATTTGCAAGCAATCGAACCGAACGGCGGACCCACTCAAGTGAACTCACTCGCGTCGCGCACACCCGGGTCCGTAAGTGGACCGGCGATAGCGGTGAGGGTCCGAGGATGGACCTCGCCTTTCCGGAGGTTTGACTAGCTTGGGCTGTACCCCCTAAGGGTCTGGGATGCCCCAATTCCGTGGGCGACCAGCACGCCAAGGGCGTGGGATGTAGTGGCTCTCTCTCAACTCGCTCCGCGGTGGCACTCAAATTGATGATATTTTGAGATCGGGCGCTTACTCACCGACCGACGGCACTAAGCAGCAATACTAAACAAGCAAAGCAATTCCAGTAGAGTAGGGCAACCCGAGGCTCACCTGATTGGTGTGAAGACACCGATCCCGGTCGGAGACGAGGGCGAGCGGGGAAGTGTGGGTTCCCCGCACACTGCGCAGATGAAGCTTGATCCCTGTTTAAATTATACAACCACTACGCCTCACACAGGAGGGTGGACTTGGGGTGGGGATATCAGTATTACAATGCAAACACTACCTCCACACAGGGAGGGGCGTTAAGCCAGCCAGGCGGGGAGGGGAGATTCGCTCGAATTGCACCGACAGAGCACCCGGCCGAATCTGCCCGGGTCTGGGCAGCAAGATAGGGTGTCGATGTAGTTGCCGCTGTGAGCTCTCCCAGACTCAGAACTTGATGAGACTTACGCCAAAATGTTTCTGACGTACCCAGGTACGACTGTGATTTTTTGTGGGCGGTCCCGAAGTCGTCGCCGGCAGGGACGGGCTATGGAACAGGTCCCTTGCGTGCAGAAGCAGACTATTCCTAGGGGCAGCAGCAGATGGCCAAAGTCACCACGGTGGCTCCCGAAGTCAGAATGAGGCAAGACCAAGTTGAGGACGTCCGTGGATGAGTCTTCTTCGAGCAGCAACCAAGAACAGCACCAGAGGATGTCGGGGAGGTGAGGAGGAGTCCATTGAGTGAGGCACTATCGGGGTAGGACCCAAACAGACTATCTGCGCGCCCGGGGGAGAAAAAATGGAAAAGGCACTTCCTGATGCCGAACGGGACGCCGCTTATTGGTGGTGGTGGATGACTCGTGGCTGCAGCTCTCGGCCAAGTGGCGCCTCCATAAGTTGAAAGATGTGGCTGTGGGAGCTTCTGCACTGCAGCTTAGGTCTAGGTTCTGGTCCTTGTTGCACATTTGGACGAGAAAGGGCACCACGAACTGTAGCGAAGTCGGAATGAGATGATTCTACCTTGCTTGCGAAGAAGACTCGCAGACCTTTCCGTCGATGTAGGCCACGCCCCCAGGAGCTCCGGGATGAGGTCGTGGGCGGCGCTGCAACAGGGGGGGCGGTTCTGCAGAACTGCAGCTGCTCACTAGTATATAGAAAATGGAGTAGATGGGGTGGGAGATGGGGTGGATGTGTGGGGGGGGCGACCCCGGGCTGTGTGGGGGTCTGATATAGGGTGATCTAAGGTGTGGGAGGGGCAGAATGGGGGCTGGAAGATGGTCTAGCAGGTGGAGGAAGGGGGAGCAGTGAATTTAGGTTGGGATAGAGAGAGAGGGAGATCTCTCTCCTTTGGTTTGAATGAGAGGTTAATGGGGTTTAATGTTGCTTTGGGAAGGGGAAGGGTTGTGTTGGGGAGAGGAAGGGGTGCTTGGGAGAAGGGATTCTCCCTTGGGAAAATGAAAGGTTGTATGGGGAAGGGGAAAGGTTGCTTGGGAGGAGGGAGAGGTGCCTAGGAGAAAGGGATTCCACCTAGGGGTTGGAGGGGACTTAAATGGGAGGTATGGGGAAGGGGGAGGGGTCTTAATTAGAGGTGAATAGGGAGGAGAGAGAGTGAATTTCGAATTTGGGGTGGGGAGGAGAGAGAATGGGGTTCGTCCCCTTTAGAGAGAGAGAGAAGAAGAGAGAGAGAGCTAGAGAGAGAGAGAGCTAGAGGGAGAGAGAGAAGCACAAATCTTGTGGCAACTTTTTTTATCAAATCTTCATTAGCTTACAAATGAGGGATTGTGGTCCTATTTATAAGAACCCCACAATTTAACTTAAGTCCCTAACTTTTGGACTTCTAACACTAAACCAAGGGGAAGGGGGTGCCCCTGGGCCTAGCCCATATAATTGGGCCCAATAACACACTTAATGACCTAAGACTTAGGTAAATAGCTACCTAACCTAGGTATTGGACTCAAATAAAAGGAAAAGGACATGATAAGAAAATAAAAATTACATCATATGACTCGAAATAAAGTGGTGAACAAGATGTAGCATAGGTGGCGAGCATCGGGATCCTCGATCATATGAAAGTGCCGGTGATGTCCTCATCAGTAGGTGGAAGTGCTTCCTCAATCGAGACGGTGCTTTCGACGATGAAGTCTACGAGGGCCTGTCCCTTGATGGCCGAGCGGGGGCGATACGAGATGTCGTAGGCCCCGAGCATGAAGGCCCATTTGACGAGACGTCCCAAGGCTTCCGGGTGAAAGAGAATCTTCTTTAGGGGTTCGTCGGTCAATATGACGATGGAGTGCCCTTGAAAGTAGGGTCGGAGGCGCTTGGCTGAGGTAACCAACGCTAGCACGAGTTTCTCGGTTGTGGGGTACCTTCTTTCAACCTCATTAAGCACCTTGCTAGTATAGTAAACCGGTCTCTCGATCCCTGCGTCGTTCCTGACTAGGACCGAGCTCACTATGGAAGGGGTCGCCGAGAGATAAATGTGTAGAGCTTCGCCCGGGGTTGGCTTGGACAGCACCGGGGGCGAGGCCAAGAATTCCTTGAGTTCGGTGAACGCCTTCTGACATTCCTCGTCCCAGGCGAACGTAGCAGATGCCATTTTGGGTCTCCTCAACAATTTGAAGAAGGGTACGCATCGTTCGGCTGCCCAGGATAGGAAGGGGTTGAGCGCAGCAATGCGCCCAGTAAGGCGTTGAACGTCCTTGATGCAGGTGGGCGGCCGCATGTTTAGGATGGCCTGAACCTTGTCGGGGTTGGCCTCGATCCCACGTTGAGTTACCAGGAAGCCTAGGAACTTTCCGGATCTGACTCCGAAGGCACATTAAGCAGGGTTGAGTTTCATGTTGCACCTTTGGAGGGTGTCGAAGGTCCCGGCTAAGTCGGCAAGATTGTAATACCCTGGATTCTTATCGAATCTTCCGGATCTTTATCGGAGTGCTTTCGGATCGCTTTTGTGGGTCCTAAGTTGAGTTTTACGATCCACGTGGGTTTTTCTCTCGTACAAGTTACGGAACCCAGTGGTGAGTTTATTTCTCAGTTCATCGACTCGAGGACGCTACAGTTGCGATGTACTCTTTGAGAAGACCGTTTCGGCTATTTTTGCGTATTTTTTCTGAATTAGGGGATTTTCGGCACAAAAATTAGAATATCGAAAAATTAGGAAAATTCCAAATTTTCTTTCTATTTAACCTTTCTCACCCTCTCTCCTCCCTCATTTCTCACGTTTCTTCCTCTCTCTTGTTCTCTCTCCTCTCTGGTCCTATCGACGCGGGGTGCACACCGTTGGTGAGCTGGCTGAGGTGGGGACGCGATGGAGTGATCGGGACGCGTGATGGGGCGACGGATTGAGCGTGGCACTGTGCGATCCCTTGGTGGATTCAAAGCTGGCGTGGTTCGTTGTTTTGGCGGTTTTCGGTGCGGTTTAGTCACCTCGGTGCATGGAATCTTCGGTGGAGGTAGGGAAATGGATCACCTACTTCTCCTCTACGTTCCCTCGTAGTTTCACGTCGAACGGTGAGCATACGAGTGGGTTTTGCCTTGTTTGGGTAAAATCATGCTTTTGGGGTGTTCGTAGGGTTCGCCGGAAAACAACGACGGTTTTTAGATCAATTGGTATCATTCGAACCCTTGGAATGTCAGCGTTCCAGATCCGCTGATTTCGTGTCGATTGGTTGTCATTTGGGGCCGGTACGAGCCCGGGAACCCCGGTGACTCAATTAGGGTCAATTCGATAGAATTGCCCGTTTCTAGCCGTTTGTGCGTCGTTTTGACCCCGTATGGAGTGTGAAAGGTCGGTATTATCATTGTGGTTGTTTCCCCCTTCGATCGGGATCGAATGGGGCGTGGAATCGGGCTCGAGGTGTAGGGTTTGGCCGATTTTCCGTCGTAAACGGTCGACCGGACCGGATGGGCCGGTCGACCGGCAGGCGCCCGCAGGACCATGTTGGTCTGATCGTTGGTCCGGTCGACCGACCGCCCAGTTTCGGTCGACCAACCCTATCCGGTCGACCGACCCCAGGGGTCAGGTCGACCGAAATTCTGTATTCTTGACCGTTTTGAGTCCCGATCGGTCCGGTTGAGACCCAATGACCGACCTTTGGCCTCGTGAGTGTCCCGGACACCCTATGGGCTCCGTGTTTCTGGGATGTCAGGAGGTGATATGTTACCTCGATTAGCATGCCCATAGGTGTGTGTTCCGGGCTCTGTGTTACGCTCGATCGAGTCACCGTATATCGGTGTGAGTGCGGTGGGGTTCCCCCGCATGTGTGTGGCCTCCCTTGAGTTCCCGTTTGAGGGGATAGTCTCGACGGCTCGTGAGCTGCCTCGGTATTCGTGTTACCGTGGTTTTAGACCTAGTCAAGAATGTAAGTCGGTTGGCCTTGGCGGCCCAACCTTCGTTCGCCTCTTAGTTGTAGCGCGCCTTTCCTAGGCCGCTACAAGTCGTTTGACTTAGGTCAATGTTTTAGGGCGGTTAGTTCGGCGGTTGTCACTTGGACCGCCTAGTCCGTGTGGCGGATCTATATTAGACCGCTTTGGTGGTTTGACCGAATAGGTCGGTTCAAGGTTGACTGGGTTTAGCGGCCTAATCTTTGACCGCTACAGTCACCTAGCGGCCCATTCTATGACCGCCATCGTATGTTTCTCCGCTTAATTCCTGCGTGTCGTTTCCCGATGTGTTGGCTTCTACGTGCCTCGGCTTGACCTCGTGGTTTGCCCATTGTCCCGTGGATGTCTTCTGATGTCCTATGAGGGCTATAACCATGTTATCAGATAGCCACGCATACCCTGCTATTGGGTAGGTTTCTGTATCGCTTTAGAGTCGTTGTTAGGTTCTGGTCAACCCGGTGAGACCCAGTGGTTGACAAGTAACCTTGTGTGTGTCTCGACTATCCTGGACAGCTCGAGACATGGTTCTGGATGCCTTGAGGTACTATCTTATCTCGGTTTGCATGTCCAGGTGCTTTGAGGGTCTTGATGCTCACTACAAGAAAAGGCGCGATTTCAGACGGACGCTTTCCGTCGGAAATCCGTGTGAAATCCCGTCATAAAATCTGTTTGTAACGGATTTCCAACAGATTTCCAATGGAACCTGGCCGTCACATATTCTTGGTCACAAATTTCACACAAAGCGATGATCCGTCAGAATTTCCGTGTGAAATTTCCGACGACCAATTTTCTGTTAGAATTTCAGTCGAAAATTTCACACAGAATATCTGTCACAAAATCCGTCTGACTGGGAAGTGCGTGGGAATATCTGTGTGAATATTAGTGTGAAATTCACACGAATATTCTGTCAGAAATACATCAGTTACAAATAGCGTCTGTAAGCTCTGTCTGAGATTTATTAAGAAAATCCGTTAGAAATAATAGAGCGGGAAATGCGTATGAAATTTGTGACGGACTGTCGGAAATCGCGTATGAAATTTGTGACGGATCTGCTAGAAAGATTGTAATTTCGTATGAAATTTGTGACGGATCCGTCGGAAATTCCGTGTGAAATAGTTCAGTTATTTTTTTAAAAAACTTAAATTATTATTATTAAACATGTTAAAAAAACATAAAATTACATAAATAAACTCCCCTACTGACCAAACTAAAAAATCTCAAACTCAACACATTTCACAAATCAAACTAAAACTCAAACTCAACACATTTCACAAATCAAAGTAAAACTCAAACTCAACAACACATTTCACACAAATCAAACTAAAACTCAACACATTTCACACAAATCCTCCACTTCCGCTCAAACACGTACATAAAATTAAACACAATAAAATAAACTTCCCTGCTGATCACCAACGTACAGAAAATTAAACACAATAAAATAAACTCAAGAAATATCCTCCATCTGCTCATTCTCCATCTACTCATCTCCTATGACGCCGCCCGCAGAAGGATGCCCCTACAATAAAAAAATAATCATATAACATTCATTCAAAATATAAAAAAATTAGTGCGAATATTTGATTAAATTGCATAAATTAAAAAATCAAACCTGCTCTCCTATGTCGCCGCCTGCAGAATGATGCCCCTACAATAAAAAAATAATCATAATTCAATCAAAATATAAAAAAAATAGTGCGAATATTTGATTAAATTGCATAAATAAAAAATCAAACCTGCTCTCCTATGTCGCCGCCTGCAGAAGGATGCTCCTACAATAAAAGAATAATCGAACATAATCAAATATAACATTCATTCACAGACTGAAAAAAAATTAGTGCAAATATTTGATTAGACTGCATAAATTAAAAAATCAAACATAATCAAAACGATAACTGCATAGATTATCTAACTGTGATCAGTAATTTAAATTAATTACAAGAAGAGATTCTAAGCGTCGAACCGATCCGAAGTGAATCCTTAAGTTTTGACAAGTCACATCCATCTCTCAAGTTATGTTGCAACGATCGAGACGCTGATCCGACATATATTTCAAAGGTTAGATCCCAGAACCCAACTTTTTTAACTTTTAACTAATTACATTTACAAAATACACGTTTGAGCGCCGGGCCCAAACCGAGAATCCGATTTAGATTCCGCCAGTTCTCAAAAGTCAATTTTATCTCCCAAGTTGTGTTGGAATGATCGGCACGCCGATCAGAGCCATATTTTATATGTTAGACCTTTGAGGTATGGGGAAGGGGGAGGGGTCTTAATTAGAGGTGAATAGGGAGGAGAGAGAGTGAATTTCGAATTTGGGGTGGGGAGGAGAGAGAATGGGGTTCGTCCCCTTTAGAGAGAGAGAGAAGAAGAGAGAGAGAGCTAGAGAGAGAGAGAGCTAGAGGGAGAGAGAGAAGCACAAATCTTGTGGCAACTTTTTTTATCAAATCTTCATTAGCTTACAAATGAGGGATTGTGGTCCTATTTATAAGAACCCCACAATTTAACTTAAGTCCCTAACTTTTGGACTTCTAACACTAAACCAAGGGGAAGGGGGTGCCCCTGGGCCTAGCCCATATAATTGGGCCCAATAACACACTTAATGACCTAAGACTTAGGTAAATAGCTACCTAACCTAGGTATTGGACTCAAATAAAAGGAAAAGGACATGATAAGAAAATAAAAATTACATCATATGACTCGAAATAAAGTGGTGAACAAGATGTAGCATAGGTGGCGAGCATCGGGATCCTCGATCATATGAAAGTGCCGGTGATGTCCTCATCAGTAGGTGGAAGTGCTTCCTCAATCGAGACGGTGCTTTCGACGATGAAGTCTGCGAGGGCCTGCCCCTTGATGGCCGAGCGGGGGCGATACGAGATGTCGTAGGCCCCGAGCATGAAGGCCCATTTGACGAGACGTCCCAAGGCTTCCGGGTGAAAGAGAATCTTCTTTAGGGGTTCGTCGGTCAATATGACGATGGAGTGCCCTTGAAAGTAGGGTCGGAGGCGCTTGGCTGAGGTAACCAACGCTAGCACGAGTTTCTCGGTTGTGGGGTACCTTCTTTCAACCTCATTAAGCACCTTGCTAGTATAGTAAACCGGTCTCTCGATCCCTGCGTCGTTCCTGACTAGGACCGAGCTCACTATGGAAGGGGTCGCCGAGAGATAAATGTGTAGAGCTTCGCCCGGGGTTGGCTTGGACAGCACCGGGGGCGAGGCCAAGAATTCCTTGAGTTCGGTGAACGCCTTCTGACATTCCTCGTCCCAGGCGAACGTAGCAGATGCCATTTTGGGTCTCCTCAACAATTTGAAGAAGGGTACGCATCGTTCGGCTGCCCAGGATAGGAAGGGGTTGAGCGCAGCAATGCGCCCAGTAAGGCGTTGAACGTCCTTGATGCAGGTGGGCGGCCGCATGTTTAGGATGGCCTGAACCTTGTCGGGGTTGGCCTCGATCCCACGTTGAGTTACCAGGAAGCCTAGGAACTTTCCGGATCTGACTCCGAAGGCACATTAAGCAGGGTTGAGTTTCATGTTGCACCTTTGGAGGGTGTCGAAGGTCCCGGCTAAGTCGGCAAGATTGTAATACCCTGGATTCTTATCGAATCTTCCGGATCTTTATCGGAGTGCTTTCGGATCGCTTTTGTGGGTCCTAAGTTGAGTTTTACGATCCACGTGGGTTTTTCTCTCGTACAAGTTACGGAACCCAGTGGTGAGTTTATTTCTCAGTTCATCGACTCGAGGACGCTACAGTTGCGATGTACTCTTTGAGAAGACCGTTTCGGCTATTTTTGCGTATTTTTTCTGAATTAGGGGATTTTCGGCACAAAAATTAGAATATCGAAAAATTAGGAAAATTCCAAATTTTCTTTCTATTTAACCTTTCTCACCCTCTCTCCTCCCTCATTTCTCACGTTTCTTCCTCTCTCTTGTTCTCTCTCCTCTCTGGTCCTATCGACGCGGGGTGCACACCGTTGGTGAGCTGGCTGAGGTGGGGACGCGATGGAGTGATCGGGACGCGTGATGGGGCGACGGATTGAGCGTGGCACTGTGCGATCCCTTGGTGGATTCAAAGCTGGCGTGGTTCGTTGTTTTGGCGGTTTTCGGTGCGGTTTAGTCACCTCGGTGCATGGAATCTTCGGTGGAGGTAGGGAAATGGATCACCTACTTCTCCTCTACGTTCCCTTATAGTTTCACGCCGAACGGTGAGCATACGAGTGGGTTTTGCCTTGTTTGGGTAAAATCATGCTTTTGGGGTGTTCGTAGGGTTCGTTGAAAAACGGTGACGATTTTTAGATCAGTTGGTATCATTCGAACCCTTGGAATGTCAGCATTCCAGATCCGCTGATTTCGTGTCGATTGGTTGTCATTTGAGGCCGGTACGAGCCCGGGAACCCCGGTGACTCAATTATGGTCAATTCGGTAGAATTACTCGTTTCTAGCCGTTTGTGCATCGTTTTGACCCCTTCCAGAGTGTAGAAGGTCGGTATTATCATTGTGATTGTTTCCCCCTTCGATCGGGATCGAATGGGGCGTGGAATCGGGCTCGAGGTGTAGGGTTTGGCTGGTTTTCCGCCGTAACAGGTCGACCGGACTGGATGGGCCGGTCGACCGGCAGGCGCCCGCAGGACCGTGTTGGTCCGGTCGTTGGTCCGGTAGACCGATCACCCAGGTCCGGTCGACTGACGCTGTTCGGTCGACCAACCCCAGGGGTCAGGTCGACCGAAATTCTGTATTCTTGACCGTTTTGAGTCCCGGTCGGTCCGGTTGAGACCCAATGACCGACCTTTAGCCTCGCGAGTGTCCCGGACACCCTATGGGTTCCGTGTTTCTGGGGTGTCGGGAGGGGACGTGTTATCTCAAATAGCGTGCCCATAGGTGTATGTTCCGGGCTCTGTGTTACGCTCGATCGAGTCACTGTATATCGATGTTAGTGCAGTGGGGTTCCCCCGCATATGTGTGGCCTCCCTTGAGTTCCCGTTTGAGGGGATGGTCTCGACGGCTCGTGAGCTACCTCGGTATTCGTGTTACAGTGGTTTTAGACCTAGTCAAGAATGTAAGTCGGTTGGCCTTGGCAGCCCAACCTTCGTCCGCCTCTTCATTGTAACGCGCCTTTCTTAGGCCGCTATAAGTCGTTTGACTTAGGTCAATGCTTTAGGGCGGTTAGTGTGGCGATTGTCTCTTGGACTGCCTAGTCCGTGTGGCAGATCTATATTAGACCTCTTTGGTGGTTTGACCGAATAGGTCGGTTCAGGGTTGACTGGGTTTAGCAGCCTAATCCTTGGCCGCTACAGTCACCTAGCGACCCATTCTATGACCGCCAGCGTATGCTTCTCCGCTTAATTCCTGCGTGTCGTTTCCTGATGTGTTGACTTCTAGGTGCCTCGGCTTGACCTCGTGGTTTGCCCATTGTCCCGTGGATGTCTTCTGATGTCCTATGAGGGCTATAACCATGTTATCATATAGCCAGGCACACTCTGCTATTGGGTAGGTTTCTGTATCGCTTCAGAGTCGTTGTTAGGTTCTAGTCCTCTGGATGTATCGTTTCTTCTGGCTTAGAATTAGACCGATTGGCGGCTCGTTCTGCTTTGTGCGACGATCTTGACTCTGAGTCGTGAGACTCAAGGATCATTATATTAGCAGGTCTAGTTGTCTTGTCCTGAGTCTGTTGGGTGTTGGTATGCTGCCTTGGTGCTTTGTAGTACATGTGACGGTGCTTGCTTGGCCTGTCTATACTATAGCACTCGTGTTTCAGAGTCTTTGTGTCTAGTGAGCCTCCACTAGTCGTAGACTCACGACCTCGAGTGTCGGCTCACCTGGGAGTGGTGGTGAGGGCAGTTCCCGAGATACGATTTTTAAGCTAGTTTCTATGGGCCCCTACTTTACGGTAGCGTCCTGCTGGGGAGGGAAACTAGCTAGAGGCCTGGCTCTAGGCAAGAGTCGGTGTGTGCACACGTGGTCAGGGGCGTTTGGACTGGCGCCGACGGACGTGACCCTGACTAGTCACTCGTTACTATAGTTCCTGTTCTGGTTCATTGAGTATCTCAGTCTCCGTCATTCTCGGCGTCCGTAGCGAGATACCTGTGGCGCAGTATAAGACGTCAGTGGACGCATCTGGCTGTTCTTCTAGTGAGGAGGTGCTTCCGTCACGTGACACGTGACTTGCGCATTTCTCATACGTCGTGACCTCTCCGGGTTAGTCTTTTTTTGGCCTTACCCGAGGTCAGCGCTGTGTGGTATGCACGACGATCCAGTCGTGTATGCGTTTGCGCTTAGGGAGCGTGCACGACGATCCAGTCGTGTAGGCTTTAGTGTTCCATGTCTGTCTAGGTCTCTTCTAGGCCTTTTACATGTTTCCGTAGGCCTTAGTTTTGAGGCTGGTGTCTTGTCGACGGTTCGGTAACTCCTGACCTTGTGAGATCAGGGTTCACCCTTCTGTCGTTGTTTGGAGTAGCTTAGGGAGCCGAGCTTCTCTCGGTGGCCGTGTTCCGGTCTTTGCGGCTTTGCTCTTCCCTTTTCTTTTAGCTGTTTCTGCTCCTATCTTTACGGCTTTCTTTTACAGCTTTCTAATAGTAGTTTTCCCTGCTTTTCCTGCTTTACTACTACTGTTATTTTAGCTGTTGTTCCGTGTTACTGCGTTGTTTTTCAGTGGGGATCCATGTG
This sequence comes from Amorphophallus konjac, assembly GCA_022559845.1. Taxonomy (NCBI): domain Eukaryota; kingdom Viridiplantae; phylum Streptophyta; class Magnoliopsida; order Alismatales; family Araceae; genus Amorphophallus; species Amorphophallus konjac. The sequence goes on from CM040118.1 coordinate 400,317,187, forward strand.
ACCCCTACTGAGCCAGTGACACGAGGCTCACCCCTACTTTTCAGGTGTGGTTGTCTCTACTTCCTTCGCGGTTCCTGGAGTGGCGTGTTCGTAGTTGCCAGCGGTACCTGCGTCAGGCTTCCCTCGACATCAGTGTACATTTTTCTTTCTGTTGGACTGTACTTGTCTTTTCTTTGGACTGGACTCTGATATAATTGTTAATTTTAACTGTTAATTAAAACGTAATTTTATTTCTGCTACTTTAACAAACATGATTAATGAAATTTAATCGCTTACTATTATATCTACGACTTCAATGTACTACATGACAATCCTTTTTCCCTTCAGAGCTTTACAGCTCTTGGGAGGCTTCACTGGTTCCAAGTGGTATCGGGTCTGCTCGGTAATCCTATCGGGTATATCCGGTATCCGAAGTCCGGGTCGTCACAGGTGGTATCAGAGAAATTATTGTGTGAAGTACATGGGAATCCGAGATATACAGTCTCCAGAGTCCTTAAAGTCCAGTGCAATCTTTCGCTGGCTTAGGTTTGTCGATTCCTTGTCGCTTTATTTCTATGTGTTGTCTTGTGCGTGCTGTGTTAGCACTGTGCGAGATGGGTTTTGCTCTCATCAGGATGTGACAAGACATTCCTTTTCGTTGTGATGCTTGTTTCGATCATGTTGTACTTGGCAGAGTTCGCCGGTAGGCTTGAATATGCAGTACATTGTTCTAGATTTTTCCGTGGTTTATTCAGGTAGCTGATGACTTTTCGAGTTGGTGTGATGGCCGTACACGTTCTTACGTTATTTTGGTCATCCCAGCTTAAGTCTGTGCAGCTCCTGAGGTGTTTCGCTTCTATTGAAGTGGTTGCTTTATTGCCTCGATTGAGAAGATGCTCGGGCGAGCCTAGGATCTTTCCCCCTGGTGAGCTGTAGTTAGTCGAGCTCGATTCTCCTCATCCTATTTGGTGGAGTCTTTTCGAGGTAAGCCTTAGAAGTACTGTCTGAGTGAGACCTTTGTCCTGCGTCTACTTAAGTGTGGACAATATTTATTCTGAGCCTGATCTACTCTTTGTTCGATGGTTGCTTGGCTTTGGACCTAATCTTTGTGTTAAGAGCCGTTGTGCACCGTGTTTGTCGTGCCGTGTCTAGCGGCCGATGTGTTGTGAAGGCTCATTTATTATTTCCAGGATGTAAGGGTAAGCTGAGATTAGCCTTTCTTTGCGCTTTGTGCTGAAGTTGGTGCTCTCCTTCGTTTGAACTTAGGCGACTTGTGATCGGTTGCTAGCAGGATCAGTACTCGTGGCGTAATACATTACGATTTTCATGAATTGCGATGGCACCGAGTGTGTGCTGAGATGCGGATACCGGGATATTTCTGATGTCTATGTGCGTTGTATGAGTGCGCAGCGGAAGCGTGTGGGCTGATAACCCACAGGTCGAGGATCGTTGGTTGTAAGATTCTGACCGGTCGAGAGAAATGCCTTCCTTGATGTGACTTCATCTTGGCTTCATGTGCCTTGATGTTGTCTGTTGCCATGCCGTTGTTCTTGAAGGTATTCTGGTGTTGGCACCGGTATTTGTGAGTGTTGGGGAATCTGTCAGCATTTTTGCTGGTTGAGTACCCTCTGCTCTGCAATCCTTTCTTGGGTGTTGTGCTCTCGGGACTTGATCGTGGTCCTTGAGATGTGTTTCCCAAGATTGTTGTTCTTGTCATCGTGGGTCTTTTCTTGGTAAGCTTCTCGATGCATGGCTAGTCCATTATAGTCGTGTGTTCAGCTGTTATTGTGACTTGATGTGACCCAGCTTGCAGTTGTGTTCCGTGGTTCTGTGTTCGGTATGAAGTCAGGATTCTGCAAGTGTTGCTGCTGCTGTCGTTGTCATTTTGTCGTTGTTTCCCTGTGAATCTATTTTGGCATCATGTAGACCGAAGTCTTGTCGGTTAGTTGTGCTGTACTCTTCTTTCCTGGTAGAGTTAGCATGCAATTTGAATCGGATGTAATATCTGAGTGAGGACTGACTTAATTGTGCTTGTGGTCTAGTGCTGTCGTTGGTGTCCTGCGTGCCATGCTTTCGTTGTTGCCTTTGGCTCTGGAGCCGATGATGTCGAGCTGTCAGCTGAGAGGACTATGCTTCATGGTTTAAGCTGATGCTTGTTGTGTCTGTCGTTTTGTTTTCCCGATAGTTGTTGTCGTGGCATGGGTCATGTCTCCTTTCCTGTGAGACGTAAGCGACGTTGCCTTGTTTCGGAGGTGTCAAACTTGCGTTCACTAGTGTGCCATGCTCGTTCTGTGGATCGATTTGCCTTGAGATCCAGAGCGTGTGCTTGTGATGATAGTCTGGCGGTGTTCCTCTGAATTGTGTTTTTCGAGATTCATATTGTTTCAAGTTGTGTCTTGGGGGTTTGTTCATCCCTGCTTCTTCTTGTTTGTTCCTTAAATTTCGAGGACAAAATTTCTTGAAGGAGGGGAGGCTGTAATACCCTGGATTCTTATCGAATCTTCCGGATCGTTATCGGAGTGCTTTCGGATCGCTTTTGTGAGTCATGAGTTGAGTTTTACGATCCATGTGAGTTTTTCTCTCGTACAAGTTACGGAATCCAGTGGTGAATTTATTTCTCAGTTCATCGACTCGAGGATGCTACAGTTGCGACGTACTCTTTGAGAAGATCGTTTCGGCTATTTTTACGTATTTTTCTGAATTAAGAGATTTTTGGCACAAAAATTAGAATTTTGAAAAATTAGGAAAATTCCTAATTTTCTTTCTATTTAACCTTCCTCACCCTCTCTCCTCCCTCATTTCTCACGTTTCTTCCTCTCTCTCGTTCTCTCTCCTCTCTGGTCCTCTCAACGCGGGGTGCACACCATTGGCGAGCTGGCTGAGGCGGGGAGGCGATGGAGTGATCGGGACGCGTGATGCGGCGACGGATTGAGCGTGGCGCGGCGCGATCCCTCGGTGGTTTCAAAGCCGGCGCGGTTCGTTGTTTTGGCAGTTTTCGGCGCGGTTTAGTCACCTCGGTGCACGAAATCTTCGGTGGAGGTAGGAAAATGGATCACCTACTTCTCCTCTACGTTCCCTCGTAGTTTCACGTCGAACGGTGAGCATACGAGTGGGTTTTGCCTTGTTTGGGTAAAATCATGCTTTTGGGGTGTTCGTAGGGTTCGCCGGAAAACAACGACGGTTTTTAGATCAATTGGTATCATTCGAACCCTTGGAATGTCAGCGTTCCAGATCCGCTGATTTCGTGTCGATTGGTTGTCATTTGGGGCCGGTACGAGCCCGGGAACCCCGGTGACTCAATTAGGGTCAATTCGATAGAATTGCCCGTTTCTAGCCGTTTGTGCGTCGTTTTGACCCCGTATGGAGTGTGAAAGGTCGGTATTATCATTGTGGTTGTTTCCCCCTTCGATCGGGATCGAATGGGGCGTGGAATCGGGCTCGAGGTGTAGGGTTTGGCCGATTTTCCGTCGTAAACGGTCGACCGGACCGGATGGGCCGGTCGACCGGCAGGCGCCCGCAGGACCATGTTGGTCTGATCGTTGGTCCGGTCGACCGACCGCCCAGTTTCGATCGACCAACCCTATCCGGTCGACCGACCCCAGGGGTCAGGTCGACCGAAATTCTGTATTCTTGACCGTTTTGAGTCCCGATCGGTCCGGTTGAGACCCAATGACCGACCTTTGGCCTCGTGAGTGTCCCGGACACCCTATGGGCTCCGTGTTTCTGGGATGTCAGGAGGTGATATGTTACCTCGATTAGCATGCCCATAGGTGTGTGTTCCGGGCTCTGTGTTACGCTCGATCGAGTCACCGTATATCGGTGTGAGTGCGGTGGGGTTCCCCCGCATGTGTGTGGCCTCCCTTGAGTTCCCGTTTGAGGGGATAGTCTCGACGGCTCGTGAGCTGCCTCGGTATTCGTGTTACAGTGGTTTTAGACCTAGTCAAGAATGTAAGTCGGTTGGCCTTGGCGGCCCAACCTTCGTTCGCCTCTTAGTTGTAGCGCGCCTTTCCTAGGCCGCTACAAGTCGTTTGACTTAGGTCAATGTTTTAGGGCGGTTAGTTCGGCGGTTGTCACTTGGACCGCCTAGTCCGTGTGGCGGATCTATATTAGACCGCTTTGGTGGTTTGACCGAATAGGTCGGTTCAAGGTTGACTGGGTTTAGCGGCCTAATCTTTGACCGCTACAGTCACCTAGCGGCCCATTCTATGACCGCCATCGTATGTTTCTCCGCTTAATTCCTGCGTGTCGTTTCCCGATGTGTTGGCTTCTACGTGCCTCGGCTTGACCTCGTGGTTTGCCCATTGTCCCGTGGATGTCTTCTGATGTCCTATGAGGGCTATAACCATGTTATCAGATAGCCACGCATACCCTGCTATTGGGTAGGTTTCTGTATCGCTTTAGAGTCGTTGTTAGGTTCTGGTCAACCCGGTGAGACCCAGTGGTTGACAAGTAACCTTGTGTGTGTCTCGACTATCCTGGACAGCTCGAGACATGGTTCTGGATGCCTTGAGGTACTATCTTATCTCGGTTTGCATGTCCAGGTGCTTTGAGGGTCTTGATGCTCACTACAAGAAAAGGCGCGATTTCAGACGGACGCTTTCCGTCGGAAATCCGTGTGAAATCCCGTCATAAAATCTGTTTGTAACGGATTTCCAACAGATTTCCAATGGAACCTGGCCGTCACATATTCTTGGTCACAAATTTCACACAAAGCGATGATCCGTCAGAATTTCCGTGTGAAATTTCCGACGACCAATTTTCTGTTAGAATTTCAGTCGAAAATTTCACACAGAATATCTGTCACAAAATCCGTCTGACTGGGAAGTGCGTGGGAATATCTGTGTGAATATTAGTGTGAAATTCACACGAATATTCTGTCAGAAATACATCAGTTACAAATAGCGTCTGTAAGCTCTGTCTGAGATTTATTAAGAAAATCCGTTAGAAATAATAGAGCGGGAAATGCGTATGAAATTTGTGACGGACTGTCGGAAATCGCGTATGAAATTTGTGACGGATCTGCTAGAAAGATTGTAATTTCGTATGAAATTTGTGACGGATCCGTCGGAAATTCCGTGTGAAATAGTTCAGTTATTTTTTTAAAAAACTTAAATTATTATTATTAAACATGTTAAAAAATACATAAAATTACATAAATAAACTCCCCTACTGACCAAACTAAAAAATCTCAAACTCAACACATTTCACAAATCAAACTAAAACTCAAACTCAACACATTTCACAAATCAAAGTAAAACTCAAACTCAACAACACATTTCACACAAATCAAACTAAAACTCAACACATTTCACACAAATCCTCCACTTCCGCTCAAACACGTACATAAAATTAAACACAATAAAATAAACTTCCCTGCTGATCACCAACGTACAGAAAATTAAACACAATAAAATAAACTCAAGAAATATCCTCCATCTGCTCATTCTCCATCTACTCATCTCCTATGACGCCGCCCGCAGAAGGATGCCCCTACAATAAAAAAATAATCATATAACATTCATTCAAAATATAAAAAAATTAGTGTGAATATTTGATTAAATTGCATAAATTAAAAAATCAAACCAGCTCTCCTATGTCGCCGCCTGCAGAATGATGCCCCTACAATAAAAAAATAATCATAATTCAATCAAAATATAAAAAAATAGTGCGAATATTTGATTAAATTGCATAAATAAAAAATCAAACCTGCTCTCCTATGTCGCCGCCTGCAGAAGGATGCTCCTACAATAAAAGAATAATCGAACATAATCAAATATAACATTCATTCACAGACTGAAAAAAAATTAGTGCAAATATTTGATTAGACTGCATAAATTAAAAAATCAAACATAATCAAAACGATAACTGCATAGATTATCTAACTGTGATCAGTAATTTAAATTAATTACAAGAAGAGATTCTAAGCGTCGAACCGATCCGAAGTGAATCCTTAAGTTTTGACAAGTCACATCCATCTCTCAAGTTATGTTGCAACGATCGAGACGCTGATCCGACATATATTTCAAAGGTTAGATCCCAGAACCCAACTTTTTTAACTTTTAACTAATTACATTTACAAAATACACTTTTGAGCGCCGGGCCCAAACCGAGAATCCGATTTAGATTCCGCCAGTTCTCAAAAGTCAATTTTATCTCCCAAGTTGTGTTGGAATGATCGGCACGCCGATCAGAGCCATATTTTATATGTTAGACCTTTGAGGTCGACTTCTTTAATTTTAAACTAAGTGGATTTGAAGAATCCACTTCTGAGCACCGAGCTCAAGCCGGGTATTTGATTTGGATTCCTCCAGTTCTCACAAGTCACTTTCATCTCCCAGGTCGTGTGGGAATGATCGGCACGCTGATCAAGGCCATATTTTATATGTTGGACTCCCGAACCCAGCCTTTTCAGTTGTAAACTAAGTGCATTTGAACAATGGACTTTGGAGCACCGGACTCAAACCGGGTATCCGATTTCGATTCCGCCAACTCTCCCAAGTCAATTTTACCTCCCAAGTCGTGTTGGAATGATCAGCACGCCGATCAGAGTGATATTTTAGATTTTGGACCTCTGAACCCAACTTTATGATTTTTTTAACACTGATGGCTTATACAAGCACCATAATTTTATATACACCTTAAGCTATATTGCTATGGAATTGATTGTTTTCTTTTCCAAGCTTTCACAATACCTCTAAATCTCTTATTTGGAATTTGTACTGCTTCCATTTTTTAATCAATGTACCTTTTCCCCTCACTTTGTATAGTGCAAAGAGAGTTGTTGTCATAAGAGCATCTGATGACTTTTGGCCTAAAAGATCCACCATCCCACATAATTCACATAGCATCTGTTGCATACAACATTGTTCTCCTAGGGGAGTTTATGCAGCCTGATTGGGACATGTTCTATGTACACCAAAATTATTTTGTTTTCATGAATTATAAAAGAATCAATCCTTTAAGACTTAAATTGATCTTTTTTGTCATCTATCAGAGCCTTCATCCTGTTGCTGAGTACCATGGAGCAGCTGTGCAATTTATGTGAGGTTGCACATGATAAGTTGTGTCTGTCTACAATTTTCACACTGTTTTGGTGGGGACAATTGTCTCATTCAGCAACATTATGACAAATGCATTGACAAATTGGATAATCATGATTTCAATTTACTGAAGAAGCTTGTTGTTCGTGATGGATCTATATTGAGAGGTAAACTTCTAGGCAAACCAACACGGGACTGCTTGTTTTCAGACCCTGCTAGGGATGGAAAGAGGTATTAGTCATCAAGGCGTGCGCTGTGCGTGCATTGAAGTCACTTATGTATACTCATCAGCTTGTTCTGTCATTTCAGTCACCTAAAGATTTGGAATTTGAATGATTATTCAGTTAAAACTCTCTTTCCATACAAAAAATGTTGGAACGATCGGCACGCCGATCAGAGACATATTTTAGATTTTGGACCCCCAAACCCACCTTCATGAAGATGTAAACTAAGTACATTTGAACAATGGATTTCGCAGTGCCGTGCTCAAATCGGGTATCCGATTTGGATTCCGTCACCTCTCCCAAGTCAATTTTACCTCCCAAGTTGTGTTAGAATGATCGGCACGCCGATCAGAGCGATATTTTAGATTTTGGACCTCTGAGGTAGTCTTCTTCAATTTTAAACTAAGTGGATTTGAAGAATCCACTTCTGAGCATCGGGCTCAAGCCGGGTATCCGATTTGGATTCCGTCAGTTCTCACAAGTCACTTTCATCTCCCAGGCCGTGTTAGAACGATCGGCACGCCGATCAGAGCCATATTTTATATTTTGGACTCCCGAACCCACCTTCATGAAGATGTAAACTAAGTGCATTCGAACAACCCCAGATAGTGCTCCTGGACCGGATGGCTTCATCGGGCACTTTTTCCATGCTTGTTGGAAATTCATTGGGAAGGATGTAGTGGCGGCTGTCCAAGCCTTCTTTTGTGGCCACCTTGTTCCACGCAATTTCACTTGCTCCCTCATCTCATTGCATTAATTCTCAAGGTGGACTCCCCAAAGTATTGTGTGGACTTCCGTCCTATTAGTCTATGCAACTTCAGCTATAAGGTCATCTCCCGTGTTCTCAGTGACCAGTTGGCCGGTCTCCTTCCTATGTTGATTTCTGAGGAACAAGGGGCATTTGTGAAGAGACGGTCCATTGTTGAAAACATCTCCTTGGCCGGGGAGATGGTGCAACACCTACGCCACAAAGGAAGAGGAAGAAATGTCATATTCAAGCTCGACATGGCCAAGGCTGATGATCGGATGGAATGGGACTTCTTATTGGCGGTGTGGGGCAAATTTGGGTTTGATCTTTCCGTGATATCCCTCCTTGAGCCTCTTATCACTAACTGTTGGTTTTCTATCCTCTTCAATGGGAATTCTCATGGTTTCTTCAAATCCTCAAGAGGCCTCCGCCAAGGGGACCCCATTGCTTCCGCCATCTTTTTCTTGGCGGAGGAGGCACTTAGCCGTGGGCTAACCTTTATGCCATGCAAATTGCTATGAGAACAAAGCTTTTATGGGAAGCCATATCCTCTCCATCATTGTGGGCCACCTTCTTCCAGGCCAAGCACTTGAAATCTGAACACTTCTCCCTGGCCACATGCTGGAAATGTGTTGCTGCGGATAGAGTTCTTTGGCAGCAGGCCGCAAGCACCATTTATGCTCATCATCGGGTACTCATCTCCCCACTTGATGCTCATGCATGCTTCTGGCTGGATAAGTGGACAAGTGGCGCTCCTTTGATGACATTTTTACCCCCACATGTGTTGGCTGCCATGAGGGACAAATCATGCTCAGTCCACCAAGCAATTTCAGCCCCCTCGGGTGTTACTTTCCTGCCACTGCTCAATACTGCCCACCTATCTTCCACCGGACAGCATGACAATTGGGTGTGGACCCCCTCTTCAGATGGCCTATTCTCCTCCAAAAGCGTTCGTCTTATCCTTTCTCCTACTGCCACCCAACCAAGGACCCAGCCGAGCACCACTTCAGTTTCCACTGCCATCTTTGGATACTTGGGCAACCTTCAGCTCTCCTCCGTGGCTGGGAGCCTTTCTCGCTGCATCTTCATGGCCGCTTTATGGGAAATTTGGCTCAGCTGGAACCGTGCGAGGTTTGATAGACAGCCCATGGAGTCTCGCTTTGTCCTTCGCCGGGTTATGCTAGCTGTCCGCTCTCTTGCCGTTCTTCACCAGTTCAAGGGACGAGGCATCAATAATGCCCAGCGTAATTGGCCGACCTCATGGGGGTTTCTCCTACTTTGGTGCAGCAAGGTCTTCCACGGATCATTCGCTGGCTGCCCCCGCATCCGGGCAGGCTGAAACTTAATGTTGATGGCGCGTTCAAGCGTGATATTGGCGTTGCCGGATGAGGTGCTATTCTTCGGGATTCTCTAGGCCAACTTGTCTTTGCATTTGTTGCTCCATACCACAATGTTACCTCCAGCCTTATAGCCGAAGCCCTCACTCTCCGAGACGGTCTCTCTCTTTGTCTTGAGCGGGGAGTCCCTGCGGTGGGAGGAATAGGGCGGATGACTAGCTCGGGTCGGCCATGTGAAGATGCAAAAAATGCTTATGATCAATGCATTTTTTATTTTTTTTTGTGGTTATGAGTACAGTGAACCTCCTTTACATATCACAATTTGGCCGTCAGATTTTGACCTGCTTGTCCTTGAACGAAGTAGAACAATGCCATGCTCAGATATATTGCAAGCTGTCAGGCTTTTGTTACTCATCTTTTCTCATCTGTTGGCGAAGTCATCCTCAAAGCGTGAATAGCTTAATTCTGTTGTGTAAATATAGAAGAATTTGTTTTGTTGACTAGGCACCATTTCTATTCCATTCTTTGACATTGATATCTTTTTCATTCAGCTACTTGATTGCCTCCATGGGGCTCCAAGTGCTGTGGAGCATGGGACTTGCATGTCTTGATGTCTATGCATTAAGAATTAAGAGAGATCTTCATAACCCAGTTTCAGTGAGCTTGTTTGTGGTTGGTGATTGGGTAATTGTTTCACCCCTTATACCTTACATGAAAGTGACTTTCATTTATATGCACTTCATGGTTAGGTTGTTTCAATAAAATCCTTCCAAGTTGAAATAAATGGGTCATTGAAAGTGAGCTTGAGATTCCTTCCAAGTTTACCAATAGACTTTGGTGTTGTTTTCCACATGAATACCTTACTCAATAAAATCCATAGGCCAATTAAAGGCTCCTGACATACATCAAACCTGCTATGTGTTACACCCAAAATGTTCTTTCAGTTAGCAATACCAATTAACAAATTCTTATTCCTTCACACTTAGATTGAATGCCACAGTTGCATTGACTTGCGCCCCTCCCAACACTTTACACCTTCTCAAGCTCCTTCTTGGCCACCCAGAAATCACTTACACAACAAGTCCAAAGCACAGATACCATTTTTCATGGCCCGAATTGGGTTCACTCATTCTGTGGCTGTGTGGTGTCCCCACATCCCATGCCATTATGCCAAGCCACATGTAGGCCAGCTTTCAACCTCATCAATAACATGTCCTATTCTGAATAAGGGCTAAGAGAACATTTGGCTTTAGCCCTTGGCACCTTGCATGAACAAAAAACATACTTGGACTTATGGAAGGATCTGGGACACAAAGGCAAATAGTTGGCATGGAAAGGCTATCACCATACAACAAATGCTTAAAAGCACTTAGGGGAGAGGAGTGGGCCTGGCCAAGTGGTGGACCATGTCTGATACTAGGCTCAATATCTCTATAACAGACACTAGCATTGAACACTGATGCTCAAACTTGGATGATTTGCAAATGGGAGGATATGGTCATAAGCTACCCTCCCTAGGATCATACCATTCAATCCCCATCTAATAGCCAAGAATTCTCTAGAATAGGTTGATGCCTCTAAAAAGCATGATTGAGGTCCTGAAAGGTGTGAAATACAATAAAACCCAAAAGTTATACACATGGATATGATGGTATATGAAATACTAAACTGGGTCTTCAAGATGACCATACACATGTCATGACATCCTTCATCACAGGTTCTTGAATATGATGACAAGTTAAAGACTGCTGTCTACATTAAGTGGAACCTAAAAAATGCATTTCCTTCAAAACTAAGTTGCTTATAAAAACTAACTTAGTTGTGATTATAACTTGTTTATAATTGAGTAATTATGTCAAAAAAAAACATAATAAATGCTCACCTGATGGACCTGTGTAGTGGTGGTGGATCCACGCGAGAGAATTCCCACCTGGGAGAGGAGGCCAGTGAGGGTCTGCAACATGGTTGCCTGTTGGGTAGATATCTCATCTCGGATATGCCGCTGCAACTATCGCTCCCAATAATCTTCCATCGCCGATTGGACGATGTCTCTGACATCGACGGCAGAAGTACTAGGGGTAGGTGGAGGTGTACTGAAGGCACTGCTACTAGTTTGGGCAGGTCCTAAACTCGCACACGATGATATCACCGCGCTAGAGTCCAGGCTCTCCCCAAAACCATATAGCCGGCCTTTCTTCGGTATGCCAGCTGCTGCCACCCATTCCGCCGGATCGAACTCCGGCTGCTGCACGGCTCCTTCCCCGTACTTCTCTATCACAGCTTTGGCATATGTTTCCTACAAATTGAATAAAATAAATAGTCAATTTCATATGAATCAATCCGATTTGAATGAACAGTAGAAGTTGCATATGTAGATAAACTTACTGATACTGACTGAGCTCTCTCACTCACAAATGAATCTGTCCCCTTCTTTCTGTGTGTTCTGTCGAACACCTCGAGGAACGACGGAGATCGATTAAGTTCCACAGCATGTTATACAATTCATAGTAAAACGTTGTCATATATATTAATAAAATGTACAAGGATATAAATTGAAACATTACTTACCATTTTTTGTTTATGTGCCGCGAAAGAGACGGACCCACTCGTATGCTTATTTGCGCCCGGTTGTGACGCCCGGTTTGCTTTGGCTTTTTGGGACTTTTCTATCCACTTGGGGTCGACAAATTTGTCACACAGTATGTCCCAATCCTCCTTCCTCAACCATAGAGGGCGGTGCTCCTTCCACAGCTCTCGGTCTTCACTCCCACCAGTCATTTTTTTAGCGTGCTCTCAGGCTTCATGTAATTTCCTTTTGTAATTACAAAGCATACTAAACTCCCAAGCATGATGACATCTCAACGCGTCATTGCCACACGTGAATTTAAAAGTCCGCTGTAAATAAATTTAGTTTCACACTTAATATATATACTATTCTGAATTGAGTTTGGAAAATACTTAAATCAAATGACGTAATTACTTACTAAGAACATGTCGAACAATCTATCGCGGATGGCCACCGAATATTCTTTGAAAGACTCTACTGGCCTAGGCACATGTGCCAGTGCTAGTTCTATCCCATGATGGACAGCTTGGTAAGGTTCTACTTTAGCACTGTAATCGCAAATGTCAAAATATTCATATTAAACCCATGATGGCTAAATAATGAATGTAATAACCTTATAAGATTACCCGGAGACCCAGCATGAGCGACGTCCATCATGGGTAGTGCCTCCCTCGCCCGACTACCAGCATCGTCAAATGGCTGATTGGTGGGGGTGTGCCCTGTATAAGTGAGAGGTGGTGGGAGGGCACTAGGACATGTAAGAATTAATTTCACAACTAAAAATTTTTTTTTACTGAAATTTATAAAATACATACCTGCAGCGGGAGGTGGTGGGGTTGGCGCATGTAAAACTGATGGGAGGGCGCTAGGACCTGTAAGAATTAAATTTTATAACTAAAATGAATATTTTACTTAAACTTAAAATATACATAATTGGAAAAATACTGGGCGGGAGGGTGGTGTGACCTGTAGGATTTCGGAAACATACCTACAACGGGAGGTGGTGGGGATGTCGCCTGTATGACTGGTGGGAGGGTGGTGTGATCTGTAAGATTTAATTCTCATCAGTAAAACAAATATTTTGCAGCAAATTAAAATATATATACCTGCAGCCGGAGGTGGTGGGGGTGGCGTTTGTATAACTGGTGGGAGGGTAATGGGACCTGTAAGAATTAAATTCCATAAGTAAAACGAATATTTTACAGCAAATTAAAATAGTCATACCTGTGCTGGGAGGTGGTCGGGGTGGCATCTGTATAACTGATGGGGGGAGCACTGGGACCTATAAGAATTAAATTCCATAAGTAAAACGAATATTTTACAGTCAAAAATTAAAATATACATACCTGTGCTGGGAGGTGGTCGGGGTGGGGTCTGTATAACTGATGGGGGGCACTGGGACCTGTAAGAATTAAATTTCATAAGTAAAATGAATATTTTGCAGCTGAAAATTAAAATATACATACCTGTGCTGGGAGGTGGTCGGGGTGGCGTCTCTATAACTGATGGGGGGGCACCGGGACCTGTAAGAATTAAATTCCATAAGTAAAATGAATATTTTACAGTTGAAAATTATAATATACATACCTGTGCTGGGAGGTGGTCGGGGTGGCATCTGTATAACTAATGGGGGGGCACTGAGACCTGTAAGAATTAAATTCCACAAGTAAAACGAATATTTTGCAGCTGAAAATTATAATATACATACATGTGTTGGGAGGTGGTCGGGGTGGCATCTGTATAATTGATGGGGGGGCACTGGGACCTGTAAGAATTAAATTCCATAAGTAAAATGAATATTTTGCAGCTAAAAATTTAAATATACATACCTGCAGTGGGAGGTGGTCGGGGTGGCACATGTACAACTGGTCGTGAGCCGACACTTGGACCTATAAAAAAATAAATCCGAATTTAGTAAATAATTAAATTGGTTATATAGCTAACTATCTTAATAGATATACCTGTGCCGGAAGAGGATGCCAAAGGGGAAGATGTAGAGCCCTTGTCACTCCCCTGTCTCCTCCCACTCCCAGTACGACCTCCTCAGGCCATTTCTTTAAGACTAGCAAAACAATTAATACATATTAATCAACAATTATATAGGGCTAGACATATGTTATTAAAATTTATGCAAAAAAGTAAGAATATCTTACTAAATTATCAAAACATGCCTCCCTCATGCTGATGACATATCTAACTCATCATCATCTTCGTCATCCATAATAGCCTCATTAGATTCTAACTCTTCCTCTTCATCCGATTCCTCCTCCCCTCTAACATCAACATTTAGCTCCGTCGGATCGACTTCCACTCCATCTCCATTACATAATGACAGTGGCTCATCAGATTCATCCAGATCAATATGCGTGGAACCGACAACGCCAACTTCGTCTGATTGAAAATATTCAGCACTGACAACCTCTGAGACATTTTCACTCATATTTAGCTTATAAGTGGGAAAGAGTTTTGGTTTAACCCTGCACACTGCCCACCAATCTTTATTCTTAGATGATGGATAGCTTGAATAATACACTTGCTGGACTTGTGCGGCTATAATGAATGGTTCATAGGTATTAAGTTTAGACTTATGTTTGACATCGACAATCCCATAAGTTGTGTCATGTCGAACAGAATTAGGATCAAACCAATGACACTTAAATAGGTATACATGATTGTCTCGTCCAAAATACTGAAGCTCTAACACTTCCTCAATAATACCATAGTAGTCCAATTCCACTTCATTGCATACACTTCCTTTAACAGATACGCCGCTATTCATCGTAGACTTACTTTTTCCATAATCCCTCGTATGAAATCTGTATCCATTCACAATATATCCTGGATAGGCACGTGCAAATTTTGAGAGGCCATAACTTATCTCTTGTACTTTTTGATCAGTAATGAGACCTTGTGAAACATATAATAAAAATTAGATTAGTTACAATAATAACTGATCTCTCAAAAAAAGTAAATACAAACATATAAATTCAATGTTTGAGACTAACTCGATTTCTCAGCCATTTGGCAAAAAACTTCTCGCGTTCTTTTTCAATCTCCACATCTTGGATATTTGGACATTTTTCTACTAATTCTGAATCAAATTATCTGTAATACAAATACACTATTACTTTAAATGAACTGCAGAAGAAGGATGAATAACCTATGGACATGCTGGAAATGTGAGTTAAGAACTTACTCAACATAAGGTTCAATCTCGATACAATTCAGAAGAATATATATCTCAGCGGCATACAACTCTCTATCTTCGAGCATGCGAGTCGAGCAACGTCCGAACGCACGTCCATGATGCTTAAATATAGAGAGCCGATGGTATGAATCATCCACTCCCCCATCATCATTACGTGGAGGTCGAGTACGATGAGTTAGAATCTCTGGCTCAAAGTACATGGAACAGAAGTTCGAAATTTCTTCAAGAATATATGCCTCAACAATCGAACCCTCCACCTTCGCCTTGTTGCAAACTTTCATTTTTAATTCATGCATGCACCTACAACAACAAGTCAGATGGCAATGTCATGTACCGACCATGCACGACATGTAACTTAAAAAATATTCTCACATACCTCTCAAATGGATACATCCATCAAAATTGTACAGGCCCTCCGACAATAGCCTCGTATGGTAAGTGGACGACCAGGTGCTCCATCGAATCAAAGAATGTCGGGGGAAATATCTTCTCTAGCTTGCAAACGGTTATGATCACATTTTCTTCAATAGTTTGTACATCCCGAACTCTGAGTTCTGATGCACATAAAACCTTGAAAAAGTGGATCAGCTCGGCCAGTGCTCCCCACATAGGCTTTGGCAAGAAATCACGAAATGTAATGGGCAATAGCCTCTCCATGAACACATGACAGTCGTGACTTTTCATACCATATATTTTCCCCTCATTAACATTTACACAACGGGCTATGTTGGATGCATATCCATCTGGGAATCTCAATTGTTTCAACCACTGGCACACTATCTTCATCTGTGTATCATTAAGCACACAAGTTGCTTTAGGCTGCACAGTTTTCCCACTTACGTTTTGTAGTTCCAGTTCTGGACGTTTACAAAGCATCTTTAAGTCCATACGCGCTTTGACATTGTCCTTGGTTTTGCCTTTGACATTCATGATTGTATTGAACACATTATCAAAAACATTCTTCTCGATATGCATGACATCCAGATTGTGCCGTACAAGCAGAGTTGACCAATAAGGTAATTCCCAAAAAATGCTTCTCTTGTTCCAGTTGTGATCCTTTCCAAAGCCAGGGAGATGTCGTGAGCTACCTCCCAATTGTACTACATCTGGTAAATTTTGCACCCGTGTCACCATATGTCGGCCCGACACCCGTTGCAAGTCAGCTTCATTCATTTCAACAATATTTTTTTTAAACGAATCTTTATGCCTACGAAAAGGATGGCCACTTGGTAGCAACCGCCGATGGCAATCAAACCAACATGGTTTCCCACCATGTTTCAATACAAATGATTTGGTATCTTCCATACAGTAAGGACATGCTAACCTCCCATGTGTGCTCCAACCAGATAATATTCCATATGCAGGGAAGTCACTTATTGTCCATATCAGTGCAGCCTTCATAATAAAATTTTGCTTCCTACATGTATCATAAGTAACAACTCCACCAGTCCATAAAAATTTGAGCTCATCAATCAACGGCCTAAGGTATATGTCCAAATTTTTTCCGGGACTTTTTGGACCAGGAATTATTAAGGACAAAAATATATTTTTGCGCTTCATGCACATGTCCGGCGGAAGGTTGTACGGTGTCATGAACACTGGCCAACAAGAATAGGATGCAACTGAACCACCGAATGGATTAAAACCATCTGTGCATAAACCCAGCCTAACATTACGTGGCTCCTTTGAGAAAGCAAGATGAGTATGACTGAAGTGGGTCCAAGCTTCACCATCGGCAGGATGACTTATTATATCATCAACACGGCATGCTCTTTCGGTGTGCCATGTCATATGTCGAGCCGTCTTTGAGGACATATACAGCCGCTGCAGCCTAGGCAGAAGAGGGAAGTATCGTAATGCCTTGTAAGGTACATCTTTTTGCTTTGAATTGACCCCGACCTTAGGTTTGAATCTGTCATGGCCACAAATAGAACATGATATCTTATCTGCATCGTCTTTGTAATATAACATACAATGATTCGGGCATGCATCAATTTTCATATATCCAAGCCCTAGCTCATTGACCATCTTTTTTGCACGATAAAACATTTTTGGCAACTTCTCGTCTCAAGACAACATGCTCTTGATCAAGAGGAGGAGACGGTCAAAACAAGTCCCACTGATGTGAAATTCTGATTTCAAGTTCAACAATTGTGACACTGCAGACAACCGAGTGTGGTTTTCACAACCATCCCAAATAGGCTCATCAGCATCCCTAAGAAGTTGATAAAATCTTCCGGCTGAGGTATTCGGCGGTTCTTCCGTGTATGCTTGTTCCTCATGAACATTAAAACTAGGACCAGCAGCATCTACAACCATATCGACGTACCCACTTGTGCATGCAATGTTGTCGGCCGCATACCTCAAGAATTCCTCACCATGGCACGTCCACTTCGTATAACCATCCACGAACCCTTTCGTGTACAAATGATGTTGCACATCCCATGGTGAACGCCACCTCAAATTTCTACAACTTTAACAAGGGCATCGAATGTGACCGTCCGAGTCCCTTGCTGTTTTGGGATTCCCCAATGTAAATTGAATGGAACTCTCAACTCCATACTTAAAGTCAGCCGACACCACCCGGTCAACTATTCTACGATACATCCATGAACGATCTGTAAACATTTTGTCTGCACCCAATAAATGTTAATACACATCCTAACTTTGAAATCATTACTCCCGAAAATAAACCTGACCCTTTCCTCACATCGTTCGCCATTGACCATTTGCATTTGAAAGAGGACTATTAATTAGATTTTTACTTGTTAACCCATCCATGAAGGTTTGATCGCACAATCGCTTACTATATGTGTTGCACGATTTGCTGAAAATTTCGGCAGCATCTCCCTACACTTCTCCGATATACCAAAAATATTTATTGATTTTGACATTTTCTTAAACACTTACAAGTAAGTGGTTAAGAAAACACTTCAAAATCAATAATGGTATATCAGAGAAGAGTGAGGAGACGCAACCAAAATTCTCAACAAACCATACAAACACATATAGTAAATGATTGCCTAAGTGCGATCAAACATTCATAGACTATCCAAACGGGACAATTCAAGACTTCGAGGTAGATATATACATTCTCATAAAAAAATGAGAACATACATATCAATCCCAAAGTCTTGAATGGGAAGATTCATTGATACGGTTTTAACACGCTCTCCTGAGGTGCGTGTAATGTTAGGTCGCACCCACGCATCTCAGTTCACAGGAAATACCCAATGTATATATATAACAAAAAAATAAATAGGTCCACAATTTATCATTATGCATACATCAAATTAAATAACATCCATTCCACAAAAAATATTCAAATTCATAACATCAAAGCTAAATAATCCACATTTTTGAGTCAAAAAAATATCAAATTTCTATTAAAATCAGATTTAAAAACACATTTCTTTGCAATTAAAATCCACAAAGTTTAAAATCACAAGCAGAAATATTGGGATTCGACGTAACCATTCTAGTTTATACTCAGAATCTCATATTCGAATTACTCCAACTAAATCGGGGAAGGGTTCTAAAGGTCTTTCAAAATTAAAAGCTGGGAAGGACTCATCGCAGGTGGGACTTTTATAATCTCATATTCGAATTAGTTTATATGATAATAAAGACTTTTTTCTGCCCTCTTAATAGTGTTTCTAGAAGCCTTTGGGGTCTATTGTGAAGGAGAGTTTAAATGGACATGTGGGTAACTAATACTTGTTACCTGATTCAAAAAATGCACTGGTCTCATATCCATGAGTCTAGCAAAATCTTTATATCATGTTAGTAATGGAACCATCTCCCTTTACCTGTTCTTTCAGACAGTTTGTAACTAGTATCTTCTTTTGTCAGCATGCTGGCAGATGCCTATTTTTAATGACCTTTACGATTGATACACTGCCATGCTAATGGTATTGTAGCCGTAACTCTTCTGGGGTCAAAAAATGGACTAATGGGATCAAGCTCTCTATTGCTCATAAATAATGATAATGATAGTTTTTTTTGACTGCTGTAACACATGGATTACTTTGATTTTATGAGCTCTGAAGCTGCAGGTTATGGACTAGCATGTTTTTGAAAATTGTGTAGGTACCCATACATGGCTGTTGTTCTCAATTTCAGTCAATCGTGGGCTTTATACTGTTTTGCTTCAGCTCTATGCAGCTACGAAGGATGAACTGGAACATATAAAACCATTGGCCAAGTTTATTATGTTTAAATCATTCGTATTCTTAACTTGGTGGCAGGGGATAGCTATATATTGCCATCTTATATTCTTTCGGTCTGTTCAAAAGCCCTATAGCTCAAGGCTTACAATTCAAATCAAGTGTGCAGGACTTCATTATTTGTATAGAGGTATTTTAATTTTTTAGTCCTATTTACCTTCATAGGCCACTCAGTCAATTCTATGTATTTTCATTATATTGCTCTTTGCTTTATTTAACATGATTAAGTGCATGTGTTTTAACTGAAAAGTAAATAGAACAGCTGGTGGTAGATGTTAATGCTTTTTATTCTCTCCATCTTCTCACTCTGTTCATATGATATCTCAAAAATACTTGAAGATTCATATCATAATTCAGCTATCTTCTCTAGATTTACATATCATATTACTGCAGGTGTGTTGGTCTCTGCTATTCAGGAATTTTTTAGATTTCGTAATATGATGCCTAGGTTCTTGACTGCTTCTCTTATTACTTTAATTCCCAAAGTTAGCACTGCTATAGACATATCAAACTATAGACCTATTAGTACTGATACGTGCTCGCAGGATTAGCTACCATGTGAATCCTTCCACACCAGGCTCCCACTCCCTCCCACGTCACCGATACAATCTCGGCCGTCCATCGCCTACTGGACGAGTGTGGGGGATAATTTAAAGCAGAGCATTCATATGATTTACACCCCACGGAGGATAATTTAAAAACTCTAGAGGAGGCTAAATCTCTACAATCTGATAGACTACTTCAGAAAGAATGTTTTTGGAGACAGAAGTCTGGAACTAGATGGCTCCTTGAGGGGGACAGAAATATCAGATTCTTTCACACATCTACTATGGCTAAGAGACATAAACTTTGCATTACTCAGCTTTGAAATTCTGCTGGAATTCTAACCTCAGATCATGAGGAAATGAAAGAAATTGCTGCATCTCACTTCCAAAAAGCCTTTACATCTCAAGACCATTTTATAGAAGATTCCTCTTTGAATTGCATTCCTTCCTTGGTTACTTAGAAAGATAATGATATGCTTTGTGCAATTCCTTCTGAAGTTGAAATCAAGGATGCAATCTTCAATCTTTCTTCAGATAGTGCCCCTGGGCCCGATGGGTTCACAGGTGCCTTTTATCAAAAGGCATGGCCAATCATTGCTGGTTCGGTTGTTAGTGCTGTTCAAGAGGCATTTAGTTCCCAGCAGGCTTTCCCACGAAGTGTGACTTCTACTCTAATTGCTCTTATTCCTAAAAAGTCCAATGCTACTGACATCTCAGATTTCAGGCCAATTAGTTTGTGCAATTTCTTTTACAAGATTATTTCATCCATTGTTAACAAAAGGCTGGCACATATTCTTCCTAAGATTATTTCTATGGAACAGACTGCCTTTGTGAAGAGTAGACCCATTGTAGAAAACATTGCACTGGCACAATTCTTTCTATTCTTCTCCATAATGTTTGTTTCTGACTATCAAGTCTTCAAAGTCATTTACCCAGCAATGCCTAATTAATGATGTCTATGGGACCAAACCCACTCTTCCCTTCTCCTTACTTCTACATACATATACTTCCAACCCAACAAATGTAATCCTATTCCTGAGAGTTGTTCCCTTTCCAAAAAAAATGATGCTCTAATAGGTTCCAAAGCTTTACACATTATACTGAGAATTTTCAAAATAGACATGTAGTAATTGGGCAAACTTGATAGCACAATTTTTGCCATGACCCATCTATCTACCTCCAGCTGACAATAGCCTTCCTTTCCACTCTTCTAATCTGCTCTGAAAACTGTGAACCCTTCTTATATTACCAGCATGCAAAGCTAATCCCATATAATTAATGGGAAATGTTGTCCACTGTGCCCCCATAACCTCAGCAGTAAACTTCCTCTTTCCCTCTAGCATAAACATACCTGCTAAATTACTCCTAGTGAAATTCACTTTCAATCCTATAGTGGCTTCCAATAACTTGATCAACAATTTCAGATTAAATATATTTTCTTCCTTAGTAGCAGAGAAAAGAATAATACCATTCGCATATTGGAGGTGTCTCCGATGTTCCCCATTTATTCCAAATTGGAAACCCTCTATCAGACCAGCGGCAATAGCCTTCTTCCCCATCATACTGATAATCTACCCTACCAAAACAAAGAGAAGGAAAGAAAGAGGATCCCCCCATCTAATAACCCTTGAGCTTGCGAACAAGCCAAAAGGGATACCATTAAATCAGAATGGAAAACCTAGCAGATTCCATACAACTCCTTACCCATCCAATCCACTTCTTATAAAATCCCATATGTCGCACAACAGTGAATAAACAACTCCAATTTGTCCTGTCATATCCCTTTTCAAAATCAATCTTGAAGACTATACCCTCTCTTCTTGTAACTTTCTGATAAAAAATACATTCATGTACTGCCAGAATATATCTACCCTGATTGAATGCCGATTTAGTTTCATCAACAAGCTTACCAACCACCTGTTTCAACCTGAGCAAATGCTTTGGTTATAATTTTGCAGCTACCATTCAACAAAGAAACATGTCAGTAATATCAGAGCAGATCAGCATTTTCTTTCTTACGTATAAGAACTACAAATGTTGAATTTAAGCTCTTAATCATCCAAGGTGGAGAGGGGGATTCCTGCAGCCCACTCAAAGAGCAGACCCAACTAGGCCCAACAGGGCCCGACGAGGCAAGCTCGTCCAAGTGACAGCCCACAGGGCCCACTTGGAAAAGCCCAATAAAATAATGCTCGAGGAAACAACTCTCCTAGGCGGCCCCAAGGCTCGGAGGGCCCGAGCATCGGTCAGGTCACAGGAAGACCCGCGCACGAGCTATCCCTCCGCACGAAGGAGGGAAGCGCTAGCCGGTCTGTCCGACCCATCTCCTCACAGAGCTAGGCCTATTGCCCAAGTAGGGCCGGCCCCTATAAACTCGGTACGATCGATAAAATGTTTATCATTACAGCCGTTAGAGTCCACAGCGGGCTGGGCGCCAAGAAGTCCAGGAGCTCCGGCTTCCCCGCGAGGATAACGCCCCCACGATGAGGCCATAAAAGCCCACGACGAGGACGTAACCTCCACCGGAGACCCCTCGGCTTGCAGGACTCCAGAGGGCGGCACACTATTTAAACCTGGGATACCCTCCGGTGAAAGGAAAGTCCAAAGGGGCATTGATCCACCCCCAATTCCTGAGCACGGATCACTTCACCCCATTGGTGGAGAGGGATCTCGCGTCTTCACCTTCTCCTCCCTATCGCTGCTCCCACCATTGCTCTACTGACTTGAGCGTCAGAGGGTTTTGCCCCAGGGAATCCCCCTGGGCCCTCTGACCCGTTTCCCTGTCTTGCAGTTCACTAACTTGGTGATTACCAGCCCGCTCAGGAACCAGCGCGAGATTTCGCCTCTTCATCTGGCGCCGTCAGTGGGAAACGTATGAAGAGCCAACATGGTGAGAAGGAGCTCAGGGAGGAGGTCCCCCGGCGAAAGGGGTAAGGCCATGGTAGCAGCAGGGGATGGCCCTTCCAGGGCCTCACAGAACCCTACCTCCAACGCCAGCATCCCCACCGACGGACCACCACCCCCCCTGCGGCGGTGAGGCTACCCCCCTACGGTGGCGCCGAAGCCTTCCAGGCCCTCAACGCCAAACTGGATGTCCTCGTGGAACTCATGAAGACCCAGGCGGCCAGGGATGCAAGGTCCCATGCCCCGTCAGGGAGCCCCCCCCGCAGGAGTACGTCCCAGCACATAGCTGGGGGCCGCTTCACCCTCCACGGCCAGCATCTCATTCGTAACAGGGTCGGAGGACCCTCGCAAGCTCCGCCTCCGGAGCAAGAGGCCTCCTCCACGCCGAGGAAAGGAAGGCGGGGGACGCAACGGCCAGATCCGGAAGCCGACGTTCCCGGAGACCGCCAAGACGCTCCCCCCAGTCCCGCGGCACGACAGCAACCGGAGTTATCCCTCCGGCTGTGAGATTTCGAAAGGCGCTTCACTGAGCAGGAGCGCGCCCTTCGCGCCCTACAGAAGGCCTCTTCCCCGGAAGACGAGGAGAAATCCCCGTTCTCCGAGTATATCTTGAAGGCAGAGGTATCTCCCAGAGCCCCCATACCAACCTTCAAGCTTTACGATGGCCAGGGCGACCCGGCCGACCATTATGATAGCTTCGACGCCCTGATGACTCTGCACGGAGCGTCGGACCCCATCAAGTGCCGAGCCTTCGTGACCACTCTGGTCCAGGGTGCTCAAGCGTGGTTCCAGGCCCTCGCCCCCGGATCCATCCGAGACTTCAAGCAGTTCGGGCGAGTCTTCAAGGAGAGCTTCGTCGGAAGTGCCCCCCCAAGGTCGGTAGCGGGGCTCTTGGCCCTCAAACAGGCGCAAGGGGAAAGGCTCCGGGCTTACATCCACCGATTTAAATCGGAAGCCCTCCGAATCCCCCCCCTGGACGTGGCCTCGGCCACAACCGCACTGACCGGGGGTACCCGGGACGAGAACCTCTGCCGTGAACTTGTCCTCCACCCTCCCTCGACCCTTGCCGAGCTAGTGACTCTGGCTCTGCGCCACGCCGAGTGCGAAGAAGTACTCAGCGCTTGCCGAGACACAACCAGCTCGGGTCGGGAGGGGGACAAGAAGTGGGGCCCCGAGCCAAATCCTAGCTCGGGAAAGAAGCGAGACCGAGATGGAGAGCGCAAGCGAAAGTACGAGCGGTACACCCCGTTAACCGCACCGATCTATGAAATCTATGAAGACGTCAAAGACTCGGGACTCCTCCATCGGCCCGAGCCGATGAGGTCGAAAAACCGCAAGCGAGATAGACATTGTCTATTCCACGGCGATCATGGGCATCACACCGGTGATTGCCACCAGCTCCAAGATGAAATCGAGCGCCTCATCCGCCTGGGGCACCTGGCTCGGTTCACCGCTGAGCGCAGAGAAGATCAAGGCGCCGCAGAGGAGATCGACAACGCCCCCCGAGGGGTCCACATCAACGTCATCTCCGGAGGAATAGCGTCAGGAGGCGACAACAGCCGTGGAAGGAAGCGTCATGCCGAGCGGGCGAGCCGAGCCCCATAGCAACCCAAGGCCCCGCCCCAAGTCATAGTCTTCTCCGATTAAGACCTGGAGGGGCTGAGCACCCCGCATGATGACGCCCTCGTAATCTCGGCCACTATAAACCATTGTAACGTAGATCGTATTCTTGTGGACAATGGAAGTGCCCCTGATGTATTATCTTATGACTGTTTCCTCAAAATGGGAGAGGATCCATCCAAACTCCGCCCGATCCGAATGCCCCTCTGTGGGTTCAATAGCCTGGCCACTCTCCCCGAAGGAGCCCTAAGCCTGTCGGTTACCCTCGGTACCCCACCCAAAACTGTTACGGTCATGGTAGACTTTATGGTGATCAAAGGGATGATAGCGTACAACGCCATCTTCGGCCGAGGAATCCTCAGTCAGAGCAAGGCAGTACCATCTACCTATCACCAAAAGATGAAGTTCCCCACCAAAAATGGGGTAGGGGAAATCCGAGGTAACTAGGCCACGGCCCGAAGGTGCTATAATATCTCGGTGGAGGCCACGAGGCCGGGCGGGAATGATAGGGGCCCCCGGGAAGTCGAGGAAAAATCCGCAGCTACTGAGCCAGGTGGCGAGTTGCTAACAATTTTCCTAAACGATGACCCGACCCTAGGAGTAAGGATCGGAGCCGACCTACCACCCGAGGAACAGCAGCAATATAAAAAATTTCTTTCTGAGTACATCCGCTTGGTCCGACGACCAGCTCCCTGGGATACCAGAGGAGACCGTGATGCACAGACTCAACCTCAACCCCACCATGAAGCCCGTGCAGCAGCGCCGAAGGAAGCACGCACCCGAGAAACAGACGATTATCAAGGCGCAGGTCACCAAGGGGCAAGAGACTGGTCTTTTTAAACCGGTCCTGTACCCGACGTGGCTAGCCAATGTCGTCCTGGTACCAAAGGCTTCCGGCAAGTGGCGGATGTGCGTGGACTTCACCGACTTGAATAAGGCGACCCCTAAGGACTGCTATCCCTTGACCAGCATCGACCAACTGGTCGATTCGACATCAGGCAACGAGATGCTCAGCTTCCTGGATGCCTATTCGGGTTACCATCAGATCAGAATGAATTCTAAAGACGTCGAGAAGACCGCCTTCATCACCGACTACGGCGTGTACTGCTATACCCGGATGCCTTTCGGGTTGAAGAACGCCGGAGCCACATATCAAAGACTAGTCAATCACATGTTCGAGGAGTAGCTAGGTCAGAACGTCGAGGCCTACATTGACGACATGCTCGTCAAGACCCCCAAGGCCCAGGACCACTTCACCGACTTCGCTGAAACCTTCGGCGTCCTCCTGAAGTACAACATGAAGCTCAATCCTGCCAAGTACACCTTCGGAGTAAGATCCGGGAAGTTCCTGGGTTTCCTGGTCACTCAGCGTGGGATCGAAGCCAACCCCGACAAGGTCCAGGCCATCCTGGACATGCGCCCGCCCGCCTACATTAAGGACGTCCAGCCGCCTGACGGGACGTGTCGCCGCTCTCAGCCGTTTCTTGTCCCGTGTGGCCGAACGATGCTTGCCCTTTTTTAAACTGTTGAGGGGGCCGAAGTTGGCATCTGCTACGTTCGCATGGGATGAGGAATGCCAGAAAGCATTCGCCGAGCTCAAGGAGTTCCTGGCTTCACCCCCGGTGCTCTCCAAGCCCGTGCCTGGCGAAGTCTTGCTGCTCTATCTCTCGGTGACGTCATCAACGGTCAGCTCGGTCCTAGTCAGAAATGACTCGGGAATCGAAAGACCAGTCTACTACACCAGCAAGGTGCTCAACGAGACCGAGAAGAGGTACCCCGCAACCGAGAAGCTCGTGCTAGCGCTGGTTACCTCCGCGAAACACCTCCGACCCTACTTCCATCTCGAGGCCCTTGAAGAAGATTTTGGCCCATCCCGAGGCCTCGGGGCGACTCGTCAAATGGGCCATTATGCTTGGGGCCTACGACATCTCGTATTGCCCGCGCTCAGCTATAAAAGGTCAAGCGCTCGCCGACTTCATCGCCGAAAGCACCATCCCGACCGAAGGAAGACTACCGACCATGCTCGGGCCAACCTGGGAACTGTACGTCGACGGATCTTCCAACTCGGTCGGTAGTGGTGCTGGGATCCTCCTAAGATCCCCCGAAGGAGTGGAGCTGCAGTACGCCTTGAAATTCAACTTTCAGGCATCCAACAACGCTTCCGAGTACGAGGCCCTTATATCAGGAGCGCGCATGGCCCGGCGGTTGGGGGTTGAGCGAGTCCGGATCCACACCGACTCTCAGCTGGTCGCAAGCCAGGTCAACAGTGAGTACGAAGCTCGAGAGGCACCCATGATCAAATACCTCTAGCTGGTCAGGAGCCTGGCCCAACAATTTGAGGGATTCGAGGTAGTCCGAATAGCCCGGGAAGAAAACTTCCGAGCGGACCCCCTCTCTCGGTTGGCCTCCTCCCTAGACCCAGAAGGTACCCGATCGGTCCTCCTCGAAGAGCTAGAACGCCCGAGCATTGACTCGGAGCTCCTCGCTGTTGACTCGGCCGTCCCGAGCGACTGGCACACCCCCTACCTGTCTTGGCTCCGAGACTCCCAAGAGCCCTCCGACCCTCGAGAAGCACGCCGAATGAAGTACCAAGCCCGACGCTTCGTCATCCTGGATGACACACTCTACCGAAGGTCTTTCACCGGCCCTCTCCTAAAGTGCCTCGGCCCCGACGAGGCCAGCCGAGCCATCCAAGAGGTTCATGAAGGCCTGTACAGAGCGCACTCAGGGGCAAGGTCACTGGCCAGGATCCTGTTACGACAGGGGTACTGGTGGCCCACCCTGCAGCGCGATTGCTCGGCCTATGCTCAACAGTGCGACCGATGCCAACGGTTCGACCACTTGGTCCATCAGCCGGCTACAGAACTCATCACCCTCACCGAGCCTTATCCCTTCGCTCGGTGGGGGATCGACATTCTTGGGCCATTCCCCACGGCTCAGTCCCAGAAAAAGTTCATTATCGTCGCCATCGACTACTTCACTAAATGGATCGAGGCCGAAGCCACTGCAAGGATCACCGAGACAGTCGTCTGGAGTTTCGTCTGGAAATCGATCATTTGTCGCTTCGGCATCCCCCGAGTGATAGTGAGCGATAACGGTCGGCAATTCGATTCTCTATATTTTCGAGACAGATGTGCCGACCTAAACATCTGCAACCACTTCACTTCGGTTGCCCACCCTCAGGCCAACGGGCTGGTCGAAAATGCCAATAAGACTATCTTGAAAGGCATAAAGACCAGACTCGGCAAAGCCAAGGGTAGTTGGCTCGAGGAATTGCCTAGCGTACTGTGGTCGCATCGAACAACTCCCAGGATGGCAACTGGTGAAAGTCCTTTTCAGTTGGTGTACGGCACTGAGGCCGTCATTCCATTAGAGATCGCCAACCCGTCTCTCCGAGTCATCCGCTACTCGCTCGAGGAAAACAACCAAAAGTTACTCGAGAACCTCGACCTAGCCGATGAACTCCGGGATATTGCCAGCATTCGAGCGACGGAATACCAGCGACGCCTCACTCGATACTACAACGCCAGAGTCTGAAGCAGACACTTCCAATCGGGAGACTTCGTCCTCAGAAAAGCCGAAGCCTCTCGACCACTAGAGGCGGCGGGCAAGCTGTCCCCTAACTGGGAAGGCCCCTACCGAGTGGTCGAGACGCTCGGGAAAGGTGCGTACATGCTAGCAACAATGGAAGGGGAACCCATTCCTCGGACATGGAACGTAGCCGCACTACGTAAATTCTATTTTTGAAATTGTACAACAAGATGGACGAAATAAATTCCTTTTCTTTTCATTCAAAACTATTGATACATCAGAAAGGCAAAGGCCAGTACATTGCATGACAAAAAGTAAGAAAATCTGTCTAACACCGCTGCAAGGGGTCATCGCTAGGTTGACTCGGTCTCGATCTCCTCGCGTCCAGCCACTGACTCTGCCTCGCATAGAAACTGGCTCGGACAAGAGGGGGCCGATCCAGTTGGCTCAGATGACCCCTAACAAAGGTGACAGAGGGACTGCAGAGAAGGTAGCCACCTTCTAAGGTTGGGGAAGGCTACCTTCCAAGTTGATAGAGGCCAGGGAGAAGGAGCGCCGTGAAGACCTCCTCATTCCCAACCTACCAACTCCTTGGAAGGGAACAAAGAGCAAGTAGCCTCCGAAGAGTAAAAGAAATGAAGAGCAGAAGAGGGAAAAAGAGGCTGCAGACGGAGGAAGGCTCCGGTGAGGAGGGAGCTTGATGCGCCTCCCCCCCATGCAGAGGGGGAGTGGCGGCAGGCATCTCTAATACCCCCATCCGTCCTCTGCCTCGACGCCCGCCCGGAAGCCACGCCAGAACCGAGAAAGGGCAAGAGCCATGCCCTCACACGTCGAAGCCCTCTCCAGATCCGCGCGGCGACCGTCGGACCCGTCTTAAACCCGCGCGGTGACCGTGGGACCCGTCCAATAAGCCAGGACAGCAAGAGCTCTCTGCTCCCTGTCGTCGGCGGCGTCGCCCTCCGAAGGATCCTCCATGCTCCGAATGCAACGGCACAACACAGGGTGAAGAAGAAGGAGTGAGGAAAGACTGTTAGAGAAAATCCCAAGCGGTAAAGAGGAAAGGGCGCACTTCGGTCCTTCTTATAGGCCAAAGGAGGCTACACGCCTTAAATGACTCCCCCCTTGAAAACACGCCAAAGGATTTCTCCCCTGAACAGTCACCTCCAACTCCTCGTTTCCCGCCCTAGCGGGATTCACGAAGCGGCCTGGCATTCAAAGCGTGAGGGAACGGAAAGACGCCCCGTCAGAAGCCTACCAAATCAGCATGCGAAAACCACGTAGGACATATCGGCACTCTCCAACTACTTCAGATACGCCAACCAAATCACGGCAAGGATGGCGATCAAACAAGTAAGTCATTCATTATCTCATAAAGAGGAAACTCTCTAAAGGAGGAAAGAGAGACAAACAAGAGAAAGGGGCAAAATAAGGTAAAACACATCAGGCCTCGGGCCCACTTTGAAGCTCGGGAGCGACGGAAGTGGGCGCGTCACCCCCAGCACCCTCGGTGACGGCCGACCCGGGCACTGACCTCGCATGTGCGAGAACTGTCTCGGTCGCGATCCCTCCCGAGACGTCCGGAGTTGGTGACCCCGCCGGAGGAGACCCCTCTGGATCTTCCCTGCCCGACGTAGAGGAGCTAGAAGCCGACTCATCTGAGTCATAGCTCTGGCCCAAAGGGAACTCAATCCCGGAGTCTTGCTCGTCGGCGTAGTCCACCGCCCGATGATAACCATGCTTAAACCCCTTTCGGGTGCCTCGGCGAAGCGCTACCTCGTAATATGGTAGGGCGGCTCTCTCCAGGTCGACAGAGTAGGCGCCCGAGCTCTTATACCGCTCGATCGCCTCCGCCTCGATCTGCTCCGTCCTTCCAACGAGCTCGACCCAAGCCCGCTCCGCCTCAGCCACACGCTCCTCTGCCCCCGCCAGGCGTTCCTCTGCCTCGACCCTCCCTCACTCGACTTCGCTCGGCCGCCTCTCCGCCCGGGCTCGGTCCGCCTCGGCCACGGAACGAAGGCGCTCCGCTACCTCCGCTCAGTCCAGTAGCCGGCACATTTGAGCTCCCAGCGACCGTCCAGCTCGAGGTGACGCAGACGCTCCTCTTCCAAGAGTTTACCCTTCCTCTCGAGCGACTCTCGGGCCTTAGCCAACTGCTCAGTCAGCGCCTCAGTTTCTAGCCGGCTCGCCCGTGCCAAATCCCTGATCACGGAGAACTCCCGTCGAAGCCCCTCATGCTCCTCGCTGAGGCGGGCCAGTTTCCTCTCGCACCCCCCGAGGGCCCAGGCGAGACTTGACCGCTCCGCCTCCGTCCAAGCGTACGTCTCCGCCATCAAGGCCGCCGACCGAGCCATGACTAGGCCGCCCTCCATGAGGACGTCGAGGACTCCGGAGGGGGAGTGGCGCTTGTCTCCCCCCCTCGTCCTTGCGGCAACCTCTCGGTAAACCCGATACAGGTCGCCCGAACACTGAGCCTTTTCAAGGCCTCCGGCATGGAGATCCGCTCCCCACCGGACGCCCCGCCAGAAGGTTCGACTCGAGCAACGGGGCCGACCGCCCCACGCGCCGCGGTCGGTTGGGGTTGCGACGCCTCCCCGGGCGAACCCCCAACCTCGACTGACGCCACGGGATCGACCGCACCGGGAACTTCGAGCACTTGGGGCTGCGACGCCCTCGCAGGTGAACCCCCAAACATATCTGTCTCGGCCCGCGCCTCGCCGCCCGAGACATCGCCAACCTCGACCGGTCTCCCTGTCTTGACGTCGGCTACTTCAGCACCGGCCCCCTCCATCCCCGGGGAGGGGAGAACCGACCCATCTCCGCCCTCTGAGGGGCCCCTGGTCTCCTCGGCCCCCTCTCGCCTGGTAGGTGGGGGAGCTGGCCCGGAAGGGTCGGCCCCCTCTTGCCCCCGAGAGGGGAGCGCCGCCGAGCCAGAATCGCCCCCGGCAGCGGTAGGAAGGCCAGCCTTCTTAGCCCGTTTCTTGGCCTTCGCGGCTTCCCGCAATTTTCCCTCCATGGGATCCTTGCGCTTCGCTCCGCTTGGCCGCAAAGATCCCTCGGAGGCTACCCCCTTGCCCTTATCCCAGGCTTGGGAACGACCCGCGGGAACGACAGACTCATCAGCCGCCGAGTCATCCCCAAGATCGATGACCTCGGTGATCTCTTCCAAAGGTTCCCGCCGGACGTCTGCAATGAAGAAGAAGATTCAGTTAAGAAGCGAAAAGGTGACCCTCCGACCCCGCAGAAGGATCCGAAGGATGATACCTGATGGCTTGAGCTGTGTGAGCAGATACTGCTCTACGTTCTCCAACGTCACCAGCTCCTCAGTCGACCGGTGATTTGTCAACAAACGAGCGGCATATCCCTCCACATCGGCGGGGAACTCCTCCTGCCGCGGGGGAAGATTCGGATGGAAGTTGGGCATAATCTGGCACCTCCAGGATTCATTCACTGCTTCCGCCTTCACCCAGAAAAACTACCTCTTCCACCCTTTGTGGGAAGAATCCTTCGCCGCCAGCGGAATACAACTCCGATTCCTGCGCGCCTGAATAAAGTAGAAGCCTTTCCCCGCCGACGGATGTGCCTTCAGCTCGAAGAAATAATGAAAAAGATCCAGGGATGGGGGAACCCCCTGCAGGCGGCAGAGGATCCGAAAAGCAGACAGCAAAAGATACGAGTTGGCCACCAGCTGGACAGGCGCCAACACGAAAAAATTGAGAAGCTTCAGAACAAAAGGCTCGAAGGGGAGGCAGAATCCGCTCTTCCATGCCAGGAGAAAAGTACAGATATGGCTCGTACGGCTATCCAAGCTCGTCTCGTATGGGGCAGCGGCTGCAAAGCTATATCGGAGAGGCAGGCGAAACCAATGCTCCAGTTTCTTCACATCAGCCTCCCCCAACTCGCTGCGATTGGGGACAGGCTCCCGCCTCACCTGCTCGATTTCCGAGCGCAGATCCGCCATAGAGCTAGAAGAAGAGCCTTCACGAGAGCCCGAAGACTCCGGGGGAGAAGGAAGCTGCCGGATCGCCTCCGCGGTTATACGCGCCAGCTCCTCAAATGCCGCCGCAAGAACTCGCTCCCCCGCTGTATCTTCACGGCGCATCAAGGAGCCCCAGAAGTAAAGAAGTGGAGGAAAGGCCAAAAACCCTATAAAGGCTGGGAGGACGAGCAGCGCCCTACGCCTATAAACCCTCGCGGGAGGCGGCGCGCCGTTCCAACCTCCGAGAAAAAGGGGGCCCCTTCATTTCAAATTCGTTAGGATCATTATTACTACGGGCCCAGGCGACCACTATACGTGGCTTCATAACGCCAACAGGATTCCACCCACCCGAGCCACGCTGGTCCAAAGCCTCGAAAAACTACTCAACCGAGCCCCCTTGGCTCGGGAGTAGGAGGGGGACAAGTGGAGAGGGGGATTCCTGCAGCCCACTCAAAGAGCAGACCCAACTAGGCCCAACAGGGCCCGCCGAGGTAAGCTCGTCCAAGTGATAGCCCACAGGGCCCACTTGGAAAAGCCCAATAAAATAATGCTTGAGGAAACAACTCTCCTAGGCGGCCCCAAGGCTCGGAGGGCCCGAGCATCGGTCAGGTCACAGGAAGACCCGCGCACGAGCTATCCCTCCGCACGAAGGAGGGAAGCGCTAGCCGGTGTGTCCGACCCATCTCCTCACCGAGCTAGGCCTATTGCCCAAGTAGGGCCGGCCCCTCTAAGCTCGGTACGACCGATAAAATGTTTATCATTGCAGCTGTTAGAGTCCACAGCGGGCCGGGCGCCAAGAAGTCCAGGAGCTCCGGCTTCCCCGCGAGGATAACGCCCCCATGATGAGGCCATAAAAGCCCACGACGAGGACGTAACCTCCACCGGAGACCCCTCGGCTTGCAGGACTCCAGAGGGTGGCGCACTATTTAAACCTGGGATACCCTCCGGCGAAAGGAAAGTCCAAAAGGGCATTGATCCACCCCCAATTCCTGAGCACGGATCACTTCACCCCATTGGTGGAGAGGGATCTCGCGCCTTCACCTTCTCCTCCCTATCGCTGCTCCCACCATTGCTCTACTGACTTGAGCGTCGGAGGGTTTCGCCCCAGGGAATCCCCCTGGGCCCTCTGACCCGTTTCCCTGTCTTGCAGTTCACTAACTTGGTGATTCCCAGCCCGCTCAGGAACCAGCGCGAGATTTCGCCTCTTCACAAGGTTTCTCCTGAAATTCTCTCATTGCTGCCATAAGAGCAACCTTGATGACATCCTAGAAATGATGGTAGAACCCCATTGAAAGCATGGTATTCAAAACCGCCCGGTACGTACCGAAACCGGCCCCTGCGGTCTAGTTATGCCTGTTTTATATTGGTACCGGCTAATACCATTTAAAAAATTAAAAAAAAAAGAAAACCAGGTGAACCGGGTGGTTCCAGCCAGTTCACCCATCGGGACCATCCGATAACTCATTGGCATCCCTCTCACGGGCTGCACTGTGTGACACCTCGTGAGTGAGAGATCCCCCCGATGGCCACCTACTCCCTCCTTTGCCGCCGCAAGCCCCACCACCAGCCGGCTGCCAAAATGCTACTGAAGATAAATGTACAAATCCATTTACTAACTTCAATTTGATGCTTAGGTCCTACCGAAGATAAATGTTTGTTTTATTGCCATCTATATACTTGTGAGACATTGGCAATTACAATGGTTGACACATAGAAAACTGGCATATACACATGTTATATAGTTAGAAGATCAACAAATGTGCATTTGTTTCTAAAGAGTCTAAAAAGCATACAAAGAGAAACCTGAAATATTTGGAATACAGACCATGATGAAAATGAGACACATCATTGGCAAACACCGATCATCTCCTTAAAGCATAAAAGCAATAATTGTTCCTTGTCAAATGCATTCTGAACATGAATGAGAAAAATATTCCAAGAAGCTGCATGGCCATATTACTTCAGATTCTGATGTTCACCAATAAAACCACCTATGAAGGCACCCTCTACTTATCATAATTTAATATTTTGTCTGATTTGAATTTCCTTAATTTTTATGAAGGCTCGGGAGGGGAACCGACCCTCTACTTCTGGATCGGTCGTGCCACGCTGAGAGAGGGAGAGGGCCGGAGAGGGTCGCTGAGAGAAGGAGTGGGAGAGGGTCAGTGAAATGGGCCTGGTTGTCGGTGAGAGGGAGAGGGCGCGCCGTGTGAGAGGGCCGGAGAGGGAGAATAGGGCTGGAGAGGGAGAGTGGGAGAGAGAGAGGGCCGGTGAGAGAGGGAGAGGGCCAGAGAGGAAGACGCCGGAGAGAGATCGACGATGAGAGAGGGAGAGTGGGAGAGGGAAATGGTGAGCGAGGGAGAGGGCCGGCGGGAGAGGGTCGCTGAGAGAGGGAGAGGGCCGGCCGGAGAGGGTCGCTGAGAGAGGGAGAGGGCCAGAGAGGGCCTGAGAGAGAGAGAGTGGGAGAGGGTCGGTGAAATGGGTCTGGCTGCCGGTGAGAGGGAGAGGGCGCGCCGGTGAGAGAGGGAGACAGCCGGAGAGGGAGAGTGGGAGAGGGAGAGCCCCGGTGTAAGGGAGAGGGCCGGTGAGAGAGGGAGAGGGCCAGAGAGGAAGACGCCGGAGATAGATCGACGATGAGAGAGGGAGAGTGGGAGAGGGAAACGGTGAGAGAGGGAGGGGGCCGCAGGAGGGATACCTGGGCGCCGGAGGGAGAGCTATCGCCGATCGTCGATTGTCGGAGGGAGAGCTGCCACCGTCGCCGGTCACCGATCGCTGAGGGAGAAAGCCGGAGGGAGACAGCCAGAGGCGGGCGGGTCGGTGATGGTCTCCCGATGGCAGAGGCACGGTGAGAGGGTTGTGCGTGCGTGGAGGGAAAATAAAATTTTTTCCCACGGATTTCACACGGACTGCCCATCCGTGTGAAATTTTAGATGGTAATTCAGACCATGTATAATATCATGTGAAATTTAAACTAAATGTCATCCGTCTGAAATACAGACGGATATTCCAACGGAGAATTTTTCGTGTGAAATTTTTGTCTCTATTAGCGCATTTTCTTATAGTGGATCCATCAGATCTCCGTGAGTCGTTTCCTCCGGATGTATCGTTTCTTCTGGCTTAGGATTAGACCGATTGGCGGCTCGTTTCGCTTTGTGCGATGATCTTGCCTCTGAGTCATGAGACTCAAGGATCATTGTATTAGCATGTCTAGTTGTCCTGTCCTGAGTCTGTTGGCTGTTGGTATGCTGCCTTGGTGCTTTGTAGTACGTGTGACAGTGCTTGCTTGCCCTGTCTGTACTGCAGCACTCGTGTTTTAGAGTCTTTGTGTCTAGTGAGCCTCCACTAGTCGTAGCCTCACGACCTCGAGTGTCAGCCCACCTGGGAGTGGTGGTGAGGGCAGTTCCCGAGATACGATTTTTAAGCTAGTTTCCGTGGGCCCCTGCTTTACGGTAGCGTCCTGCTGGGGGGGAAAACTAACTAGAGGCTTAGCTCTAGGCAAGAGTCGGTGTGTGCACACGTGGTCAGGGGCGTTTGGACTGGCGCCAATGGGCGTGACCCTGACTTGTCACTCATTACTGTAGTTCATGTTCTGGTTCAGTGAGTATCTCAGTCTCCGTCGTTCTCGGCGTCCGTAGCGAGATACCTGTGGCGCAGTATAAGACGTCAGTAGACGTATCTGGCTGTTCTTCTAGTGAGGAGGTGCTTCCGTCACGTGACACGTGACTCACACGTTTCTCGTACGTCGTGACCTCTCCGGGTTAGTCTTTTCTTGGCCTTACCCGAGGTCAGCGCTGTGTGGTATGCACGATGATCTAGTCGTGTATGCGTTTGCGCTTAGGGAGCGTGCACGACGATCCAGTCGTGTAGGCTTTAGTGTTCCGTGTCTATCTAGGTCTCTTCTAGGCCTTTTACTTGTTTCCGTAGGCCTTAGTTTTGAGGCTGGTGTCTTGTCAACGGTTCAGTAACTCCTGACCTTGTGAGATCAGGGTTCGCCCTTCTGTCGTTGTTTGGAGTAGCTTAGGGAGTCGAGCTTCTCTCGGTGGCCGTGTTCCTATCTTTGCGGCTTTGCTCTTCCCTTTTCTTTTAGCTGTTTCTGCTCCTGCCTTTACGGCTTTCTTTTACAGCTTTCTAGTAGTAGTTTTCTCTACTTTTCCTACTTTACTACTACTGTTGTTTTAGCTGTTGTTCCGTGTTATTGCGTTATTTTTCAGTGGGGATCCGCGTGACCCCTACTGAGCCAGTGACACGAGGCTCACCCCTACTTTTCAGGTGTGGTTGTCTCTACTTCCTTCGCGGTTCCTGGAGTGGCGTGTTCGTAGTTGCCAGCGGTACCTACATCGGGCTTCCCCTGCCATCAGTGTACGTTTTTCTTTCTGTTAGACTGTACTTATCTTTCCTTTGGACTGGACTCTGGTATAATTGTTAATTTTAACTGTTAATTAAAAAGTAATTTTATTTCTGCTACTTTAGCAAACTTGATTAATGAAATTTAATTGCTTGCTGTTATATCTGTGACTTCCATGTACTACACGACAATCCTTTTTCTCTTCGGAGCTTTATAGCTCTTGTGAGGCTTCACGGGTTCCAAGTGGTATCGGGTCTGCTCGGTAATCCTATCGGGTATATCCGGTATCCGGAGTCCAGGTCATCACAAAGATGGTCTTCGGCCTTCGGCATTTTGACGAGCATGTCATCAATGTAGGCCTCAACGTTCCGACCGAGCTGTCCCTCGAAGATGTGGTTGATCAGTCTCTGATATGTTGCTCTAGTGTTCTTCAACCCGAATGGTATTCGGGTGTAGCAGTGTACGCCGAAGTCAGTGACGAAGGTGGTCTTCTCGATGTCCTCCGGGTCCATCCTGATCTGATGGTAACCGGAGTAGGCGTCCAGGAAGCTGAGCAACTCGTTGCCAGAGGTTGAATCTACCAATTGATTGATGCTCGGCAGTGGGTAGCAATCTTTTGGGGTAGCCTGGTTGAGGTCGGTGAAGTCCACACACATTCGCCATTTTCCCAAAGCCTTCAGTACCAGGACGACGTTGGCGAGCCATGTAGGGTACAGGACCGGACGAAAGAGGCCAATCTTCTGTCCCTTGATGACTTGCTCTTTGATGACCGCTTGCTTCTCCGAGGCGTGCTTTCTCCTGCGTTGCTGGACAGGCTTCACCGTTGGGTCGAGGTTGAGCTTGTGTGTCACCACGTCTCCCGGGATCCCGGGAAGGTGCTCGTCCGACCATGCAAAGACTTGGATGTACTGGGCAAGGAAATCTTTATATTTTTCTTGTTCCTCAAGTGGTAGATCGGCTTCAATCTTGACTCCTAGAGTCGGGTCGTCGTTGAAGAAGACTGTTAGCAAGTCGCCGCCGGGCTCAGATGTTGCTGGTCCCTCCTCGGCTCCCTTTACTCCTTTGTTTTTCCCTTCCGGCCTAGTGGCTTCAACCGAGATTATATAGCACCGTCTAGCTAATGCTTGGTTACCCCGGACCTCCCCCATGCCATACTTGGTAGGGAACTTCATTTTTTGGTGAAAGGTAGAGGGCACCGCTTTCATTCGACTGAGGATACCTCGGCCGAAGATGGCGTTATATGCCGTCATCCCCTTAATCACGATGAAGTCCACTATAATCGTAACGGTTTTGGGCAGGGTGCCGATAGTAACTAGCAGGCTCAGGGCTCCCTCGGGATAAGTTGCCTGGCCGTTGAACCCATAGAGGGGGGTTCGGATCGGGCGGAATTTAGATGGATTCTCTTCTATCTTGAGAAAACATTCATAGGATAATACATCACGGGCACTACCATTGTCAACTAAGATCCTATCTACGTTACAATGGTTTATTGTAGCCGATACAACGAGAGCGTCGTCATGCGGGGTGGTTAACCCTTCCAAGTCATGGAACGAGAATACCAGGGCCTACGGTTCGCTCGTCTGTGGGGCTGTAGGGTGCTCTACAGAGGCTCGGCTCGCCCGCTCGGCGTGACGCTTTCTTCCTCGACTGCTATCTTCGCCTGATGCCGCGCCTCCCGCGATGACGTTGATGTGGACTCCACGGGGGGCATTGTAGATTTCTTCAGGGGCGCCTCGGTCTTCTTTCTACCTGGCCACGTATCGGGATAGGTGTCCCAGGCGGACCAGGCGCTCGATATCATCTTGAAGTTGATGGCAATCACTGGTGTGATGCCCGTGATCGCTGTGGAATAGGCAATGCTTGCAGCGATTGCGGTGCTTGGCCTTCATAGGCTCGGGCTGGTGGAGGAGACCCGAGCCTTTGATGTCTTCGTAAATTTCGTAGACGGAAGCGGTAAGGGGGGTATACCGTTCATACTTTTAGGATGGCTCTTTACGGTCTCCGTCCTGGTTCCGCCTTTTTCCTTGGCCTGTCCCTTGCTCGGACGGTCGCTTCTTGTCCCCCTCCCGACCCAAGTCAGTCATGCCTCGACAGGCGCTGAGGACTTCCTCGCACTCTGCGTGGCGCAGTGCCAGGGTCACTAGCTCAGCGAGGGAGGTGGGAGGATGAAGCACTAGCTCGCGCCGTAGGTTCTTGTCACGGGTACCCTCGGTCAATGCGGTGATGGCCGAGGCAACATCCAGGCGGGGGATGCGCAGGGATTCCGATTTAAATAGGTTGATATAAGCCTGTAACTTCTCCCCCTGTTCATGCTTGAGGGCCAGTAATCCCGCTACTGACCGAGGTGGACCGCTGCCGGCGAAGCTTTCCTTGAACACTCGCCCGAACTGCTTGAAGTTATGAATGCTACCGGGGGCGAGGGCCCTGAACCATGCCTGAGCACCGTGGACCAGAGTGGTCACGAACGCTCAACACTTGATCACGTCTGACGCCCCATGCAAAGTCATCAGGGCGTCGAAGCTGTCGTAATGATCGGCCGGGTCTCCCTGGCCGTAATACGACTTGAAGGTCAGAAGTGAGATCCTGGGGCAGATCTCAGCCCTCAGGATATAGTCAGAGAACGGGGATCACTCCTCGTCCTCTTCAGGAGAGGTCTTCTGCAAGGCGCGGAGGGCGCGCTCTTGCTATGTGAAACACCTCTTAAAGTCTCGCAGCCGGAGGGATAGTTCCGGTTGTCGCTGGCCCGAAGGGCTGGGGGGGAGCACTTGCATGCTGTCCTGGCGCTCCTCTGGGACCTCGATCTCTGGGAACTATCGGTGTGCTCCAGACTTCTCCCTCCTCGGGGTAGAGGAGGCTTCCTGCTCCGGGGGAGGGGCATGCGATGGTCCTCCTGACAAGTTGGGGATGAGCCGCCGCCCCCGGAGGGTAAAATGGCCTCTAGCAGTTTGCTGGGAGGCGTCTCTGTGGGGAGGGCTCTTCCGGGGAAGATGCGACTTCTCCTCCCTGGCCGCTTGGGCCCTCATGAGATCCACGAGGACATCCAGTTTTGCGTTGAAGGTTTGGAGGGCGTCGGTACTCCCGTCGGGAAGCTGTTCCCCCGCCACCGACGGAGGTATCTCATTGGCGTGGTTGCCTGACAGGGAATTCTCCGTGGGGAGGGAAGGTGCGCCTTCTTCCATCGCCAGGGCTTTTCCCTTGTCGTCGGCAGTCCTCCTGCCAGAACTCCTTCGCACCATGATGGCTCTTTGTTCGTTTCCCACAGACGGCGCCAGATGAAGCGGGGCGATCACGTGCTACTCCTGAGCGGGGAGGAAGATAACCACGTATCCTTGATGTATGAACTGCAAGAAGGGAAACAAGTCAGAGGTGCCAAAAGATGAATCCCTGGGGAAGACCCTCCGATGCTTAAGTCATCGACTATAGTACAACACTGGTGCGAAGGGAGGAGTTAGGAGGAAGATGGGAGCGTGAGATCCCTCTCCACCAAAAGGTCAAGTGGTTCCTGCTCAGGGTTATTGGCTTACCTTCTCACAGGAGGGTTTTTCCAGTTTAAATAATGGCTCATTGACTGAATGATTCCAGTAAGCTGAGGAGTTTCGGGGAGGGGGGGTTATGTCCTCCTTGCGGGCTCTTTATAGCACGCGGACTCCTGATCTCCCCTATCCCCTTGAGCTCCCAGCTTTTAAGGGACACGTAACGGCCGTACAGATAAACTTTCATCAGTTGACCCGAGCACGAGGCACTGGCTCAGGAGATGTCTTCCCGAGCGATGAGTGTGTGGTCTGGGCAGAGAATACGGGGCTCCGATGGAGCTTTCCCGATCGAACTAATGCTTGGACTTCCCAACCCGAAGGCCACTTAGGAAGTGCTTGTTCCGAGTAAGTTATTAGGCTTATCTTTAGTGGGCCCGGGGGCTACCACTTCAAGGAGCTGGGCCTCGTTGGATCGGGTCGGACCTCGTTTGGCCTCTCCGTACGGGCGGTTAGATTTCCCCTCTCCAATTTTCATGCTTCTAGAATGAATGCTAGGTTTAGTTTCCCTAAATCTGGATCTTTTGAAAATAGAAGATGGAATACTTCTAAAAACTCTTTTGTTCAAAAAGGAAAGCCTTTTGCTAAAGTTGTCACTCCTCAATGCTTTTATTGTGGAAACCATGGATGTGTTTTATTGAGGATTGCAGGATAATGTAGAATGATGATATGGTGGCAATAAGAGTATCGAAGAAAGCCTTTGGTAGAAATGCTTCTAACCTCCAGGGACCCAAGAAAACTTGGGTACCTAAATCTGTTGATTGAGTTGGTTTTGATGCAGGTGTGCCTTGGGGAAATAAATTGAAAGGGGTTCCAATAAAATGGAACAAGGCATACTTGTTTAGTAAAACCCCAATTTTGCTTCTTTTATTGTCAAACTTGGTGATTTTGATGTTTTCCTTCTGCTACTTTGTTATGTTTAAATTGCATTTCTTTACAAGTCATTCATGCTCTCATTGAATGAATTTTTGGTATATCAAATGTGATATGTGAAATGACAGAATAAATCTGTCAGGAAGCTATCACTATGCGTGAGATGATCCTCGGATCAAAGTTCTCCGCCTTGTATCAAGATTCATAAATTGAATTGTTTGGCTTATAAGGAAACATGATTTTGAATGAAATCGATTTGCCTTTGATTTGCATTGCTTTGAAATTCAATCTGAAAAATTTTCTTG
Organism: Amorphophallus konjac; assembly: GCA_022559845.1. Lineage (NCBI taxonomy): Eukaryota > Viridiplantae > Streptophyta > Magnoliopsida > Alismatales > Araceae > Amorphophallus > Amorphophallus konjac. The sequence continues at coordinate 400,358,144 of CM040118.1, forward strand.
TTTCAAAAAGGTAAAATTTCTGAACCATGGAATTGCTTGATCACTAATGCAACAATTTGCATTGAATGTTGAGCTTGGCTCATATCTCATGCAATACTATTTTTGAATGATCATGTTTGAACCATTGGGTTCTAAAGAATGTGGTTTTCATGATGAAATCTGAAATAAAAATGCTAATGGTTCAGTTCTAAATCCAATGAAGATTAATCTCATGCATTTTTTGGACTCATGCTTACTTGAACGTTCAAATCTGTGCAAAAATTAAAATGTGCAAAAAAAGGATTGCATTGGCATCTTTTATATTTCACATATTCTGCATGCATTGTGAATATGAGGCTCATTGCATATCATGATTCACGAGTGCTTGCATGAATGTTTCCATAAATCATTGCATGCGTGTATGTATTTAGTTTATGAAACCATCTCTTGACTTTTCTTAGTTTTCTCCTCCTTCCTAAATAAAAATGCAGTGATCTCATTCATATGTGATATATGTCATACACTAAGGGGGAGGATTCATTTTTGACCATGCCTACATTTAGGGGGAGTCATAGCCATGTCTTGTCAAATTCATTTTATACATGCAAAATAAAATTTTACCCCCACACCTTTACACATTATGAATTTAATGACATTCATTGATAAGTATTTGAGAAATTCCTTCCAACACTTTAATGGGAACATGAATCTCTACATGGACATTAAAGAGTAATCGTAAGGAAAAAGCTGCCTACCCCGCAGAGTTCAATAAGTGGAATGTCAAACCAAGTAGCTGGGAATCCCCATTGAGATAAATGAGGAAACTCGCGCCGAATGGTGAAGTAAAAATCCACATACGTGATGAATCCTAGTAGCCGGGAATCCCCATTGAGACATATGAGGAAACTCACGTCGAACGGTGAAGTTTATTAAAAGAAACAAAAAGGGGTTGTGCGAAGCTACCGAAAGTCGAGAATCTAAAGTGAAAGTGTAGAGAGAAGATTATCTTCTAGTGTTCTTTAGAAAATCTGAATATCCATATATTTTGAAGTTCATTATTCATGTATCACATTTCACATATGGGTATCTTTGTGATGAATGTATACTATGAATTTACCTACATTCATGGTTTATGAAGTATTTCTAGTGGTGTATGCAAAACTCTTTTAGATATGCTTCATGTCTTATATTTTGATAATGAATCACTTGCTCCATTCTTAACCCGTGCCTCACTTAAGGGGAGTTACTAGTAGTATGATTTACATGCTTGACAATCGTGCTTGTGTGCTTGCATATACATGCATTCCCCTCTTTGATCTAATTCCAAGCATAATCTTTACATTTGAAAGTTGAAGCTCATGATGTGAATAGTTGCATATTTGGCATTTTCAGCATGAACATAGTGCATACACTTAGCATTTGGAAGATAAAAGTCAAATTTGGCATTTTCTACATATCATGCATATAATGCATCATTTTGAACACTTCATGTTACACAATTCTTCCAACAATTTGAACAACATTTGGTATCATATCTTTAGGCCAACAATTAGTAACATTTGGCATAAGAATTGGTATCATATCTTTAAGCCTCACATGGTCACATCATTTCTAATAACCCCACTGTCAGTTGTCTTTTTGTAGATGACAAAAAGGGGGAGAATGTTGGTTGTGTGCTCAATGCCTTATGATTATGTACTTAATGAAAGAGAGTAGCTTTGGGGGAGAATGTGATTGAATGCCTTATCTTTCATTCTCATAATGATTCATTGAAATGCTTCTACCCTATCTTTTGGAACTCTCGCACACATCGTTTTGTCATCATCAAAAAGGGGGAGATTGTTGCAATCCCCTAGTTGATGTTTGGTGTTTGGCTTTAATGATAACAAAATCATTGTGCTTGTGTGTATGTTTCATTGAGCAACATATTTGCATTTTGTTCTGATGAGTTGAAGGATGACTTCAATGTTGACATTTAGAAGTCAACGAATGCTTGTTGATTAAAGAACTCATGCTTTGAATATCTTGATTTGTAGGATCAAAAATCTATGGTTCATGCTTGGAACTCAAAGGAGTCCATCAATGAAGCTCCTCTTCGAAAAGGGAGTCAACTCACACATTGCATTATGTCGACTCCCTCTATGTTTTATGCATCTCATCAAATAGGTTTTCAAAGTCTTGGTTGAGTATTTTCATGTATTTTTTCTCATGAGATTTTTGGGCTTGAAATATGCTCAACCTTTTAACTTGAAATTTGATGAATGTGATTTTAATGATGCTTACTCATTAAATGGACTCATGGTCGTTTGATTAGCAATTCAAGTGAATTTGCTTAGTGTGTGCTTGAAAGTTGATTAAGCTAACTCATGTGAATCTTGATGAAATTGGGTTTTATGATGCTCACATGTATCGCTTATATGCATGTCTAAATGATCACATCTTTAGTTGAGGATTTGATTGTTTGAGAATGTGTTTCATGTATTTTCAATATGTTAGGTTGCATGGCTTGCTATCCTCATAGATTTGCTTAGATGCATGGTTCTTCATTCCAATGCTTAGTTGGGTGAATTTGTGTAATTCGCATCTTGATAATTGTCTAGAAGGGTTCTTTTATGAATGAAGGTTTCATTGTTATTTTGCAAAGCTTTGAATGCTTTCTATGCATACTCTTTATGGAGCTTGGTTACATGATGCACTCATATTGGATAAATGCATATCTTTTGATCTTGACCTTTAGATGTGGTCAATCCAATTTTCAAAGTGTTCACTTGTATATGTGCATGGCTATATGGTGTTGATTTTTGGCTAAGCATGACTTGACAAGTGTTTATATCCTCCTTGTTATTGAGTCTTCATGAGTGTGATTTATATATATTTAGTTTGGGGTGATTGGGTTTATATCTTTATTTTTCATTCATGAAGGTTGATTGCATGTGCAGGGAATTGACTGAATTCAGACTGAACTGATGTAGTCTATACTGCAGAGTTCGGTCGACCAAACTGGGTAGAGATGGCTAGTTCTAGTTCTGTAAAAGTTAGGTCGACCGACCCCTATGAATGGTCGACCGAATGCGGCATAAACCAAAAAACGTGGATCCGAAACCCATCTAAACCCAATCCATTTGTTCTTATCTTTTACCCCTTTACCCTTGGGTTCATGGTAGACCTATTGGGGGTCTTTTGGAGGGTTCTAGAAGGGTTATAATGGTCTTTTGCCTTCTCTTATATAGACTCTCATATGAATTCCGAATTTAAAAAATGAGAGAAGCCCTTATGTGCTCATTGATTCTATCTTGTAGGTGAAGAAAGGGATAAAAGAAGGAAGAGCTCAAGCCAAGGTGAATTTCATCTACTTCAAGGACTTTTTGGAGCTCATGGAAGAAGGAAAAAGAGAGCGGCTTGAAGAGAAAATCGAGAAGACTTCAAAATCTCCATCATCCGTCTACAACTGAAGAAGGGCTGGATCGTTTAGAAAGGGGGAACTTTTACACTTGCTATATTCTCCTTGCTTTAGTCTTGAGAGATCGTTTGGGTTCTATTGTATCCATTTGTGGATTTTGTGTTTATTTCTGAAAGGATATTCTCTCTGTGTGTGTGTGACCGTATGCTTACGGTCATGTGACTACGGTGCTGTGTTTGTTGCAGCGTGTGTGTGTATGTTGCTGCTGGATTTACGATCCAGAGCGTTTGGGGTTCGTCTCCGTGTTACTGTGTCTACAGTGTAAGGAGAGTTCTCCTCGTGGGGATTTATCGACCTGTGTGTGTGCAGGCGTCGTCCTGTGTGTTTGGAGCATCGCCTTTGTATTGAGGATTTATCCTTGAGTGAAGCCTTATCGATTTGATAAGGGGTGGACGTAGGGAGCCCGTCGTGGTCTCGAACCACCTTAAAAACCCTTGTGTCTTACGGTTTGCATTGTGTGATTGTGTGTTCTTTGCTTATCCGTTAAGACGATCGTGTGAGATCGAAGAGATTGAGTGAACTTGAATTACTTTGTTAGTTTATTTTCTTCAATCTCGTCAAAGTTGTTAATTCCGCTTAGTAAGTTTTTAAAATTGCCATATCGCGAGGGGGACAATTCAACCCCCCTTCTTATCCGCTCGCCTATCCCGGGACCAACAATTGGTATCAGAGCCACGACTCTATTTTCTTGGGTCTAACGACCTTTAGAGTGATCCCTGTTGGCGAGTTTCATTTAGCAACATGCCTAGCTTTCCTCTTCCTTCTCGTTATAATAGAAATAACTACATTTCTTGGAGAAATAGCATGTGTGCTTATCTTGGTTTTAATGAAGATGAAATCTGGAAAGTCATATGTGATGGTCCACATAAACTTCTATCAAATGAAAGAGAATGGAATGACAAGCATGTGAAGAAAAGTGAAATCAATCTTCGAGCTTTGTGATAACGCGAAAGTTCGTCGTTTAAAACACGGGTATAACAATCTTAAAACTGAACTCGCACAAAATGATCAAAAGAGAACATAGTACTATGGCAAGCACGGGTCGAATCCACATGGAAGAAGAGATTTTTAGAGTTAAAAACCTTAGAGTCCTTTGAAAAACACTTGTGATTTGGATTTGCTTAAAGAAAATAGTGAAATGATGAACAAACCAAACACTTAATTGAAAACACCATGACTATGCGCTTATGCTATAGAAAATAATTGCATGAAGTGGAAAGAAGATATAGAAGAAAGAGATAGAGAGGGAAGAAGAGCAAGAACTACATCAAGAGAACAACTCCTTTCATTAACTTAAAAGAAAGAGTACATGAAATGTGAAACAAGTTTATACTAATGACACAATGAGATTACAATGAAGTGAAATATCACAAAAGTAATAACACAAGAAAAGCCTGGAGTTTGGAGTTTGGAGATGGTAGCAGCAATGGTGATGATAGCGCCGTCCTCTCTTGGCCTTGGATCACGAACAACCTTGTGGAAGATGTCGTCTACGCCGGGAGGAAGTCGCCTTTATCGTTGAAGCAGTCTTTGGATGGTGAATAAATGGGAGAAACCGGAGGCCTAAGGTTGGGAGAGAAAGAGGGAGAGTGAAAGATTGCCAAAAAAAAAGAACTCCCTTTCTCCTCCTTGTCATGGGCTATTTATAGGAAAAGTTAGGTAGATGGAGGGTGGAGATTGTATCAAAAGGAGATGGATGGCTGAGATTCAAGTGGAATATGATGCATGGGGAAGAGGAAAAGTAGGTGGGCACCCCCTTTCTTGGACTTTAGGCATCCCATTTCCCAAGGCTCATCATGTCTCTCCTTTATTTCAAACTTTGAATGTCCTTTTCCTCCTTTTCAAACTTAAACTTTGGATTCTTCCTTTTCAAACTTTGAATTCGAAATTTTGAACATTCCTTTCCCTCCAACTAAAATATTTTGAATTCTTTGTTTGACTTGGTCAAAATGGTGATGACCCTTTTGTCCCCGGCTTCTTTTGTAATTACCTTCGGTGTCCTACACACACAATTACACTTTAGTCCATAAAAATTACTACAATGTGCACATCAATCTCAAATGCTCATAGTTATGCAATGGAGAATTAATGCTCATGGCCCTCAACTTCAAATTATTAGATAAAATTATCAAATTAATCAATTTACGTGAAAGCTCTAATTTAAATGCGGAGTTGAGATTAATTATGAAATATGCATAATTACCTAATTATATGCACATAAAATGGTGTTTATGCGATGTATTATCATAAGAAATGGAGACTTATCACTTTGAGTGTTATAAGGAATAGCATAGAGCCTCATGTTCTTTTCTGAATTTCCTCTTACAGGTCGGCTAGAGATTTATGGGATCAACTGGCAAAGTATGAAGCTAATGAAAAGACTTCGCAAGTCGGCTCAAGCTTAATGGCCAATGATGAAGAAAGCAAAGAAAGCTCGGAGGTAGAATCCGAAGGTGAGGAAATTTCTTTTGAAGAGTTAATAGATCTTTATGAAGAACTGTTAGGTAGATATAAAAAGGTCAAATCTGAAAATAAGAAATTGACAAAGAAATTTGAAGATGTTGTGATTACTTCTGCTTCATGTGAAAATGTGCATGCTAACCATTCTTGTAAGAATGGTAAAACTTTGGAATAAAAAATTGAAAATATAGTAGATCGAAATGAAGATCTAGAATCCAAAGTTGAACTATATTCAGATGAGCTTTCTTATATGACTGAAGACCTTGAAATGGCTAGAAAAGCTAATACATCTCTTGATTCTGAAAATATTTGTCATGAGTTGCGTGAGCAAAATGAATTTTTGTTGTCTAAAATTTTCAAGCTTGAGAAAAGTGAAGAATGCTTGAGAAGTAAGCTAGCATCTTTATCTGATGATGAAATTTTTTTCGAAAAATTTCTTGATAATGAAATTGACAACAAAAGCATCATGATTGAAAATGAAGAGCTTAAAAAGAAATGCGGTGCCATGCGAATTCAAATGTCTTTACTTGAGGGCAGTTTGAAATATTTTGAAAATTTTGAAAAAGAAAACACGTTGTTGAAATCTGAAAATGAACAATTTCTTGCAAAGATTTCAAAGTTTGTTGAAACTGAAAGAGTTCTAGAAAAGTTGACTGAAAAAGTATATTCCATAAATGTTGAAAATAAGGAACTAAAGGAAGAAAATGAAAACTTCAAATATGTGAATTACTTGTTGAATGATAAGGTTTGTGTATGCGAAGAAGAAATCGCGAGTGCCGAATTACATATTTCTGCTCTTGAAGAAGAAGTGCGAAGTTTAAAAGATGATTTGTCTAGATTTGTAAAAGGGAAGGAAAATTTGGATAAAGTGTTGGGTGTCAAGGTGAACTTTTAAAAAGAGGGTCTTGGATACACCCCAGTCAATAAAAGTCTTTTGAATCCAAATTGAAAACTTCTTTTGTTCATGCATCCGATATTCCAAGCACTTCTAAAGCACCACCTTCAATTGCACAAAAGAAAATATCTGAAAATGGTTTTGAGAAAATGAGAAATGTCAACACAAAATCCTTCATGCCAAATAAATCTCGAAAAATGAAATCTAATGTTGCTTGCTTCTATTGTGGTATGTTTGACCATAAAATGGATGATTGTGTTGTTATGAAAATGGATGATGAAAATGCATGCAAAGATAAACATGCTTTCAAGAGAAAAAGAAATGTCTCTTACTTCTATTGTCACAAACTTGGCCATGTGATGGATAATTATTTTATGAAATAAAATGATGATTTTCGTGCCATGAATGCTAAGTTTAACTTTCAAAGAAAATTCAGAAATGAACATGTTTCTTATGCTCAAAGGTTTACATCCCATAAGAAAAACTTATTTACAAAAAATCTTGCAAACAATGAAAAATCATTCCGTAGACCCACATCTCCTTGTTATTTTCATTGTGAGAAATACGGTCATGTTATGAAAGAATGTTAATTTTTAAAAATTCATGATTTTCATGCTTCTAGAATGAATGCTAGGTTTAGTTTTCTTAAATCTAGATCTTTTGAAAATAGAAGATGTAATACTTCTAAAAACTCTTTTATTCAAAAAGGAAAGTCTTTTGCTAAAGTTGCCACTCCTCAATGCTTTTATTGTAAAAACTATGGACATGTTATTGAGGATTGCAGGATAATGGAAGATGATGATATGGTGAATATCGAAGAAAGCCTTTGGTAGAAATGATTCTAACCTCTAGGGACCCAAGAAAGCTTGGGTACCTAAATCTGTTGATTGAGTTAGTTTTGATGTAGGTGTGCCTTGAGAAAATAAATTGAAAGGGGTTCCAATAAAATGGAACAAGGTACACTCGTTTGGTAAAACCCTGACTTTACTTCTTTTATTGTCAAACTTGGTGATTTTGATATTTTCCTTCTGCTACTTTGTTATGTTTGAATTGTATTTCTTTACAAGTCATTCATGCTCTCATTGAATGAATTTTTGATATATCAAATGTGATATGTGAAATGACAGATTAAGTCTGTCAAAAAGCTATCACTATGCGTGAGGTGATCCTCGGATCAAAGTTCTCCACCTTGTACCAAAATTCAGAAATTGAATTTTTTGGCCTACAAGGAAACATGATTTTGTATGAAATCGATTTGCCTTTGATTTGCATTACTTTCAAATTGAATCTAAAAAATTTTCTTGTTTCAAAAAGGTAAAAATTTTGAACTATGAAATTGCTTGATCACTAATGCAACAATTGGTATTGAATGTTGAGCTTGGCTCATATCTCATGCAATACTATTTTTGAATGATCATGTTTGAACCATTGGGTTCTAAAGAATGTGATTTTTCATGATGAAATTTGAAATAAAAATGCTCATGGTTCAGTTCTAAATCGAATGAAGATTAATCTCATGCATTTTCTAGACTCATGCTTACTTGAATGTTCAAATCTGTGCAAAAACTGAAATGTGCATAAAAAAGATTGCATTGGCATCTTTTGCATATCATTCACATATTCTGCATGCATTGTGAATATGAGTCTCATTGCATATCATGATTCATGAGTGCTTATATGAATGTTTCCATAAATCCTTGCATGCGTGTATGTATTTAGTTTATGAAACCATCTCTTGACTTTTTTAAGGCTTCACCTCCTTCCTAAATAAAAATGCAGTGATCTCATTCATATGTGATATATGTCATACACTAAGGGGGAGGATTCATTTCTGACTGTACATACATTTAGGGGGAGTCATAGCCGTGTCTTGTCAAATTCATTTTATACATGCAAAATAAAACTTTACCCCCACACCTTTGCACATTATGAATTTAATGACTTTCATTGATAAGGATTTGAGAAATTCCTTCCAACACTTTAATGGGAACTTGAATCTCTACATGGACATTAAAGAGTAATTGTGAGGAAAAAGCTGCCTACCCCGGAAAATTCAATAAGTGGAATGTCAAACCAAGTAACTGGGAATCGCCATTGAGACAAATGAGGAAACTCACACCGAACGGTGAAGTAAAAATTTACATGCGTGACGAATCCTAGTAGCAGGGAATCCCCATTAGGACATATGAGGAAACTCGTGCTGAACGGTGAAGTCCATTAAAAGAAACAAAAATGGGTTGTGTGAAGTTACCAAAAGTCGAGAATCTAAAGTGAAAGTGTAGAGAGGAGATTACCTTCTAGTGTTCTTTAAAAAATCTGAATATCCATATATTTTGAAGTTCATTGTTCATGTATCACATTTCACATATGTGTATCTTTGTGATGAATGTATAATATGAATTTACCTACATTCATGGTTTATGAAGTACTTCTAGTGGTGTATGCAAAACTCTTTTAGATATGCTTTATGTTTTACATTTTGATAATGAATCACTTGTTCCATTCTTAACCCATGCCTCACTTAGGGAGAGTTACTAGTAGTATGATTTGCATGCTTGACAATCGTGCTTGTGTGCTTGCATGTACATGCATTCCCCACTTTGATCTAATTCCAAGCATAATCTTTACATTTGAAAGTTGAAGCTCATGATGTGTATAGTTGCATATTTGGCATTTTCAACATGAACATAGAGCATACACTTGGCATTTGGAAGATAAAAGTCAAATTTGACATTTTTTGTATATCATGCATATAATGCATCATTTTGAACACTTCATGTTGCATAATTCTTCTAACAATTTGAACAAAATTTGGTATCATATCTTTGGGCCAACAATTAGTAACATTTGGCATAAGAATTGGTATCATATCTTCAAGCCTCACATGTTCATATCATTTCTAATAACCCCACTGTCAGTTGTCTTTTTGTAGATGATAAAAGGGGGAGAATGTTGGTTGTGTGCTCAATGCATGTGCTCAATGCCTTTTGCTCAATGCCTTATGATTATGTACTTAATGAAAGAGAGTAGCTTTGGGGGAGAATGTGATTGAATGCCTTATCTTTCATTCTTACAATGATTCATTGAAATGCTACTACTCTATCTTTTGGAACTCTCACACACATCGTTCTGTCATCATCAAAAAGGGGGAGATTGTTGCAATCCCCATTTGATGTTCGGTGTTTGGTTTTAATGATAACAAAACGATTATGCTTGTGTGTATGTTTCATTGAGCAACATGTTTACATCTTGTTCTGATGAGTTGAAGGATGACTTCAATGTTGACATTTGGAAGTCAAATGAATGCTTGTTGATTAAAGAACTCATGCTTTGAATATCTTGATTTGCAAGATCAAAATCCATGGTTCATGCTTGGAACTCAAAGGAGTCCATCAATGAAGCTCTTCTTCGAAAAGGGAGTCAACTCACTCATTGCATTATGTCGACTACCTCTATGTTTTATGCATCTCATTAAATAGGTTTTCAAAATCTTGGTTGGATATTTTCATGCATTTTTCCTCATGAGATTTTTGGGCTTGAAATATGCTCAACCTATTAACTTGAAATTTGATGAAAGTGATTTTAATGATGCTTACTCATTAAATAGACTCATGGTCGTTTGATTGGCAATTCAAGTGAATTTGCTTAGTGTGTGCTTGAAAGATGATTAAGCTAACTCATGTGAATCTTGGTGAAATTGGGTTTGTTGTGTGGTGGTGGCAGATCTAGAGGGGAGGGGTGAATAGATCAGCCCCCTTTTTAAAAATTAAAGCACATCGGAATGAGAGGTATGCTAACGCCCATGAAGATCCACAAGATAGGAGTCAAAGAGAGATAGGAAGACGGCCTATGCAAGCATCTACCGTAAAACAAGCTCACAGACAACCATACTAGACAAAGAGTTTTAAGGTGGTTCGTACTCAATCCCAGAGTCCTACGTCCACCCCTCACTCAAGCAAGTGAGGCTTCACTAGTGCAACTGCACTAAACAAATGCTGACACACAGCTTGCGGGCTCACATAGCCAAGCTGACACGCAGCTTACGGGCTCACATAGCCAAACCACAGACCAGACTTCCTTCTGTCTGTCTTCCTACAACTCCCTGTAGGGATCGAATAAGGTATCAAGAGATGTGTTCAAGTTAACGAAAAGTAACACAAATGAAAAACCCAGACAGGATGAGAGACTCTTGAGGATAAAACAGAAAGGTCATGTCTGGTATCTGGATGGCGATCCTTGCTTCTTCCAGATGGAGTTCTTTCTAAAGGAGCAGGTTCTCCACCGTAGGAAGTAGAAGCTTCTTCCCCTTCTTCTCGCTGGAGGAGAAGAGGAGATGAGGACAATTGTCTTCAGAAGCTTCGAAGTTGCAGCTGGGGAGTATTCGTCTCAAGGCTTCTTCTCACTGCTGCACACTTTCCACGAGCTTGCTACTGGCCTTCTGCTCCGTGCTCCTCTCCTATATTCAGTTCTGCTTTTTGGTTATCTATGTATATATGCCTAATGGCTTGCATTCTTCCAAGCCTTTCTTTTCCATTCTTGAACGAACCCCCCTTTTCCTTGGACTGGCTGTTCAACCTTCTTCATCAGAGTATGTCTTCAGCTTATCCTCTTTTGGTTCAGACATTCTCCTTTGCTTTCTCCCAATGTACAAAGTTTGTAGCTCCTCATCTGGTAAGAAGTAATCCGGGTCCTCTATTTTCAGAATAGAGGCCTGAACACCAGAGCGGGATAGCGTCTGATTGGTTCGGAGGTGATGAGGTGCAGTGAGTTCTCATTTGCTGCCCAGACTGCTTCGGGAGGTACACAGTAGTTCCCTTTTGCTGGCCGAACAGATCTTCATCAAGTACAAGACTATCTCCTTAAGGTTCGACCCCTTTTAGGATGGAGACCCTTTCTAAATGATCTGTCATTCACCCAGCTGGAAAGTGAGAATCTTTACTGACAATTAATCTTCTAAAACTTTGAATAGTCGAAGGATGTCCCTTTTAATGATTTGGAGTAGGGCTTAAGGGCCCAAATCCATTTTTAGTTTTTATAAGAAAGGGACATGCCTGACATCTACCGTGCATAAATGTGCACAGACTTTCTGGGCAGAATCCCATTTGTGCACCTACTTCAATGTGCGTTGAAAGCAAATGTGCACGGACTTCCTTAGCTGACTGGCATATGTGTACCGACTTCAGTTTGCGTTGTAAGCAAACATGCATAGACCTTGCTTTGGTGAAAGCAAAATGTGCACAGACCATGAAGTGTTGAAGGCACATCATGCACAGACTTTGTAGTGCATAGTGCAAATGTACACCGACCCTTTTTCTGCAAACATCAAATGTGCACCGACCTGACATATGAACATGCACTGACCGTATATGTATTCTTGAAACCAAACGTGCATCGACCTTCAGCAACATGCATAAACCTTATTTTCAAATGTGCACTGACTTTAACTGATGTGCACCTACATTGGTCTTGTGCCAGCTCGATGTGCATCGACCTTAGCTGCCTGCAGGCTGAAGTAGCATCGACCTTAACTGCCTGCTGGCTGGAGTAGCATCAACCTTAGCTGCCTGCTGGCTGGAGTAGCATCAACCTTAGTTGCCCGCTGGCAAAAATAGCATCGACCTTAGTTGCTTGTAGACTGAAGTAGCTGTTGCACTCCTACAGTTTTGATGATGTCTTACACTATAAGTCAATCTTGATAATCTATCTCAATACATTCCACTTATACATTCTTCAGATACTGCACTCTCCAGTTCTACTCAGAAAGTCCATGCATACTTAGTTCATCATGCATTGCGTCTGTGCATATGCTGCATTCTCAATTGAGTAGAGTCTGTGCATGCAAGCATCTAGTCGGTGCAATCTTAGTTGCTACACACGACTAAGTCGCTGCATTATCTGTTCATGCATTAGACAAGTCGGTGCAATTCTCGCACCGTGCACATAAAGTCTGTGCACATTTCATTGCTAAGTATGTGCATTATCTCAAGGCATGCAAGTGCTTTCATCGAACACACATAGGGTCGGTGCACATGGTTTTCTGGACGATTGCTAAGGCAGATCGGTGCAAGCTTTGGCACACACAGGTCGGTGCAAGCATTGGCTTGCATAGGTCGGTGCAATTCTCACACCAAGTCAGTGCATTTGTTGCTTACACACACATACAAGGTCGGTGCAATTTCGTGTCTTAGGCATGATCAAAGTTGGTGCAATGTCTTTGCCTTAAGCAATAATGTCCGTGCATGTTTGTGATACGAAGCATTCTAAGTCTGTGCAAGTCTTACATTATCTTAACCATACTAAGTCGGTGCATGGTTTATTTTGTGCTAATCAGGTCAGTGCACATCCTCTTATCTTGCATATCTTCTATTATGCACATCACAGACTGTGCATTCTTTGCATTAGGGCACCTGAACTAGGTGCAATTTCTATCTCGGTGCATTTCATAATTGGTGCAGTCTTTCTTGTAGAAGGCATGTTAGTGTCCGTGCTTTGCTTTGTCTTGTGCAATAATACCCGTGCAATCTTTGCATTGGGTTGCATAAGGTCGGTGCAACCTTTGTTCATGCACGCACGTAAGGACTGTGCATGTCTTTCTTGTGCTCAATCAAGGTCTGTGCATGCTCCTGATTAGTGTAGCTTCCACTAATGTCTTCTCTTGCTTGGCAGGTCTATCACCTGGTCGAGCAGGTGTTCGGCGAACCTAAAACCAGTGAGTGTACTCCACGTGGAAGTCAATGTACCAGGTTTAAGGGCTCGTGATCTGAGGCAACAAAAAGAAAGGATGATCCTGCCACGTGGAATCGAAAAGGGATCAGCTCTGCCAGAAGGAATGGGCGGGAATCGTGTTAACCACGCGCCACCGTTTTGCTATAAAAGAGGTTGAAGGCTGCAAGAGAAAGCTGCTGAAGATTGGAAAAATGAGAGCATCTACAGCCACTGCTTGAGCAAGAACCTCCCTATTTGAGAGAAGAGTCTGACTAGAATTGAGAGACTCTGAGTGATCTTTTTTGTGTTTTGAGCTTGAAAGACTGCTTCTCAGGAAACTACATTCTCGCTATTTTGTGTGACTATTTTTCCTTTCATTTTTTTCGTTTTCGAGTTGTTTCACCAATTTCTTATACACTGTTTTGTTACCCTCTAAGTGATCTTAGAGGAAGGGAGATTGGTTCTCTAGTTGCGAGTGAAGGCATTTCGCTCGTGTGTACCCTCTGGTTTAGAGGAAGGGAGGTTGGTCCTCCGGTTCTGATCTTGCTGGGGCAAGGTCAGGTTCAGATCCTGTGAGTTGCAGGATCGGTGCTGAGGGATTTGTTCCCTTGTGGCAAGCTGTGAGACAGCGGATGTAAGCAGACTGAGTCTGCGGTGTTTTATTGCTTATTGCAAGGAAGCCTTACTCCTGTGGAGTAAGGGGTGGACGTAGATTGCTGTTCACAATCGAACCACCGTAAAAACTCTTTGTCTCCTTTGTGGTTGGGTGCTTGGTTGATTGCTTCTGTGTGGTTCGTTTCGTTAACCTTTTATTGTGGTACAAGCACGTCTGCTGTTCGATCACTGTTTTATTTCAATTCATTCTCATTTAGTTTCTACTTAGTGTCTCTCTCTGTGGGATGTTCTGAAAGATTCACTTACTACAACTAGGATTTCATCGCTCATAATTCAAATCGCTTTAAATTGGGGAGTGATCTATTCATCTCCCCCCTTCTAGATCACTCTTCGTGCTATCAATTGGTATCAGAGCGGGTTACCCATCATGTGGTCCAACGGGCATGGTAATCCTGGATCTATGGGTCCTCGAAGCTTCATGGCTGAGGGACAGTCCATAAGTCACCCTCCTTTCTTTGATGGTACTAACTATTTCTACTGGAAAAATAGGATGGAGGTGTTTATGAGAGCCCAGAGCCACAAGCTCTGGAGAGTGATCACCGTAGGGCCTTATGAGCTTCCACCGAATGAAGATGCATGGATGGATGATCACGTCAAACTTTCAACCATCAACTGGTCGGCCCTGAACATCATACAGTGCGCGGTTCACCCTGATGAATACGCCCGAATTTCATCCTGCAAGACTGCCAAGAAGATGTGGGATGAATTGGAGCTGATCTATGAAGGTACATCCCAAGTGAAGGCCACTAAGGTAAACATGCTTACCTCAGAATATGAACTATTTAAAATGAAATCTGAGGAGACGATCACTGAAATGTATCCCGGTTGTCATTGATTACTAATAGTCTTAATGGGCTTGGGAAACAAATTTTAGAGGGGGACATTGTCAGGAAAATTCTTAGGTCGCTATCCCCCGCTTGGCACACTAAGGCCATAGTGATAGAAGAGTCTAGGGACCTGTCGAAAATGACAGTCACTGAACTGATAGGATCCCTAATGACCTACGGGATGAACTTCAAAAGGAACGGTGAAGGAAGTGAGAAGAAGGGCAAGAACATTGCCCTCAAGGTGTCCAGTAGTAAAGCTAGCAGTCGCAGTGGTAGTAGCAGTGGGGAGTCTGACGGCTTGTCAGACCTTGATCAAGAAGAGCAGGCTATGCTCACTCATCAGTTTCGAAAGTTTTTGAGAACGAAGGGAAAAACTTTTAGAAGGAAAGGGTCGTATCCCTCTGGTAAGAAGTTTGATTTTAACAATGATAAAAATTGGAGCGCTAAAAAGATTACGTGTTATCACTGCAGGAAGACAGGACATATAAAGGGTGAATGTCCTGATCTCCAGAAGAAGCCCTCCAAGGTGCAGAAGAAGAAACCTCAAGCTATGGTCTGCACGTGGAGTGATGAGGAGGAAGACCCAGAGGCCAACTTGTCAGAGGAAGATGAAGAAGGAATATGCCTCATGGCCAAAAGCGATGAAGAGGTAACAAATATTTTTGAGAACTTTACAATTGATGATTGGGAAGATTCCTATGCCGAATTGCTAGCTAAGTTTAATGCTTTAAGTAAAGAGCATAGGATGGTAAAGAGAAAACTGACTGTTGTCACTGAAGAACAGATCCAAACTAACGAAGAAAATAAAAAGGCCAATAAAAAATTAGAAGAATTGAGCACTCTCAGAAAAGAAAATGATGAACTTAAATCAAAGATTCAAGAGAGTCAAAGTGAAAACAACTTAATCATTGAGAAGAACGAAGCTGTTAAGAAAGTGAATTCTGAACTCCTGAAAAACTGTGAAAAATTACAGGAAGAGCTAGAAGAAAAACAAAAAACTCTAGAAAAATTTGTTCAGGAAAAGTTGAACTTAGAAACTCTGTTGGGTACTGTTGGCACTCAAAATATGATCATTGGCGACCAAGCTGCAAAGACGAATGATACGGCCCGCTGAAGCACAGAAGCCGATAAAGATCAACTTACTAAAGACTTCTCAAGTTGCCAGAGCCTCGAGTCACCCGGGATGAACGCCAGGGACTGCGCCTCAGAAAAAGTCGAGATGAATCCACAACCAACCGGCAGTGCGATCAAGCCTGCCCAATGAATCGGCATCGACTCCGTCGTGCCGCATACATTACACCCGTAGTCCGACCAAGGACGACGGCCTACCCGGTGGCCTGCCATCTCATGAAGGACTCTCCTGAGATGGAAGAACTCCCTTGGCTCTTCAGAACAGAGGACCGAGGGCTCTGTCGGTGGAAGATCCCGGCTACCCGTCACGGGTACAACTTCTCGCCAAGTTGGGTCCATTAGTTGCTGAATGACCGCCCGGCCTGGACGGAACTATCCCGGGTGTCACCCCACCCTCCAAGAAGCTTCAAGCACAAAATAGGCCGAGCCAACAGCACGAATCCTAGTGCCAAGGGCCGTGTCAGTGAAAAACCCGCGTGTTCAAGCAAAAGACGTTCGGGGCTCCGAGAAGGGCCACACGTCATCCTGAGAGCTTCGACGAGGCGTCCCGTTGAGGTTTCCAAGAACTGTGGCAAGATGAATGTTCACAGCGATTCCCGGAATCATCTCCGGACTCACCGGCTAGCCCATGACGAGCGGGGATGCTAATACGACGCGCCCTAAACCGGTACGCCCCCTTTATCCGGCGCCCTCTTATTTCGGCGCGCAAAAGTTTCATAGGACCCTCTCCCCGGCACGCCATTCTCCACGCCGGATTAAACCTCGAACGGCCCCTGTATAAATGGCCAGGTTTCGAAACAAAAAAAGGGTGGAGGGGGGCGAACAAAAAAAAAGAAAAGAATTAAAGGAAAAGGAGAGGGAGTCTGAGAGCCAATTACCTGAGAGGGAGAGAAGGTTTTCTTACGAGCGAAGCAGGGTCTCGCTGAGGGTCCTTCGTTGCCGCCTGCCCTCCTCTGCCTGAAGCCTTCCGGAGCCGGATAAGAAAGGAGAGCCCCATGCTATGTTCTTAGGACAGGTGGGTTGTCTGCGTTTTCCCATCCGTCCTACGATTTGTTTCCTCTCAATCAAGTGTAAGGGAGAGGGGGGGGGGGGGGCGGCGATGATATGAGCCAACCTCCCCCCCTTTCACCATCTTTTTGAGTTGTTCTTCTGTGAGTCTCTCTCTAATTAGAATACGGTGGTTGTGCCATGATGCCGGCGCCGAATCTGTAACATATGTGTTGGCCTCCCCCGTTGATGGGATGATGGTATGAATATATGAATGTGATGGCGGATTGAATGTTTAATGCCTTCTCTCTCTCACCTATTTCTATCCTAGTCGGTGTATATGTCAGTTTCCTCCCGTGCGTGATTTCCGATTCCGGCTCCTCCGACCCTGAAACATGCCCTGGGATGTCATGCGCTATAGAGACGACCCCTCCCCGGGTCCTTCACGTCGAGGTCGTGGCCGTGCCTCATCTGATGGTTTCTGTATACCGTGTGGATAGAGAAGTGCTTGTGCACGTGTCTCTTCCCATCTTGATACGAGGTCTGGTTGCCATTCCCTCTCCTCTTTGCATTGCCCTATTGCCCAGAGGAGTTGGAAGCCGCCTCCAGAACGGTGAGACCCGTCTTGTGATTCTGCGTTCCAGCCATTCGTGTATATGTGTGTGTGGGCAAATCGTTCTAGATGCATATCGACTGCCTTTCTCCGTGACTGATGTTTACATTCTCTTCTGTGGATGGCAACCCAGTCTCGCGAGCATCAACACCTTAGCCCTGTGAGTGGTGATCTATCAATGCCGAATGTCTTCATTCCTCTCGTCAGTGGTTTGCAGCCACTGAACCATTCGAGTTCTGTTGTTTTGGTCTCAGCCACCCGGGGAGGGGGATATTCCCCACCGTTTCACAAAACTGCCGATCGGCCAAGGGAACTCCACTTTTGAGTGATGGATGTTTCCCATGAGTCACAGAGCTAAAAACAACTGGGGCCCCAGACCAACAATTCCAAACCCACAGTCCTTCGGGACCCTGTGGTGACTAAGGGACAAATGCTCCTAGTAGGCTAGTCCTCAGAGCCTTTCTCCCTAATGGTCTCTCTCTAGCAGATGCAGTGCATGCTATAGGTCACCCACCCCTTGTAGGCCAGTCCTCGGGGTGTTGCTTCCATCACTAGCTGCCTCGTTCCTCTGTTTCCACCCACGGAGCTATGGTGCCCCTCCCAGGCTTGTCCTCAGGGTATCCTGTCCGATTGGGATTTTGCTGGCTGCCACCATGCAGACCGGTTGTTTAGGGGCTTACTCCACGAGTGAGTATGACCCCGTTTCTCCCCTGCAGTCCTTCAGGGACGGGGGAGATGCTGTCCAATTTTTGGCAGAACTCTTTTAACTGATAAGAGCACTTGTATGAACGGCTTCAATAAAACACTTGTTCTGAGATAAAGGACTCTAGTGCTCGAGTATAGACCTCGCTCTAGCTCATCATGTCATTCTGGAAGGGCTCTGGACTTCAATTAAACAAGTAATCCACCCAATTAACTTCAAAACCCCTAACAGAATCTCAGTAAACTTAAATAGTTTCAAAATTCATCAAAAATCAGCTAAAGCGGCGCGGCCCTAATCCGGCGCGCCTTAATACGGCGCGGTAACCCCCCGCGCCGGAATAACGTTACACCCATGAAAAATTATTTTCAAGTGGCTCGTTCTCGGCGTGCCCTAAACCGGCGCGCCCCAAGCCCACCGCACTGTTTTAACATTTGTTAAGGCCGTGCCAGATTAAGACCATTTACCCACGTTTGGCCGCGCCGGGAAAGCCTATCCCTACGCGTGGTCGCGCCAATTTTGAACCATTATGCTGTTTTAATCACTCCCTCACCCTCGGAGCGATCCTCGTCTCCCGCGATCGAGATCAATGACCCTAATTAATAATAAATTGAATAAGAAAGGGGCTATGCAAGCCCGAGCCATCTTGCTTTTACTACCATGTCTGATAGCACTCTGCTTTCATTACTATGCTTATGCTGCCACTTTCGTTTCCCCTTTGGGAAGGCTAATAATTTGGTTGATCACTGATCATTATTATAACTCTACTGCCATGTTTTGCATAATCATGAGCATCATGCGTGCATGCTTGCATAGACCCTCGGGTATATCAAATGGCATTGACGGAAGCCCGGGTTACGCCCGACCGGAAGTCTTTGCTATGCGCGATGGTGGTCCTCGGACCTACGCCCTCCGCCATGTACTAAGGGTCTTCAATTTGATGAACCATGCTTCTCTTGCATGATAGATAGAAACATCTCGTGTGACCTCGTCACGTTCACACCTTTGCATCTTCATTCCGGCCTCGACAGCCCACTATCTCGGTAATTAATCAAAGGTTTTCCCTCCTCGTGGGGGATGTAATAAACGCCACACCCTTTATGGTGTGGCGGACTACTGGTCCCGACCGAATCTCCCTCTCGCCTGGCACGGGTCAGAACGAGCGCATACTAAACTCATCACGTACGTGACTGGCACGCCCGCACAGTCAATCCGTCAGTTAATTACCGGTTAGTTAATTGGTTGATCGACGCGTAAATAAACCATATAAACCCAAATGAAATAAAATAAATAATAAAAAATAATAAAATAAAAATAAGATTCCCATCGCAAACAGTCTGGCACACCCGGTGGGACCAGTGTCACCTTTCATCTTTTTACCGAGATACTTGGGCTTCGAGGCCCTCCCAAAGGTTGCTGATCGTTGGTTTGTTTGTCTTTGCAGGCGAACTATGACAACAACTGGGCTGACTGGCGTCGGCTTTGGCCCTTCAATTGTTGATGATCATGCACAAGGGTACCTGGCGATGCCCACGGTGTTCGGCACCTTCCCTGCCGCCGTTGGCTTCCCCAACTTCTTGGGGTTAGCCTTCGTAGACATGCTAGAGGTGGAACCCTCGGAGCCTGTCGAGGGATCTACGAAGAACACGGAGCCTCTGAAGACTCGATACTGCCACGACTCGCTCAAGAGTCCAACCTTGGTCCCCAGCTGCCTGGTGCACCATGCTATACGTGGGGTCCACCCCGATGATGTCAACAGGAACTCCGGATGACATCAGCGCAAGCAAATCCGGAGGAGTACTGCTGTGGTTACCGGAACCCTCTCTCAATCCGGTAAATCTATGATGGTTGGTGGAATGCGCGTCTTCCTCAACAGACGCGACGTGCGGATAGTCCCGGATCGGGTCGTCCCTTCCATCCCTGTCCACAACTCATATCAAGCCCTCGCTGGAAGGAGGGCAGAAAGAGAAGAAGCCGGCCATTATGGCCAAGAGAAGTTGGCCCCCAGGCCAAGGAAATTTAAACAGGTGTGGGTCCCCAAGAGGGTCCAACCTGTTCTTCAAGCTGCACCTGTCTGCCGTCGCCTTGCTCACGATGGAGCGGAAGGAAGGAGAGAAAGGGGCCTGGCCCCGAAAGAAGAAGAAGTGGTTGTGGACCCTCCGCGCCGTAAAAATTTTTGGGCCTGCGCCCGCCAAGCCAACATCCCTGCTGTGGGACGAATGTTCCAGCAACCTGCCGACAGAGTTCGGCTAGCTTATACCTGATGTGACACAACCTCGGACTTAAGCAAGCAATCACAAATAGCATTCAAATGGGCCTTAATGGGCCACCGCTCTCCCGTCGCACTCTATACCCGGAGTGACTTGGCGATGCCAAGTGTGAAGTATGGGAATGGGCCCTTGCTGGTAGAGGGCCAGCAAGGCCAAGGTTTGACTCCCAAAGGTTGGATGCCCAATTCAATTGGGGCCGACAAAGTGCGCAAAGGCACCGGTTCACACTACCCCACGGCGGTCACTCTAAGTCATGGACTTGAGGACCGGGTGCTCCCTCACAAATTCAGCTGCGCATGAAGCAAATATTGAAAGAGCAACACTATTGAGCAAGGATGAGACACTTACTCGACCGGTTTGAAGAAATCGGTCCCGGTCGGAGACGAGGGCGAGCGGGGAGGCGGTGGTTCCTCACACGCTGCGGCGGTGTCACTTGACCTGCCCAAAGAAGTACAAAACTACACCTCACGCAGGAGGGGGATCTTGGGGTGGGGGTTAAAATGTTACAACCAAAACTACCACCACACAGGGTGGGGCCTTCAGCCGGCCAAGCGGGGAGGGGAGGAAAGCTCTCGATTACTAAGTGGCGCCCGGTGTGATATCAGCCTTGTTCTGGCCTGCAGGATAGGGTGATGAGATTGAGGTTGCCACGGACTCGTCCAGACTCCGAATTGAGTGAAACCACCTCCTACAGCTTCCTGACTTGAAGGGGATGACTGCAGAATTTTTGG
This sequence comes from Amorphophallus konjac, assembly GCA_022559845.1. Taxonomy (NCBI): domain Eukaryota; kingdom Viridiplantae; phylum Streptophyta; class Magnoliopsida; order Alismatales; family Araceae; genus Amorphophallus; species Amorphophallus konjac. The sequence continues at coordinate 400,379,577 of CM040118.1, forward strand.
GGATGCTCTGTTGGTCGGTGGTGACAGCTCCAGCAGCCAGAAGGAGATCGCTCTGTCTGGCCGCAGGCTGATCTGGACTGGAACAGCAACTTGCATAGGTCACTGTGCGCTCTCCCGACCTCTGAACAGCACGAAACCAGCGGTGACGTCTTCGTGCTCGAAGTAGCTTTCAGCCGAAAGTAACGGGGTAGCGTTCTGATGTCGATGGCGAGCGGGACACCCTGAACGGTGCTCACTGGTCGAAACAGACTGCAGAAGCAGGGCTGGACAGATGGGGAGAGAAAAAATGATAACTCTGCCCCCCGGTGGCCGAATGCAGTTCCGCTTCCTGTTCTTGAAGGAGGACTGGACGGGGAAGAACTTTGTTGAAGGAACCTGGGCCTGATTCAGCCTGAGTCAACCGTGGTACGGCAGTCTTCTAGGTTCTGGTTCTGGATGAAGGCCTTCTTGCGCGATGGTGGGAGAATGGCTCTATCTGGCAGCTCCGACCTCGGATCGTGTTGCTTCCACCTTGCTTGCGAAGTAGACTGGAAGGCCTTTCCAGAAAGGTAGGCCACGCCTTCAGGAACACCAGGAGGAAGCCGTGGTCGATGCTGCAACTTGGGGCTGATCTGCTGGTCTGCACAGCTCCAACCTGAAACTGAAATGAGAGGGAGAGGTGGCTTCTTTGGTGGAGGGAAGTGGTAGGGGTGACCTAAGGGTGAGTGGGGCTCTAGTGGGGTGGAGAAAAGAGCTAATGGTGATGGTGGAATGAGGGGGAGAATGGCTGGAAGCAAATGCTAGCAGGTGGAGGAGGAAGATGAGGGTGTGAGAGAGGGAATGGGGGAATGAAGGGGGCGAACTTGGCAAGAAGGGAGGTAATGGAAGGGGGCGGCCAAAACAAGTGGAGGGAAGGGAATTTCAAATTTGAATTGGCCTAGGAAGGTGGAGGATTGTGTGGGAACTAGTGGGATTGCCTTGGGAGGGAGGAGATTGTGTTGGAAGTGGAGAAGATGCCACCTAGGGACAATGGGAGTGGAGTAATGGCAACTTGGGGAAGTGGAGGGGTATTGAATGAGGTGGGTGGTGATTAGAAGTTGAAGGGGAAGGGAGGAGAGAGAGAAGGGGGCGAACCCCTTAGTGGGAGGAGAGAGAAGAGAGAGAGGAGGGGGGGTATGGGATTCACTCCCTAGGGTATCTCACCCTATCTTAGTGGAATCTCTCCAAATTGAACAAAAGTGTAGACTTAACTCAAAAGGATTCATTTCTTCATTAACTTCAAATGAGGGGGAGTGGGGTCCTATTTATAGGCAACCCACTCTTTACAATAAGTCCCTGACAAAATAAGCAACTACAAATAACCAAGGGGGTGGGGGCACCAATGGGCCTAGCCCAACGAATTGGGCCCAATAGCCTCATTAGACAGCATGATGATACAAAAACATAGGAAAATAAGTGCTAGGCCTAGGGAAATGACTCAAATAAAATGAAAATACATCAAAATGACACAAAGGAAAGCTACTAAATGGATAAGGGGCCTTAATAGAGTGAGGCCCAAACTCAACCAGCTCTCGAATGTGAAGAAGTGGACCCGAGCCAAAGGGAATCGTGGGTGATGCCTCCATCAAATCCCCTAGGCCGTGAAGAGCTCGACTCCGTCGAGTAAGGATCCATCCGGCTAAGGTACCGCTCGAGGAGGTCCGGATCCAATCGCTGGAGGTCCTCCCGACTCACCCATGAGTCTTCCGACGGAGGCCGATCCTTCCACCTGACGAGATAGCGCTCATATACCTTGCTCCGGGTGGTAGTGACCTGCTCATCCAATATTCGTTCAATGCGATCGCGCTGAGCTCTCTTGGCTAGTGTACTCTCCTCACGGGTGGGTACTCTCTCAAAGGAAGAAGTAGGCTCAATCTCCTCACTAGGTCCCACCGTAGGGCCCTTGTATGGCACTAAGTCGGTGACATTGAATGTAGGACTTACCCCATAATCCTCAGGGAGATCTAACTCATAAGCATTTGCACCAATGCGCCTCAAGACCTGGAAGGGTCCAGTCTCTCGTGGCCTCAACTTGGAGTTGGCTCCTGGGGAGAGCCTCTCCGTCCTTACCATCACAAAGTCACCCACTTGGAACTCTAAGTGACGCCGGTGAGAGTCGGCCAACCTTTTATAAGCCTCATTTTTCATGCTAATGTGCTTGCGAATTTCCTCATGCAATTCCCTAATATGTTGTGCAAAAGACTCGGCAGAAATGGACACTCTAGCATGCTGGGGAAGGGGAATGAGGTCGGATGGCTTTCTTGGTTTGTACCCATGCACGGCTTCAAATGGACTCATCCCTATTGACTTATTGACAGAATTGTTGTATGCAAACTCAGCCTGTGGTAAGATGAGATTCCAATTTCCTGGCCGATCCTCAACAAGACTCCTAAGGAGGTTCCCTAGACTCCGGTTGACCACTTCAGTTTGGCCATCCGTTTGGGGGTGGTAGGCAGTGGAGAATTTGAGGAGGGTACCCATCATGTGCCAAAGAGTCTTCCAAAAATAGCTAGTGAATTTGACATCCCTATCGGAGACTATGGTCTTGGGCAGCCCATGGAGGCGGACTACCTCATCAAAGAATAACCGGGCTACATGGGAGGCATCGGATGTTTTGGAGCATGGGATGAAGTGGGCCATTTTGGAAAATCTATCAACCACCACATAGATGGAGTCATGCTTCCTAGAGGTCTTGGGTAAGCCTAGCACAAAGTCCATGCTCAAATCTTGCCATGGTCGGTCGGGAATGGGAAGTGGGGTGTATAGGCCGGTGTTTTGCTTCACCTGCTTAGCCGAAGCACACGTGCGACATTGACCCACTATCTTGCCTACATCTCTCTTGAGGCTCGGCCAATAAAATTGACCCTCAACTAAGGCAATGGTTTTGTGGACCCCAAAATGACCAGCTAACCCTCCGGCATGTAATTCCCAAACCAAGAAATCTCGAAGAGAGGTCCGGAGAATGCAAAGCCTTGGCCCCTTGAAGAGGAACCCATCCTCTAAAATAAATCCCTCATGCTCCTTGCTAGAATGAGTGGTCAAGTTGGCATAGATTTGCCCAAAGTCGGGGCAACCAGGGTACTCGTCCTTGACCTTATCAAAACCAATCACTTCCACTTGGATAGTGGATAACAAGGACATCTTCCTACTAAGGGCATCCGCGGCCTTATTCTCACTCCCGGCCTTGTGTTTGATGACAAAGGTGTAGGATTGGATGAACTCAACCCATCGGGCATGTCGGGCATTCAACTTTTGTTGGGAATTGAGGTATTTGAGGGCCTCATGGTCGGAAAAGATGATAAACTCTTTGGGAAGCAAGTAATGTCTCCAGTGTCGGAGGGATTGGACCACGGCATAGAACTCCTTGTCATAGGTGGAGTATCTAGTCCTAGCATCACATAGCTTCTCACTAAAGTAGGCGACCGGGTGTCCCTCTTGACTAAGAATCCCTCATATCCCTATCCCGGATGCATCACAAGTGACCTCAAAAACTTTGGAGAAATCGGGAAGGCATAGGACCGGGGCTTGGGTCAACTTTTCCTTAAGCTCAAGGAAGGCTTTAGAGGCGGCTTTGGTCCAAACAAAGGTTCCCTTCTTGAGACAATCAGTTATTGGGCCGGTGATAGTGCTAAACCCTCGAATGAATCTCCTATAGAATGTGGCCAACCCATGGAAACTCCTAACCTCATGAAGGGTGTGGGGCTCCGGCCAATCAAGAATAGCTTGGACCTTGTCGGGGTCCATGGAGACTCCTTTGGTTGACACCACAAATCCTAGGAAGGTGATGGAAGTGGTCATGAAATGACACTTTCCTAGGTTGGCAAATAGGCTTTCTTGCCGGAGGACGGTGCAAACCTTCCTAAGGTGGTCAAGGTGGGCCTCATGGGTTTGGCTATAGATGAGAATATCATCAAAGTATACCACTAGAAAATTCCCAATGAAAGGCCTAAGTACCTCCGTCATAAGACGCATGAAAGTACTTGGGGCATTAGAAAGCCCAAATGGCATGACTAACCACTCAAAGAGACCATCCTTGGTCTTGAAGGCCGTTTTCCACTCATCCCCGGGCCTTACCCTAACTTGGTGGTAGCCACTCTTGAGATCTATCTTAGAGAAGATGGTGGCTCCGGCTAGCATATCCAACATGTCATCAAGCCTAGGGATGGGGAACCTATACTTGACGGTAATCTTGTTAATGGCCCGGCTATCCACACACATCCGCCATGATCCATCTTTCTTGGGGGTAAGGAGGGCCGGGATGGCACATGGACTCTTACTAATGTGGATGAAGCCCTTCCTAATGAGTTCCTCTATTTACCTCCTAAGTTCGGCATGTTCCGTGGGATTGAGGCGATAATGAGGAAGGTTTGGAAGGGTGGCTCCCGGTACTAGATCGATTGCGTGTTGCACATCACGCATGGGAGGGAGTTGGTCCGGGAGCTCTTCCGGGAACACATCATGGAATTCTTCCAAAAGTTGTTGGATTTCTATGGGATGGGGGTTAGAAGGGGTAGGTTCCCCTAAGCATATGACTACCGCACACAATGGCACCCCTTGAGCAATTTCCTCTTCAAGCTCTTTCCTAGTGATAAGATGAAGACCTTTGGTCAACCCCATGGTTCTACTTTGTTTTGGGGTTTGGATAAGTGCTTGGGTTGGAGGGGTGGAGTTCCCCGAGACTTGTGGAGTGGTGGGGTGTGATCCTTGAGGGAGAGGGTCCTTCTTGGGCATGGGTCGAGGTGGGGAGGGGTTAAGACGGATAGTCTTACCCTCATGCTCAAAGGTGCATATGTTGCTTCTCCCTAAAATGGTGGCATCCACATCATAGAGCCAAGGTCTTCCTAAAAGGATGCTACCCACTTCCATGGGTATGACGTCACACCATATTTGGCCATGGTAGGAAGAGAAAGTGAGAGGCACTAGGCATTGGGTGTTGACCGGGATGGAGTTGTTGTTGATCCATGAGACCCGGTATGGACTTGGGTGGGGAGTGAGAGTAAGCCCAAGGAGCTTGACGGTGTCGGGTGACACGGCATTAACACAACTACCACTATCCAAGATCACTTTCCTCACATGGTTCTCTATCTTGATAAAGGTGTGGAAGATTGAGGTCCGACGCCAATCCTCTTCTTGAGGTTGGGTGAGGATGCACCTAATGACTCCTAGATGGGAGTTGTTTGAAGGAGTGGAGTGATCTAGACCCGACTCTAGATATTGGGCTTCATACTCCTCTTCCCAATCTAGTGAGGCTTCATGTTCCTCAACGTCATTTTCTTGTTCCTTTTGGGGTTGAACTTCTTCCTCAATAAGCAAACTAGATAACCCCTTAGATGGACATTGTCCCGTAAAATGACCAAACCCTTGACACCTATAGCATTGTTGGCGCCCTCTTCCCGGGGTGGCTCCTACACTTGGTCCTTTGGGGTTGTCATCCTTCCGTGGGAGAGGATGACTAGGAGCGGGCTTGTTTGGAGTGATGGGTGGGGGAGGATTGTAGGACCTTAAAGGGGCATTCCCACTTGGGCTAGGAGCTCTCATGGGAGTGGGTGGAATGGGACGTGGTCCCAAGTTTTTGGGATCAATTGGTCGGGGAGTGATAAATCGGGAACTCCTAGAAAACCTTTCCACATCTCTAGCTACTTGGTAAGCTAGCTCAAGGTTGTCAACGTCTCTCATGAATAGTTCCCTCTTGATGTGGCTTTGAAGCCCATTCCTAAAGCGGGATAAGGTGACGTCCGGATCCTCATGGACTCCACACTTTAAAAGATAGGAGTCAAATTTTTCAATGTACTCTACCACGGTCTTCCCTTCTTGGGTGAGGCTTTATCATTCATCTAGGAGCATTTGGTGGTAGGTTCGGGGGAGGTATTTGTTCCTAAGTTGGTTTTTCATATCCGCCCAAGTGTCAATAGGCTCTTCCCGCCTAACCCGTCTTAGACCCTCTTGGTTTAGCCAATAAGTTTTGGCCAACTTAGTAAGATGCATCTTAGCCAATCTAACTCTCCTTTGGTCGGACATGGGGTACCATTCAAAGTATTGGTCCATGACGGTCTCCCATTCTAGGTAAACACTAGGTTCATGTGAACCATCAAAATTTGGGGCCTCTACCTTGATCATCCTTAAAAGGGGGTCATCCGGATCATCCCGTGGACGCCGGTCATGGTTTTGATGGGGGCGAGGCCTCTCATAATCATAATAATGGTCATGGTCCATATCCTCCCTATAAAATTCAGCATGTGGGTGATGGGCTCTTGGGCCGTTGTTCCTTGGGTGGAACTCATCCCTATGAGGCTCTACATGTGGAGGGTGGACTCTTGGGCCTTGGTTCCTTTGGGGAAAACCATTCCTATGGAACTCACCATGTGGTGGAGGGGCTCTTGGCTCATTGATCCTTGGGTGAGGATCTTCTCTATGAGGCTCATCATGCGGAGGGGGAATTCTAGGCTCATTGTTCCTTGGGCGGAACTCTTGGTCTTCTAACCGAGCAATTCTGTTGGTAATGGACTCTAGTTGGGCAAGGATGGTTGTGAGGGCAGCATCTACCCTATCCATGTGGCCTTGGGGTCCCTCCCTAGGATCATCTTGGTTGAGTTGGTGAGGATTGGGATCCATTGGTGGAGCCGAAGACGATGAACCGGGTTGATAGCTAGCACCACTACGGGTGGACATGCAAGACAAAGGGCCAAAGTGGTTGGACACACTATGCAAAGGTCCTAGGACTTAGACTTGATAGAGACAAGTCAAGGACTTGCTCTGATACCACTTGATGTGACACAACCTCGGACTTAAGCAAGCAATCACAAATAGCATTCAAATGGGCCTTAATGGGCCACCGCTCTCCCGTCGCACTCTATACCCGGAGTGACTTGGCGATGCCAAGTGTGAAGTATGGGAATGGGCCCTTGCTGGTAGAGGGCCAGCAAGGCCAAGGTTTGACTCCCAAAGGTTGGATGCCCAATTCAATTGGGGCCGACAAAGTGCGCAAAGGCACCGGTTCACACTACCCCACGGCGGTCACTCTAAGTCATGGACTTGAGGACCGGGCACTCCCTCACAAATTCAGCGGCACATGAAGCAAATATTGAAAGAGCAACACTATTGAGCAAGGATGAGACACTTACTCAACCGGTTTGAAGAAATCGGTCCCGGTCGGAGACGAGGACGAGCGGGGAGGCGGTGGTTCCCCACACGCCGCGGCGGTGTCGCTTGACCTGCCCAAAGAAGTACAAAACTACACCTCACGCAGGAGGGAGATCTTGGGGTGGGGGTTAAAATGTTACAACCAAAACTACCACCACGCAGGGTGGGGCCTTCAGCCGGCCAAGCGGGGAGGGGAGGAAAGCTCTCGATCACTAAGTGGCGCCCGGTGCGATATCAGCCTTGTTCTGGCCTGCAGGACAGGGTGATGAGATTGAGGTTTCCACGGACTCGTCCGGACTCCGAATTGAGTGAAACCACCTCCTACAGCTTCCTGACTTGAAGGGAATGACTGCAGAATTTTTGGGGACGCTCTATTGGTCGGTGGTGACAGCTCCAGCAGCCGGAAGAAGATCGCTCTGTCTGGCGGCAGGCTGATCTGGACTGGAACAGAAACTTACAGAGGTCACTGGGTGCTCTCCCGACCTCTGAACAGCACGAAACCAGCGGTGACGTATTCGTGGTCGAAGTAGATTTCAGCCAAAAGTGACGGGGAAGCGTTCCGATGTCGATGGCGAGCGGGACACCCTGAACGGTGCTCACTGGTCAAAACAGACTGCAAAAGCAGGGCTGGACAGACGGGGAGAGAAAAAATGATAACTCTGCCCCCCGGTGGCCGAATGCAGTTCCGCTTCCTTTTCTTGAAGGAGGACTGGACGGGGAAGAACTTTGTTGAAGGAACCTGGGCCTGATTCAGCCTGAGTCAACCGTGGTACGGCAGTCTTCTAGGTTCTGGTTCTGGATGAAGGCCTTCTTGCGCGATGGTGGGAGAATGGCTCTATCTGGCAGCTCCGACCTCGGATCGTGTTGCTTCCACCTCGCTTGCGAAGTAGACTGGAAGGCCTTTCCAGAAAGGTAGGCCACGCCTTCAGGAACACCAGGAGGAAGCCGTGGTCGATGCTGCAACTCGGGGCTGATCTGCTGGTCTGCACAGCTCCAACCTGAAACTGAAATGAGAGGGAGAGGTGGCTTCTTTGGTGGAGGGAAGTGGTAGGGGCGACCTAAGGGTGAGTGGGGCTCTAGTGGGGTGGAGAAAAGAGCTAATGGTGATGGTGGAATGAGGGGGAGAATGGCTGGAAGCAAATGCTAGCAGGTGGAGGAGGAAGATGAGGGTGTGAGAGAGGGAATGGGGGAATGAAGGGGGCGAACTTGGCAAGAAGGGAGGTAATGGAAGGGGGCGGCCAAAACAAGTGGAGGGAAGGGAATTTCAAATTTGAATTGGCCTAGGAAGGTGGAGGATTGTGTGGGAACTAGTGGGATTGCCTTGGGAGGGAGGAGATTGTGTTGGAAGTGGAGAAGATGCCACCTAGGGACAATGGGAGTGGAGTAATGGCAACTTGGGGAAGTGGAGGGGTATTGAATGAGGTGGGTGGTGGTTGGAGTTGAAGGGGAAGGGAGGAGAGAGAGAAGGGGGCGAACCCCTTACTGGGAGGAGAGAGAAGAGAGAGAGGAGGGGGGGGGGTATGGGATTCACTCCCTAGGGTATCTCACCCTATCTTAGTGGAATCTCTCCAAATTGAACAAAAGTGTAGACTTAACTCAAAAGGATTCATTTCTTCATTAACTTCAAATGAGGGGGAGTGGGGTCCTATTTATAGGCAACACACTCTTTACAATAAGTCCCTGACAAAATAAGCAACTACAAATAACTAGGGGGTGGGGGCACCAATGGGCCTAGCCCAACAAATTGGGCCCAATAGCCTCATTAGACAACATGATGATACAAAAACATAGAAAAATAAGTGCTAGACCTAGGGAAATGACTCAAATAAAATGAAAATACATCAAAATGACACAAAGGAAAGCTACTAAATGGATAAGGGGCCTTAATAGAGTGAGGCCCAAACTCAACCAGCTCCCGAATGTGAAGAAGTGGACCCGAGCCAAAGGGAATCGTGGGTGATGCCTCCATCAATACCCCTCCTGCGGGAGGTCGACAACTGTCCCCCGTGCTGCATCAAGAACGGGGTCGAGAAGAGAACTATTTTTGATGGCTAGGCAATCCCTCGCTTGGGCAGAAGCGGTTGATGCAAGCAGCCACCACCAATGAAGACTACTACCCAGCAATGGCAGTTGAAGAAAATCAAAGAGAAGGGATGATGTTGTCGTCAGTTGATGACAATGGCTATGATGACGGCTTCGAGACCGAAGCCGATAAAGCCGCCCCTAGGCGGGAAGAAACAAGAAGAAGTTCTGTGTTCGAGAGGCTGACCTTCCCAGATCGGGCTAAGAGAAGGGTCCATCGACAGAGAAGAAGGATGCAGGTCTTCGCCTGCAACATGGCCGGCATATTCGGCTGATACAGGGGACTTCCTGAAGATCCCCGCGAGTTGGCTCAATTGGCCGCAAGGCCGGGGCCGAATACTCGCTGAGCAGAAGCAGCAAGGGAGCTCCTGGCGACAGCTAAAGGAAAACAACCCCTGGGCTATCACCAGTGGGATGATGAGGCTCCTGTCTTAACCGCCAATGTGGTGACGGCGGAAGAAGAAGATGACATCCTCCTTGACATCCTGCCCGAGGGTACGTCTGGGGAAGCAACAGAAGCTATCCCCAGCACGGCAACTATGGACCCATCGGTCTTGATGCTACTTCAAAAATATCGACAAGAGATAGACTTGCTGAAGAAGCAGCTGATGGATAAAACTGAACAGTCATCAGCTTCCAAACCACCCGAAGTCCAGGGTGAATCATCTCGGGGAGCGGTTCGTTATGTCGACCCTCCGCCGCTCTATACCTTGCCTCAGTTGTCAGAGCCGAGCATGGCGACAACTCAACAACGGCCACCACAGCCCCAGCCGCTGATGCCACCGGTGCTCCCTCAAGTGCACCAGACACCCCTACTGTTGCGTCCTCCATAGGCGACCGCTCTGATCACCCCGTATTTGCAGCCAGCACACTTCTATCCGGAGCCAGTTGACCCCACGATCATGAACCGGATGATGGTGGAAAGAATGATTGAGCTGAAGCTCACAGAAAGGAGTGAAGGCGACTACGTCGCATATGATGCCTATCGGGTGCCTTACCCCCAACACCATGCTGCCAAGCGGCTTCCCCCAGGGGTCAACAAGCCGCCCAAGTTCGACAAGTTCAACGGGAAGGGATCCCCGAAGGAACATGTTGCATATTACATGACTGTCATGGGTGATTTGGCCGCCTACGAGTCATACTTGCTAAAGTTTTTCGGGTCCTCGCTGACGGGGCTCGCATTTGAATGGTACTCCAGCCTCCCGGCCGGGTCAATCAGCGACTGGCCAGATATGCAGAGGAAGTTCAGAGAGAGATTCCATGTTACAGAGAGGGAGGTCACAGTGTCCAAACTCTACTCAACAAAGCAAAGGGCCGATGAGATAGCCCTCGATTATATCAAGAGGTGGAGGAACCTTGGAATGAGGTGCAAGCGGCCCCCGCATCAGGAAGACGCTGTACAAATATGCAAACAGAACCTCAGGAGGAGGTTCTGGAAAGGATGATCGGAATGGAAATACGGTCGTTTGACCGATTGAACAATGTCGTGGCCGAGGTAGAAGCTTTTCTGGCCAGACCTGTCCCTACATCAGCTGCTAGCACAACCCAGAAGGGCAAGGCAGTTGAGCGGCGCTCGTCGCCTAAAGAAGCGAACGCTCTTGACATCAAGGCATTTGAACAACAGAAAGATGAAGGCAAGAAGGCAGTCACCCCACAGCCTGCAGGAGCCCCAGATGGCAAAGAAGGTCCCTCGCTACGGGACAAGATGAAGAAAGCCTATTCATTTCCGAAGGACAAGACCCGGATTCTGTTCAACTGGGTAACGGAATATGGCATGGTCACCCTGCCAGAGCCAAAGAGGCCGGAGGACCTAAAGAGAAGAGACAGCCCAAGATTCTACCCCTACCACCAGATGTTGGGGCATCCAATCGAAGACTGCTATGTTTTCAAGGATATCGTCTAAGGGATGGTGAAGAAAAATGAAATCAAGTTGGGAGAGTATAAAGTGGACCCTCCTCAACCGCATAAAGCCCCTCGGAGGAGGGCAGTAGTCAACATGATCTCCCTGTACCAGGCACTGCCCGAGGAGATCTCTGAAGCAAGTACGCGGATCACTTATGAAACTCATTTCTTGGAGCCCGCGAAGGAACAGCGGGGGTGGCAGAAGATCCCTACGAAGCACAAGAGAAAGAAAGCACCCTGCCCGAAAGTGGGGGCATATATTCGTGGTGTTACACCCCAACCCGCTCCGCTGGTGGCAGCACCTGTGTGGATCACTCCACCTGCAACTATCAGGATACCTACACACAATCGGAGGAGGTAAACTCTGCTGCCAGTGGTCAAGGAAACCAATCCTGGGGTCCGCCGACTACAAAACCTCATTGAAGGGCTAGACGAGTACGTGCAACCCGAATTGAAGCCTCTGCTGGTGCGGGACCATGTCCCATGGCAAGAACTGGAGCAGCTCTGACTCGAGCGAAAAGAGGAAGCTGAAGCAGCATCCGATAAGCAGGGCCGTCTGTTCTGGGGGCAGGCGCCTATTGAAGCAAGGAAGAAGAAGAAACAAAAGAAGAAGAGAAGGGCCGCTAAGGCCGATAAAGTACAGGTTGTTTCCTGTAATACTCTATCTGCACTCTTCAACCCACCCGGAGAAGAGGAAGAGGAGGAAATTTGCTTCACACCCCTTTTTGAGGGAGGCAGGGCTGAGGCCGTAACTACTACACATGCAACCCGGTCAGGCCGGAAATGGGGGCGCCAGCCGCCACCCAACCACAACATCATATTCAGGGGAGAGTAGCCCTACAAAACACCTTCGCCGGAGATCAAGGGAGTCCAGATCCCTCCTCCGTCAGGCTTATATAACAAGAGTGGGGGCAAGCCAGTCCCTTCATTCCTCGAATTTATGAAGATGTCCAAGGGGAAGCAGCCATGTCAGGAGGCTAACCCTGCACCCGGGGATGTTCACCCGCAGCCAGCATAATCTGCCGAAGATCCAAATATAGATGGAGCTTGCCCTGCAGTAGCTAATGAAGAGCGCCGAGGATCCGGTACCAGCCAGAAGGGCGCCGAATCCGAGGCAGATGAAGCAGGTCCGTTAGGGCCCGCAACTCGGGACTCTCCCAAGCCCAGGTGGGGTGAAGAGATGAAGCTCTCCAATGTCTGAGCTAGGAACCGAATAATGAAGCTACTCAAGAAGCTCCCTGCTCGATTTATAATCTGGGAGATCCTTTCTTTGAGTGAAGAGACTCGACATGCGATCATTACTGCTCTGCAGACACCTGCTCATTTTGAGACATGTTTGGCTGAAGCAATGCCGGAGGCTAGCATGACCTTCACTCCAGAAGATATGCTGCTGCCTACCATCAGCCACAACAGGCCGCTGTATATGAAGGGGCACCTGAATGGAAGGGAGCTGAACAGGATTCTGGTTGATCCCGGTGCAGCGGTCAACATCTTGCCTTATAGAATATACGAGAGGCACCACTTCAACGTGCATCTCGAGAAAGTCGGGGATATGCGTATCGCCGGCTTCAATCAAAAATGTGAAGTGTCAATGGGGGTGGCAGAGTTCACCCTTACCCTAGCGGATTTCACTACGACGGTGCAGTTCCATGTCATTGACTCCCGCACCTCGTACAAAGCACTGCTCGGCCGCCCATGGCTGCATGAAAATATGGTGGTGCCATCTACGCTCCACCAATGTATCAAATACAGTCTTCAAGGGAAGGAGGAGAGGATATTTGCAGACCCCCACCCGTTCGAGGTATTTGAATGTCATTTGGCGGACGCCAACCTGTATACAGGGCCTCCCCAGAAGACCTCTGAAGCTAAGACCCCTGAGGGGGCATCGAGAAGCGCATCCAACAGCAATTGGTATCCACCACCGCCGCGCGGATATGTCAAGACCAAGGTGGTCTCCCATATCAAAGCATCCGGGGACGTGGGCAGAATAACACCTCCAGCATTATACGCCGAAGCTAATGAAGTGCGGGTCGGTCAGAAGCATAATGACATTGGAGTCCCGGACAGCCTCACCAAGCCAACTCCCGTCCTTGATAACCCTACTGTCGAGCCTTTCAAAACTTGGGAGGTAACACAGGAGGATGGACCCAACCGCTTGTTTTATACAACTGAAGAGCACCCTACTCAGGAGGACACAGATTGCTGCCTCCCCAAAGATATAGACAATCCGTCAGTTCCCGTCAAGGGTCTGGCATTCACAACTAATCGGATGGCCAGGATGTTTCAGAAGCAGCACATCCCCTCCGATCAGTCTCAAAAGCGCAAGGAAGCTTTCCAGAAAATGTGGTATCTCACAAATCTGGATAAGGAAATGAGACGTGTCTCTCAGCATCCGAGGTTGGGCTTCACCCTGGAATAATATTATCACAGTGGGCGATACGAGGTGGACACCCTCTCCGCCTTCTACCCTGCTGAAGATAGCCCGCTGGGGGCAACCTTTGATGAATACCCAGCAGAAGCTGAATATGCTTACCCGGGCCAGCCTGGAAATCAAGAAGCGGTGACCGTGACTCCTTGCCGATGTTGGGAGCAGGTCTATCCCGAAGAGGCGGCCCTGCAAGCCGAATTTGATACGGCTAGCAGCAGCGAAGCCGAAGGAGTTGAAGAAGCAGGGATCTCCCCCTCCTATGGAGTCCTACCAACAATGACCTCCGCACCTCTTGTGCCAATCGGGGAAGCCTCGACCAGCCCCGACTAGGAGGTGTGTGCTGCCGACAATGGGACTGCCACCCCTACTAAAGATGCAACTTCCCCAGAAGGCGAGAGCTCCTCACCTTTTGCTACAAGACTGGGTTGCTGTTCCAACCCAACAACAAGCAGTCACCAGTCTGGCACGACTACAACCCCATCTGCAAGGACTGAAGCTGCTCTCTTACCCTGGGAGACTGCAATGGCAGCGGATTTGCTGAAAGAGCAATACGCGCGGCCACTATCAAATGAAACAGAGGACTTCCGAGAAGCTCTGATGGTGTCAGATGAGGAAGTCGAAGTACTCGACCCTCAAGATGGTATTCTAGACTTCGTTGACCTCCAACCGGCACCTCCGAAGATAGAAGACGGAGGCCAAGCCATAGTCGATGAACTGATAGAAGTCAACTTGGGAAGTGAGAAGGACCCTACGCCAACCTTCCTCAGTGCCCAACTGTCCCCAGAAGAACGGGAGCTGTACACCCAGCTGCTGTAAGAATACCGGGATTGCTTCGCCTGGACTTACAAAGAGATGCTAGGTCTGAATTCTGCAGTTTCACAGCATGAGTTGGCAATCAGCCCTGAAGCCGAGCCGGTGAAGCAACCGCCACGGCGCATGAGGCCAGAACTCATCACTCAAATTTGTGCTGAAGTCGACAAGCTTATTGACGTGGGTTTTATCGAAGAAAACCAGTACACCACGTGGCTGGTGAATATCGTCCCCGTGAAAAATAAAAATGGACAGATCCGGATATGTGTTGACTTCCGAGATCTAAATAAAGCCTGCCCCAAGGATGACTTTCCGATGCCAATAACGAAGGTCATGATAGATGCAACAACCGGTCATGAGGCCCTATCATTCATGGACGGGTCATTCGGTTACAACCAGATATGGATCGCGGAGCATGACCGGGTTCATACTGCCTTCTGAACCCCTAAAGGCATCTATCACTATAAGAGGATGCCGTTCGGACTAAAGAATGCTGGCGCAACTTATCAGCGCGCAATGACCAGGATCTTTGATGAGTTGCTCTACCACAAGGTCGAGTGCTACATAGATGATCTGGTGGTCAAGACCAGAAGAAAACAAGACCATCTGCAGGACCTCCGGATTATCTTTCAGAGGCTAAGGCAGCATGAGCTGAAGATGAACCCTATGAAATATGCGTTCGGAGTGTCGAGCGGAAAGTTCTTGGGCTTCATTGTCCAATATCGAGGAATCGAGATAGACCCCGCAAAGATCAAAGCAATTCAGGAGCTACCTGCATCAAGAAATCTCTCCGAGCTGAGATCACTACAGGGCCGCTTGGCTTATATCCGGTGGTTCATTTCCAATTTGTCAGAGCGATGCCAGCCTTTCCACAAACTGATGATGAAGGATGTTCCCTTTTATTGGGATGAAGATTGCCAGACAGCCTTTGACAAGCTGAAAGACTATCTGAAGACTCCTCCAGTGCTCGGCGCACCGGTGAAAGGACGGCCGTTGATATTATATATAGAAGCCACACACAATTCCCTGAGGGAAATGCTGGCCCAGAATAATGAAGAAGGGAAAGAACAAGCCCTTTATTACCTCAGTCGGAGACTGGTAAGAATTGAGGAGAAATATACTTATATTGAGAAGAGCTGTCTGGCACTGGTCTTCGCAGTTAAGAAGCTTCGACACTACATGTTGTCGCATGAAATCAGCTTGGTATCCAAAGAGGACCCGCTGAAATATATTATGTCCCAGCCGGCACTCAAAGGTCGATTGGGAAAATGGGCAGTAATCCTTATGGAGTTTGACATCTCCTATGTGCCGCGCAAGGCCGTCAAGGGCCAAGCTATTGCAGACTTCTTCACTGAGCACCCGGTACCCGGGGACTACTCGCTGGAACCGGAGCTTCCTGAAGATGAAACCCTGGAAGCCGCTCAGGTGCGGCCCTCCTTATGGCAGCTATATTTCGATGGCGCTTCCAGAATTGACACCTCTGCCACTGGATCAGCCAGGGTCAGGGTAGGAGCAGGCATAGTCCTGAAATCTCCAGAAGGGGAAGTGGTGCACACATCTTGCTCGATAAACAAGTATTGCATAAATAATGAAGCAGAGTATGAAGCCCTGATAATCGGGTTGCAAATTGCTCTATCCATGGGAATTCAGATGCTAGAAGCATTCGGGGACTCCATGCTAGTTATAAAACAACTGGAAGGAGAGTTCGATGTGCGAAAGCAAGAGCTCCTCCCCTACCATCAGCTGGCAACCCGCCTGATGTCAAGATTCTACTTCATCAGCATCAAGCATATCAACCAAGGCCAGAATGCTCAGGCAGACGCCCTTGCTAAGCTGGCTAGTTCTTTGGCGGTCCCGCCAGACACGAGCCTCAATATAACAGTGATCAACTGCCGGCAAGTCCCTAGTGTAACAGAGGTCTTAGCCGATGAACAAGAGATTGAGGTGGTAGCCGTCGAAGAGGTTCAGTAGCCCGATTGGCGAGAGCATCTCCTGCGGTGGTTCCAACACCAGCAGCTCCCAAAAGAAAAAGAACAGAGAATGAAACTCCTAAGGGTCAAAGACTCTTACAAGATGAGAAACGGAACCCTATTCCAAATAATGGCAGATGCCCGAAGAAAAGTCCTACTTCGTTGCTTGTCTTCAGCAGAAGCGGGGCAGGTGATGCAAGAAATCCATGCAGGATCAGCTGGAGCGCATCAGGCCGGCCCAAAGATGAAAATTGAGATAAAGAAATTGGGTTACTATTGGCCCACTATGTTTGATGACTGCTGCAAGTTCACCAGGGCTTGTCATAAGTGTCAAGAACACGCCAACGTGGCAAGGATACCTCCAGTGCCACTACTTCCAACCCTACCGAGCTGGCCGTTCGCTCAGTGGGGCACAGACGTGGTAGGGCTGCTACCAGCATCTTCATCAGGGTGCAGATATATCTTAGCAGCTATAGACTACTTCTCCAGATGGGCAGAAGCAGTCGCGTTAAGAGATGTAACGGGGGAACTGGTCGCAAGATTCTTCCGGCAGAATATAATATTCCGGTTCGGGATCCCCAGTCGAATCATCTCTGATAATGGCAGCCATTTCAGAAACCAGAAGATTTATCAGCTAGCCGACAAATATAAGATTTACTGGAGGACATCGTCCCCCTACAACCCTCAAGCCAATGGACTTGCAGAAGCCCTCAACAAGACACTATGCACGTTGCTGGCAAAGACTGTCAAGTCTAATAAAAAGGACTGGGAAGAAAGGATGTACGAGGCGCTCTGGGCCTATCGTACTGTCTATAAAACCCCAACCGACTGTTCGCCATTCTCCCTCGTGTATGGGTCAGAGGCTGTGGTGCCGATTGAATTAGAAGTTCCTTCGCTACGAGTCGCCATCCAGCATGGACTAGTCAGCGGTGAACAAACCAATGCAGAAAGAAGATTGGAAGAGCTCGCCGAGCTCGAAGGAAAGCGCCTCCGGGCACAACAAAACATCCAACTCTACCAAGCCCGCATGGCCTGTGCTTTTGATAAGCTGGTCAAAGGTCGGGAATTCAGGAAAGGAGACCTGGTGATGGTCAAGAGAAGAGAGGTGATGGCCTCCAGTCCCAAAGGGAAGTTGGTCGAAAACTGGGTCGGACCATACATCGTCCACCGAGTATATGAGGGAGGTGCTTACATCCTGGTGGACCACAAAGGAGTCATCCAGTTCTCTCCACTCAATGGGAAGCATATGAAGCTGTATCATACGGCACAACCAACATTCCCCGAGTGATCGGAATACCTTTTCTTGGTCTAGTGGCACTCCGCCCTAACCAAGCTACCCTCACCTTGGTCTAGTGGCATTCTGCCCTAACCGAGGTACCCCCACCTTGGTCTAGTGGCACTCCGCCCTGACTGAGCTACCCCCACCTTGGTCTAGTGGCACTCTGCCCTGACCGAGCTACCCCCACCTTGGTCTAGTGGCACTCCGCCCTGACCGAGCTACCCTCACCTTGGTCTAGTGGCACTCCGCCCTGACCGAGCTATCTCCTCCTTGGTCTAGTGGCACTCCGCCCTGACCGAACTACCTTCACCTTGGTCTAGTGGCACTCCGCCCTAACCGAGCTACCCTCACCTTGGTCTAGTGGCATTCCACCCTAACCGAGCTACCCTCACCTTGGTTCAGTGGCATTCCGCCATAACCGAGCTACCCTCACCTTGGTTCAGTGGCACTCCGCCCTAACCGAGCTACCCGCACCTCGGTCCAGTGATGGTCGACCCCGACCAAACTCGCATAATGTCTACAGTATTGCCGTTATTGGCCTTACGCCCGAATCGGCACAAATCTACCCCTTTGCATCAGCATTGCCTTATTGCTGACGAATAAACCCTTTTCTCGGTGCAAGACCTTGTGTCCTGGCCAACCTTTATACATCCTTGTCATTGCGGGCCTTACGCCCAAGTTGGCACGAGTCCATCCATTACGTTAGCATTGTCTCCTTGCTGACGAATAAACCCCTTTTCTCGGTGCAAGACTTCATGTCCTAGCCGACCTCTATACAACGTTGCCATTGTGGGCCTTACGTTCGAATCGACACAAATCTATCCCTTGCGTCAGCATTGCCTTCGTGCTGACGAGTAAACCCTCTTTCTCGGCGCAAGACTTCGTGTCCTAGCCGACTCTCTCAACGTCCTTCTGTTACATGAACAAAAAGAAAAGACAAAATGGGGTTAAAAATAGAGATACCCCGCCGGACTTGTTCCTAAATTAGGACAAGGGCAAAAATGGCTATAACCCGGCTGCGGTAAAAACTCGAAAGGGCGCTGCAGGCAAAATCGGGTACCCCGCCACGTGAAAACCCGAAAGGGCGCATGGGCAAAAGCAAGAGGGGGCTGGCTTCGGCGAAAACCAAAAAGGGCGCTCGGGTCAGTAAAGTGGTAATCTAAAAAAAGTTCCTCTTTATTATCCTCCTAATGAGACTCCCAAAGGACAATCATCAAGAGTCCCATCGGAGATCTCCTAACAAACCTATGTTCCACTACTAGAAAAAGCGGGATTACAGACGGAAATTTCAGACAAAAATTTGTGACGGAAATATCCGTCTAAAATTTGTGACAGATTAATTTCCGTCGAAAATCCCGTCTGAAATATGCAACTACACACCGAATTTCAGACGAAAATTTGTGACGAAATTATTAAACTGTCAGAAATTTGTAACCAAGAATTTGTGACGGCCACCTCCGTCTGAAATCCGTCTGACAATCCGTCACAAATGTGTCTTCTCACGGATTTTCTGACGGAAATTAATCCGTCACAAAACTATTGCGCCCCAAATTCGTCGCAAAGGCCCTATTTGTGACAGATTTCGTCATCATCATCGACGAGATCGGTCAATCTCTACCCTTAACTTGGACCTTTCGTCCCTGTTAATGAATATATCCTTGCTTCGACATGTGACCCATGCCAATGAACAAACCTATGTTCGACCCTCGTCATCATCGGCGAGATCGATCGATCTCTACCCTTAACTTGGACCTTTCGTCCCTGTTAATGAATCTATCTTTACTTCGACATGTGACCCATGCCGATGAATAAATCTATGTTCGACCCTCGTCATCATCGGCGTGATCGGTCAGCCTCTATCCCTTAACTTGGACCTTTCGTCCCTGTTAAGAACTATATCCTTTGCTTCGGCATTTAACCAATGTCGACGAACTAAACCAGGATCCGACCCTTGTCATCATTGACAAGGCCGATCGGCATGCTAGCGGGCAGGCTCTCCTGTGTCCCGGCTTCTTCCTACAAAAAAAAAAGAAAAAAAAAGAAAGAGGGGGTTAAAAATAGAGATACCCCACCGACCTTGTTCCTATACTAGGGCAGGGGCAAAAATGGCTCTAACCCGGCTGTAGCGAAAACCCGAAAGGGCGTTACAGGCAAAATCGGGTACCCCGCCACGTGAAAATCCGAAAGGGCGCGTGGGCAAAAGCAAGAGGGGGCTAACTTCGGCGAAAACCCGAAAGGGCACTTGAGTCAGTAATGTGATAAAAATGATGACGAATAAAAAATCAATCAAAAAAAAAAATGAATGATGAGATGATAATGTAGTAGCGAGGTTATCCTCGTTCATCATTCCACTTCCTTCTACCCTTTTCGGTCCTTGTCACCATCGGCAAGACCGTCTACCATCCTGACCCTTGTCACCATCGACAAGATCGGTCGCTACCTTTTTTGGTCCTTGTCACCATCGGCAAGACCGTCGGCCCTTTTCGACCCTTGTCACCATCGGCAAGATCGTTCGCTACCTCTTTCGACCCTTGTCACCAACGGCAAGATCGGTCGTTACCTTTTCCGGCCCTTGTCACCATCGGCAAGATCGGTCGCTACCATTCCGACCCTTGTCACCATCGGCAAGATCGGTCGCTACCTTTTTCGGTCCTTGTCACCATCGGCAAGACCGTCGGCCCTTTTCGACCCTTGTCACCATCGACAAGATCGGTCGCTACCTCTTTCGACCCTTGTCACCAACGGCAAGATCGGTCGCTACCTTTTTCGGCCCTTGTCACCATCTGTAAGATCGGTCGCTACCATTCCGACCCTTGTCACCATCGGCAAGATCGGTCGCTACCCTTTTCGATCCATGTCACCATCGGTAAGACCGTCTACCATTCCGGCCCTTGTCACCATCGACAAGATCAGTCGCTACCTTTTTTTCAGTCCTTGTCACCATCGACAAGACCGTCTACCATTCCGACCCTTGTCACCATCGGTAAGATCGGTCGCTACCTTTTTTCGGTCCTTATCACCATCGGCAAGACCGTCTACCATTCTGACCCTTGTCACCATCGACAAGATCGGTCGCTACCTTTTTCGGCCCTTGTCACCATCGGCAAGATCGGTCGCTACCTTTTTCGATTTTTTTCACCATCGGCAAGACCGTCTACCATTCCGACCCTTGTCACCATCGGCAAGATCGGTCGCTACCTTTTTCAATTTTTGTCACCATCGGCAAGACTGTCTACCATTCTGACCCTTGTCACCATCGGCAAGATCGGTCGCTACCTTTTTCAGTTTTTGTCACCATCGGCAAGACCGTCTACCATTCCGATCCTTGTCACCATCGGCAAGATCGGTCGCTACCTTTTTCGGTCCTTGTCACCATTGACAAGACCGTCTACCATTCCGACCCTTGTCACCATCGGTAAGATCGGTCGCTACCTCTTTCGACCCTTGTCACCATCGGTAAGATCGGTCGCAACCTCTTTCGACCCTTGTCACCATCGGTAAGATCGGTCAATACCTTTTTCGATTTTCGTCATCATCGGCAAGACCGGCTACTCTTTCGACCCTTATCACCATCGGCAAGGTCGGTCTACTGACTATCGATCCTCGTCGCCGTCTACTAGACTGATGGACTTTCTATCGACCCTTGTCGCCATCGATAGGACTGGTCAACTTTCCCCCCTTTGCTAATCCGGCGCGCTATTTAGCGCGCCGAATTAACACCCTTCAACAAAAAGGCGCACCGGAATTGGCCGCGCCGGATTAGCGTCTAAGGCCAAGAGGCGCGTCGGATTAATCCCGCGCCGTATTAACGGTCAAATGGCCCCGGATTAGTATCCGTACCGGATTAAGGGCCGTCCCAAGCTCCCGACAATTGAAGAGGAGATCATTCTGGGTGAAGTTCATCCGTTGGCCTTGCTGCACTCCTGCCTCGCTTGCAACACCCATGTCTGGGGGGCATTTATTGGCACTCAAAAAATGATCATTGGCGACCAAGCCGCAAAGACAAATGATACGGCCCGCTGAAGCACAAAAGCCGATAAAGATCAACTTACTGAAGACTTCTCAAGCTGCCAGAGCCTCGAGTCACCCGGGATGAACGTCAGGGACTTTGCCTCAGGAAAAGTCGAGATGAATCCACAACCAACCGGCAGTGCGACCAAGCCTGCCCAATGAACCGGCACCGACTCCGTCATGCCACATACATTACACCCGTAGTCCGACCAAGGACGACGGCCTACCCGGTGTCCTGCCACCTCATGAAGGACTCTCCTGAGATGGAAGAACTCCCTTGGCTCTTCAGAACAGAGGACCGAGGGCTCTGTCGGCGGAAGATCCCGGCTACCCGTCACGGGTACAGCTTCTCGCCAAGTTGGGTCCATTAGTGGCCGAATGACCGCCCGGCCTGGACGGAACTGTCTCAGGTGTCACCCCACCCTCCAAGAAGCTTCGAGCATAAAACATGCCGAGCCAACAGCACGAATCCTAGTGCCGAGGGCCGTGTTAGCGGAAAACCCACGTGTTCAAGCAAAAGACGTTCGGGGCTCCGAGAAGGGCCACACGTCATCCTGAGAGCTTCGACGAGGCGTCCCGTCGAGGTTTCAAAGAACTGTGGCAAGATGAATGTTCACAGCGATTCTCGGAATCATCTCCGGACTCACCGGCTAGCCCATGACGAGCGGGGATGCAAATACGGCACGCCCTAAATCGGCGCGCCCCCTTTATCTGGCGCCCTCTTATTCCGGCGCGCAAAAGCTTCATAGGACCCTCTCCCCGGCGCACCATTCTCCACACCAGATTAAACCTCGAACGGCCCCTGTATAAATGGCCAGGTTTCGAAACAAAAAAAGGGTGGAGGGGGGCGAACAAAAAAAAGAAAAGAATTAAAGGAAAAGGAGAGGGAGTCTGAGAGCCAATTACCTGAGAGGGAGAGAAGGTTTTCTTGCGAGCAAAGCAGGGTCTCGCTGAGGGTCCTTCGTTGCCGCCTACCCTCCTCTGCCTGAAGCCTTCCGGAGCCGGAGAAGAAAGGAGAGCCCGATACTCTGTTCATAGGATAGGTGGGTTGTCTGCGTTTTCCCATCCGTCCTACAATTTGTTTCCTCTCAATCGAGTGTAAGCGAGAGGGGGGGGGGACGGCGATGATATGAGCCAACCTCCCCCCCCCTTTCGCCATCTTTTTGAGTTGTTCTTCTGTGAGCCTCTCACTAATTAGAATACGGTGGTTGTGCCATGATGCCGGCGCCGAATCTGTAACATATGTGTTGGCTTCCCCCATTGATGGGATGATGGTATGAATATATGAATGTGATGGCGGATTGAATGTTCAATGCCTTCTCTCTCTCACCTATTTCTATCCTAGTCGGTGTATATGTCAGTTTCCTCCCGTGCGTGATTTCTGATTCCGGCTCCTCCGACCCTGAAACATGCCCTGGGATGTCATGGGCTATAGAGACGACCCCTCCCCGGGTCCTTCACGTCGAGGTCGTGGCCGTGCCTCATCCGATGGTTTCTGTATACCGTGTGGATAGAGCTGTGCCTGTGCACATGTCTCTTCCCATCTTGATATGAGGTCTGGTTGCCATTCCCTCTCCTCTTTGCATTGCTCTATTGCCCAGAGGAGTTGGAAGCCGCCTCCAGAACGGTGAGACCCATCTTGTGATTCTGCGTTCCAGCCATTCGTGTATATGCGTGTGTGGGCAAATCGTCCTAGATGCATATCAACTGTCTTTCTCCGTGACTGTTGTTTGCATTCTCTTCTGTGGACGGCAACCCAGTCTCGCGAGCATCAACACCTTAGCCCTGTGAGTGGTGATCTATCAATGCCGAATGTCTTCATTCCTCTCGTCCGTGGTTTGCAGCCACTGAACCATTCGAGTTTTGTTGTTTTGGTCTCAGCCACCCGGGGAGGGGGATATTCCCCACCGTTTCATAGAACTGCCGATCGGCCAAGGGAACTCCACTTTTGAGTGATGGATGTTTCCCATGAGTCACAGAGCTAACAACAACTGGGGCCCCAGCCCAACAATTCCAAACCCACAGTCCTTCGGGACCCTGTGGTGACTAAGGGACAAATGGTCCTAGTAGGCTAGTCCTCGGAGCCTCTCTCCCTAATGGTCTCTCTCTAGCGGATGCAGTGCATGCTATAGGTCACCCACCCCTTGTAGGCTAGTCCTCGAGGTGTTGCTTCCGTCACTAGCTGCCTCGTTCCTCTGTTTCCCCCCACGGAGCTATGGTGCCCCTCGCAGGCTTGTCCTAAGGGTATCTTGTCCGATTGGGGTTTTGCTGGCTGCCACCATGCAGACCGGTTGTTTAGGGGCTTACTCCACGAGTGAGTATGACCCCGTTTCTCCCCTGCAGTCCTTAAGGGACGGGGGAGATGCTGTCCAATTTTTGGCAGAACTCTTTTAACTGATAAGAGCACTTGTATGAATGGCTTCAATAAAACACTTGTTCTGAGATAAAGGACTCTAGTGCTCGAGTATAGACCTCGCTCTAGTTCATCATGTCATTCTGGAAGGGCTCTGGACTTCAATTAAACAAGTAATCCGCCCAATTAACTTCAAAACCCCTAACAGAATCTCAGTAAACTTAAATAGTTTCAAAATTCATCAAAAATCAGCTAAAGTGGCGCGGCCCTAATCCGGCGCGCCTTAATACGGCGCGGTAACCCCCCGCGCCGGAATAACGTTACACCCATGAAAAATTATTTTCAAGTGGCTCGTTCCCGGCGCGCCCTAAACCGGCGCGCCCCAAGCCCACCACGCCGTTTTAACATTTGTTAAGGCCGCGCCGGATTAAGACCATTTACCCACATTTGGCCGCGCAGGGAAAGCCTATCCCTACACGTGGTCGCGCCAGTTTTGAACCATTATGCTGTTTTAATCACTCCCTCGCCCTCGGAGCGATCCTCGTCTCCCGCGATCAAGATCATTGACCCTAATTAATAATAAATTGAATAAGAAAGGGGATATGCAAGCCTCAGCCATCTTGCTTTTACTACCATGTCCGATAGCACTATGCTTTCATTACTATGCTTATGCTGCCACTTTCATTTCCCCTTTGGGAAGGCTAATAATTTGGTTGATCACTGATCATTATTATAACTCTACTGCCATGTTTAGCATAATCATGAGCATCATGCGTGCATGCCTGCATGCCTGCATAGACCCTCGGGTATATCAAATGGCATTGACGGAAGCCCGTGTTACGCCCGACCGGAAGTATTTGCTATGCGCGATGGTGGTCCTCGGACCTACGCCCTCCGCCATGTACTAAGGGTCTTCAATTTGATGAACCATGCTTCTCTTGCATGATAGATTGAAACATCTCGTGTGACCTCGTCACGTTCACACCTTTGCATATTCAATCCGGCCTCGACAGCCCACTATCTCGACAATTAATCAAAGATTTTCCCTCCTCGTGGGGGATGTAATTAACACCACAGCCTTTATGGTGTGGCGGACTACTGGTCCCGACCGAATCTCACTCTCACCCGCACGGGTCAGAACGAGCGCATAATAAACTCGTCACGTACGTGACTGGCACGCCCGCGCAGTCAATCAGTCAGTTAATTACCGGTTAGTTAATTGGTTGATCGACGCGTAAATAAACCAAATAAACCCAAATGAAATAAAAAAATAATAAAAAAATAATAAAATAAAAATAAGATTCCCATCGCAAACAGGTACTAGAGTTAATTTCAATAAAGAAGGTTTGGGCTACAATCCAGTACAGAAAAGACCATTTGAATTCAAAACTACAACATTTTGTCCAGCTAAAGGGAAAGAAAAACTGGACACACCATCCAGGTCTAACAATGTTCAAAATGTTCAACATCCGAAGGAAAACTCAACAAACAATGCTGGACCACAATCTAAAACAGGAATGAACTTCGTGAAGGAACCTACTATGCCCTTTCACCAGAACAAGAACAGGTCAAGCTATGTGAGTCAAAACAGAAACTTCAACTTCTATAACAGAATGGGTCAGTACAAAATAAATTGGGGAGGTCCTGCACATTCACAGAAATTTTTTAATAAATCAAACTCCTCTAGACAGTTTGGGTATAGTAGATACCCGAGGAATGTTCAGTCCACCAACAGGAACAGGTTCAACATCAATAAATTAAGTGGACAGAACTTGAGTCATAACTTCAATAAAACTGCAAATAGAGTGAAAACAAAAAATACCTTGAGACAGGTCTGGATACCAAAGTGTTTGCTTAAAGAATTGAATAATATTTTTGGACCCAACCTATCTTGGGTTCCAAACCATTTTGCTTAATTTGCTCCATGCAGGTTTGCCTAGCAGCCGAGAATAACAAGTGATATCTAGATAGCGACTGCTCCAGGCACATGACAGGTGACCGATCCAAATTCAGCAAACTAGAGATGAAGGTAGGGGGTCTGGTCAAATTCGGAGGGAAGAATAGAGGTAAAATAGTTGGCATTGGAATAGTTGGCAATTCCCTCACTACCTCTATTGAGAAAGTTCTTCCAGTGGAAGGTCTACAACACAACTTGATCAGTATTAGTCAGCTATGTGACAAGGGTCAGAGAGTTGTGTTTGATAATGATTCATGCAAAATTCTGAAAATAAATTCTGATATTGTGAAGTTTGTAGCAAATAGGGTCAATAACGTCTACATTGTGGACTTAGATGATAAATCTGAGTTAAATCTCTGTTTGTCTGTTGATTTTGAAAATAATGCTTTCAATTGGCATAGGTGCTTAGGTCATGCTAGCTACACTACCTTAAAAAAATTGGTGAAATTTGATCTGGTTAGGGGTTTACCTAAAATAAAATTCAACTCAAATTTAAAAATTTGTGATGCCTGTGCTCCAGGCAAATAGACCCGAAAGTCTTTTAAACTAAGATCTGAGCCATTGTCTTCTAGAGCAATGGAACGTCTTCATATGGACCTCTTCGGTCCTACTAGAACTCAGAGTCTTAATGAAAGTAGGTTTGGTTATGTGATTATTGATGACCATTCTAGATTTTCATGGATTTTTTTCTTAGCTAACAAGAATGAAGCTTTTCAAAAATTCAAGCAGTTTTTCAATAAGGTCAAATAAGAAGGGAAACATAAAATTTGTTCAATTCAATCTGACCATGGAGGTGAATTTGAAAACTCCATGTTATCTGATCTTTGTGAAACTGAGGGACTAACGCACAAGTTTTCTTCTCCCAGGACACCGGAGCAGAATGGAATTGTGGAGAGAAGAAATCGAACCATTGTGGAGATGGCCCGAACTATGCTGATTGAGAGTCAACTACCAAGAAAGTTCTGGGCAGAGGCGGCCAATACAGCAACTTATACAATCAATAGGGCCATGGTAAGACCAATTCACAAGAAAACCCCGTATGAGCTATTGAAAGGTAAGAAACCAAACCTGGCTCATTTCAGGATTTTTGGTGCTAAATGTTTTATCCATACTAATGACAAGAAGGACTTAGATAAATTTGATGCTAAAAGCTGTTGATAAGTGTCCATTTTATATGGTAATTCATCGCATGTACACCATTTTATGTGCATATAATTAGACAATTATGCATGATCTATCGTTAATCTCAACTTCGCACGTAGATTGGACCTTTCACGTAAATTAATTAATTTGGTAATTTTATTTAATAAAATAAAGTTGAGAGTCATGAACATTAATTCTTCATTGCATAATTGTGAGCAATTGTGATTCATGTGCACATTATGGTAATTTTTATAAACTAGATTGCAATTATGTGTGTACAGGATACTGAAGGTAATTGCAAGAAACTCCGGGGGTAAAACTGTCATCACCACTTTGACCAAGTCAAAAGCACATATTTTGGTTGGAGAGAAATTTTTTTTCAAAATTTTAAAATTGAGGAAAAGAAATACATATTTTGGTTGGAGGGAAAATTGAATTCAAAGTTTGAAATAAAAGAGAGACATGATGAGCCTTGGGAAAGGGGGTACCCAAAGTCCAAGAAAGGGGGTGCCCAAAGTCTAAGAAAGGGGGTTCCCACCTCTTTTTTCTTTTCCCCATACATCATATTCTACCTAAATTCCAGCCATCCATCTCATTTTGATACAATCTCCACCCTCCATTGACCCAACTTTCCCTATAAATAGCCCATGACAAGGAAGAGAAGGGGAGTTCTTTTTTTGGCAATCTTTCACTCTTTCTCTCCCAACCTTAGGTCACCGATTTCTCCCTCTTTCGTCCCTCTTCTCCTCTTTCTGTCTTCATAAAAGTTCTTTATTTTTAAGTCCTCTACAACTTCTTCTTCTGCATCATCTTCTAATTCCTTCTAGTTTTCAAGCTATTTTGTGTTTTTTACTGTACTATCCTGTTCATCTACGAACCAATATTTTTCTCCGTTCTTCCCATTATTTCTCCCCATAATAGTCATTTTCTCCTCTTGCTTTCTTCATAAACATTCTTTGTTTTTAAACGATCTTCAACTTCTTCTTCTGAACTATCTACCAATTCTATACCGTTTTAAAGTTATAACCTCTTTTTCAAGGTGTTGTCCTGTGTTTTTACTGTTTATCCGAGGCTCTACACTCTGTTCTTCGTCCGTTTTTAAGCTATTCCACTCTTTGTTTCTCTCTGAGTTCTTCCTCAAAGTTTTTTCTCTCTTGTAGGTCTATATTTTCTTTTTCTATCACTTCCACAAATTCTTCTTTGTTTACGAGTTATATTTATTTTCCCACTATTTTACTTTCTCATCTTCTTCCTTCTTCATCTCCACACAAACCCCTTCCACATTCCTCTCTATATTTCTCTCCAAAGTTTATCCTCCACAACTCTCCTTTCATGATGGTGTGCACATCAAGGCGGACGTTCCAAGGCTCATGACGTGGACAACGATGACTTCTTTATCCACCTCTTTCCACGGTGATCTCCTTCAAGGCGGAGCGATCCTCTCCAAGGCTCGGCGAGAAGGAGACGACGGCGTTCATCATCCTCTCATGGCTCTAGTTTCTTCACTTATCTCATAGTTTATTTTGGTTGTAATCTTAATTTTCATAGATTGTAATTTTCATGTCTTTAGCAATAAAATTTATTTTGGCAAATTGTGTTCCCTTTTCTCTCTCCCTTTTTCAAATTTCTCTTCTCAATCACTCTCATATTCTTTAGATAGATTTATTTCCTTGCACTATTTTCTTTAAGCAATGCAAAATCACAAGTTTTTTTCATAGGACTCCAAAGTTTTTAACTATAAAAATCTCTTCTTCCCTGAGGATTCGACCCGAGCTTGCCATAGTACTACGTTCTCTTTTGATCATTTTGTGCGAGTTTGGTTTTAAGATTGTCAGCGCGTGTGTAGTAGCGACATACATTTCCGCGTTATCAATTTTTGGCGCCGTTGTCGGGGAAGAATGATGATTTTTGATTTAAGAACTTTATTTTCCTTATGTTTATAGTGTAATAATAAATTTCTCTTTTCTTATTTTTTTTACAGAAAAAAAGAAAAAATAATTTAAAAAGCTGAGGTAAGTTTATCTTTTTTTCTTTTATCTTTTGATTTTGTCATTCATTTCAAAAAAAAATGAGAGATCACTTTTCAAGTAAGTATCCAAATTTTCCCTCTTTCATTATAGTTTTATTTTTCCATTTTACATATCTTGTGGTTAGATAGGTTCATTAAAAAAAAATTTAAAAAAAATCACTTGCACCAAAAATAAAAGACTTCATTCAAGAGTAGAAACCACACCATCCATGTTCTAGGCCATGCATCATTTAGTATAGGATTTTTTCTTGTTATTTAATTTCTGCATTGCATTTTGGAGATTGCAAGGGGCCAGGTACGTTCTACTTATCCTATTCTAACATGCATATTACATAAGAACCCCTTGTTTGAAATTGTGGTGCACATTTCATTTCAAAATATTTTAAGGGTAACACCCCTAAATAACATAAGGTGTGGATTTCATCACCATTCCTTAGCCCACAAACCACATTTCCCTTGCATCTTTGCATGACCTAAGCTTTAAATAAAATTTAGTAGACATTGGCCCTAGGATCACACTATGATTTTAGTACGATTTGGGTTTACCATCTTGTGGAAACCGGTGCCTAAGGCAAGACGGTCGGACGGCAAACGCCTTAAGCGGGCTAGTGGTTTAGTAATTAGGTCCCTACGAAAGTAGGGGGAGCCTCCCACTACCCCACCCCTTACCTGATCGGTAAAAATATTGAGGGTGAACTTAAGTTGTACTTTAGTCATTTTGTGAAACCCCATTTGTAGGTTTAGATCACATCTAGGTCATTAGATAATTTGTGTGTCAACTTATTTGTGTATGTAAAAAATAAAAAATATATAAAATAAAAAAAATTCGTCCTCTTCTCTCTTGTCATCTCAGTTAGTGTTAAAAAAAATAAAATAAAAAAACACACAAATAAAAAATAAAAAAAATAGTATCTATGGATCGGGTTTTTAACCAACTTAATTGCTTGACCCAAAATCACTTCACTCCAATGGACCCAAGCTCCTTTACACCACCTACCTTTCAAGATGATCACGCATGGGCCCAGTCGGCCCATTATGTAGGTGAGTACCCGACCGAACACCCATCTTCCACCCAATTCAATGAAAGCCCATATTTTTGGTCAGCCCAACAATTAAACTCCACATGCATGGTGGCCCAATATCATTTTCTTCCCCAAAACAAGGACCAATTTGCTCACTCCGATTTAGGAGACCATATGACATTCCTTCCTCATGAACATGCTTCAACATGCTTAAACCTCCATACACCTTCTTACACCCCTATCCTTGAGTGGGGAGATCAAAATAATTTCTCTTGAAAAAATCCTAAAGATCAAGCTTCATGCCCTCCCGAGCAAAATCTCCAAACCCAATTTGATCAAAATCAATATGGAGGGCATGACACATTTGTCCCTTATCAATACGACCCTCAACACATCCATTCCACCCTTCCATACAATGGTCCCAATGATGAAGAAAAACTAAACCAATTGATTCAAATCATCTTGAATAATCAACAAAGCATTGGCTCCCTCCAAACCAAAGTGGACTAACTCACAAGAGCCACACATGAATTGTCAATGCACCAATTGTCTAACCCCCTTGATGAAACCTTTAAAGATCAAGTCTCTCAATTCACCCAATACATTTATTCTTGCCAACAACCTGTGGTTCCCTTGCTGAATGAAACTCTTGACCAAGGTAATGAGGGAATTGAGGAAGAATTACATCAAAGAGAATTTGGGGAGGCTAGCAAGATGGCTTATTTGAGTAAGGAGTCCACACCTATTTATGAGGAGAGCCACAATGAGTTGGTTGAAGATAAGTTGGGGGGTGAATTAAATGATGTGCCAAAAGATGTCATTCAAAATTATGAGATTAAGAATATCAATGACCCAATTGAGAAAAAAATGTAGAAAAGAGGGTTATCTAGTTGAAAATGATGACGACGAGGTATTGGAGTGTGACCCTCCTCACTTGGAAGAATATCATGAAAGGACCGCATTGGAAGATTTCTCATTTCATCTCACGATCCCACAATTAGAAGCATTGATTGATATTCTCCCTATGATAGAACAATGTGAACACTTTGATGTGGAGAGTGTCATCATCAACTTATGTGAGGAAAAACATAAAGAAGCGGGTAAAGTTGATGTTGTAGATATGTTGAATGATAACCCTCATGAGGAAGAGAATGGTGAAGGGCCTTTGAGTGAAAATTTCATCTTTCATTTAGAGGCCCCACTTGTGGAGAACAAAACTGATAATCTCATTTTAGAAAATATTGATAATGGGGCTTCACTTGAAGAAATTGAGAACATCACTCCAAACATCAAAGGCCCATTTGAGGAAACACATGAAAAGGGGGAGTGCTTTGTGGATAATAATCTTGTTGATTTAATGAAGTCGAATTCTGAACATCCTCCTCCTATTGATGAGTGTGATGAAGGGACCCTCTTAGAGAAATTCACATTTGAACTGACCTATGATGAAGGGTCTGGGCTGGAAAGATTAACATTTGATCTTTCCACCTCACCATTGGAACATTCGATTGATATTCTTAATGTAATTGATGAGGGTGATGAAGGTGCCTTGTTGGAAAGGTTTACATTTGGTCTATCCACTCCATTACTGGAAAGTTTGATTGATAAACTTCATTCGATTAATGAGTTTGATGAAGGGGTCTTCTTAGAAACTTTCACATTTGATCTAACCCTTGAGCCCTACCCCATAAAGTTTGACTCATCAGATGTGATAGATTTTGAGCTCACACCTCCTTCCACTTTGATCCCCATGCAAGTTAAGCCTCTGCAATATGACACTCTCAAACTTGAAGAGAATATGTCAACCATATTCACATTTGATTTGACTCCCCTTCAAGAAGATCAATTGATTAATGCCCTTAATGCTCATAAGGCTATTGTTGAGGGGAATGTGGATAATAATGTCAATCTTCATAAGCCACTGGTGTCCAACCAGGAGGAAGTAGTCAGGTGGGTGGATACAGGACAAGGGGACCGATGGATAGATATTGGGCAGAGATTCCGTCCCGATCTTGATAGATTAATGGCTATTGATTGTTACATGACCCTTAAAGATGAGAACTGGCTCACACATGTTATTAAGGTTAAAATCAATAATGTTCAAGACCAGCATATTCTTGGCCCACATGCACACATGTATCATGTTGTCTTCAAATGGCATGAATGTTTGAATTTAAACGAAGATCAGATAACATGGTGGATAATCATGAAATCAACTTGTTGGTTAGTGGGCCTCATTGTGTCTGACTGAAGACGTTAAACTTAGCGCTTCTTGGGAGGTAACCCAAAATTTTCGTGATTTCCGTGTGCTAATAAATGACTTCTTAGGAGGCAGCCCAAGTTTTTATTGAATTTTTATTTTTATTTTGTAGGTGTGAATAAAAGATAAGTTGGGGGGAGAGAGAAGATTTTGCACCTATGCCTCGCCATTAACGGCCAAGTACTGCCTTTTATTCAAGCACTGATGCCCGTCGAAGTTCACTTCCGTCAGGTTGTATCATTCCTTCACAAATTTCATGTCTACATTGTTCATTACTCGATATTGTTCATGCCATTGAGGACAATGTCACCTAAGTTGGGGGGTAACTTGAGCTCTAAATTTCTCAAAATGCTTGCAACTTTTCATCACACCTCTAACAAGTGCTTCATGTTCATATTTCATGATGAGAATTTTTTTTTATGATAGGACTTAGAGTCTTACTTGTGAGAGTAGAAAGTTAAAGGGGTGAATTAATTGGTTATGCCTTTAACCTTTTTCTCAAAATACATCTAAAATTCTATTAAACTTACACATAATTGCACAATAACAAGATTGGTAGATGACAAACATTAGGATGATGGAAATTTTACTTAACACTTAGGTGATGATTGATATTATGCCCATTCGTTGAAAGTAATTGTGAGGAAAAAGCTACATGCCAAAAAAAAATACATGGAAAATGCCCTTGAACTTAGTAACCGGGCCTGCTTCTCCTAAGGCAAGAGTTGAGGTTCGCGTCAAACATCGAAAGGATGTGCAGCACCGTGTGTCAAAAAAAAAAGAAAGAGAGAGAGAGAGAGAGAGAGAGAGAGAGAGAGAGAGAGAGAGAGAGAGAGAGAGAGTAAATATGCAGAGTGAATCTACCTGTAATTCGAGAAGCTTAATACAAGATGTGGGCAGAATTGAAAATCATCTTTAAGTGAAAGGTAGAAGACTCATTCATCTAGACTGTTTGGTAGTCACTAGTCAAGTTATATCACTCATACACAAAGAGATATTTAATTTTGAGTAATTAAGTATACATTTTGGAATAAGCTTAGTGAAGATGGAACAATAATAAGAAACAAAGTTAGATTAGTGGCTCAGGGGTATGCTCAAGAATTTAGAATTGATTTCGAA
This sequence comes from Amorphophallus konjac, assembly GCA_022559845.1. NCBI lineage: Eukaryota > Viridiplantae > Streptophyta > Magnoliopsida > Alismatales > Araceae > Amorphophallus > Amorphophallus konjac. The sequence continues at coordinate 400,413,100 of CM040118.1, forward strand.
GAATCATTTGCCCCTATGGCTAGATTAGAAGCAATTAGGATCTTGCTTGCTTTTGCTTGTGCACACAAAATAAAATTGCAACAAATGGATGTAAAAAGTGCTTTCTTGAATGGGTTAATAAAAGAAGAAATTTATGTTGAACAACCCACTGGTTTTGAATGCTCATATCATGAAGATTATGTGTTTAAGCTGGACATGGCTCTCTATGGTTTGAAGCAAGCACCAAGAGCTTGGTGTGATAGGCTAAGCTCATTCCTCACTAAACAAAGATACATTAGAGGTAATGTAGACCAAACACTTTTCACAAAAAGACAAGGTAATGATATCTTGTTAGTTCAAATTTATGTTGATGATATTGTGTTTGATTCTACACAGCCCAAAATGTGTGAGAATTTGTTGATCTTATGACTAGTGAGTTTGAGATGAGCCTAATGGGTGAGCTTCAATTTTTCCTTGGCTTGCAGATCTGTTAAAGTGATGAAGGATGCTTCATAAGTCAAGCCAAGTATGTAAAGGAGTTGCTGAAAAGATTTGATATGACAAACTGCAAAACTATTGCAACTCCTATGGGAACAACGACATCACTAGATGCTGATGAGAAAGACAAAAAATTATAGAGGTATGATTGGTTCATTACTCTATTTTTTTTCCCAAAAGATCGACCATCAGGATTAAAATCCGGTCGAGCGCACCCTCCCCCAGAAGGGAAGAATGTTCTCACTCCCCCAGATAAATCCTATGGTCCTAATTTTATTGATTGAATGAAAGAATACAATAGCTTCGGGGCATACCCCTGTGTGAACAATCAAAGGTAAAGTCACAAAACCAAGAAAAGAGCCTATGCAATGACTGGGGTATACCCCTGTATGATCAATCAAAAGTAAAGAAACAAAAACAAGGAAAGGACCCACTTATCTAGATACAATTACGCAAAGCGGGCAGTCCTGCTTTGTCCATCTTGAGAGCCCCCCTAGCCAAAGTTCATTACTCTATTTGACTGCATCTAGACCAGACATCCAGTTTAGTGTATGCCTTTGTGCAAGATTCCAACTAGTCCTAGAGAATCCCACTTGACGGCTGTCAAGCGTATCTTTAGCTACCTTGCCAGCACTCAAGACTTGGGATTATGGTATCCAACATCTTGTGAATTTTCTCTCATTGCTTATTCAGATGCTGACTATGTAGGTTGCAAACCGGATCGCAAGAGCACTAGTGGCTATTGCCAATTCTTGGGTGGATGTTTTGTCTCTTGGGCTTCCAAGAAACAACACTCAGTGGCACTCTCTATTGCAGAGGTATAATATGTTACTGTAGGGAGTTGTGGCACCCAAGTGTTGTGGACCAAACATCAACTCCAAGACTACTTAGTGGATCTTGGATGTGTCCCTATTCTATATCATAACACTAGTGCTATAAATCTTACCAAAAATCTAGTCCTGCACTCTAGGACAAAGCACATAGATATAAGGCATCACTTTATTAGAGGTGAAATTTTCAAGAAAAACTTTGAGCTGCATTTTATCCAATCAGAAAATCAGGTTGTAGATATCTTCACCAAGCCATTGTGCACAGACAAGTTTTCAACTCTAAGAAGAGAGTTAGGTATTTGTAGACCTCAATCATATCAGGTTTGAACTGTTTGATTGGCCTTGTAACTGTACTATTTTCTTGCATAATGACTGAAAGTACCTATTTTCTGGAATGATCTGCAGAATTGAAAAATATCTTGATGAAAATTAACTCTAAGGGAGTTTGACTATTTTTGCACTAACAAAAAAAATCATCACATGCATATTTGAATTTATCTTGTTTATATCAGTGTGCATTCTCAATGAATAATCTGAGTGATCATTGCATTTGATGATTGCCTGGCTAGGTTATGTTTGACCTTGGTATATAAAATACTAAGTTGTGGAAAGGTAGGTTTTGCTTACTTGAAAGCACTCACTATGCGTGAGGTGGTCTTAAGACCAATGTTCTCCGCCAGGTACCAAGGGTCAAGGTATCATGTAGAATAGTCTAGACATTCATGAGAAAAATTCATTTAACTCACTGCTATGTGTTGTATTTAGAGTTAATCAGACACATCATGCATACCGACAGGGGGAGCATATGTCAAATTTGAATTGTCATGCATACTATAAGGGGGAGCTTATGTCAAATACTTGAAATTGCATGTGTCAGCCAATCTGTTTCAAAATTTTCAGACTTCCGTCAACCGGAAATTCTTTGCATATTGTCTACTCTTCAACATATCAACTCTTGAAGTCACCTATGCTTTTGCTCAGCTGAACATACTGCAAATTGTCACACCTTTGTACTGCCTTTGATTCAGAATATTGCCAATCAACTCATTTATTCATTACAATTGAGAAAATCATTTATAGGAATCATCTGGCAAATAGCCTCTCTGATTAAACTTGAATAATTCTACTGGTTTAAGTCTAATACATTTCAAGAGTTTGGGAGATAAACTCCTTAAATCAGGTGTTATTTGGGTTTAATAGACCTCAACCTCTTTCTACAAAATGCTGTGTCCCTGTAACATCTCACAGAATCTGAAAATATAAGGTCACTAGCAACCTTGGTTCAGCAACTTTGATTAAGTATTGTCCTTAAACATAGCATAATCTAAAATTTTCTAAAGGACAGCCAATATTAAAATTTTTATCAATGCTCATGGCAGAGCAATGGCTATATGCACTGAGAAAATGGGTCCTTCATCAAAGAAATGAGGACCAACCTTGTCATGAAATGCTATTGCTATCTCTGTTCAAAATGAGACATAATAAGTTAGTCTCACTGAGTAACTAGGGGTGCTGACGTCTAATCAACGTCCATTCTTATGCAAAAAGGTGTGAACTCAACTTACCTGTTCAAACAAAAATATGATGAGCCAAGAACAAAAGTGTGAACATGACCATAGGTCAGACATAATGCTGAAATCCTGAAGTAAGCTCAGATATGTTCATCTTGTTTATCTTCAATATTTATCAGTGGTAACTCCTAGGGAAGTCACTGATTTTAATTGAGTAAGATAAAAGGAGCTAAACTTGGATATGGTTTTGTAGACTTGGTTTATTTCTATTACATCTGAATGCAAAATGATTCAAACTCTACTTTTATTACCCTTAAACCATGCAGATAATAAAGATCAATCATGGGAGTTCTTATTACAGAAGAATCTGAAAACTACAAGCTTGTTTAATGAATAATGTTTTAGATTAACTTTTCTGATAATCTTTCTATGACAACCATTCACAACCTTCAAGCTCCCATTATTTTTTGATGTTGTCAAAGGGGGAGAGTAATGTTCATTGGCTCTATATGATCTTGTTCATTTGCTCTATCTGATCTCAAGCTTTTCATGCCAAGAAATTCATGCCAAGAAATGACTCATGCTCATGTGTTCTTATGTGTTCTCATGATCCTTTGACACATGAGTTTTTCATGTCTCTGAATGCCATTTCTTTTAATTAATCTTGATCATCATAACTCATAGTGTTGCCATCATCAAAAAGGGAGAGAATGTTGTGCCCATGTGCTTTAAATATGTTTTAATGATGCTTAAACTATGAGTCATACATATTGTTGATCATACTATTGAAAATGGCATTTCAAATATGTTGTTGATTCATAAATTTCACATGTCATTGAACCTCAAGTTTCAAACGTTTTTTGCTCCTTGAGTTTTATACGTCTTGATTCTTGAGTTTCATATTGTGTTTTTGATAACCATAATCAATGAAGATCCATGAGTTCAATATGCCTTGAAAAGTCAACACAGGTCAACGCAGGTCAACGCCACTGATCAGAAGTGAGTCAGCTCTTTGATAGATAAGGTCAATGCACATCTCAGATTCTGAGGCATAAAGGTCGATGCACCTTAGTTAGTTCAAGAAACAGGTCGGTGCAACATTTGCCTTCAACATAGCATAGGTCGGTGCACATGTTACTGTTCACAAGACCAAGGATGATGCACATCTCGCTAGCCTGAAGACCAAGGTCTGAGCATGTCACTGTTCACTAGACCAAGGTCGGTGCAAGTTTTGCTTCAGTACACAAAGTCTGAGCACATGTGATCTCCAAGGTCGGTGCACATTTTGCTAGCGCAAGACCAAGGTCGGTGTAGGTTTTGCTTCAACATACCATTGTCTGTGCACATGAGAAATCAGGGTCGATGCACGTTTGCCCTCATGAGTTACAAGGTCGGTGCATGTCTGTCTTCGATTCAACCAAGGTCGGTGCACATGCTGAAGACATGCAACCAAGGTCGGTGCATGTCTGCCTTCGATGCAACCCAGGTCGGTGCACATGTTGAAGAGGTGCAACCAAGGTCGATGCACATGCTGAAGAGGTGCAACCCATATCAATGCATATGCTGAAGACGTGCACCAAAGGTCAGTGCAGATGCCCAACCAAGGTCGGTGCACATGCTGAAAATGTGCAATCCAGGTCTGTGCATATGCTGAGAACATGTGAGTCCCAGCGTCTATGCATGTTTGCTATCAATGCAAATTGAAGTCTGTGCACATTTCTAATACTGCCAAAAAGGTCTGTGCATGTTTGCTATCAATGGAAATTGAAGTCCGTGCACATATATATATTTCAGCTTAGGAAGTCAGTGCACGTTTGCTCTCATCGCAAACTGAAGTCGGTGCACATATGCCAGTCGGCTAAGGAAGTCTGTGCACATTTGCCTTCAACATAAACTGAAGTTTGTGCACTTATGCCACTCAGCTCAGGAAGTCGGTGCTTGCTGCGTTGACACAACTCTTGCAAAGTGGCGTTGAAGTGCTTGCTGCGTCGACTCTATATCGTCGTTGCATCGACTCCATCAGCACTGCAGAGGTCAAGACAAACACGAGTCGACTCTGAAAGTTGACACTCTCTTGAAGTCTGCTGATTTTTCAAAGTACTCTGTAGAGCTTGATTCCAGCAGAACTCATGCATATCCAATAACCTTAGCTGACTTCATCTGGACATGTTTCCACACAAATAGGATCTTGAACTTGTTGTGCTTGAGGGTCTTCATGAGTTTTCTGCAAACCTACTGATTTGATAAAAGAAGTCGACTTGTGATTCTCCAAGTCGACTTGTGTCTTCTTCTGAACTGATTCTGGCATATCTAAGCTTCATGAACCTTGATATCTGAACTTGAACATTTCTGAACTTTCTGAAATAAGTTTGTGGATCTTCTTGAAATAAATCCTCTCAACCTATTCTTTGTCTAAATTCAGAGATATAAAGTTGATAAAGTTGACATCATCAAAATCATACTAAGACTCATAAATGAGTCATAGTGTTTGACATCATCAAAACCACCAGGGACACAACATTCTCCCCCTTTTTGATGATGGCAACACTATGACTCATTATGTGACAATATTAACCAATTTTTGAAGCAGATTTAAGTTTTGAAACTCAATTTTAAAAACTCAAGAAAACACAACATATCACAACATCTCACAACACCTCCCACAACATCACCCCCTTAAAAGAATTAATGACTCATCAAACTATCTCCCCCTTTGACATCAGCAACAAGAAATATGGTTTGATACCACTTGTGAGAAAAAAAATGATCTGATGAAATCATGTGAAATGAATTTGAAAATATTCAGGCCGAGTTTTAGACAAAAACAACAAGGATTTTTTTAAAAACACATCAAAACCAGGATTGTGAAGTAATTGAGCAATAGACAGTTAATACATTGGACAGTGAAATTTAGGTCAAGAATTAAGCAAACAGCAAGCAAGAATTGGCCTTGTTACCAATTGAATGAGCTAGCTTTCAGCAGGAATGGACTGTAGTAAACACACTAGCAGCAGACAGAGATGATCTTGAATGAATTGAGTGAAATAATTCCAACAAGCATTTCAAGCAATGATTTCCATGTGTAGTATTTCATATGAGTTCTCAGTCTGATACCACTTGGATAAGATGATTTCCGAAATGGGCAAGATAGAAGAACTCCTAGTCTGATACAAATCTCATAAATTAGAATTTACCGAATTTCAGACTCTTCTACCATAGAGCTTCTTATGATGTATTCCTTATTTAACTGCTTGGTTCAAGTTTAATAAATTCTGAGCTTATCAATTAAATTCTGTGAAAATTTCTACCCTCAGATTTAATAGAAATGAACCAATTTTTCACATTAACACTCTATTTAACCTCCTTTCATCTTACTCATTTAAATTCAATGACTTCTTTGTGAGTTACCAAAATTAGTATTAAGGTTAAACATTCATGGAGTTTTAGATTGAATTCCTGGGTTCAACAGTTTTTCTTTACTTTTGTCTTTTTGCTACCACAGTCTGATTTTTCCTTTTCTTCAACAAAATTTTTTAAGATCATTTAAGTCCAGCACATACTTTGTATCTTGAGGATACACGTTGTTTAGATGCCAGTATCCCTAGATACTTAGTATGACTGACTATCATGCTTCAAATTTGAACAGAGGTAGCATTGTCACCTCATGACATATCTCAACTCATTTCATTGATACGTGAGATATATTTCTCAATGAACTTGCCATTGCTCTGCCTTGATTTTCATTAAATTTTCTGCAGAGTTAACAGTGGCACCTCATGACACAGTCCACTAAACTTCAAAGGTCAAGAGACATGGTTTCTCAGTGGATCATTGTCATTGCTTTGACATTTATTGCCCTTAGGAATTTTTACAAATGACTAAAATGTTTAAAGACGATACTTAATGTTCAGTTTCTCAACCAAAGGTGTCACGATTTTTGGAACTTTCAGATTTCAGAAAGTTAGCTAGGACACAACATGTAAAAGATTGGCTAAGGTCTATTAGATCTGAACATAGATATTTTCAAGACATTTATCTCTAAACTCAATGAATTCATTAACCTTAAACCAGCTTATTATTTTGGACAATCATAAGACTATATAAAAGTAGATTCCTAATTTAGAGTGTATTCAGATTTATGATCTTGGTACACAAATTGGAATCCTCCTGACATTAATGTAATTCAAGGAATTTTAACAAGCAGATGCCAATCATGCAGCAAGCAGAAGGTGTTTCAAAGAAGTTTACAATCACTGAAGCAGAGAGTAGGTATATGTATGTTTCAAGGAGATCAATTCTCATGAAAGTGAGAGCCAAGAAGATAATTGACAGACACTACTCTCTCCCCCTGAGAAAACATAATCCAGAGGTTTTTCAGACAGAGACTCGCCCTCAATCATCGTAGGGAGCTAACAGATAGAATTGACAAAAATTGACAATTTGAGTTCATGTAATTTCAGAAATACCAAATCATGGAATGAGAGTGAAGAACAGAAATTTAGACATTCTAGATTGGTTTTGAGACTATAAAAGTGCAAATAGCTCTTGCAGATCACAGAATAGCAGGAAGACTAATATAGACAATTTTTGAACAGGTGAGTCGACCTGGTCTTGTCGGTAGGTTGACTCAGGACCCCTTCATAGAACATAAAAACTAATGGTGTTGAACTGTGAGGTCGATGCAGTCTCATCAGTGCGTCGACACACAGGTATCAGACATATGGATTTTCAAAAACAAACTTTCTTTTTGAACAAAATCTCACTTATAGCAATTTGCAACAATATTGAACATGCAACTGAAGAACGTATACTAGAAAATTATTCAATCTTACTCCCCCTAAGTTTGTGCATGTTCTCAAATGATCTTTTTGAATTTTTAAATTCTATGACATGTAATAAATTCTTAAAAGACATATGTATATAGAGCAAACTGCTGAAAGCAGAAGCTCCCCCTATCTAAATGCACTGAGATGTTAAACTAGTCATGCAATGTATTCCAATATGATCAACAGTTTTTCAAGCTATGCGTGACAATGCAAGAAGACCTATGCAGATATGAGAGCATATGCAACAAATTTTCAATTCTAAATAGAATTTTTTATTGCAAAATAAATTATCCTAACTCCCCCTTAATTATTCAAACAAAGACTTAACTGCACAAGCAGTCCCTTGGTACCTGGCAGAGTTACAACCACTCACGCATAGTGGAGATTTTCAGACAGACATGATCTGACCTTTCACCAACACCATTTCATATACCACTGGGATGTTCATATAGCTAGCCTAAGAGACACAATTAACGCAATCAAGCATGATAAAAATCATGAATTTGAACTGACAAGATCAAAAACATGACATGTAACTATTAAGAGGGAGATTATTGACAATCAACAAATATAATAGTAAAAGCAGAAACTCGGGTTTTACCAACCACGGATGCCTTGGCCTATTGAACCCCTTCTTATTTTCTTTCTTCCTCCAAGGCACACCTGCAAAAAGAATCTCATTTTGCACTTTTAGGTACCCAAGAGTTCTTGGATCCTTGAAAGTTAGCAGCACCTCTAGTAGGTGGTTTCCACATTTTCTGGGCATTTAAGTCACCAAATTTTATCAGAAGACAGTAAAACATATGATGCCAACACTTCCCACTGTAATGACAAGAACCTGAGTATTTCACAATGTTCTCATGAGTATGATTAATGAATTTCTGTGAATAACCAGGCATGTTACCATTTTTAACATGAGAGTTTCTTCTTTTCTGTTGCCAACAGTCTTTGACTGAATGGCCAACATTTCCACATCCGAAACAACAGAAGGATTTTCTATTTGAAAGCACTTTTTGTTTATTTAAAACATTATTTCTTTTGCATGCTTTCTTTTGATCATTTTTCAAATTTTCACAGTTATGCATCATGTGTCCATGCTGTCTACAGTAAAAACATTGAATCTTTGTTTTCTGAACGGCATGGTTTTTATCATAAAATGTCCTAGCATCCATTCTGCAGTCCTTTAGATCATCTTTTTTCATCACAAAATAATCATGCATAAGGTGACCATGCTCACCACAATAGAAACCGCTAACATATGTTTGTTTTAAAGCATGGTATTTTTCATGAGAGTTCCTAGCATGCATATTGGAACCAATGACACTATTTTTCTGTGTTTGCTGCTGATGGTTTTTCTTTTTTTGCATGTTATTATACTTTTGATTTTTATGAGCAGCAAACTGTTTTGGGGTACCAGTTGAAGTACTGGGCTGTTCTGAACTTCGAACAAAAGAAGTAAACACTTTGTGCTCAAATGATTTTTTGTTTTCAAGTTTATATCCAAGCCCCTCTTTTTAGATATATTTTTTATTCCCCAAAAGTTTGTCCAAGTTATTTTTCCCTTTCACAAACCTAGACAATGAATTGTTTAGTTCTGAAACCTGATCTTCTAGTGATGAAATCTTCAGCTCATAGCTTAGAATTTCTTCTTCATATTATGTTGTCTTGTTTTTCAAGGTTTCATTAGCAGCTTTATAGTTTTCAGCTTCTTTTTCCAGGGCAGATATTCTTTCAGAATTATCCGAAATCACAAACTTTCCTTTTTCAAAAACCATTAGTCTGTCTAACATGGCAATATTCAGCTGCTTCATTTTTTCATATTCTTCATTTAGTTTGTCATTTTGAATCAGTTCATTTATTAGGATCTGGTCATCAGACAACACATCATGTTTGTTTTCAGTTTCAAACTTTTCAAAATTTTTCTGAAGTTCTACATTTACTGCTCTAACAGCTTCAAAATTTTCAACATACAATTTATTTTATTCTTCAAGATTTTTGAATTTTTTTTCAGCTTCCTCAATCTGTTTTCTGAAATTTTCATTTTCAGATTTCAATTTTTCTATTTCTAAATTGACAGTTTCAAGATCTTCCAATTGTATTTTGAGTTCATCATTTTTAGTTTTCAGATGTTCAACATTTACATTTTCAGAGCAATTTTGACAAGTTGCATTCAACTTTTTTTGAAGTGATTTATTCTCTTATCTTAGTTTTTCATACAACCCAAGCAATTCTGTACAAGCTACTTCCTATTCTTCTATGGAGAAATTTTCGAAGGGAGAGTTTACCTCTACATCATCTTCTTCTTCATTAGCCATGAGGCCAATATTCTCTTCTTCCTCTTCACTTCAAGTACTTTCTTCTTCATCGCTCCAAGTACACACCATAGCCTTAGGCTTCTTTTCTTTTCCCTTCGTAGCTTTCATCATGAGCTATGGGCATTCATCACGAACATGTCTTGGTTTCCTGCAGTGATAACAAATAATTTTGTTAGACTTTTATTCAAATCAGGTTTAACCTTGGAAGCTTTATTTACCTTGAATGCCTTTTTCTTCCACTTGTCCTTACCTCTTTTCTTTAGGAATTTCTTGAACTCTTTAGTAAGAAGAGGCTTGTAATACCCCGATTTTTCAAGAAATTAATTAGAAATTCTTTAATAAATAGAATAAGTTAAATTTTGACCATTTTATAAAAATCCTAAAAAATTATATTCTTGTAGAGGATAACACGTTTAACAAACTTGTCTTCTATGACCAACCCAAATAAAATTTGTAAATAGGCCGAATTAGTGGATTAAGTCCAAATTAAACACTTAGTTAATCATACCTTGAAACGCAAAATTCGAGCCCAATACTCCATCAAATGAGCCCAAACCAGTGGCAAATGAAAGGCCAGGATGAGAGGATCATTTCCCCTCTCTTAATCTTCTGAAACCCTAACTCTAGAAGATGCAATCGACGGAGATTGGATCACGTCAATAATTGCTGCGGCGTTCGCATCAACCCAACTTGCGTGGACGAATACTCCGCGCATAGAACCCTCTAGAAGGCGTGTGACCTATAAAAATGAAGCTCTCTAACCCTAGAATCGTTTAGAACTAGTGGCGGCTGTAGAGGAGCTAGATCGAGGGAGATCTCCAGCGATTAGGGGCTACGTGTACCAGCACCTTGGGTTTTCTTTCTCCTTCCTTATTTATCCGATTCAGGTAGGTGATAGCAAGCCAAACCCTACAAATAATATATGGTTGGAAGCATCATCGTGTCAGCTTTTCATTGATATAGAAAGCCCTAAATTTTATCAAGTGTTCTGTGAGAATTTTTGGTTTTAGTAGAAGCATGTCACATCTAGGGTTATAACTGTTCCCTTTCGATTAAGTAGTAATTTCAGGCTGTAAACACAAAATTGATTCATGCATCTTGTAGAGTTTTTCGTGTTCTTTCTTTTGGTAGTAAAAGCCCCAAATTTAATGCTTTGTATCATGCAAATTTTATGTTTTATGTCAACCCTATCCAACCTCGCTGGAGGCGGGCAAGGCAGAAGGGGCAGCGACCTGTTGAGGTTGCGCGGCCTCCCGATAGACTGCCCAACCATTTAGGCGGTTAGTTAAGGACCGTCCAAGGCTTCGATCTCTAATCGTTTCCCTGACACCCTGTTTTGGTTTAGACGGCCTCGTGACAGACCGCGTATCCTTATAAGCGGCCGTATTTTGACCGTTCTACTGTTTTACTGCTGTTACGTCTCCAAAGACACGCGGCAAATCCCTGACCGCTCAACCTAAGCGCGGCTAGTCTTCAACCGTTCAACGTCCTCAGTGGCACCCTGCTGACCGCCCAACTCCAAAAGGCCTTCGGACCTGACAGAGATTGCGCGGCCATAAGTGGACCGCCTATATCGTTGCACGGCCATATGTAGACCGCCTATATCATTGAGCGGCCAACCAGAGACCGCTTGCTTCTGGTTATTGCCAATTAACCTTGGTCATTTATCTTTGATCCATCTTTGACCAAACCCCGAATTGATCAGCCCAGTAAGCCCTAGGCCGACCAACAGACAGTGGGCTGGACTTTGGTTCAGTTCCACCCTGTCTATGGTAGCCCGGGAGCCCACTTGGGCGAATTTCTAACTTATTGATAGGCCCTGTGTTGCGTGGACTATATTGGACCGTCCATATTATAGGCGGCCCATATTGGACCGTCCTTCCATTGAGCGACCTAATGTTGCCCGTATATCTTGTTCTTACCTTCTAGCCCTCCGCGGCTTATTTTTGACCGTCTGTATCTTGAGCGGTCAAGTAGTGCCCGTTCAGTGGACTTGAGTGGCCTAGTAATTACCGTCCAACTTCTGAGCGGCCCTTAATCGTCCGTTCAAGCTTGACCTCGTGGAGGCTAATCTCTAGCCCAATTCTTGAGCGGCTCAGAATTGACCACCCAGTGCTTGCGCGGCCTAGTAGTGACCGCCTATCTCCCAGAGATGAGTTTTCTCCGTGTTTATGGTTTTGAATCCAAGAACATGATGGTTCTTGATAACTTGAACTCTTGGACAAAAATTCTGGACAGTATCTCTTCAACTTAGCCTTGAGATGTTCCGAGGTAAGTTTGTACTTGATTATAATTGGCCATTTTAACTTGATTAAAGTCTAGAGAACTTGGGATATTAGATCCAATAAATCAATGCCAACGCATTATAGGGGCCCAGTCTGGTCCTGGGGAGAGCGCCCGAAAAGTACTTGTGCCTATGGGAGTTTGTTATGACATGGTGAGGTATTACACCGAGTGCATGACTAGCGTGATGTCTATGACAATGATCTCTTAATCTCTTACTTGAATCGTGTTCGACTTGGTTATATTCTTGCTTATTGGCCAATCTCCAACAATTTCATGTTATTTATATTGTTCATAAACTTGCAATTCTTGTAGTTATATCATCCTGCCATATTGTTATTCCATTTCGTTCTTTAGCACTTTCTTTTTATGTTGTTTCATCCGATCGTCATTTCTTTTCTTTCCGTTTCATATAAACATGTAATTAATTGGTTAATTACTTACACTTGCCTGTTGTTACCTACTGAGCGTTCGCTCATATAGTTGTTTCCCCCCTTTCCAGGCAGCTCAGGTGAAGATTCACAGATGGATGGGAATGGGCCAGAGTAATGACTTGGAGTGTATCAGCTAGTAGATATGTTAAGATTGTTATAGTTGTTTTACATCTAGCTATGCCTTAGAGCTTGTGTTAGTTATTGTAACGAAGTCAAGTAAAGGTTATGCTTGATTATGTTTAAGTCAGTTTGATGGCTATTGTAATAGATTTGGAGTTAGTTCTGTTCTTGACGTTATGTAAATTCTTAGCTTAGCATGTTATCATTAGTAGCGTTTTCTACTGCCAGTCCCAATATTTCACGTTGGGGCGTGACAGTTTGGTGGTATCAGAGCTAGGTTTTCTAATATTCCTAGGTTCTCTAAGTTCTAGGATCCTAAGTGATATCATAGGACCTATAACCTTGTTATAAGTCTAAGGACCCAACCTAGTGAGATTTGGGTAGAAGACTGGGGATGAGTTAATAATCTAATTGCACGATTATCCATTCTTAATTGAACCTAACATAACCTATTCCACGTGTAGGCTTTTGCAATGGCAGGAGAACGCGTGGAATGGAGGAACTTGCAGCGTACGGTTCAAGGACTTACTAAGGCTTTGTAACAAGTGGCCCAAGGAGGAGCTGCAAACCATGGCACTGGCGACCTTTATCGGAACTTTTGTGGGATGAATCCCCAACGATTTGGTGGCTCGACTGATGCTGATGAAGCCGAGCACTGGCTTGAAGAGATAGGGAGGATTTTTGAAGTGATGCAATGCAGCGATCAAGAACGTGTCCTCTTGTCGACCTTTCAACTTGAACGTTATGCGAGAACATGGTGGGACGTAGTGTAGGCTACCCTTGGTGATAGACAAGTCACATGGGAAGAGTTCGAGGAATTCTTCAATGGTAAATATTTTTCTGATATAGTACAAGAGAAGAAGGCGGCTGAGTTTGTTGCTTTGAAGCAACGAAATCTATCCGTAGCTGAATATGAAGCTCAGTTCTCTCGGCTATCTTGTTATGCTACTCACTTGATATCTACCGAGAACATGAAGGCTAAGCACTTTCTTAATGGGCTGAAGCTGCAGTATATCAACCAGTTGGCACCGATGGAAATTCAAACTTATTCCGAGATGGTGTGAAAGGCTCAAGTATTGGAAGGTACTTTAGAAATGACGGAGAGAATCCATGGGAAGAGTGTTAAGAAAGAACAACACCATACTGGTTCAGGGAGTATCAAGCACGGTCATGGCGGGAAGAGGCCCATTAGCGGGTCTGATTCATGGAAGGGAAAGATGCCGAAGAATGAAGACAAGAAGCCTGGCCCTATTGTTCCATTCAAGGGCGTATGCAAGTATTGTGACCGTCCAGGTCACAAGATGGAGGAGTGCTGATGCAAGCTAGGCGCCTATTTACGTTGTGGCAGTAGGGACCACCGTATTCTCGAGTGTCCTCTTTTATTTGAGTAAGCTACCCAGGTTAAACCGCAAGGAATCAAGAAGCAGCAAGACAAGTGATAAGTGTGTATTTTTACATATTAATTCATGATTATACATATTTTTATGAGCTTAAATAATAATAAATATACACGTATCACACTCACTGTTAATTTACAGTCAAATAGTTCATTTTATGAAATTAAGTAATTTTAATAATGATTTTTACTTATTTATGCAGGCACTCGGTACGAGGGAAGCGACAAGAAATAAATATAAATAAAAAAAAGAACATATAATTATATGTTGAACTGGGCCAAAAGCCCAGGGATTTGTTCAAAAAGAAAAGAAAAAAATAGAAAAAAAATAAATTTATTTACTATTTTTTAGGATTTTTTTCAAGCTATATACATAATATAAGAACGGGTCGATCCCACGTGGAAGAAATATAATCTTTATAGATCAAGTTAGAAAATGTCCTTATGTTTACACAATTGTTATCTTTTGAGTGCGATTATCACTAAAGAAGCTTAAATTGCAACTTTGCATAAGAAGAGAAAAGTGAAGGAAATATTTAGCCAATGGATGAAGAACGCCGTCGTTTCCTCGCCGAGCCTTTGATGAAGATCGCTCCGCCTTGGAATTCAATGCCGTGAGATGACTGGAAGATGACTAACCACTTTGGGTGTGTGAAGAAACCGTGAAGAAATGGAGATGGATAGAAATAGGAACAAACACAAGTTGAAAACACAACAGAATTATATTGAAAATAGGGGGTTAGAAGGAATAGAATAACTTAAAATCTAGAGGGAATTAGAAGAAGTGGAAGAAATAAAAGTTGTAGAGAATAAAAAGAGGAAGAAGTTTGATGAAGACCATAGAGATAGAAAATGAGAGGAAGACAGTGAAAAACATGAAAAACTCAAGATTGATTGGTGCGGATGAACAGTAAAACGGTAGAAAATAGAACAGTGAACAATTAATTATAACTCTCAAACTAAGAATAATTAGAAGAAGTGATAGAAGAAGACATTTTAGATCTACAAGAGAAGAACAACTTTCCTGAAGAACTCAGAGTAAAAAGAGGATTGGAAAGGCTTCAAAACAGAAGAATACTAAAAGGTATTACCTCGGATGAACAGTAATGACGTAGAACAATACTTAGGAAAACGGGTAATAACTTTCAAACTAGAAAGAATTGAGGAAAATGATAGAAAGAGAAATTGAAGAACACTTGAAGATGAACAACTTTTGTGAAGACAAGAAAATGAAATGGAGATCAGAACAATAAGTAATGGGACTAAGAAATGACTAAATACTTGAACAAACCATTCATTAAAATAATATCAACTTACAAAGTTTGCATCAAAAGCTCTCAAAACATAACTCTCTAACTCTCTTATGAAGCTCAACTAAGGCCAACAAGAATGAACTTCAAGAACACAAAACAATCCCATTCCAACTCTTAACAACTACTCCTAGCTTAACCTCTACTTAACAACTCTCTTTCATTACATTTGAAGCCCCTTTTATAGGGTTCATACATCCCCGTTCTAATGTAAACACTTCTTGCCTCTTTTGTTGAAAAACACAACTCATTTTGACTCAAAATTGTGTGCCAACATGTGTTGCACACTTGGGTATTTTTTTCAGATTTTTATGTATTTGTTTTCATTTTTTTTCTCCTCCTTTCTCCTCCTTTTTCCTTCTTCCTCTCTCTTTCTCTCTCTTTCTCTCTCCTGGCCGCGTCGCTGGCGCGTGCGGCGCGTTGCGCCGCCGCCTCCGCCTCCGCGCACTGCCCGCCGCGTGTCTTTCTTTTCCTGCCGTGTGGAACCGCCGTGGGCCACCCGCCTTCCCGCCGCGGTGTTGACCGCGCACCTCCACCGTGTGGGCGCCTTGCGCCCACGCTTCGTCGACCGTGCCCTCCCGCGAAGGCGGGAGGGGGGGCTTCTTCCTGCATTTGAAAAACCACACACACGCACACACTAAATATAGATATATATATATATATATATATATATATAATATATATATATATCATATATATTATGTATATAGCTTAGAAAAAATCCTAAAAAATAGTAAATAAATTTATTTTTTTTCTATTTTTTTTTCTTTTCTTTTTGAACAAATCCCTGGGCTTTTGGCCCAGTTCAACATATAATTATATTTTCTTTTTTTTCTTTATATTTATTTCTTGTCGCTTCCCTCGTACCGAGTGCCTGCATAAATAAGTAAAAATCATTATTAAAATTACTTAATTTCAGAAAATGAACTATTTGACTCTAAATTAACAATGAGTGTGATACGTGTATATTTATTATTATTTAAGCTCATAAAAATGTGTATAGTCATGAATTAATATGTAAAAATACACACTTATCACATCCCCAACTTACTCATTGCTAGTCCCTTAGCAATGTAAATAATCTCAAAATGTAAGGACTAACAAGAGTTTACAAAGTTCATGCCTCATTGCTAGATCATCTTTCATAGAGTCAACTAAAGATTAGAAATCTGGAATCATTATCACATACTAGCCTTATGTAGGAAATTCAGGTACATGATCAAGAATTTTAATCAAAAGTCAGTAGCACTTGTGCATGTGTAATACTAAATTCACAGTAGAGACAATTACATCCTCCAGTTGCTATTCCGAACAAATGCCTTTCAATTCTGCACTTCTTAATTAGAGCGTTCAGCATACTAGCTTTTTGTCCGCCTTATTGCTTTGTCCCTTTTGGGATCTTTTTTCTTTTTTTTTCTTTTTCTTTCTTCCCTTTTTTTTGTACACACATGATGCTGCACTACCCTTCACTGTTTTACGCGAACCTCAACACGTCTTAGGTGAAGTAGGCCCGGTTACACAGATCAAAGTTCCCTTTTCCTTTTGACGCGAACCTCAACACATCTTAGGTGAAGTAGGCCCGGTTACTCAGAATCGGAGCATTTTTCATGGTGTTTTTCTCATAATTTTATTTTTCAATAGATAACATGGCAGAAAGCTTCTAAAAGATCTCTTCTTCAAAAAGTGCAGAATATCAGACAGTATGTCCAAATAGCAGAAGGCTTGTCCTACTTGTTTCATTAGCGTGCAAAGTGGTTGTATTTTTTTCTAAAGTGCACATGAACTTTAAAGAGATTCTTAAATCAGTTTTCCATGGCTCGATTGGTTAATGTTCCATCATCCTTCTCCCTAATCTTTTCCATTCCAGAATTACTTTTCATGAGACATGAATCAATAAACTCCAAATGGGGAAAACATTTGTTTAGCGTGACAATACAAGATAGCAAGAATTTTTTTTTTCTCCCCCCCCCAACTTAAATGACATTGTCCTCAATGGCATAAGCATTAAACAGATCAGAGAACAAGGAAACAGATAATGTGGTTGGGATGGAAGGATACAACCTGATGGTCAGGGCAAAATGACGAGGCTTCGTTGCGTTGTGGCCTGACAACTGAAAAAGAAATACACTAAAACAAGATATCAAATTACAAAAACCGTGGGTTGCCTCCCAGAAGCCATTTATTAGCACACAGAAATTCTTTGGGCTGCCTCCCAAGAAGCGTTAAATATAACGTCTTCAGCCTGACGCAATGTAGCTCAATAACCAACGGGTGGCCTTTAGAATGAGCCACTAAAGAGTTTTATTCTTGCCAAAATTTTGTTTTTCATATCTTGAAGAAAATGATTGTGGCTGGTGAATGCAAGGGTAGTACAGAAAATGAGGTGGAGGTAGCTCAAAAGCATCATCCCGATTAAAGACTAGAGGAGGATCATTGAAAAAAATCATGGCATCAATGATGAAATAGTCCTCCTGAAGGTCGGTGGGATCAGATAAATCAGCATGTAGAGCAAGGTTGGACCAATCGGTTGGAAGAATTTTAAAAGACTCACCGTGGTCAAGAATTGGCATAAGCTCTACCCTCTCCTCGAGATCGAAAGTATCATGCGGTACATTCAAATCATTCAACTCCTCATTTGCCCCAACGTCATTGTTTAAATAAATGTTGAATTCTTGTTCCACCTTCACTTCTTCTTCCTTTCCATCTTCAAAGAGAATTTCCTCAAATTCAGGGAGAGACATGTGATTAAAGATTTGAGGTGCAGTATACTCTTCCTCTCCCCCTAACTGAAGATCATCCACCTGTCTAGTATTTTCCTTATAAGGATCATCAAGCACAAGTTGATCATTCATTAAATCATCACCTTCCTTTAGTTCTTTTCCATCAAATTCCTCAATCTCCTCAAACTTTCAAGGTTCCTCATTCAAATTTTGCTGACAAGATCTCTCCACAATTCCGTCATCTTCTAAATCACAGTGGATCTGAATATTATGAGAATTGGAAGTCAAGGAGTGATCAAAGTCATGATAAGGAAGTTGATCAGTAGACATGGAACCAGAGTAGCTAAGCACTTGCTCTTCCTCAATCCGCTTGATCGTCTCAGTCATCCTATCAATTCATGCTCGGTGAGAGTGACGTTGAAGCATCATTGATTGACAGTGTTGATTGAGTGTCATTTCTGAATTGGGATTTGAGGGTAGAGGAGTTGAATAGTGAGATTGAGAGTGATGTTGGGCTAGATCATAATGGTCATTAGAGATTGGGGCCCAAATATGATTTTCATTGTTCCCTTCTTCTCCCCCCAACTTAGACTCCTCATTATTTTCCTTGGCCATTACAAATTGAGATTCATTAGCTTCCCCCAAATATTCCTGATATGGCTGCTCCATATTATCCTCAGTATCAAAAATTATTTGAGAGTTGTTGAATTAAGGATTGATAGATGGATCATTCAACGTGATATTATAATCAGGAAATGAATTTTCAAAGTTTTCCATGGAGAGGCTAGTATGTTGGTCCATTTCAAGCTCTCTATCACATTGGTCAAGCTGGGTTTGAATGATTTGGCTCTGAGCTTGAAGGGATTGCTGATTGGCCAAAATGAGTAGAGTCATTTGATTAAACCTGTCCTCGAAATCAGACTTTGGAGGAGCTGGATAGGTTGGGTTGTACTCAGACTGTGATGAGTAATTAGAATGAAAATCAGTCTGATACTGAGGTGGTGAGGAGTAGATGGGTTGTCCTTCATGTTGGGCTTGATTGTAAGGATCATTTGAGTAAGAAGTCCAATCTGAAAAGTGTGAGTTTGAAGGACTTTGAATGGGGTCTTGATAGGGTACCCAAGAAGAAGATCGTTGATTTTTCCACCTAGGATATGGGTTTGTGTAGGAGACAGAGGTGGAAAAATCTGATGGAAATTGGTGTGGCTCTTGGGTAAGAGATGAATTGTAAACCTCATTGTGGAAGAGTGAACGATTTTGATGATAATAGGCAAATGAAGGAGTTGAATTCAAATTGCCCGCATGGTTGAACATAAAAGAATCTTTTAATGGGCCTGAACAAAATTGGATGTGGCCATGCAAAAGACCCAAGAAAGAGTGATGAATTTTTTTTTCTGTTTTGATTTTGTTGTTCTTTTATGCAAAGAAAAATAAGTTATCACACAAATTACCCTAATGACCTAGATGTGTCCTAAACCTACAGATGAGGTTTCACAAAATGATTAAAGTGAAACTTAAGTTCACCCTCAGTATTTCCACCAGCCAGGTAAGGGGTGGGGTAGTGGGAGGCTCCCCCTACTTTCGTAGGGACCTAATTATGTCAAACCACTAGCCCGCTTAAGGCGTTTATCGTCCGACCGTCTTGCCTTAGGCACCGATTTTCATATGAGGGTAAACCCAAATAACACAAGAACCACAGTGTGATCCTAGGGCCAACATTTATTGACTTTTATTTATGGCGTAAGTTATGCAGATATGCAAGGAAAATATGGTTTGGGGGCTAAGGAAGGGTGATGAATTCCCCACCTTATATTATTTAAAGGTAGTGCCCTTAGAATATTTTGAAATGAAATGCACACCATAATTTCAAACAAGGGGTTCTTATGCAATATGCATGCCAGAATAGGATAAGTAGAACGTACCTTGCCCCTCGTAATCTTCAAAATACAATGATAGGAATTAAATAAAGAAAAATTCTATGCTAAATGATGCATGACCTAGAACATGTTGTGTGGTTTCTATTTTTGAAATGAGATTTTTTTTTATTTTGGTGCAAGTATGTTTTTTTTTGTTTTAGTTAATGAACCTATCTAACCAATACAAAAAATTCTTTTGTTTTGATATTTTTTGATTTTTATAGATTTTTTTTCAAGAATTTTTCAGATTTTTATTTTAAACTTTTCAGAAATTGAAAAAATAGAACATGTTCCCACGTTTCTGCCCTTTAGCTTCAGGTATGAGTTTCCTCTTTCTTTGATTTTCTGATTTATTTTCTTTTGCCTGCAAAATAAAAATAACAAAATCAATATATAAATATACAAATCAAACACAAGGATATCCCAACATTCAGAAATTTCATCCCCGGCAACGGCGCCAAAAATTTGATGCGCTCGACACCCGTTGTTTAAAAATCCCGTGCCACACAAATTTCAAAATTTATACAACCGCACTCACTCACTTAAATGATTTTGAAAATACGAGTAAAGTGGTAAGAACGGGTCGATCCCACGGGGAAGAAATATAATCTTTTTAGATCAAGTTAGAAAATATCCTTATGTTTACACAATTGTTATCTTTTGAGTGCGATTATCACTAAAGAAGCTTAAATTGCGACTTTGCATAAGAAGAGAAAAGTGAAGGAAATATTTAGCCAATGGATGAAGAACGCCGTCGTTTCCTCGCCGAGCCTTTGATGAAGATCGCTCCGCCATGAAAGTCGACGCCGTGAGATGACTGGAAGATGACTAACCGCTTTGGGTGTGTGAAGAAACCGTGAAGAAATGGAGATGGATAGAAATAGGAATAAACACAAGTTGAAAACACAACAGAATTATATTGAAAATAGGGGGTTAGAAGGAATAGAATAACTTAAAATCTAGAGGGAATTAGAAGAAGTGGAAGAAATGAAAGTTGTAGAGAATGAAAAGAGGAAGAAGTTTGATGAAGACCATAGAGATAGAAAACGAGAGGAAGACAGCGAAAAACGTGTAAAACGCAAGATTGATTGGTGCGGATGAACAGTAAAATGGTAGAAAATAAAACAGTGAACAATTAATTATAACTCTCAAACTAAGAATAATTAGAACAAGTGGTAGAAGAAGAAATTTTAGATCTACAAGAGAAGAACAACTTTCCTGAATAACTCAGAGTAAAAAAAGGATTGGAAAGGCTTCAAAACAGAAGAATACTAAAAGGTATTACCTCGGATGAAAAGTAATCACGTAGAATAGCACTTAAGAAAATGGGTAATAACATTCAAACTAGAAAGAATTGAGGAAAACGATAGAAAGAGAAATTGAAGAACACTTGAAGATGAACAACTTTCGTGAAGACAAGAAAATGAAATGGAGATCAAAACAATAAGTAATGGGACTAAGAAATGACTAAATACTTGAACAAATCATTCATTAAAATAATATCAACTTACAAAGTTTGCATCAAAAGCTCTCAAAACATAACTCTCTAACTCTCCTATGAAGCTCAACTAAGGCCAACAAGAATGAACTTCAAGAACACAAAATAACCCCATTCCAACTCTTAACAACTACTCCTAGCTTAACCTCTACTTAACAACTCTCTTTCATTACATTTGAAGCCCCTTTTATAGGGTTCATACATCCCCATTCTAATGTAAACACTTCTTGCCTCTTTTGTTGAAAAACACAACCCATTTTGACTCAAAATTGTGTGCCAACAGGTGTTGCGCACTTGGGTATTTTTTTTCTGATTTTTCTGTATTTGTTTTCATTTTTTCTCTCCTCCTTTTTCCTTCTTCCTCTCTCTTTCTCTCTCCTGGCCGGCCGCGTGCGCCCGTGCGCCGCGTCGCTGGCGCGTGTGGCGCGTTGCGCCGTCGCCTCCGCCTCTGCGTGCTGCCCGCCGCGTGTCTTTCTTTTCCTGCCGCATGGAACCGCCGTGGGCCGCCTGCCTTCCCGCCATGGTGTTGACCGCGGGCCTCCACCGCGTGGGCGCCTTGCGCCCATGCTTCGTCGACCGTGCCCTCCCGCGAAGGCGGGAGGGGGGGCTTCTTCCTGCATTTGAAAAACCACACACACGCACACACTAAATATATATATATATATATATATATATATATATATATATATATATATATATATATATATATATATATATATATATATATATATATATATATTAACAAGCTCCAGGCTCTACAAGAAGACGAGGCAGGACCCGCCGAGGAGTGTGGACTCGTCGAAGGTATTCTTATTATACATGATAAATCAGCTTTTGTTCTTTTTGATACTGGTGCCACTCATTCTTTTATTTCTCGGAGATTTGCGAAGTCTTTAGCTGTGAAGCCAGTTTTGATGAATTCTCCGCTAGAGATTTCAACCCCTATTGGTTCCGGATCAGTAATTAAGTATTTCTATCCTTCCAGTAAGGTCATGATTAATGAACAAAACCTGCCAGCTGATTTAGTTTGTATGGACATGAAGGATTATGATGTAATCCTAGGAGCAGATTGGTTGGCTAAGTATGGGGCCAATGTTCAATGTAGATCTAGTTCTGTGTCTTTCACTGGACACCCTGGACTTTCTTTTATAGGAATTAGACACCAAGTCTGTTCCACTTATTTCGGCTCTTCGAGCTGATAAGCTAATGAGGAGAGGATGTAAGGCTTTTCTAGCCTTTGTTTATGTGACCCCTGAGCAGAAGATTGAGATTGAGGACTTTTCTGTCATCCGAGATTTTCCAGATGTCTTTCCTGAGGAACTGCCATGACTTCCTCTTGAAAGGGAAGTTAACTTTTCTGTTGATCTAATTCCTGTTGCGACTCCTATTTTCAAAGCTCCTTATCATATGTCTCCTGCGAAGCTAAGGGAACTAAAGCAGTAGTTGATGGAATTGCTTGAGAAAGGGTTCATTCGTCCAAGTACTTCCCCGTGGGCAGCCCCTGTATTATTCGTCCGGAAGAAGGGTGGTTCGATAAGGTTGTGCATCGATTATCGGAAATTGAACCAATTGACTATCAAGAACAAATATCCATTGCCAAGGATTGATGAGTTATTTTATCAGATAGCAGGAGCTCAGTATTTTTTTAAGATCGACCTTCGACCTGGATATCATCAGTTACGAATTAAGGAAGAGGATATCTATAAAATAGCCTTCCGCAGCAGGTATGGGCATTGTGAATTTGTAGTAATGCCATTTGGGCTAACGAATGCACCTACAACTTTCATGCAGCTGATGAACGATGTGTTTCGGCCCTATCTCAATGGGTCGTGGTATTCATTGATGACATCTTGATTTATTCTAAGAGTGAGGAGGAGCATGCTGAACATTTGAGGATGGCATTGCAACTATTGAGAGATCAACAGTTATATGCCAAGTTTAGTAAGTGTGATTTCTGGCTGCAAGAGGTGTCCTTTCTAGGGCATATCATCACAAAAGAAGGTGTTTCTGTTGATCCTTCGAAGGTAGAGGCAGTAAAGAATTGGGATAAGCCTACTAATGTGACTGAAGTGAGAAGTTTCCTAGGCCTAGCAGGTTACTACCGAAGGTTTATTCAGGATTTCTCCAAAATTACGGTACCTCTGATAAGATTAACCCGCAAGGAGATCAAATTTGATTGGTCAGAAGATTGCGAGCGAAGCTTTCAGACCTTGAAGGAATGTTTGACTACTGCACCTGTTTTGACTTTACCTTTTGGAGAAGGAGGTTTTGTTGTATACACTGATGCTTCATGTATTGGTTTAGGGTGTGTACTCATGTAGCACGGGAAAGTGATAGCCTATTCTTATAGGCAGTTGAGGAAGCATGAAGAGAATTATCATGTTCATGATTTGGAGCTAGCAGCAGTGGTGTTCGCCTTGAAGATATGGAGGCACTACTTGTATGGAGAGGTATTTACGGTGTTTTCAGATCATAAGAGTTTGAAATACTTATTTTCTCCGAAGGAACTCAATATGAGACAGCGAAGATGACTGGAATATTTGAAGGACTTCGATTTCTCCATTGAGTATCATCCTGGAAAAGGTAATGTTGTGGCAGATGCCTTAAGCCGCAAGCCTATAGCTAAGTTGTCAAGCCTCATGTTACAAGAATGGAAATTGCTGGAGCAGTTAGCTAGTTTGGATCTTAATGTTGACAAGGATCGGGTTATGATTGCTCAGATTCAACTTAAGCCCGAATTATTGATGGAAATCAAGTCTCTACAAGATAATGACCCAGAGTTGGTAGAGATCAAGGGAAGCTTGAGTAACAGACCTGACTTCATGATGGCTGATGATGGAAGATTATTATTTCAGGGAAGAACTTGTGTACCTGATGTAGCTGAGATAAAGAGTAAGATCCTTAAGGAAGCTCATAGATCCAGATACACCATTCATCTTGGAGGTACTAAGATATTTAAGGATTTGAAAAGATCTTTTTGGTGGCCGAATATGAAAAGGAAAGTTGCGGACTTCGTAAGTAGATGCTTGGTTTGTCAGCAAGTCAAGGTTGAGCATTTTAGACTAGCAGGGAAATTGAAACCCCTTGATATACCCCAATGGAAGTGGGAGAGCATTGGCATGGATTTCATTATGGGACTACCTAGGAATCGTAGTTGATTTGATGCAATATGGGTGATTGTCGACAGATTGACAAAATCTGCTCATTTCTTATCTATTAGGTCTAAATGGACAGTTGGTGTATTGGCTGCTTTGTATATTAAGGAAGTGGTAAAACTACATGGTATACCAGTCAGCATTGTGTCTGATAGAGACCCCAAGTTCACTTCTCATTTTTGGAAAGGATTGCAAGAGTCCTTGGGAACTCGTCTGAATTTCAGTACTGCTTTCCATCCACAAACAGATGGACAGACTGAAAGGACCAACTAGATAGTGGAAGATATGCTTAGAGCCTGCATGATTGACTTTGGAGGTAGTTGGAGTGATCACTTGGCATTAGTTGAATTCGCCTACAACAACAGTTACCAGGCCAGCATTCAGATGGCTCCATTTGAAGCTTTGTATGGTAGAAGCTGTCGATCCCCATTATGTTGGGACGAGGTAGGTGAGAAGCAACGGCTTGGACCAAATCTCATTTCTGAATCGTCCAAGAACATCTGTATTATCAGAGATCGGTTGCAAGTAGCACAATCAAGACAAAAGAGTTATGCCGACACCAGGAGGAGAGCTTTGGAATTTCAAGTTGGTGAGCATGTGTTTTTAAAAGTTTCTCCTATGAGAGGGATTCGAAGGTTTGGTATTCAGGGCAAACTGAGTCCAAGATACATTGGTCCATTCGAGATTCTGGAAAGAGTGGGGGAGGTTGCTTACCGTTTGGCACTACCACCTCAGTTATCTGGAGTACACAATATTTTCCATGTGTCTATGTTACGGAAATATGTGTATGATCCCACTAACATTATTCAGCATATGGACTTCGAATTGAAAGAAGATCTGACTTATGAAGAAAGACCGATCAAGATTCTGGATCGGAAGCAACATCAACTCAGGAATCGTTCCATACCGATGGTTAAAGTGCAGTGGAGTCGGTGTGAAACTAAAGAAGCTACTTGGGAGTCAGAAGATACTATGCGGAGGTAGTACCCTGACTTATTCTAGATAGGCTGTCTCACTCCCTCTTTTTATTATTAAGTGCGTTGAATTTGGAGGACCAAATTCCTTAAGTGGGGGAGGGCGTAATACCCCGATTTTTCAAGAAATTAATTAGAAAGTCCTTAATAAATAGTATAAGTTAAATTTTGACTATTTTATAAAAATCCTAAAAAAATTATATTCTTGTAGAGGATAACACGTTTAACAAACTTGTCTTCTATGACCAACCCAAATAAAATCTGTAAATAGGCCGAATTAGTGGATTAAGTCCAAATTAAACACTTAGTTAACCATACCTTGAAACGTAAAATTCGAGCCCAATACTCCATCAAATGAGCCCAAACCAGTGGCAAATGAAAGGCCAGGATGAGAGGATCATTTCCCCTCTCTTAATCTTCTGAAACCCTAACCCTAGGAGATGCAGTCGGCGGAGATTGGATCGCGTCAACAATTGTGGCGGCGTTCGCATCAACCCAACTTGCGTGGGCGAATACTCCGCGCATAGAACCCTCTAGAAGGCGTGTGACATATAAAAATGAAGCTCTCTAACCCTAGAATCGTTTAGAACTAGGGGAGGCTGCAGAGGAGCTGGATCGAGGGAGATCTCCAGCGATTAGGGGCTACGTGTACCAGCTCCTTGGGTTTTCTTTCTCCTTCCTTCTTCATCAGATTCAGGTAGGTGATAGCAAGCCAAATCCTACAAATAATATATGGTTGGAAGCATCATCGTGTCATCTTTTCATTGATGTAGAAAGCCCTAAATTTTATCAAGTGTTTTGCGAGAATTTTTAGTTTTAGTAGAAGCATGTCACATCTAGGGTTATAATTGTTCCCTTTCGATTAAGTAGTAATTTCAGGTTGTAAACATAAAATTGATTCATGCATCCTGTAGAGTTTTTCGTGCTCTTTCTTTTGGTAGTAAAAGCCCCAAATTTAATGCTTTGTATCATGCGAATTTAATGTTTTATCTCAACCCCAGCCAACCTCGCCGGAGGCGGGCAAGGCAGAAGGGGCAGCGACCTGTTGAGGTTGCGCGGCCTCCCGATAGACCGCCCAACCATTTAGGCGACTAGTTAAGGACCGTCCAAGGCTTCGATCTCTGATCGTTTCCCTGACACCCTATTTTGGTTTAGACGGCCTCGTGACAGACCGCATATCCTTATAAGCGGCCGTATTTCGACCGTTCTACTGTTTTACTACTGTTACGTCTCTAGAGACACGCGGTAGATCCTTGACCGCTCAACCTAAGTGTGGCCAGTCTTCAACCGTTCAACGTCCTCAGCGGCACCCTACTAACCGCCCAACCCCAAAAGGCCTTCGGACCTGACAGAGATTGCACGACCATAAGTGGACTGCCTATATCGTTACGCGGCCATATGTGGACCGCCTATGTCATTGAGCGGCCAACGAGAGACCGTTCACTTCTGGTTATTGCCAATTAACCTTGGTCGTTTATCTTTGATCCATCTTCGACCAAACCCTGAATTGATCAGCCCAGTAAGCCCTAGGCTGACCAACAGACAGTGGGCTGGACTCTGGTTCAGTTCCACCCTGTCTATGGTAGCCCGGGGGCCCACTTGGGCGAATTTCCAACTTATTGATAGGCCCTGTGTTGCGCGGACTATATTGGACCGTGCATATTATAGGCGGCCCATATTGGACCGTCCTTCCATTGAGCGGCCCAATGTTACCCGTATATTTTGTTCTTACCTTCTAGCCCTGCGCGGCTTATTTTTGACCGTCTGTATCTTGAGCGGTCCAGTAGTGCCCGTTCAGCGGACTTGCGCGGCCTAGTAATTACCGTCCAACTTCTGAGCGGCCCTTAATCATCCGTTCAACCTTGACCTCGTGGAGGCTGATCTCCAGCCTAGTTCTTGAGCTGCTCAGAATTGACCGCCCAATGCTTGCGCGGCCTAGTAGTGACCACCTATCTCCCAGAGACGAGTTTTCTCTGTGTTTTATGGTTTTGAATCCAAGAACATGATGGTTCTTGATAACTTGAACTCTTGGAAAGAAATTCTAGACAATATCTCTTCAACTTAGCCTTGGGATGTTCCGAGGTAAGTTTGTACTTGATTGTAATTGGCCATTTTAACTTGATTAAAGTCTAGACAACTTAGGATCTTGGATACAATAAATCAATGCCAACGCATCTTAAGGGTCCGATCTGGTCCTGGGAAGAGCGCCCGAAAAGTACTTGTGCCCATGGGAGTTTGTAATGACATGGTGAGGCATTGCACCGAGTGCATGACTAGCGTGATGTCTATGACAATGATCTCTTAATCTCTTGAATCGTGTTCGACTTGGTTATATTCTTGCTTATTGGCCAATCTCCTACAATTTCCTGTTATTTATATTGTTCATAAACTTACAATTCTTGTAGTTATATCATCCTGCCATATTGTTATTCCATTTCGTTCTTTAGCACTTTCTTTTTATGTTGTTTCATCCGATCGTCATTTCTTTTCTTTCCGTTTCATATAAACATGTAATTAATTGGTTAATTACTTACACTTGCCTGTTGTTACCTACTGAGCGTTCACTCATATAGTTGTTTCCCCCCTTTCCAGGCTGTTATGACCCCTCTATGTTGATGATGTTGACACTTGCTTTATTTCATTGGCAACACCATTGTTTTGATTGATTGGCAACTGCTTTTGATTTGATGAAATTGCTCTATCAGATTGACTATGTGTTCTTTGCATTTAATACACTGCTGTCTGCATGTCTCACTGTCATGGGTCGACACATCAGAGGATGGGTCGACTCCTCCAGCAGACTTGTTTAGACTGAGTCTATACACTGGAAGCTCTCATATAAATTGAGTCTATACATCGTCCATTTCAGATAAAGTCCACACACTGCTTTTCATTTGAATTGGTTAAGTGTGTACAGCGTCAACGCATCTCACTGGCTCATGTTACAGCGTCAACGCACTTCATTGGATGTGTGTACAGCGTCAACTCGCTAAGTGTGTACAGCGTCAACATTTGAAGTCTGTACATTGCTTCAGGAGCTTCAAGTCTACACATCGCTTCGCTCCATCAAGTCTGTACATCCACAGTGTTACTTGAAGTCTGGACATTGCTCTTCAAACTCAAAGTCTGCACATTGTCTTCGAATCCAAAGTCTATTCAATGGTCTTCATACTTGAAGTCCATACATTCGATATGTAGAGTTGAAGTCCATACATTCGATATGCAGAGTTGAAGTCCATACTGTGCCTCAGGCTGAGCAAGTTCACACACTGGTCGGTGGCAAGCCTGTACACTGGCCTCAGCTTTTCAAGTCTACACATTGGCCTCCTTGCATAAAGTATATACACTGGACTGTTTGGCAAGTCTATACATCGGCCCTTGTCTTCGAAGTCTGTACAGCCCTTTAGCTTTTACATGAAGTCTATACATTGTTGTTTGCATTGTAAAGTCCATACATTGGTTGTTGTTCTTCAATGTCTATACACTGCCTTTAGGATTTAAAGTCTATACAACCGTTGCCTCCTTTGTTGAAGTCAACACATCGGGCAAGTCTGTACGTTGCATTCGCCTTCACAAGTCTATACAACAAAGTATATACACTGCAATGTACATACTTAAATCTTATGACTTCATTCTTATTGCTGAAGGGAACAGGGTCGACGCTGGGAGCTTAAAGTGTCCACGCATCAGTTGACGAAGCCTTCACGATATCTTCCACTGCGTCAACGCCACAAGCAAGCAGCGTCGACGCAGCAGTTAAAGAAGCAGAGACCTTCACGTCAACGCCACAAGCAAGCAACGTCGACGCAGCAGTTAAAGAAGCAGAGACCTTCACAGGCTATTTCACTGCGTCAACGCCACAATTGAGCAGCGTCGACGCAGCAGCTAAAGAGACGAAGCTAATGGCTTACTGGAATGCCTCACCGCGTTAACGCCATTGATTGACAGCGTCGACGCAACACGTCAGATTGCTGTCATTGGGCACGTGAACTGAGAACTCTATACATCGGACTGAAGAGGCTAATGAAGGGCACGTGATCCGAGGTACCTGGCTCGTGATCCAAGAAGGACAAGGTATCCAGATGAGGACACGTGTACTGACACTCCATTGGATGCTGCCACGTGGTCCAAATTGCTGGGCGGGAAACGTGGAGAGCACGCGCCTGCTGCTGTTGCTGCTATATAAACAAGCCTTCTTCCACAGAAGAAGAGAGATCGAAGGAGAAGAAGAGAAAGTCTATACACTCAGCAGCAGTGAGCCTTCGATCCACAAAGAGAAAAGAGAGAAGAAGAAGATACAGAGAAGAAGAAGAAAAGAAATAGAGAAGAAGAAAACGAGAGAAGAAGAGATCGAGAGAGATGAGCTGAGAGAGAGCTGATTGAGAGTGAGATTGAGAGTGAGCTTGTATCTCAGTCTCGTGGTTCAAAACCAGAGTTGAGCTTTGCTCTTAGAGCTATATTGCTTTTGAGTTTTTCTGTTTTCGTTTTGTTTCTATCTTTCATTTCTGAATGATGTTTCTTCAAGCTGTGTGTCAGCGGTCTTGCAGTGGTAGTCTCCACTGGACGGGTTAAGTTGTATTTCCCCAGCGGTTGCAGAGGATCAGATCCTCTGGTCGGCAAGCTGTAGTGCCCAGCGAAGCTGTGTATCAGCGGATTGTTTGGCCAAGCCGTAAAGCCCAGCGGACGCAAGCTGTGCTGCGCAGCAGGAAGCCATACTCGGTTGAGTGTGGGGTGGACGTAGGTCGTTGACCGAACCACCTAAAAATCGTGTGTGCATTGTGTTTGTGTGATTGCTTGTGAACTGTGTGTGCTGGTATCCTTTGCTTAGCTTCATTGATTATATCGCTCATACTTATGTCTAGCTTTCGATATAAGATATGGTGAATGGCTATCATGGGTCGACCCTTTGCTTAGCATTCTTCCCTTAGCTTAACTGATGGTTGCCTAAATTCCGCTTTAGAACTTACAGTAGTTTTAAATTAGGCTAGTTGATCTATTCACCCCCCTCTAGATCCACACTTAGTGGAGATAAACTGCGTCCATCTAACCCAACACTTGGTATCAGAGCCTAACTCTTCTGCAGGGACTCATCGCCCGAAGAAAATAGGCAGAGATGGATGCTCGAGGGATGATTGCCGAAGGTCACTCAACAACGAAGCCCCCATTCTTTGATGGATCAAACTACGCATACTGGAAGAATCGTATGCAAGTGTTCCTCAGGGCTAAGGATTATGAGATTTGGAAGATTGTCAGCAAGGGACCTTATGAGCTGTCCCCGAATGAAGATGTATGGACCAAGGAGGAGATCAGAAGGTCCACGCTGAATTGGAGTGCTATTAATGCTATCCAGTGCGCTCTGCATCCTACAGAATTCTCCCGTGTGTCTGCTTGCAAATCAGCTAAAGAGATGTGGGATGCGCTGGTAGTAATTCATGAAGATACATCTCAAGTAAGAGAGCAGAAGGCCAATCTTCTTGTATCTGAGTATGAAGCCTTCAAGATGAAGCAGAACGAGTCCATCAGTGAAATGTACGCTCGGCTGACTGTCATAACCAATGGCCTCAGAGGTTTTGGGAAACCTCAGACAGAGTATGATGTGGTGAGGAAAATTCTGCGCTCCCTGACTCCCATTTGGCACACCAAAGCAACAGTAATGGAGGAGTCAAGGGACTTGCGTAATACTAAAGTTGATGAGCTGATTGGCTCACTAATAGCATATGAGATAAACATGCCAAGGACAGATGAAGCCGAGAGGAAGAAGAAGCCGATAGCGCTGAAGGCTAGTTCCAGCAAATCAATAAAATCCAGCTCCAACAGCTCTTCATCATCAGAGGAGAGCCTAAATGAAGAAGAAGATGTGACTCGGTCTGAGATAGCCATGATGACTAGAGAGTTCAGGCAATTTCTCAGAAAGGGAGCAGGACGGTTTGGCCAGAAGAAATACAATGGTGGCCGAAAGGATAAAAGGTATAAATCTAAATCTGCAAAGAAAAATGAAGCTAATGTCTGTTATCAATGCAGGAAACCA
Organism: Amorphophallus konjac; assembly: GCA_022559845.1. NCBI lineage: Eukaryota > Viridiplantae > Streptophyta > Magnoliopsida > Alismatales > Araceae > Amorphophallus > Amorphophallus konjac. The sequence continues at coordinate 400,444,893 of CM040118.1, forward strand.
GGGCATCTGAAAGCTGACTGTCCAGACAATCAGAAACATAAGGACAGGTCAAGGAAGAAAACCAAGAAGGGAATAGCTATGATCATCACATGGAGTGATGAAGATGAAGGCTCTTTCAGCAGCAGCTCAGATAGTGAAGCCGAATCTGAACAGCCCATTTGCCTTATGGCAACAAGCTCCGAAGATAGAGAGGAGGACACAGATGAGGTAATCACTAGATTTGAAAACTTCACAATTGCTGATTGGGTAGATGCTTATCATGACATAGCTGATAGAGCTGATGATATTAGAAAAGAGAATAGGCATCTTAGAAGAAAAATCAATTCCATGCAAAATGATAAAACACTAACTGATAAAATTGCATGTTTGGAATATGAGATTGATGAATTGAAACTCACATGCTCTGAAGAAGATGAAATCAAAAATGAGTTAAAAGCTTCTAAGGAAGAGAATCTAAGGCTTGAAAATGAAATTGATGAATGGAAGCTGAAGATTCAGAAATGTGAAAGTGAAGTCAAAATTATCTCTGAAAAATATGAAGCTGTCCTCAATGTCAACAATGAACTGAAAAAATCTATTGATGAACTTCAGAAAGACAATGAGGATAAAATGAAAACCATTGAGAAAATGACCCAAGGAACAGATAACTTAAATGCTTTGTTAGGGTCAAAGGTTAATTTCAGAAAAGAGGGCCTAGGATTTAATTCTAGTGCAACAAAAACATTCGGAATAAAAATAATTTCATTTGGTGCTCAAAAGGAAAAGGGACCTCTAATTAGCATGAACACAACAAATTTAATGAACAAAACTGCTAATCTGAAAAAGACCAGTGCTGAGGAGAAGGGTAAACAAAAACTCAGTGAGCCTAGTAGAGCTAGCACATCTAAGCAGAATCCTAGGGCTCAGACTCAGGTTAGGGGTCAACCTACACAGTCCGGTAAACCCCAGGTCAAGGTAACCAAGTCTCCACCAACACCTCCACCTTTGAAGAAGACCCAATACAAACCTGTGTATAGGTCAGCATGGTCCAAAGTACAGGGGAGACAAAGTGCTGCTAGGAGTCAACCCAATTATTTTTATCAACCCAGAGCTCAAACCCACTATAATGCACAGCCAACCTACTTCAATAGGTCAGATTGGTCTAGAACTCAGGGTAGGTTTACAGGTCTTGCACACCAGGGTGCTCAATATCAAAGACCTTACAGTAGAAATTGGGTAAATGGGTATGGTTACTGGACATCTAGAAACCAATATTTCCATAGCCAGCCCAGGAACTACTATTTTGTGGACATACCCCGGCCAAGGAACTGGCACAGAAATTACAATACTGTCAATAATCATGCTACTGCCAACAAGAAAAAGAACAATAAAAGGAAAAGGAACAACAACAGAAGAAAATCTGTAGGATCCACTGAACAAAATTCATTTAAACAAATGTGGATTCCGAAACATGTGCTTTCCTGCTTTGCTTCTAGTTCATTTACATTGGAGCCCAATCAGTCTTGGGTTCCAAACTTCTCTACCTAATTGTGTATGCAGGTATGCCTGGCAGCCAAGAACAACTTGTGGTACATGGATAGCGGCTGCTCCAGGCATATGACAGGAGATAAGGCCAAATTTTGCTTACTGACTGAGAAAGTAGAAGGCCTTGTCACCTTTGGAAGCAACACAAAGGGTAGGATTATCGGATCAGGTAAGGTAGGTAAGTGTTCTACCTGCTGCATTGATGATGTTATGCTGGTTGAAGGGTTAGCCTATAATCTACTTAGCATCAGCCAGTTATGTGATAAAGGTTACAATGTTTTATTTAATTCTCAATGCTGCAAGGTTTTTGAACCTGATTCTGATATTGTCAAATTTTCTGGAAAAAGAATAAATAATACTTACATGATAAATTTAGATGAAATTCAACACACTAACCTTTGCCTTGCTGCCAGTAGAGAAGACATAGCATTTTTATGGCATCGTAGGTTAGGTCATGCTAGCTACACTGTTTTGCACAAATTAAATAAGCATGGCATGGTTAGAGGACTTCCTGAAGTCTCATTCAAGAAAGAAAATAAAATCTGTGATGCATGCACTCAATCAAAGATAATTAGAAAGTCATTTAAGTCTAGAACTGAAAATCTATCTTCCAAACCCTATGAGCTGATACATATGGACCTTTTTGGGCCAACTAGATCTGTCAGCCTATCAGGGAGGAGGTATGGGTTTGTCATGGTAGATGACTTTTCTAGGTATACTTGGTGTAGATCTATTTAAAATCCACACTTTAAAATATAAAAAAAAAGAGAGTAATGGATATGGTGAAAGCAATAAAATAGCACGAGGTGCTAAAAGGAGGAGTTTGTGATCGCCAGAGGGTTTACCTCAATAAAGAAAAATAAGATCGCATGTACCTGGTGAAAGATGTGATGCGGGATAAATGTGGATCTCTTCCTCCAACTCCAATCGGCCGGCCGACGAAGTGGGTTTTCTTGATTGATTACCTTGTAAAAAAAAAGACAATAAAGACAAGTAAAAGAAAAGGGATCAGCCAAAGTGCAGTAGTATCAGTCAAAAACTAACATAAAAATAATGAAAAGACCTCAACATGCGCACCTTCTTTTTTGTTTTCTTTTAAAACCCCTTAAGAAGACTTAAGGGAAGGGGAGTTTGATGATAAAAAAAATGCAACAAAACGTGAACAAGGAATAGAAATATAAAGGACAGAGGGATGATGGTATGAATAAAATAAAAGCAAAATAGAAGAAAAGATGAGAACCCTGCTGTCCCTGGCGACAGTAAAGGGAAGAAACCGAATAGTGATGGATGAAGCACCGGATGTAGCTCAAAGGGATGCAGAGAGGGGAGGCAGCAAGGGATGAAGGAATCTTCTGCCCGTGATGAAAGAGAACTTGAGCGCTCAATTCGCCGAATACTGAAGGTGCTTAACCTTCTGCACGATCGGTCAAGTTTTTAATTTATAATGCCTCAAACGGATGTGATCAAACCAAGGAAGGATAAGAACAGGCAATGAGGCATCCAGGGAAGGATCAAGATCGAGCAAGAGTCCAAAGACAGCAGGGAACTGTGAGGGAAAGATTGAAAAAGGAAGGACTCGGAAGTGAAACACGCCTTAATACAGGACGTCTTTTCTGAATTGACGACCTTTACAAAGACGTCTTCTTGAAACACGACCTAGGACAGGGCGTTTCTTCCTGGATTTAATTTTGGAAACGAAACCTTGCCTTGTTTGAAAGCTCAAATAACACGCCCGAGATAACGGCGTTAATTAAAATCACGCCCTGAGAGAAGGCGTTACTCAAAAAAGCCTTTTATTTTGAAAACAGATAATTCCAGAAATTAAGGGATAACACCAGGAATTCACGCCCTCACATACGGTCGTCCTTTCTTTAAAAACGCCCTATCACAGGTCGTTACTTTGAAAATTAACGCCCTTAATCAAGTTGTGAATCAAAAAAATACAGGAAAAATGCAGAAAAACTCAGAAAAATAGAAAAACTTCATGTTATAGGAATATTGAAGTCCACTTGGGGCATTTATATAATAACATGAGATTTGATCAACAAAACGTCAATTTTGGCGTGTCTACAGCTGCCCCGCCTTGGCGTCTGCTTTGCAAGGGAGTGAGACAGAAATGGAGCGAAGTGTAATGAAAGGAACGAAATGGAACGAACTGATAAGGAGACGCCAAGGTGTGATGTGACACGCCTCAGACACTAAGCATTGGAAATCTTTCCAAGATTCTAAATGAAACAACTCTGAGTGGTTCCAAGGAAACAATCGATTTGTTGGATAAAAGGAGGTTAAACTAAATAATAAAGGGTGTGCGCGTGGGCACGGCAGGGAAAGACCATTGGAGAGCGATTACCAGCCAATGTGGACGTGCTGCAACCAAGGTAAATTTTGCAGAAAAAAAAAGAACTGGGATAGAGATCCAACAAAAGGAACACTTTCAAGGAATCAGCCTGAACGGCTTCAAATAGAACGAAGTACTTGATTTAAAGTGGAATATCTCATGTCAATTCAATCAAGAGCGAGTGAACTTCATTATTGCCATAATATGAAGATTTTCAGCATGAAACTCAAAGTCCTACATGATGCATGCTGGGCTAAAAGAAAAGGTTAAAACAAACTAAATAGAAAATAATCAAGGATAATATTGCCAAGCTGTTTAAGTCTGGTCAAGAATCCATATTTCTGAGCTAACACTAAGCCGAAGCCCGTTTGTCCGCGCATCAACTCAGAAAGTGGAACCATCGTCCCAAAGCTTTAACAACTCGACGGCCTATCCGTGTGATCATGATTCTCCTGAAATCGTCATCGTTTTTGATGAAGGGGAACTCAAATTTCAGGTTCATCAGAACCACAAGGTCCTTGACATAATATACTAGCGTAGATATCATATAGTAACAATGCTTACAAGAAACAGATACACGGTGGCAAGATGTTGCTCCTATGAGTGATCCAAACGTCTCGAATCCTGCAAACTTCTGCACTTTTAAACTTATTAGCCTTTTTCCATCAATTCAGAATATGACATGATCATAAGTGCTTAATCATAGACAATTTTATCACAATAATAGCACTTAGGTTCATTAAAAGCATCAAAGCATGAAGAGATCAATATTCATAATCCAATAAAACACGCCTAAGAATAGGGCGTTAACATCATGAAAGCGCCTGACCATAAGTCGTTAATCATTTAAAACACGCCTTACACAAAGGCGTAAACAGTAATGGAGGCTTAGAAAAACACGCCCCATTCCAGGGCGTTAAATAAAAAACGCCGTCAGTCAGGTCGTCAATTTAAAAATCGACGCCCTAACCAACGTCGTTAATTCAACACGAACTTCCGTTTCCTTATTTAACAGCACAGTCCTTAACCCAATCGAACTTCTATCCTCCAACAGCCTTACAACTCTCTAGATCTCTATTAATAGGAGCCCCTCCTTCAACATAAACAATCTCAACCCTGCAGCCGCCGAAACTCTGTATTCCCGTTCCTGCCTTTCTTCTTCTTCATCTGCTTGCAGGTTGCATCGTCCAAGCCTCTCCCGACGATGGACAGGGCGCTGAAAAGACAAAAAAACTCAACTCCCAGGATTAACGATATCCAAGGTCATATAAGCAACAGGATATACATGAATCAGGTTAGTTTAACTTTCTTATAGTGCATACTGTTCCGGCGAACTGCTCACATGCTCATGTCATATGCTCATGTACCTCTTCTTTTGTTTTCTTCCCCTCCTCTCACAGGAGTACCCAAATCTTCCAGGGGCTAGAAGATATGTCCAAATCAAATGGTTGCCCCTCATCCTCTCCAAATTCACATCAGACATGAGGGTATATGTAGCTAGATGGCATCTCTTGGGGTTGATAACCCATGCCAAACATTATGATCAAATCCACATAGATTGGGCTGCCATAGGAGCATTGATTGAGACATGGCATCCTTCCACCCATACCTTCTTATTTTCCACTTTTGAAGCCACCATCTTGCTGGAGGAAGTAGAGATGATCCTAGGCTTAAGAAAGATGAAGCACGGAGAAGAAGAAAAGATGGCCATCATGCCAAAACCGATCTCCTCCCACGAGTTGCTAACCTCGTTGATACCTAGCCCGAATATAGTGAACCAAATTAAGGTCACTAAAGGAGTTAACCTCTTGAAGCTCGCCTCATGGGTGTACAAGAGAGCGGATCAAGCTAAAGAGGAAGAGGAGATAGAAAGAGTGACCAAAGCCTTCATGGTGTGCTTGGCAGGAGCACTCCTATTCCCATCTACGGAAGACTTTCTAGAGGAGTCCCAATTGAGCGCAGTGGTGAGATTATGGGAAGGAGAGAGAGTTGGACCGGCGATCCTAGCATATCTCTATAGCGGGCTCACAGCGGCGTCCATGGGAAGGCCCATTTACGGGTGCATGCTAGCACTCTCAAGTTGGGTTGATCTACACTTCAAATTCGACTCATGCCACGAAGCCCAACAATCCTCAAGAATTTTCTCAAAGAGCCCACTCTCATATATAACCGGCTCATTAGGTATAAGCAATAGAGTGACCAACCGAATTCCTCAAATCAAGAAGAGAGGGGATTGGAGGGAGCACCTAAAGGTAATGCCAAAGAATCTTTTTACTTGCGCCCCGGGTGTATTTAAAATGCAGGAACTTCGTGCACGCTTTTCCATCGAGACGGACCTTCGTCTTATTGGTGCTTCAGACTTCGTTTTATATAATGCACACCGGTGCCTTCCTCAGCTTGGGCTCCCAAGGCAACACTTAGAGGACGTCTCTCATCTTCCTCCAATCAAGTCAAGGGATCTAGGCAACAACGAAGATGGTGAGGAGGTTATCACCATTCAAGCTTTATGGAGGCTGAGCAAGCTTCATCAACCTGTAGAAGACCTGGACGAAGACAAGGAACAGTGGAAAAATTATGTGACTTCATTGAGAAAATAAGGCCCAAAGTGGCTCATTAGTCATTGTAGTTCCTCTTTTCAAAATAATAAAGATTGTCCTCTGATTGAGCCAACTGCCACTGTGATTATGAACGAAATCATCAAAAAACATGTGTTTCTGTTGTGAATAACGCCTCCAAGAGCGTCGCGAATTAACAAATACATGTCTTATTTCAAGGCGCTTCAACGGGCCCTTCGTAAACAGTTGACGCCTGCAGCAGTGGGCGTTACTTTAAATAACGACCTCAAGAAAGGCGTGAAAAGATTCAAACCCAAAAGAATATAATCGTTATCTCATCAAAATAACGCCTTTTCCATAGTCATGTTTCAAGAATAACACGCCTTTACCAGAGGCGTTACTTCAAACAGCAATAATGACTTCTCTTACATCAATCAACGCCCATTCAATGCGTCTGACGACGGTTATCGTTCCCCATGCAAAAGAAATTAACGCCTTAATCATCGTCGTCGACTTTCATAAAACGCCCAAGGAATGGACGTGAATTTAATTATAAACGCCCCCCATTAGGGCGTGTCTTCTTTTCGAAACCCAAAAGCCGTCGGGCCCTTTCTTCTTCCTCCTTCCATTCTCATTTCACCCCTTTTCTCTGCAAACCCTAACCGAAGCCCTCCCCAAAGCTTCTCTCTCGATCTCCTCTCTCTCATTCTCTCAAACATCCTCTCAATCTTAGCCATGGCCAAACGCCAAAGAGTCAGCGCCCCAGATGTGGTCGATCTCGATGCCTCCCACGCCCAAGAGGAAGAACTTTCCGTGGAGGAGCTCGCCGTCGTGGCTTTTGAAGAAGAGCCGGCGGTGGCCGGCGGCGACGACGCCGACGAAGCAGCGATAGGAGGAGGAGGAGAAGACGAAGGTGGAGAAGAAGGAGAAGAAGATGGAGAAGAAGGAGATGGAGAAGAAGAAGGACCACCGCCCACGGCGGCGGTCGTTCCCCGGGGGCAACTCCGGCGGCCCAGACGCTTCTCATCTAGGAGTTCCAATTGGGCAAGGAGTGAATCACGACGTTCATTGATAGAGAGCTCCTCATCCAATTGTACTCGCAGAGACGGGATAAGAATTTCATAAGGGACTACGGCCTCCATTCCATAAGTAAGGGCAAAAGGAGTTTGCCCAGTGGGGGTTCGAATGGAAGTGCGGTAGGCCCAAAGAGCTTCAACCAGCTTGTCTGGCCAGTCCGAGAATTTATTAGCCTCGCACGTCTTCTTAACAATCTTGATTAAAGTTTTATTAGTGGCCTCTGCTTGGCCATTGCCCTGCGGATAATAGGGAGAAGAATGATGCAATGCAATGTTATACCTGTTGCAGAGATCCTTGAGATCTTGGGAGATAAATTGAGGTCCATTGTCGGTGACGATGGTGCTTGGGATGCCGAACCTCGTGATGACGTTCTTCATGATAAATTTGCAGACGGTTGATGCTTTAATCTCCACGTAAGCCTCTGCTTCCGCCCACTTGGTGAAGTACTCCGTTGCCGTGAGAATGAATGATTTTTGCTTGGTCAGGAGGTTCGAATCACCAAGAGGTCCAATGATATCAAAAGCCCACATGGAAAAAGGCCATGGGGAGGACGTAGGGTGGAGTGAAGAAGCAGGAGAATGAATCTTGTCGGCGTGCAGTTGGCACTTAACACACCTTCGAACATAGATAGAACAATCTTCTTCAAGAGTGGGCCAGTAGAACCCTAGTCTAAGAATCTTCTTAGCTAGCATCTGGCTGTTTACATGACCACCACACACACCAGAATGCGCCTCTTCCACAACTTTCCAAGATTCATCATCATCGAGGCATCTCAACAAAACACCGGTGAGCCCTCTTCTGTAGAGCACACCTCCAACCAAAGTATAATGTTGAGCCACTCTCCTAATTGCTTTCTTTTCTTCGGCAGTGGCTTCCTCGGGATAAGACTGATCATTACAGTATCTGGCAATCTCATAATACCAAGGCTTTTCTTCGTCAGCCAACTCTTCTTGCCAATCCAATAGCATGACCTCTCTGCCTTCAAGAGCTTCTTTCTGTCTAACCTTCTCAAGCACCTGATCCCTAATATCAAGAAAAGCACGATCCCTAATGGCTGGAGTATCACGCCGATGAATCAGGGGGACATGAAAATCACGCTCAGGGGGGAAGACTAAAGCGGAGGCTAAAGAAGCAAGTGCGTCGGCCAAAATGTTCTGGCTACGCGGGACATGAACGAAAATCAATTTAGTGAAGAGTTTGGCATAAGCTGAAGCGAGTTCTTGGTAGGGCTTGAGCTTAGGATTGATAGTGCGGCACTTGACCAACACTTGGCGTAGAATAAGCTGACTGTCACCGACAATTCGCAAATGAGTGACACCATATTGATGAGCGGTTTTAAGACCAGCCAAAAGAGCTTCATACTCGGCTATGTTATTGGTGACGGGAAAAGTGAGCCGAGCAGCAAATGGAATGGTGACTCCTTCGGGTGTTAAGAGAACCATGCCGATCCCTCTTCCTTGAGAATTAAGAGCTCCATCAAAATGTAACGTCCACATAGGATCATGGGATTGATTAATGGACATTAATTCTTCATCTGGGAGCTCTGAATTGACAGGATCAAAGCGTGGGAGAGGGTGGTGAGCAAGATGCTCGGCAATGGCATAACCTTTGATAGCTTTTTGCTGAATGTAAGTGATGTCAAATTGAGAAAGGAAGCTTTGCCAGCGTGCTAATCGATCAGTAAGGACAGATTTTTCAAGGAGGAATTTGATTGGATTCATGCGAGCAATGAGGTGAACCTCGTGAGCTAGAAAATAGTGTTTTAACTTCTGAACTACCCAAACCAAAGCTGCACAAGTCTTTTCCATGGCTGAGTATCTCTGCTCACAGGGGTTAAGGAGTTTAGATAAGTAGTATGCTGCCCTCTCTTTACCTTCCTCATCCACTTGAGCTAAGACAGCACCTACGGAGTCATCCAGGACTGAAACATAGAGAATAAGTGGTTTGCCTGGAATTGGCGGCCTCAGGACAGGAGGGTTGACCAAATAATCCTTCAATCCGTCAAAGGCTGCCTGACATTTATCATCCCAATTAAACTTGACTCCCGGCTTAGTAAGCTCGTAAAACAGCCTACACCTCTGCGAGTGCTGGGAGACGAAGCGGCGAATGAATTGCAACCTCCCGATTAATCCTCGAACTTCCTTCAGATTCTTGGGAGGAGGCATATCTCTAATGGCCTTTGCCTTGTTGGGATCAACCTCAATTCCCCTCTTGCTAACAATAAATCCAAGTAATTTCCCCGAAGAAACGCCAAATACGCACTTCTTGGGGTTCATTTTTAAATGAAATTCTCGTGATCTCTGCAAAACCTTAGCCAGAACCCCAGGATGCTCAATCCTTGTTCTTGATTTCACAACCAGGTCGTCCACATACACCTCAATATAAATATGAATCATGTCATGAAAAATTGCCATCATGGCCCTTTGATAAGTGGCTCCAGCATTCTTAAGTCCAAAGGGCATAACCACATAACAATATGTGCCCCATGGTGTAGTGAATGAAGTTTTCTCCTGGTCTTCTTCAGCTAGACGAATCTGATTATAGCCTGAAAAGCCGTCCATGAAAGAAAGAGTCTCAAATCCTGCCGTGTTATCAATCAGCACATCAATATGAGGGAGGGGGAAGTCATCCTTAGGACACGCCCGGTTGAGGTCCCGAAAATCTATGCAAATTCGAACTTTTCCATCTTTCTTCATAACCGGGACAATGTTAGCCACCCAATTGGGATAGAGGACGACTCTAACGAATCTAGCCTTATGGAGTTTATCGACCTCTTCTTTCATTTTCAAAGCCATGCTAGGGTGGAAACGCCTCAACCGTTGTTTTACCGGGACAGATCCTGGCTTAAGTGTAAGACGGTGTTCAACGAGCGCAGGGTCTAATCCAGGCATATCTTCATAGCTCCATGCGAACGTGTCCTTGTATTCTTGAAGAACTAAGATGAGCGCCTTCTCTTCGGAGGGCGGCAAATTTTTACTTATGAGGACAATCCTAGGGTCTTCCTCGGTACCCAAGTTGATTTCTTTGGTAGGTTCTTCTACTGAGGCTGATGGTTCGTCGAATCTTCTTATACCACTAGCAAAAGCATCAGCCTCGTCCTCATATTCTTCATAACTTTCATCCCCTTCTTCAATAGGGTCTTCATCATTCATGATTTCATAAACGCCCAAACCCTCATAAGAAGCAACAAAATCTTCAATTTCTAATTCTGGCAGGATAATCGGATCTTCCACAAACTCAGGGAGAGCTAAACAAGCTTGGCATCTAACGGCCAATTCCAACAAAAATCTGCGAGGAATCTGCTTACCCTTGGCCTTCTTGTGTGAATCTACCCCATGAATTTTATTAGAGGAAGAAGGGGAGGAAGAGCAATTAGCTTGATTATAAGGGAAAGAAGGAGGTGAAAAAGTGGATACAGGAGGTGATACAGGGGAGGGCCCCTCATCGGAGGGGGAGAAGAGACTTACCAAGGAATCTTGGAAGAGCGGCCCTTGGGTCGGGACGCGCTCGGGAGAAAAGTATGAGGTCTCCTCAACAGAAATGGAGGATTGAAAAATTGGGAAATCGGCGTTTTTTTTTCATTTTTATCTTTTCCGTCGTTTTTATTTTCTTTTTCAAGTAAAAAGCAATGCGAGGGGAGAATAGCGGGGGGAGTGGAGATTGCAAGTTTGGAGAAAGATTCAATCAAAGATGGCCCATACGGGGGCGAGATGGAGATTTCAGAAAATCGCTCGAGGAGCGAAAGGTCAATAGGGAAGGAAATCTGAATTGAATTGGGAGATAAGTTGATGGAAATCGGTGGTGGTCGCGGCACGTGACCGAACCCACGGGAATAGAGAGAAACCAATACAGACGGATGCACAGAAGTGAGGGAGAAAAGGCCAGCCCACAGTCTATCCACGGAGAATCCTTCTTCAAAGGGGACATCTGGCTCTCCCGTATCTGTGTAGTCACTTAACATCTGCCTTTTATCTGTAATTGCGGCAGGCGTTTCAATCAGTTCTTGAATCAATGGCGGCCATTCTGGATCTGTCGGCATGAACAGGCGGCTTAAAGAGAAAGTGATATCATTCATGTCAAACCACCTGTACCAGTCACATTCCGGGTCACCCATTTTTCTTCTTTTATCTGGCCTTAAAGTCTCCAAGGCTTTGTAAGTGGCCAGTGGGGCAATGTGCCGCGCAAACTGTCTAGCGTGCACATCCTGACAATCAAGCAATGATGTAATGACGGTAGTTTGTTCATTGTTTTGAACGCCACCGGTGACAAAATGTGTCTTTAAAGTCCAGGTGAGTGGCTGGCGATCTGGCTTGAAGGTGGATGTCATAACAGCCCACGGCTCTCCTTCATTCTTGTCCGGTGCTTTGTAGCCTAAGCCGCCTCGTGCAATCACTTTTTGAGGCTTAATGGGCCTAATCTTGCCCTGGAGTTTGGCGCCCAGGCCCTTACCATCTTGATATCCCATCCTTATCAGAATGTTCCAGCCGGGGGTATTCATCATATTTTTCTTTTTCTTCTTCCCCTTAGAAGGCAGGGGTGTCATGGCAACGGTGGTAACAGTCTCAGATAGCATCGGTCGTGGACAGTGAATGTCCAACACAGATAATAATGGCTTATTGGCTGGCCACATGGAAGGAACTGACGAAGCTACATGTATGTCCTCCTCTGGTAAGATCGGCACGCTGGTCACTTTGATGATGCGGCCCTTGTGCGGAAACTTGAGGCACTGATGGTTTGTAGAGGGCACTGCGTCAAGCTGCTGAATATAAGGGCGACCCAAGATACCATTAAAGGTCGGGTCCATATCTAGAATGTGGAAATCTGCCGTAATGGTGGCTGGACCCAAGCTGACTTTGAGAGTAATCATACCCAGAGGGGGTTTCTTTGTATTGTCATATGCAGTGACAGTAATGGTGGACGGCCGTATCTGGTTCTCAGGGATACCGCATAGCTTTAGAGTGCTCGGAGGCAACACATTGATAGATGCACCGGTGTCTACCAAACACTGCTTAACAGCTACTTTGTTGATATCAACCGTGATACATAGGGCATACTTTCTTGCTGGTAGAGGTGCTAACTCATGTTCATGGAATGTGATTGCCGGCTGACTGCTGGTAGGGGTTAAGACTGTAATTATCTGTTCAACCGGAAGGTCCTCATTGACCATGACCTTCTGCAGGTATTCCTTCAAGGCCAGCTGATGAGTGGTGGACCTCTTGATTAATTCAAGAATGGAGATTCTGGCTGGAGTGCGATCCAGGTGCTTTAACAGATCATACTGAGTTCCCGGCACTGAATCTTGTTCCTGTTCTTGCTCTTGTGGCCCCTGCACGGGCTCTAACTCTTTCTGTGGGAAAACTCGGTGGAACATCCGTCCACTACGGAGCGGCGCTACGCCTTGGCGCGCCTCTGTCGGGGCAACATTAGGGGGAGGGTTGGAAGAGGAGGAAGGAATGTTGGTAGCAGAGATCCTGCTAGGGGATACCAAAGGGGAATTCAATAAAAGGGGCGCCCCCGTAGGAGGCGTAGTAGCGGTGTTTAATAAAGATGCCCCCGCGGGAGGCATGGGAGGAGTATTTGAAGAAGGTGCCCTCGCCGGAGGCGTGACAGAAGAAAGGGATATCCGAATGCGAGGGGTATTGGCAGGTGGTGGAATAAGGAGAGATCGTGGCACAAAAGATGGTTGTGCTGGCGGTGGAGGAACTCTTGTCGGTGTAGGGGTGGTAGAGGGGGTAGCAGGTGCTGTCGGTGAGCGGAGTAGGAGTGGCCTGGAGGTTGCGGAAATGGCATGTTGCCGTGGTGGTAAGCGGTCAAGAAGAGAGCGAGCCGGCAAGGTCGCGGAATTGGTGGTGGTAAGTGGGTTGACGGGGCGTAAAAGAGAACGTCCTGATAGGAGATTAGAAGGAGAAGGAGGAACGCGCAAAAGGCGCGGAGTAGTTTGATTTTGGTTTGGATCATGGTGTAATGCCCCGACAGAGGCGTTTTCTTCGTGCCATCCCTGCCCTCTCTCCACCTCGTAGAGAGACGTGACAGGGTTCACGTGTTGATTAGGAGCGTGCTCCGGCAATGGATTACGGACAATCCCCATATCCTGCTGGGGTGCTGGAGCTTGCTGTGGCGGTGCTTGCTGCGGAGCTGGCTGTTGTTGATTTTGCTGTTGCCGATGCGGCCTTCTCTCTTTCATGGTGGCGATGACTTGTCTCATTTCATCCCAATTAATGCCACCCTGGTCATTCAAATCGTAAATATGATCTCTGAAATGGAAACAACGATCAAGGTTGTGACCAGGGGCGCGGTGAAATGCACAGTAACGGGATGTGTCAACATTGTCGGGCCACACCGTTCTTTCTTTTGGTAGGACGAGCAGGTTGGCGGCCATCAAAGCATTAAAAATGTCAGGGAGACTCTCTGGGAGTGGTGGGTAATGAGCCCTCTTGGGGCCTAGTGGTGGTCTCCGTTGTTGTTGACTATAGTTGGAAGGTGGGGGAACCTGGTGGTATTGTGGTGGTGCTGAAGGGTCGGTGCGAGGCGCTTGGTTCGGTAATGGAGCAAAAGAAGGTTGGGGTGTGAAGTGGCGCTGTGGAGCGGAGGTAACATGGGGGTTCTGCTGTGGAGATGGCGGAGGTCGTGGGTTTGACTGGTGGTGGGGGTGACCAACTACGCCAACCTGCTCGTTTGTGACAGTGCCCTCAGTTGTGGGCCCACTGTTGACATTTACATTCTTTTTAAACAGCCGAGGCTTCGGCTCAAACATGCCCATGATGGGCGAATCCTTCATTTGTGTTTGTATATAACGAGCTCTTTCATAGAGCTCTTCCATCGTTGTCAGCCGATTCATGGCCAAAATGTGCCGGAATTGAGGAGTTGCATTAGAAATGACCATTTTTACTTGCTCTTGTTCCGACAATGTGTCCTTCAATTTCTCGGCCATAGACCGCCACCTGTCAGCAAATATAATGAAGTCTTCATCGGGCTTCATTTTCTCAGCGACCAGATCTGTAACAGAAAGGGAAGGTCCCACCCGGTCTCTGTACTTTTGCAAGAATTTCCTTTGGATAACATCAAAGTCACCGGCATCAGCTGGCTCCAGAGAATAAAACCATTCGAGGGCGGGTCCCTCAAGAGATCTTCTGAATAAATAGGCCAGAGATGCCTTATTGTCTTGCCAGAAAGAAGTCTCATATCGGAAATCCTTTAAATGAATGAAGGGGTTACCGGTCCCATTATATCGCCGGAAATTCGGCATTTCAGAAGGTGGTAAATGGAACACTGGCAACGTAGGAAGAGAAATTTCCGGAGCATTCTTAGTTGCCGTAACCTTCTTGAGCTGCTCCTCCATGCTGGCTAGCTTCTGAAGCAAAAGAGTGTTGGTATCGGGCTCGACTGGGGCCTGGTTTTGAATAAAAGAATGTGGCATAGGCGTTCGTAGAACCCGAGGAGGTTGTGAGGATTGATGCCTGACTGCTGAATAGCTCGCCTGCTGGGCCGGCATGGCCGCAGTAGGTGTTTGCGGACGAGAGGAGGGAGGATGCAAGACCGCCTGGTCATTAATGATTTGATGGCCACTCACGGCCGGAGGGGGATTAGAAGAAGAAGAAAGGACGGATTTCCCCTTTAAGGCGGCCTGAATGGCTTGCCGTTGGGAGTCGTCCAACTGGGAGAGAGCTTGGATCAAATCTGAGACATTAATGGATGGGGAAGGGTTCCCCGAAGTGTTGGAAGATGGAACTTGAGACGAAGGGTCCGCCTCATGGACAGTGGTATCGACCACATGAACTTGTGAGTGATGGGGGTGAGGAGGAAGGTTGTTCCCCTCATAATAAAAAGAATCCTGAGGAGGGTCCTCATATTGACCAAATATGTTGTCATTCTCATCATCATAGGAGTACCCGTGGCCTGACATGTTGATGGTTTTACCTGAACGGAGCTTCATTCTTAAGAAAGAGGATGTTCAACGAAGGAACCGTCACAAAATATACAATCCAAACAAGACAATCAAATCACTCAACTACGTTTATGCAAACAAGGTTGGCAAGAAACGCAAGATTTTAATGTTTGATGTTCGAATTTAGGGTGGATTATTTGTGAAGGTTCACTCTTTTGCCAAATGAGACCTAATTTGATCCAAATGTAACCTCCGGGTCAACTAAGTTCTTCTCTCTTTTAACAACGTATAGGTTCTCTAAACTCCAGGTACTTCGAGGGTACAACCAGCCCGGCGTCCGTGAGGGAATCCACGGGTGCGGGGACTTATGGAGGTCTTGGAAAAGGGATTTCCAGTCCAAAGAGACGGAATGCTCAATGGAGGGTCGTCCCGATTCCAAGAAGGGTGTGTGGGTCCTAGGATAGAGAGGGGAGGTCTCTCAACCAAGCCAGCAAACCAAGATGATCCAAGCAATAATATAATGTCAAGACAAATGCTAAGCAATGAATAATAGCCAATCTGTGAAAAAGAACAGTAAAGACACGCCCTGGGAAAGGTCGTGTTCACAGCAAGATGAAAGACACGCCCTGTGGCAGGTCGTGACTAAATGAAAACACGGCAGCGTGGCTGTCGTAACTTCTGTGAGGGGCTCACAGACCGTAGGAAAAACACGCCTTAGGCTTAGGCGTTTATCAATAAAGGACGCCTTCCAGTAAGGGCGTCAAAACTCAGAGGCACGCCCTGATGGAAGGCGCTGAAAATAAATAAAACGCCTCTGAGAGGGGCGTTAATTCCACAGACAGTATAATCAGCTTGCAGCGCACCGCAGTTATAGAAACATACGCCCTGGAGATGGGCGTCAATTAATGAAACACGTCTCTGTAAGGGGCGCTAAATATCAGACGAGAAAATAATGAAGACCATGCAAGCAGATGCAATAAAGACACGCCCTTGAAGGAGGCGTTAATTCACGAAAACACGTCCCTGTGAGGGGCGTTAAATATCAGACGAGAAAATAATGAAGATCATGCAAGCACATGCAATAAAGACACGCCCTTGAAGGGGGCGTTAATTCACAAAAACACGTCCCTGTGAGGGGCGTTAAATCAAAAGACGCCCTCGTCGAAGGCGTTAATAAGCAACAATTGACTGATCCGGTGAGTGTGCAGAATGCACAATGGAAGATGCCGCAGGGGCACAAAGGAAAGGGTACCGAGGGTACCGAGGGGAAAGGGCACACGAGGGTGCCTAAAGGGAAAGGACACACGAGGGTGTCAATGGGAAAGGACACACGAGGGTGTCAATGGAGATGGTAATCAACAAAGAAAACAGTGGATGTCCCACCGTGATCGCCAATTTGTAGATCTATTTAAAATCCACACTTTAAAATATAAAAAAAAAGAGAGTAATGGATATGGTGAAAGCAATAAAATAGCACGAGGTGCTAAAAGGAGGAGTTTGTGATCGCCAGAGGGTTTACCTCAATAAAGAAAAATAAGATCGCATGTACCTGGTGAAAGATGTGATGCGGGATAAATGTGGATCTCTTCCTCCAACTCCAATCGGCCGGCCGACGAAGTGGGTTTTCTTGATTGATTACCTTGTAAAAAAAAAGACAATAAAGACAAGTAAAAGAAAAGGGATCAGCCAAAGTGCAGTAGTATCAGTCAAAAACTAACATAAAAATAATGAAAAGACCTCAACATGCGCACCTTCTTTTTTGTTTTCTTTTAAAACCCCTTAAGAAGACTTAAGGGAAGGGGAGTTTGATGATAAAAAAAATGCAACAAAACGTGAACAAGGAATAGAAATATAAAGGACAGAGGGATGATGGTATGAATAAAATAAAAGCAAAATAGAAGAAAAGATGAGAACCCTGCTGTCCCTGGCGACAGTAAAGGGAAGAAACCGAATAGTGATGGATGAAGCACCGGATGTAGCTCAAAGGGATGCAGAGAGGGGAGGCAGCAAGGGATGAAGGAATCTTCTGCCCGTGATGAAAGAGAACTTGAGCGCTCAATTCGCCGAATACTGAAGGTGCTTAACCTTCTGCACGATCGGTCAAGTTTTTAATTTATAATGCCTCAAACGGATGTGATCAAACCAAGGAAGGATAAGAACAGGCAATGAGGCATCCAGGGAAGGATCAAGATCGAGCAAGAGTCCAAAGACAGCAGGGAACTGTGAGGGAAAGATTGAAAAAGGAAGGACTCGGAAGTGAAACACGCCTTAATACAGGACGTCTTTTCTGAATTGACGACCTTTACAAAGACGTCTTCTTGAAACACGACCTAGGACAGGGCGTTTCTTCCTGGATTTAATTTTGGAAACGAAACCTTGCCTTGTTTGAAAGCTCAAATAACACGCCCGAGATAACGGCGTTAATTAAAATCACGCCCTGAGAGAAGGCGTTACTCAAAAAAGCCTTTTATTTTGAAAACAGATAATTCCAGAAATTAAGGGATAACACCAGGAATTCACGCCCTCACATACGGTCGTCCTTTCTTTAAAAACGCCCTATCACAGGTCGTTACTTTGAAAATTAACGCCCTTAATCAAGTCGTGAATCAAAAAAATACAGGAAAAATGCAAAAAAACTCAGAAAAATAGAAAAACTTCATGTTATAGGAATATTGAAGTCCACTTGGGGCATTTATATAATAACATGAGATTTGATCAACAAAACGTCAATTTTGGCGTGTCTACACTTGGGTTTATTTCTTATCTAATAAGAGTGATGCTTTCTCAGAATTTCAGGAGTTCTATGTTAAAAGAAATCAGTAAATTGAAAATATTTTGTCTGATCATGGAGGTGAGTTTGAAAACTCACAATTTGATGAATTCTGCAGGTCAAATGGAATCAACCACAGGTATTCCTCACCAAGGACACCTGAGCAGAATGGAGTTGTGGAGAGAAGGAACAGAACCCTAGTGGAAATGGGTCGTACACTCCTTGTCGAAGGTGGTCTACCAAGGAAATTTTGGGCTGAAGCAGTGAACACTACCTGTTATGTAATTAACAGAGCCATGGTAAGACCTTCTACCCAGCAAACACCATATGAGATATTAAAAGGTAAGAAACCTTCTATTGCTCACTTCAAGGTTTTTGGTTGTAAATGTTTCATTCACATAAATGATAAAAAGGACCTTGATAAATTTGAACCTAAAGGAGAACCAGGAATTTTTCTTGGCTATTCTGAAAACACCCGAGCATACAGAGTGTACAATCTGAACTCTAAAACTGTTGAAGAATCTCCACACATAGTTTTTGATGAATCCTTGGCAAATTCTAATGTTGGTCAATGCAGGAATGAAAACAATGGTGAAATTCTGAAGGAAGGAGATCCTGCAGACAAATCCGAGGATGAAGAAGAACATAAAGAGCTTAATGAAGAGGAGCCTACAGTTAAGGGGGAGGTAAATCAAGTTCATGGTAGTCCAATTGCAAATATTAGATATCTCAAGGATCATCCTATAGATAATGTTATTGGAAATCTGCATGACCCTCCTAGGATTAGAGGCCACTTAAGAATTCAACATGAACTGAATGCTTATGCTTTTGTATCAAACATAGAACCCAAGTCCATTGACTGTGCTCTCCAAGATGTGCATTGGATTAATGCCATGCATGAGGAGCTCAATCAGTTTGACAGGAATAAGGTGTGGCATTTGGTTCCACCTCCTGATCATGAAACAGTCATAGGGACTAAATGGGTATTTAGAAACAAAACTGATGAAGCAGGGAATGTTATTAAAAATAAAGCCAGACTTGTAGCTCAGGGGTACAATCAGAAATTTGGAATAGACTTTGAAGAGTCTTTTGCCCCTGTAGCTAGGTTAGAAGTAATAAGAATTTTATTGGCTTATGCATGTTCCCTAGGAATAAATCTTCTGCAGATGGATGTGAAATCTACTTTTCTAAATGGGGAAATTAATGAGGATGTCTATGTGAGACAGCCTCTTGGGTTTGAATGTTTAGATTTCCCTAATCATGTTTACAAGCTCAATAAAGCTCTCTATGGTTTAAAGCAAGCTCCTAGAGCTTGGTATGACAGGTTGAGCAAATTCCTCACCGACAAGAAATTCACAAGAGGTATAGTTGATCAAACATTGTTTACCAAGGTAAGCCATCCAGATATTCTTATCATTCAGATTTATCTGGATGACATTGTGTTTGGGTCAACTAACCCCAAATTGTGTGAGGAATTCTCTCAAATAATGACTGATGAATTTGAAATGAGCTCAATGGGTGAGCTCAAACTATTTCTTGGACTGTAGGTTACACAAACAGAAGATGGCATCTTCATCTCTCAGTCCAAGTATGTAAAGAACTTATTGAAGAAGTACAAAATGGACAACCTCAAGGAAATAGCTACTCCAATGTGTACCTCAACCAGTTTGGATGAAGATTCTAAAGGTAAACCTGTGGACCAAAGGCTATACAGAGGTATGATCGGATCTCTTCTCTACCTTACAGCATCTAGGCCTGACATACAATTTGCTGTGTGTTTATGCTCTAGATTTCAGGCCAGTCCTAAAGAAAATCACTTTAAAGCTGTGAAAAGAATTTTTAGGTATTTACTAGGCACCCAAGAACTAGGTCTCTGGTATCCTGCTAAGTGTGAGTTAGAGCTTCTAGCCTACACTGATGCAGACTATGCTAGGTGTCGAGTAGATAGAAAAAGTACCAGTGGCTACTGTCAATTCCTTGGTGGCTATCTAGTGTCTTGGGCATCTAAGAAGTAACACACCGTAGCATTATCCACAGCTGAAGCTGAGTATGTTGCAGCATGTAATTGTGCAGCCCAAGTACTTTGGATTAAGCACCAACTGGCTGATTATCAGATAAATCTGGGATGCATTCCATTTTTATGTGATAATACTAGTGCTATATGCCTTGCTAAAAATCCTGTTCACCATTCTAGGACTAAGCATATAGAGATAAAACATCATTTTCTTAGAGATGCTGTAAATAAAAAGGAGATTGAAATGAATTTCATAGAAACTAAAAATCAAATTGCTGATATTTTTACTAAGCCTCTTGGGAATGAAAATTTTAAGTTTCTTAGAAGAGAACTTGGCTTATGTAAATTTCAGCATGATGAATGATTGTTTAATTACTGTGAATAAAATCTCTGATGTGGACTTGTTTTTGATTGCTTGGATAAATCATGTGGATGTGAATGTGGATGTAGAACTGTCCTGCATTGCATATATTCAGGGGGAGCTTGTCGAGTCTTTGCATGTCTTTGCATATCATTCATTCATGACCTATGCATAAGCTCTCTCTCAATTAATTCTTGCCATGTTGCATGCATATAGACAGGGGGAGTATTGCTAGAAATTCAGAGTGGTTTCAACTTTCTTGAAGTCATTCAACCTTTAACTCTGAATACTTGTCTCTAACATTATGGCAATCTGTCGGTCAGTTCTGATTTCTAAGCAGTAGAAAATGGACTTCTTCATTTATAAGAATTTGATTTATTCAAAGACTGATGTAATGGTTTAAATCTTATAATGGTTGGAGTTTAAAGATTGCAATCAGTACATAAGTAAGTTGAAAATTGATAAAACTCTCAACCTCTTTCTTATTTCATGTCAGACAAAGCTAATCATATCTGAAAACTCATCTGAAATCATGTTAGAGAGATTAAGTATGTGTATTGTTCTTAAACAAGTCATTCTGAAACATAAAAAGGACAGCTAAGAAAGATATTGAAAGATATTGAAAATCATTAAAAATATATATATTGGCAGAGCAATGACTGATAAATCACTGAGAAACTGAGTGATCCATCAAAGAAGTGGACAACACTCATGTCATGAAGTGTATCAGCTATCTCTGTTTAAAATGTTCAAAACAGCAGACTGGTTTCACTGAGTACCTGGGGGTAACTGGCGTCTGATAAACGTGTACCCTCACACAAAAAGGTGTAACTCAATTCTGTTGAATTTGATCATAGGTAGAATGGTCCATCTTGTTGAGTATCTAGGGGTATTGGCGTCTTATAAACGTATACCCTTACGCAGAAAGACTTATGGTACCTGAATGCTCAAAATGATCTAATACTGATAATGCTGCTCCTTCAAAAGAAAAGTTCATGAGTGTCAATTTGTTTAGTTTCAATACATGACTTGGGTTCTCTCAATATTTTTATGAGACTATGAAAGTAAGATATTATGAAACTGAATCTTTCATGCAAATGTGATTCTGGTTTATTGTTTTATCATGCACAGTGAACTTATCTATTGCTTGTAGTGCATGAACTCCAAATTTTATCACTCTTAAACCAGAAATCTTTCTGATAGCAGTTTATAAATTCATATGACTGAAGACTCTATGCTTTAGAATGCTTATTCATGAACTACCTGTTCCGAATGCCAGTCAGTTCTTCTCTTGATTCCTCCATTGTATTTAATTTTTCCCCCCACTTTGTTGATGGCAAAGGGGGAGAATAATGTCTAGGGGATGTCTAGGGGGAGAATACATATCTGTTTGAATTCTAAATACATATCTGTCTGAATTCTGAATTCAATTCTGAATTCATTCCAAGGGATAGTTTGAGGCAGTAAGTTGCATGCATTCATAGCATCTGCATGTCAATCTGCATAACACATCATGTCTTTCATCAAACATATATCTATATGACAGGATGTTGCTATTCTACTTCATATGGGGTTGCCATCATCAAAAAGGGGGAGATTGTTATGACCCCTCTATGTTGATGATGTTGACACTTGCTTTATTTCATTGGCAACACCATTGTTTTGATTGATTGGCAACTGCTTTTGATTTGATGAAATTGCTCTATCAGATTGACTATGTGTTCTTTGCATTTAATACACTGCTGTCTGCATGTCTCACTGTCATGGGTCGACACATCAAAGGATGGGTCGACTCCTCCAGCAGACTTGTTTAGACTGAGTCTATACACTGGAAGCTCTCATATAAATTGAGTCTATACATCATCCATTTCAGATAAAGTCCACACACTGCTTTTCATTTGAAATGGTTAAGTGTGTACAGCGTCAACGCATCCCACTGGCTCATGTTACAGCGTCAACGCACTTCATTGGATGTGTGTACAGTGTCAACTCGCTAAGTGTGTACAGCGTCAACGTTTGAAGTCTGTACATTGCTTCAGGAGCTTCAAGTCTACACATCGCTTCGCTCCATCAAGTCTGTACATCCACAGTGTTACTTGAAGTCTGGACATTGCTCTTCAAACTCAAAGTCTGCACATTGTCTTCGAATCCAAAGTCTATTCAATGGTCTTCATACTTGAAGTCCATACATTCGATATGCAGAGTTGAAGTCCATACATTCGATATGCAGAGTTGAAGTCCATACTGTGCCTCAGGCTGAGCAAGTTCACACACTGGTCGGTGGCAAGCCTGTACACTGGCCTCAGCTTTTCAAGTCTACACATTGGCCTCCTTGCATAAAGTATATACACTAGACTGTTTGTCAAGTCTATACATCGGCCCTTGTCTTCAAAGTCTGTATAGCCCTTTAGCTTTTACATGAAGTCTATACATTGTTGTTTGCATTGTAAAGTCCATACATTGGTTGTTGTTCTTCAATGTCTATACACTGCCTTTAGGATTTAAAGTCTATATAGCCATTGCCTCCTTTGTTGAAGTCAACACATTGGGCAAGTCTGTACGTTGCATTCGCCTTCACAAGTCTATACAACGAAGTATATACACTGCAATGTACATACTTAAATCTTATGACTTCATTCTTGTTGCTGAAGGGAATAGGGTCGACGCTGGGAGCTTAAAGCATCCACGCATCAGTTGACGAAGCCTTCACGATATCTTCCACTGCGTCAACGCCACAAGCAAGCAGCGTCGACGCAGCAGTTAAAGAAGCAGAGACCTTCACAGGCTATTCCACTGCGTCAACGCCACAAGCAAGCAGCGTCGACGCAGCAGTTAAAGAAGCAGAGACCTTCACAGGCTACTCCACTACGTCAACGGCACAATTGAGCAGCGTCGACACAGCAGCTAAAGAGACGAAGCTAATGGCTTACTGGAATGCCTCACTGCGTTAACGCCATTGATTGACAGCGTCGACGCAGCAAGTCAGATTGCTGTCATTGAGCACGTGAACTGAGAACTCTATACATCGGACTGAAGAGGCTAATGAAGGGCACGTGATCCGAGGTACCTGGCTCGTGATCCGAGAAGGACAAGGTATCCAGATGAGGACACGTGTACTGACACTCCATTGGATGCTGCCACGTGGTCCAAATTGCTGGGCGGGAAACGTGGAGAGCACACGCCTGCTGCTGTTGCTGCTATATAAACAAGCCTTCTTCCACAGAAGAAGAGAGATCGAAGGAGAAGAAGAGAAAGTCTATACACTCAGCAGCAGTGAGCCTTCGATCCACAGAGATAAAAGAGAGAAGAAGAAGATACAGAGAAGAAGAAGAAAAGAAATAGAGAAGAAGATAACGAGAGAAGAAGAGATCGAGAGAGATGAGCTGAGAGAGAGCTGATTGAGAGTGAGATTGTATCTCAGTCTCGTGGTTCAAAACCAGAGCTGAGCTTTGCTCTTAGAGCTATATTGCTTTTGAGTTTTTCTATTTTCGTTTTGATTCTGTCTTTCATTTCCGAATGCTGTTTCTTCAAGCTGTGTGTCAGCGGTCTTGCAGTGGTAGTCTCCACTAGACGGGTTAAGCTGTATTTCCCCAGCGGTTGCAGAGGATCAGATCCTCTGGTCGGCAAGCTGTAGTGCCCAGCGAAGCTGTGTATCAGCGGATTGTTTGGCCAAGCTGTAAAGTCCAGCGGACGCAAGCTGTGCTGCGCAGCAGGAAGCCATACTCGGCTGAGTGTGGGGTGGACGTAGGTCGTTGACCGAACCACCTAAAAATCGTGTGTGCATTGTGTTTGTGTGATTGCTTGTGAACTGTGTGTGCTGGTATCCTTTGCTTAGCTTCATTGATTATATCGCTCATACTTATGTCTAGCTTTCGATATAAGATATGGTGAATGGCTTTCATGGGTCGACCCTTTGCTTAGCATTCTTCCCTTAGCTTAACTGATGGTTGCCTAAATTCCGCTTTAGAACTTACAGTAGTTTTAAATTAGGCAAGTTGATCTATTCACCCCCCTCTAGATCCACACTTAGTGGAGATAGACTGCGTCCATCTAACCCAACACAGGCAGCTCAGGTGAAGATTCACAGATGGATGGGAATGGGCCAGAGTGATGACTTGGAGTGTATCAGCTAGTAGATATGTTGAGATTGTTATAGTTGTTTTACATCTAGCTATGCCTTAGAGCTTGTGTTAGTTATTATAACGAAGTCAAGTAGAGGTTATGCTTGATTATGTTTAAGTCGGTTTGATGGCTATTGTAATAGATTTGGAGTTATTTCTGTTCATGACGTTATGTAAATTCTTAGCTTAGCATGTTATCATTACTAGCATTTTTTACTGCCAGTCCCGATATTCCGCGTGAGGGCGTGACAAGCCTGATCAAGACATTCTTCTTTTGAATTACTATTAGAAGACTTACTTGAGAAGTGCCAATGATTTAAGTTCGAAGACACTCGATTTACTAAGTTTAATCATGTGCTGTTCTGGATTTGCTCAGGTGCGTCGACGCCTTATGCAGATAAGCGACGCACAGCTTGGCGTCCCTCAAGATAGTAGTTGGTTTGAGCTTGGTGTCGACTCCAGTTGTACATTGCGTCGACTCCACTGCCTTGTCGAGTTGTTGATCTGCATGAAGAACTCTGCTGAGCCTTGTTGTGTCGACGCAAGCTTTCATTGGGTCGACCCACTTATGTTGCTAGCTTGGCTGCTGGCTTGCTGCATGAGTCTTGTGCGTCGACTCCAGGACTTTCCTGTGTTGACACCATCTTCTAATTTCTTTGCATATATACTGCTGTGTCGACTCCATGTCAACATTGAGTTGATACAACTCTTGCAAAGTGGCATTGAAGTGCTTGCTGCGTTGACTCCATATCGTCATTGCATCGACTCCATCACCGCTGTAGAGGTCAAGACAAACACAAGTCAACTCTGAAAGTCAAGACTCTCTTGAAGTCTGTTGATTTTTCAAAGTACTATGTAGAACTTGATTCCAGCAGAACTAATGCATATCCAATAACCTTAGCTGACTTCATCTGGACATGTTTCCACACATATAGGATCTTGAACTTGTTGTGCTTGAGGGTCTTCATGAGTTTTCTACAAACCTGCTGATTTGATAAAAGATGTTGACTTTTAGCTTTCCAAGTCGACTTGTGCTTCTCCAAGTCAACTTGTGTCTTCTTCTGAACGGATTCTGACATATCTAAGCTTCCAGAACCTTGATATCTCAACTTGAACATTTCTAAACTTTCTGAAATAAGTTTCTAGATCTTCTTGAAATAAATCCCGTCAACCTATTCTTTGTCCAAATTCAGAGATATAAAGTTGATAAAGTTGACATCATCAAAATCATACTAAGAGTCATAAGTGAGTCATAGTGTTTGACATCATCAAAACCACCAGGGACACAACATGAAGCACCAACGAGGACGAGGAAGACGACGTGAATCCCTGGTTGGAGAAGAGCCCAAAACGCAGCGGCACTTCGTGGCTAACTCCAAAAATCTCCCTTCTTCGAGCCCTAGGGCTTGGGGTGGTATTTATAGAGATCTAGGAACCCTAGCTCAGAGATAAGGGATAAACCCTAGAAATTAGAGTCCTAACTCAACAATTCGATGAAATCTCGATGCAACGTAGGACTCTAGGCCCCCCCATGATCGGAGAATCAGAGTTCAATCAAGAACATGACTCTTCTGATATCGTGGTCGATCGGTGACCGCCTTCCAGATGAACGTGGTGGAACACCCAACCGCGATCAGGTCGATATAAGAGAGCCAGGGTCTGGTCAACAAACTTAAGCTTCCAACTAGTTACCGGTCGACCGACCCAAGCTTCTGATCGACCGACCAAAGCTTTTGATCAATAGGATCTAGCCAATCACCATCCCCAAGGTCGACAGGGCCAAAGATGGACGCGACCTGTAGGGAAAACGTGACTTGGTGGACAGTATTGGAAGGCCAACCATGACCTGACCTTGCTGGCTAGACTGCTGAGCTTCAAAAATAAATGGTGGAAATAGGTCCGAAAAAACATCAAGAATCAACCAGATGGCCAAGGTCAACCTGGGACATCAACAAAGGTGGATAAGAAATCCACCCAACTTGCAGGCATAGAATGGGTGTCTATAGATGCCCCTCCTTGATATCCACTCTGCAAGGGAGCAAGTAGAGATGGAGCTGATGCAGTGTGAAAACAAAAGGCGACGCGAGAGTGAGGTGGAGCAGACTGAAAAATGAGTATCAAGGCAAAAGACAGCCATCGAGCCTAACAAGTGATGGGAATTCTTAGGAAAACTCTGAATTAACCACAAGGGCAGACTAGCACAGATGACATCTACCTGGATGAAACTATCTAAAGAAAGAGACACGATCGACCTCTTGGGATGAAAGAGGCACCCCGGCCTTGCTCGGCGTGCATGTTACTCATCAACATGAGCAGATCGGAAGAAACTAAACTAACAAAACTTGAGAGACGGGGATCCAGACAAAGATCAGGCTGACTAACGGACCAAGTAGAGAAATCCAAAGAAGACCTTCAAAATCAGAATGGAATGAGGTTTCTTATCCAAGAAATAAGGCACGGTTGACCACAGCCAATGGGGATTGCTAGATGGATAACGAGAATGCGAAAATGCTGTAAAAAATATATGATGCATGCTGGGCTAAAATAAAAAAAATCATCAAAACAAATGCAAAGAAAGAGAAACATATAAGATACTCAAGGATAATATTTATAGACTGAACCCACTCAAAGTCAAGAATCCCCCTGCAACCACGGTGTGCAGGGTGAGCTCCATTGTCCCCTGATTTTGCCAACCTAGCAGCCTATCCGATGATTAACTGCATGTCCCTAGATCATCATCGTTTTTGTTGAAGGGGAATATTAGATCCCAGAACATACCGAGAACCAGCCGGTCCTTGAGATAATATAATATCATAGAATATCATATAGTAATGAAACAAAGAGAAGGGATAGGGAGCCATACCTGACTTACCTGTGTAGGTGGGACAACATTTTTTTGATTTTTTTGATTTTTTCCTCTTTGTTTCTTTTTTTTTCTTTTCACACACATTTCTAGATAACAATAACAAAAAATAACCATATAAATAGAGCACTTAAAATAAATAGAACGACACTTGCGGTGAGATGAAACACATGGTGGGACACGGAAGAACAAAACACGGTGGGATAGAGTCGAGACGGGGAACACAAAGACACGATGAATCACCCACAACACCATAGCCGTTGACACCCATTTTCAGCTTACAAGTCAATTCTTTCTCTTATTCATCTTTCATGATGTCCCGAATTATCCGTTATTTTGGAGTCTTCCTTGAGTGTATTTCGAGCTCATTTTTTATCATTTCCCGACTCACTAAGCCTTGGAGGCTATTTTTCTCGATTTCCACATTTTCGGCCTATTTTCATGGTCGCGGTCGTCGCCAAACCACATATGTTTCTGAATTCAGCCGACCTATTTCAGAGTTCAGTTGACTATTTTGGCCAGATCTATCGACCTATGGTCGTGGTCAGTCGGTCAACTGCTTCCATGGGATCACGGTCAACTAGAAGATCGTGTTCACCCGTGTGTGTCGACTGGCTATGCCTTGGTTTGTCGATCTGCTGCCATTGTGTGTCGACACAAATTTTGGGTTTTCATCTCCTGGCATGGTCGCAGTCAGTCGCCAGACCACGTTCACTAGGTAGCGGTGTCGCGATAGACCCCATTCTCAGTGCAGAGTCCTATTCGGCCTGAACTCTATCTTCTCCGGCCGAGGACGCCTTAGAGTCCTATTCTAAGCATTTTATTCTAAGGATTTCGTGCAAGATCGGTTCCTATCCCTTCTAGGGGCCTTATCTCATCATTATCCCATGGATTTATCTCTAAAAATCCAATCTTTCTGGGATTTATCTTCCAAATCCGATCTAGGGCTTCTAGGGTCTATAAATAGCCTCCCATGGTCATGAGCTCGAGGAGAGGGCGTTTTTTGATCTGGGGCGAAGCCATGCTGCACCGCAAACCTGTTCCTTCGACTCCCAATCACCAGGGAAGTCTCATGCTATCGTTCTCCCTCTTCTAGGGTTTCTCTTCTTCATTGTTCTCTTATGTTCTATCTTGTGTTTCTTTCATCTCATGCTTGCACACATATTGCACAGTTTCTTTACAACTTTCTCCTACGTTTTATCCATCACATACACACACACACCTATCTTTTGTTCCTTTCTACAAGGGCTAAAAAACCCTCCCCGGTGTGTTCTCCCTCTTGATGTCATGCTTAATTTTCTCTATGGGATTGATCCTACACTCTTCCTTGTTTCTAATGGGTTTTCTTTCCCTTGTGGCTTTATTTCGCAGGATAAGCAAGTGTCGGACGTGAGGCCCTTGCTTTATTGCCGGCTGGAAGGCGAGGAGGAGCTGAACCACAAGTTCCCGCATCCTGTGTTGAACGCAGTAGAGCAGAGGGCCACGTTCTTCTTGACGTGGTCAGGCATCAATCGCGTCCTAGACAGCAACACCCCGGGTTGTTTGGATCTCTCTCCCGATTTCTGAGGTACGCAGCGTGGTTATTACATCTTCTTAGTCTCCTATGCTGTTAATCCTTGGTGGCGATCATAGTAAGTTCTTTTCTATCTTTCCATTGCCCCACCCCTTTCTCATATTACACGCTTATTTGCATTATCATTTGTTCAGGGGCATATTTATTGCCTAAACCTAATTTTCTGGCGATCACGGTGGGACTTCTAGTGC
This sequence comes from Amorphophallus konjac, assembly GCA_022559845.1. Classification (NCBI taxonomy): domain Eukaryota; kingdom Viridiplantae; phylum Streptophyta; class Magnoliopsida; order Alismatales; family Araceae; genus Amorphophallus; species Amorphophallus konjac. Next base: position 400,474,165 of record CM040118.1, read on the forward strand.
CCATCACCCCACTCTTGCCTGCCTGCAATCCCTGTGTGTGTGTGTTTCTGTTTAGATTGCACATCATCAGTTTTTCTATTTACTTTTTGTTTTCCGATTCTGTTAACTGATCGCAGTCACCCCAGAGACCTCCTTCATCAGAACGTGGCCCTTGAGGGGACCACATTCACTCTCTGGAAGCCCAGGGGCAGCCCCCCAGGTACGTCATTCTCTTGATTGTTTGAGCTGCTTCGTGGCTTTTGATTGTGTTTTTTTCATAGTTCTGCATTTCTGTCCATCATATTCTCTTTGTTCTCTCATGTTATTTGCATCCATCCTATCATGTTTGTGCCCATGTTCATCTTATATTGATTTGCTAGTCTTTAGGATAGATTTTCATGCACTCCGATGCGCATAGGACAATTCATTACCTACTTTAGTTGCATTCCTACCTTGGTAAGTGATCCTCTCGACTTCGTATTCCTCGGAGTCGACTAGGGGATCTTATCTGGGACCTCCGTAAGTCTCTGCGAGCCATGGATGTCTCGCCCCGAGATACATAGGTACAACAGAAATAATTCTGGAACATGAACAGCAGGCAAAGTAAGCCTCGAGCTAGCAAGACAATCAGAACGCTTCACATACAACATCATAAACATTGTACGCAGTACCATATGACAAAAACCTCAACTTTATTGATCAAATAAATCAAAGTTACAACTTGACAATGACTCTTTTAACAATATGACTCTCTAGACTAAAGAAAATAGTAAATCATATAACATGATCAACTTCACCGCCTAATATAGTGAAGGTCTCTAATTACAATAATAGACTCAATTTGACTCTATCTAGGCTTTTCTCGATCTTTACTCACTCTCGGACTCACCACTTGAGTAGTCCGATTTTGACCCGCTAGAGTTTCCTGAAAAGTCAAAGAAAGTAGAGAATGAGCGCACTTGCCCATTAGATATCTTCATGTTAACATGATGGCAAGTTTATATGGTTAACATTTTAGCTCTAGAAGGTAAGACAAAGAGAGTACGATAAAACATACGAATAAAACCTAGTAACAACTAATCCAATATCATGACAAACTACAGAGATATGATATATCCATGTGTATATGAGTATGATCAAGCAAGATATAATTTGGCCTTTCAATTCACAAGAATGTACTATCAATATCGAGAATGTATTTTTCATAACCTTGAAAATGCTATGCACTAGAAAGTCAAGTAACGAGAATGTACTAGCAAGCATGTAAATTTCATGAGATTGCATCGTCTATTTTACCCATTTATAAAAAAAAAAGTATTCCCAATGCAATGCGAAGTTAGTAATCATTATACCCCATGGTTAATAGTATATTTTCGGCCATCTGCCGAGGGGGCTAGACTAGAGCCCTTGGACACCGTCCGCGCCCGCCCTTGCATCTTCAAGTTATAAATCAAACTACTTCCACGAGAAATAACAAAAAAGTTTGGCCAAGAAAGTAAAGTTCAACAATTCATTAAGATGATCGTAAGCAAGGTAAGAAATCATGTGAACATTGAGAATTGAGAGGTCAAGAACGAATTAATAGAACGTTGTGTCATGGAAGTAATTTGGCAGCATAATGGTATATTCATTAATTTCCATACTTTATTAGTGGCTTGATAACAAAGTTTAGGTTCCAGACAGTCAAAAGAACATCTAAGAATAGAACATAATCAACCCTTGGGTCAGGTCTCGGGTTGGACAAAGTTTGACAGAATGCGGTTTACAGTGGACCGCTATCTTGAGGTAGCGGTCTAGCGCAGTCTGCTATCTGGCAGTGCTTCGACTCAAGAAAGAGCTGGGTCGACTCAACAGAGATCTCTTGACAGAAACATGAAGGCAGTCACTGGCCAGCTGCTATCTGCAGGTAGCGGTCGCTTCCTGGCCGCGATTAGGATAGGGTGCAGAAATTATGAAGTGCTCTTCTAGACTTGGACTTTTAGGGTACAACTAGCTCGACGCCCTAGTGGGAATCCCAGGCTCACGGAGTCTTACGAAGGCCTCGAAACAAGATATCCTAGTGCGGTAGAAGGAATATCCGACGGAGAGGCGCTCAAGTTCAAGAAAGTGTTCCTATCAAGTGCAGTGACTAATAGCAACGTACCGGAGAACATGCTATGTACGAGTGATATAGAAAGATAGGAGATGAGAGTGAACCATATTGAAACATCGATCAATGCATAGAAGGTTCAAAAGAAAATATCTTAAGTACAAAATTATGAGGTCTATTTATAAAACTAGCATATAATGAAATTAATTTTTTAAAGCATGATATGTCAACAAAACACAACCCCATTAAACCTGATGTAATAGAGAATCATAACATCATGAAATACTGTAGAACCTAGTATATGTATAAAAAGAAATCATAGGGTTGATCTGGTTACTGTTTAGGGTTAATAGAACGCAGATCGCGGTTTGTTGAGAACCGCTATGTAGCACCCCGGTAGAGCGTTCGATAAAATAACGGGAATTTAGAAGAAATATTATGGAAAATACAGTAGGTAAAATTTGGACCAATTTATAAAAATCAGGAAAATTAAAATCACGCAGAGGACCAAAAACTTAGACAATTTGCATTCTACAGGGAACCTTAAATAAAATTCGAAGCCAGTCGAATTAAGAGAATTAGGTCTAAATCCACGTTTTACCCTATCGGGCCTTGGATCATCAAATTTGGACCCGTTTCTCGACCGTTTCAGCTCAGATTGGACCCAATCAAATGGCCACGATGTGTAGATCATTTCCCCTCGATTTTCTCACAAAAACCCTAACTCAGAAATTCGAATTTTTGACGCTAAGGGCAGTGTGACCGGGTCAATGCCTGAATCACGCGCGCGACCGTAGTGTGGACTCTATCCTTTCAATCGATCCCTCTAGAAGTCGATTAACTCTATAAAACAAACCCTAGACCGACCTTGAAACAATTGGATGCTGCAGTGGCCGACGAGGAACTCGATTGTGGGCGTATTAGGGCGTTGTAGACACGCCATTCCTGACGTCTCCTGAGAAAGTCTCATATTACTATACAACGCCCCGCGACGGCTTACGCATTTCGAATCTCTTAAGTGCTTCCTTTTCTTGGGTCTTCTTCTGCCTTTTTCGGCATCCGGAATCATCTCGTCACGGCATTCGGACGGCATCAACACCAGTCGGACGCATCAGAGGTTCCAAAACCAGGAAGGGTGTCTGCCGGGAGGCCGCCGACGCCTGAACTGAGGACCCGGGTGGGTCTTTATGGGGGCGTCCAGGCCCCTGGGCGCCCCCATTCTTTTAATTTTTTTTCCACAGCCCAAAACCAAATAAAAAATAATATATTAATGGAGGCATCCAGGCCCCTGGACGCCTCCATAAAAACAAATATAAAAAATATAAAATGCCAACTTTGGCATAGAAAAACAAAACAAAAATAAAAATATATTAATGGAGGCGTCCAGGACCCTGGACGCCTCCATCAACTCCCTCACGGGCGCCGCCCACCGAACGACGGTTTGTCGTGTGTGAAAAAATCCAAATTATGGAGATGTCCAGCTACCTGGACGCGCCCATTTCTGAATCACGGGTCGCCGCTCCAAAACCACGCGTTGTGCCAAACCGCGTGTGTCCTTCGGTGGAGTTCGATAGATGTTATAGAGGCGTCCGGGACCCTGGACGCCCCCAAGAAAATATTCAAAAAAAATTGAATAAAAATAGATTAAAATATTAGTTCGGCCCTGATGGAGGTGTCCAGGGTCCTGGACGCCTCCACCCTCCGGAGCCCTATAAATAGAGGGCCCCCCCTCAGTTCTGGGGGAGCTTCTAAGAGATCCGATAGGCTGCCGGAGCCCAGAGGCTACCAGAGTCATTTCTAACCCGTGGGGTCTTTTGTAGGTGGAGGTTCTGTCGGCTTCTCGGGTGTCCAGGCTCGTGAGAGGAAGGCTATCTTCGTCCACCGCGCTTCCACGTCATCCCTACGCTGCCGGAGCTCCGCCGGATCTCACCCTCGGCTCCTCCAATAAGCCTTTTCTTCCCCTTTTTCTCCATAGTTCTTTACATTCATCATACTGCATCCTCTATCTCCCTACATAAGGGCGCCGTCTCTTGCATACTTCTTGCATTCATCATCGCATTTTCCTCCTACTCGAGTCCGAGAGGGGTTTAAAACCACACCAACCAGGTGTGTGTCAGGTCACGATCTCGTTACTTTTATTGCAAGGAATTGTTACTACACTGCCATTTTCTAATTCGTTCGTTTATTGTCTACTGTTTTGCAAGGGTAACTAAGGAAAGCCCTCTCCGTCGGCCGGCCGAAAGGGGGGGAAGAAGCAACCTGCCATCTCCTGCTGTTGAGGTAGGCGCGATCACTTTCTTTATTTTTGGGGTCTTTTGGCCCCTGGCGATCACATCTTGTTCTCGAGGTCGCGGCGAGTCACTTCCCCAATGGCCGTTTAAATTTCCGTTCTTATATGTTATATTCTTATCTATTCATATTCTCGAGGCCGCGGCGAGTCACTTCCCCAATGGCCGTTTAAATTCTCGCTCTTATATTCTCTTTATATTCTGTTATATTCTTATCTATTCATATTCTCGAGGCCGCGACGAGTCACTTCCCCAATGGCCGTTTAAATTCCCGCTCTTTATATTCTCCTTATATTCTGTTATATTCTTATCTGCTCATATTCTCGAGGCCGCGGCGAGTCACTTCCCCAATGGCCGTTTCAATTCTTGCTATTTAATTTCTGCACCATTCCCGTCCCCCCGAGGCAGCAGCGAGTCACTTTCCGCTATGGCCGTTTAACCCCCATACCTTGCTATATTATATTTGTCCCGCTTGCCCCGCCGGAGCAATCTCCCGTGGTGGCCCCTTCTCTTTTCTCTTATTTCTGTGTTGCAGCAAACAAAAGAGGAGCCCGCACGCTCCGCGTCCTCTTCGCTCTCCGAACCGCGTGACGTCGCTCACAGATTGGCGATCACGGTGGGACCTCTACTGCTTCCTTTTGGCTACCCTTGCAAGTTCGGCACCGTCCGTGCCTCTCCACCTTGGCGCCCTCGCGCGCCCCCGTTGTGCTCACGACAGCACTGTCAATTTGATTGATTGGGTGTTTATTATATGTTTGTTATTTCTGTTATTTTGTTACTCTATATATCTGTCAGCATTCCATTGCATACATCCATCCCTCTTTTATATCCTTTTTCATTTTTTCTAAGGATCACCCTTTCCCGGTGAAGGAAGGACTCTCCGTTTGAGAATTCCTCTCAACGGACTAGAATCTCCTCCACCGGGACCTCCGTAAGTCCCCGACATCGAAGAATCTCCTCTTCGTTCACTGGGCTGGTTGTACCATTGAAGTTCCCCGGAGTTAGTCATCCCATTCGTGGTGAGACGAGAGACCCTAGATGACACGGCGGTGAAACAAAAATAAACTAGGGTCCCTATTTTGTGTGAACTTCGGATCTCGCTAAAAACAAAAAAAATCATCAAAATCAAAACACAAAAAAGGCGTAAAGGCATCCACTTGTTTGATAATCTCTGCTACCTGCTTGCTAGTGTATGTTTTTGCGTTCTGAGAAAACTATGAGCATGGCTCACGAGTCTTTTGAGAAGAACCACCCTAGTCATGGTTTGTCAGCCGACCCGCGAGTCTATGCTATGGACTCGGGTCCTTCTCATGAGCCCTCGCATGAGGTTCAGGTTATTGCCGGGGACACGTCCCCACCACAGGATATCTCTTCCTTACTGGGCCTCCTCGCCAACACGGAGCTTACCTCTGAATAGCTCCGGGCCTTCCAGGCCATTCTGAAGGGGAAATCTGTTTCCCCCACGCCCTAGGAATCAACTCTGGCCATCGCACCTCTCCAAGAGTCCGTGCAGGCCATTCCATCTCCTTCATTGGCACAAGCCATCCAGTCTCCCTCGCTTCAAGGACAAGCGAGCCAACAACCACCCTCATTCCAGTTCCCGTCACAATCTCAAACTCCCGTTGTTCCCCACACACCGCTTCAGCCAGGGCCAACTGTCGGCGGTCCGACAGCTCCCTCTCATTCGGGTTCCCCCCTCAAGTCTCCGGGAGATAGTTTCTCCCCCAGTGGCAAGTGCCACCTTCACCTCCAGAGAAGCTCGCCCAATCGCTCCTCAATAGGTTCAATCGCATGGACGAGCAGTTTCAAAATCTGAGAAGGATGGTGGACGTGAAAGCCACCCCGGAGGTTGCTTTGCCAATCCTTCCCGTCATTCATCTTCCTCCCTTCGAAATGCCCACATACCGCAGATACAATGGTACCGACATCCCCTTCGTTCACCTCAAGGATTTCATGTATGAATCCTCATATTGGCAAAACGATCAGAGGTCCCTGGCATACCTCTTTCGGAGATCATTGGATGGTCCCGCGCTTGAGTGGTTCTATTCCTTGGAGCCCCGCGAGGCCAAGAATTTTGAAATAGTCCAGAGAAGGTTCTTGCAGAAATATAGGGATAGGGTCGGTCCCTCACTCTCCATTACCGACCTAGTGGCCGAAAAGATGAAGCCCGACGAGGATTTTGTCCGCTATGCTGATAGATGGAGGTCTCTGGCGAAAAGAATAAGGGATACCCTCTCCGAGCCCGAACAAGTGAAGATGATTGTGTCTAATGCAACCCCACAGTTCAGACACGTCCTGGCCATGAATAAACTTACTACAATGGAGGAACTCTATTAAAGGGCCCGGTACATCCAAACCCAGTTAAAATACTCCCCCATTATGAACATGTTTGAGTCACCGAAGCCCAAAGTGGTCAGAAAGACAGGCGCTGGTGTCCCGGGCGGAGCCACAGAAGGGGTCGTGACAAATGAGCAAGTGGGTGCGGTCAACAATGCCAACTATGCAGTCAACCCAAGGCCTCCACAAATGCCCCGACTTCCCCTCCAACCAGGTCCTTTCCCTCTTCGTCCTCCACCCCAAAATAATCCACCCCAGGATAATATGCCTCCATTACGTCAACCCCAGCAACAACAACCACAACCTCAGCAACAACAACCACCGCTTCAGTACAACCAAGTTCCACCCCCGAGGAACTATGGTCCCCAACAGCAACAAAGGAGGCCGGTCGGTCCCAAGAGAGCCTACTATCCACCATTGCCAGAAACCTTAGCAGACATTTTTAATGCCCTCATGGCATCAAACCAACTCACCCTACCCAGAGAAAGGCCCGTGTGGCCCCCGAATGTTGATACCTCCAAATACTGCGTCTACCACAGGCAGCCAGGACACACAGTAGATTACTGCTTCCATTTCAAAGATTACATCCACGATATGAATGATGAACATCAAATAGATTGGGATGAAATGAGACGATACGTCGCCGCTCTCAAGGCTAGGAGGCCTCCTCATAGACCACAGCAACAGTTACAACAACAGCAGCAGCAGCAACCACAACAACAACAACAGCCTCAGCAGGCCCCACAACAACAGCCCGACGTGGGCATAATCCAGAATCCATTACCGGAGCACCAACAGCCCAATCATCAGGTTAACCCCATCTCCTCCTTCTCGGAGGTCGGGAGAGAGCAGGTGTGGCACCAGGAAAGTACCTCCATTCTTTCTACCGCCAATCCTATCATCACGCAACACCCTTGCCTTGCCCGGGTAGCACCTCTCTCTCATCAACCCGCGTCAGTATCGCCTTCACCATTTCCACTACCATTACGCCCTATCATCCGTACCCCGATCCCCTATCAACCGACACTCTCCACTACGCCTTCACACCCTCTCATCTTCTCCCACTCCCCCACTTTACCATCCACCTCTACCACATTTACCCCTACGCCTTCTAAACCCCTTATCATCCATCAACCATACATAACCCCGTCTTTCTCCACCGTATCACCACTAATGCCTTCAAAACCACTCATTACCCATCACCCACCTCAAAATCATTGCCCACTTCAAGCCCTACCCACTTCTACTTCATCTCCACCTCCGCCTTCCAGACCCCTTATCCTTCATAATCCGCGCGATATCCCCTCTACCTCCACCATGCCTCCACCTAACAAACCCCTCATCAGAATCCCTGCTCCCGTTGTCACCCCTGCTTCATCAACCATTCCTCCACCGCTACCCCTCAAAGCCCTGTTAAAACCCACTGCTACCCCCACAGAGGTACAAAAGCCGTAGGCAATGGTGCTCCGGAGTGGAAGGATTTTCCACAGGGTTTTCCCCCACAACAGTCAGAATCCTGAGCAATCTCAGCCAGAGAAGGATGATGGAGAACAACCAGAAAGAGCTATCCCTGGAACACAGTATGATCTATTGAAACACTTGGACAAGACACCTGCTCGGATCTCCATCCTGGAGCTACTTCAAAGATCCACATCCCACCAGGCGGCCTTGATGGAATACCTTCAAAAAGTCATGGTTAATGAGGACCTCCCCGTGGAGAAGATTTCGACCGTCCTGACCCCAACAGACACACAACCGGCCATCATGTTCCACAACTACGAGCTCGCTCCCAAGGAAGCTCGGAAATATGCATTGTGCATTTCAATAAAAATTAATGGGGTTTCCATAAACCCGTGTCTTGTGGACACGGGTGTGTCCATAAATGTGATCTCCATGGACACCCTTCAATTGTGTGGGGTCGACGAGGAACAAATAAGACCTTCCTTGATCACGGTCACAGCTTATGACAATAGCAAAAGGCCGCCACAGGGGATGATTATTCTGAAGGCAGAACTAGGCCCCATGTCAATTCTCACGGAATTCCATGTCCTCGACATGGACCCCACATTCAAGGCTATACTGGGTCGCCCTTACATCGAAGCCATGGACGATGTGCCTTCCACCAACCATCAGTGCCTGAAGTTTCGTTACAATGGGAGGATTATTAAAGTGGTCAGTACACCTATCCTTCACACAGTGGATGCTATCAACACCTCTCTGCCCTCTGTTTGGCCGTCTCATCGGCCCATATTGTCACTACTGGACGTACTTGATTCATCTCACGTTCCACTAGCACCAAAGGAGCCGGTCAGGACAACCGCAACATCATATCTCCCTTTTCACTCCAAAGAGTGGGAGATTATGAGGAACATCGGCTACCAACAGGGTAAAGGTCTGGGCGCACAGTTACAGGGTAGGGTCAAACCGCCAAAGGAAATTAGGCCGAACCGCAGGTTCGGCCTAGGCTTCAAAGGACCGTTCAAGGCGGATTGGAAGCCCCTCACATGGACTCTATCAAACCACTTCAACAGAGGGCCCGTTGTTCAGATGGGAGATCACCCACGAGAAGCATATGGGGGATCACATGCTGTATATTTGGCTGAAAAATGTCCGAGGATCACCAAAAGAGGCAAGATCAAAGATCCGGAATGCGAGTGGAACAAATGGTTCGACATACGGGACATTTTCGTTGCACTGGAAAAGATGTTCTCGTCTCCGCAGCTTGAAGGACCGCCATTGATCTCCGAAATACCAGAGAATATTACCACTCTTGCCAAGGTTCCAAACTATCCTCGTCCTCGCCAGAAGGACCCTGTCATCGACGGATCTTCATCCGTCCTCAACATTGCCGTCAACGGCTCATTAGCCGCCATCTTCTCCATCCACTCGTCTCAGCCTTTGCTGATATCGTCTTCCTGGGCCAGACAATTGTCTGATGATCTTCCCAGATCCTCTTCTCTGCTTACATACCTACGCGGGCTTCTGAACCCGCGCCAGGTCTTCAACCATGATCTGCTCTATGAGCCTCACAATTCTCTAGCCATAACCACTTTTCTCTCTCCTCCAATCTCTTTTCACTGCTTTGTCATTAAAAATGAAAACGAAAAAAAAACGTCAATTTTCAAACTCCCCAACAACACATCTTCGTTGAGGAAACCTCCTACATCTCCCACGGGTGCGTACCGCCCTGCGGACCACCCATCCAAGGTCCGATGAGCGACCTTTTCTACCCCTCCTCTGAGGGGTCTTCTCCTGTACATTCTACACCATCCTCTTCGTCTTCCTCTTCTTCTGTAAATAATGTCATTCAATCTAGGAATGTTAGGTCAAGGGTAGTACCTAGGAAGAAATCCAAGGGTAGGCAGATCCCTCGTCGATTCCTTCTGGATTTAGCCGCCAGGTGTCAGGCCCTTCTTGCCATCCCCCAGTTGCTAGAAAATCCCATCCAGCTACCGCAAATAGAATGTGAGGGCGACTGTGCATTTGATGAAGGGTATGGAGTCTACGAGATCACGGATGAAGAATGCCCCATTGAAGATGATAGTGAAAAATATGAGGATGCGGTGGGCACATACGCTAGTGGAATGAGGAGATTCGACGAGCCGTCAACCGCCGTAGAAGAATCTACCAAAGAAGTCAACTTGGGAACTGAGAAAGATCCCAGGATCATCCTCATAAGTGACAATCTACCACCCTCTGAAGAAAAGGCATTAATTGAAGTTCTCAAGGAATATAAGGACACGTTTGCATGGAGCTACGAGGATATGCCGGGTCTAGATTCAACCTTGGTCGAACACCGTTTAACCCTAAAACCAGGGTCCGTCTCGGTAAAACAAAGGTTAAGGCGTTTCCACCCTCAGATGGCTTTGAAAATGAAAGAAGAGGTCGATAAGCTCCACAAAGCCAGGTTCATTAGAGTCGTCCTTTATCCTCAATGGGTGGCGAACATTGTCCCGGTCATGAAGAAAGATGGAAAAGTCAGGATTTGCATCGACTTCCGGGACCTTAACCGCGCGTGTCCAAAAGACGATTTCCCCTTACCTCACATTGATGTGTTGATTGATAACACGGCAGGCTACGAAACCCTCTCATTCATGGATGGATTTTCAGGATACAATCAAATTCGTTTGGTAGAAGAGGACCAGGAAAAGACGTCATTCACTACCCCTTGGGGAGCATATTGTTACGTGGTCATGCCGTTCGGATTAAAGAATGCTGGAGCTACTTACCAAAGAGCGATGATGGCCATATTTCATGACATGATGCACATATATCTGGAAGTGTATGTGGATGACTTATTGGTGAAATCAAGGACCAGGATGGAACATCCAGAAGTTTTGGCTAAGGTCTTGCAGAGGTCAAGGGAGTTCCAATTGAAAATGAACCCGAAGAAGTGTGTGTTTGGTGTGTCGTCGGGTAAATTGCTGGGGTTCATTGTGAGTAAGAGAGGGATCGAGATAGATCCCGACAAAGCTAAGGCCATCAGGGATATGCCGCCTCCCAAGAATTTGAGGGAAGTCCGAGGTTTAATCGAGAGGTTGCAGTTTATTCGTCGGTTTGTGTCCCAACATTCACAAAGGTGTAGACCTCTCTACGAGTTGACCAAGCCAGGAGTAGAATTCCACTGGAACTCTAAATGTCAGAAAGCTTTTGAAGGGTTGAAGGAATATCTGGCTAGTCCACCCGTTCTCATTCCACCCAAACTATAAAAACATCTGATCCTTTACGTCTCAGTCTTGGATGACTCTGTGGGAGCCGTCCTCGCACAAGCTGATGAAGAAGGCAAGGAACGGGCAACCTATTACTTGTCCAAACTTCTCAATCCCTGTGAGCAGAAGTACACCGTCATGGAGAAAACCTGTGCTGCCCTCGTTTGGGTAGTGCAGAAATTGAAGCACTACTTCTTGGCTCATGAAGTCCACTTGATTGCTCGAATGAATCCTATCAAATTCCTTCTAGAGAAATCCGTCCTTACGGATAGGCTAGCACGCTGGCAAAGTTTTCTCTCTCAGTTCGACATCACCTACATCCAGCAAAAGGTGATTAAAGGCTATGCCATAGCCGAGCATCTCGCTCATCATCCTCTTCCCAAGTTCGATCTCGTCCAATCAGAGTATCTAGATGAGGAACTAATATCCGTCAACCAATCAGATGAGCCAATGTGGATGCCATATTTTGATGGAGCTCTGAATTCTCAAGGGAGAGGAATCGGCGTCGCCCTCCTGTCGCCTGAAGGCCTCACATTCCCATTGGCATACCAGCTCAAATTCCCAGTTACCAACAAAATAGCCGAATATGAAGCTCTTCTAGCTGACCTAGAACTCACTCATTCTTTTCGTATCACTGAGTTGCGAGTCGTAGGTGATAGTCAACTCATCCTTCGCCAGGTGCTCACTAAGTATCGCACTCGCGATCCCAAACTCAAGCCATACCAAGAAGTCACTGCTGCCTTTGCCAAACTGTTCACCAAACTGATCTTTGTTCATGTCCCTCGTCATCAGAATATTCTCGCTGATGCCCTCACCTCGTTGGCATCATCCACAAGATTCCCTCTAGGAAGATGGTTTGAGTCCATTTCCATCTACAAACTTCACGCCCCTGCAATCGATGATGCTTCCTACGTAAATATCAAAGACAGGATAGCAAGGAAGATCCTACAGGAAGATATCCTTGAGAAGAGGGAAATCATGTTGGCAGAGGCTGAAGAAGAACTGGCTGATGAAGAGAAACCATGGTTATATGAAATCGTCAAATACTGCCAAAATCAGTCTTATCCTGAAGAGGTCACCACAGAGGACAAGAAAGCCATAAGAAGGGTGGCTCAGAAATATACTTTGGTTGGAGGTCTACTCTATAGGAGGAGTCTTACTGGTATTCTGTTAAGATGTCTTGGTGATGATGAAGTTTGGAAATGTGTAGAGGAGACGGACTCGGGTGTGTGCGGTGGCCACATGAATAGTCAGATGCTCGCCAAGAAGATCATTCGCCAAGGCTTTTATTGGCCCACTATGGAAGAGGATTGTGCTATCTATGTCCGTAGGTGTGTCAAGTGTCAACTTCACACCGATAAAATCTATTCACCATCTTCCTCACTTCATCCAATATCCTCCCCGTGGCCTTTCTCCATGTGGGCATTCGACATCATTGGTCCCCTAGGTGATCCCAATTCCCTCACCAAGCAGAAATCTTTCATCCTTACTGCGACGAAATACTTCACCAAATGGGCCGAAGCCAAAGCTTACGCGGAAATCAAAGCGTCAACAGTCTGCAAGTTCATCATGAAGAACATCCTCGCCAGATTCGGCGTCCCAAGCACAATCGTCACCGACAATGGACCACAGTTCATTTCTCAGGACCTACAGGACCTCTGCAAAAGGTACGTAATTGCATTGCATCATTCATCGCCTTATTACCCACAAGGTAACAGCCAAGCGGAGGCCACCAATAAAACATTGCTCAAAATCATCAAAAAAACCTGCGAGTCTAGTAAGTTTTCAGACTGGCCAGAAAAACTTATCGAAGCCCTATGGGCCTATCGCACTTCAATCCGTATCCCCACCGGGCAGACCCCATTTGCCCTTACTTATGGTATAGAAGCGGTAGTCCCATACGAGACTCTGATCCCTTCTCTCAGGGTACAATTGGACGAGGAATTTCCCCTCGACGATCATCGTAATTCACTCCTCGCCCAGTTGGAACTCTTGGATGAGAAGCTGCTGGCCGCTGCCGAACACGCGTGTGTGTATCAAAATAGACTCGCTCGCTTTTACCAAAAGAAAGTCGTTGAGAGAAAATTCAAAGTCGGTGAGATGGTCGTAAAAAGAATTTTTGTCAAACCTGGAGGGCCGCGTTCTAAGCTCCAACCCAATTGGGAAGGACCATTTGTAATTCAAGCCGTGTACCCTGGCAACGCCTACAAGCTAGTCAACGCCGAAGGGACCGAGTTATCCCACCCTTGGAATGGGCTTTATCTTAAGAAATACTACCCTTAGCACAAAATAAATAAAAAAAAATGATGAAAAGATAAAAAACATCAAAAATAAAGAAATACCGAAAACCACTAAAAATATGGAAAATTCAAAATGCCGATGCCTGGCAGTCACCATGTAGTTAAGTCCCTGCATCTAACCTCCATGTTAGGATAGGGCCCATTAAGGCTTGGTAGGCACCGGGTCTTAGTTTGCCAGAACCGTGGAGATCCCTGTCCGGCCACGTCGGCCTATGCTCGCTCGAAGGAAGCTAACATGTGCTCACTTATGTATTTTATTCAAAAAAAGTCGGTAGCATCACCTACGGTGGGGCCCCACCCAGAAGATCTCCGGAAGCTGTAACCTTTATTATTTTTTCTTCGACCAAATGAGACAGTCGGCGCCCTTAAAACGCTGAGCATGAGAAACCGAAACTCAAACCCCAAGGGCAAGAGTAGGATCAATTTCCTCGAGCATCGATCAGAGCACGAGAAGAGGGAAGTGTCCCCACAGGCATACGAAAGGGAGCCCACAAACGTCAAACGACTATATCTCCCACACAAAAAGAAATACAAAATCAAAATCAAGAGAAAAGCCTGGTCGTGACCTTGCCTGTTGCGATAAATGGAACCCCTCAAAGTAAAAGTTCGAATCCACAAAAAAAGGGGGGGGGGCTATGGAATGTAAATGCTCGAGATTTGGTCCGAAGTTGTCCGAAAGGAAAGAGTTAATGGGTCCTTATTAGCTCGCTGGGTTAACGGCTTTGCCGGTCCTCTCAGGAGGTTTATCCCCTACACTCTTCCTTCCCCCTCTAAAGATGAAGGTTCGATGGAGTTTCTGAAGGGTGAAAACTGCCTAGGGTCTGCGACCTTATTTTAATATACACATTTGGTTGCCTACTTTGAAAAGCAAAAGCTATCACTGCGAAGGAGTCTCCGTATTTCTGGCTGGTCAAGACCCATGTTTACCACCTTGATGTCTTCTTACTTAACCTTGGGTTTAGGCCAATGCAAGCGCGTCACCTATGGGTGCGATGGCGTCTGATTCCGGGTCAGCGTCGTGCGGTTGGTCGTTAGGGTTCCACGGTGTTCCATCATATACCATCTAGAGTTGTGAGGAAACAGACCCGGGTCGAGCAAATCTCTTACCTCAAACACCTTTTTGGTGAATCCCTGTGGTCGGAAGCGACTGGGAGCCTAAGCATGGCATGACGGTATTGTCATCAGGGTAAGTCTTAGCCGGCGGGATCATCATTCGAGGGGTCTAGAGGCCCAAATCAACCTAGATGTTCACTTAGGATACCTGGGAGGTTAGTAAGAAACCCCTGTCTCACGTAGGTTAGGTGCCATTTGGGTGCTTGCCAGGCGTTAGCAAAAAAAAATTGAAATGATAAAAATGACAAAAAATGGAAAAGAGAAAATGTACATATTTGCAAACAAAAAAATCTTTTTTATGATAAAACAAAAAAATGCCAAATATAAAAAAAGAAAAATAAATCAATTTTGCATGATTGCATTTGCGTGCAGCATCTCACTTTTAATACCGCTTGCATTCGTGTGCTTGCCTGTCGCATTTATCATCACCGCATCTTTCCCTTGCCTTCGTTAAATAAAGGCTTGGCCCCTTGACCAGTTATCAAGAACAGTCACAGTGACCATTTGCTTATTGAGCAAGGGGCCAAGTCAGAACAGAAATTCTGATTTGTTTGTTTCAGTGATGTATGCAGGGAATCAGGCAACAGAAGCAAAGGTGAAAACCAAACAAACCGAACCTTGTATTTTATTCCAAAAATAAAAAAAATTTACATCAAGTTCCGCCCTCTCTCTCTGCATTACTCGTCCCACTACTCTCCGGGCAAAACGCTCTCAAAGGCGCTACCCAAATACGAAAAGCGGTACTCCTACCGCTCTGTACTCCCCTTCCTATTCCCACACCCCGGCATTGATCCACGGAAGCAGCAGAGAAGCTACCAACACGAAAGCCACGCTCTCGTGCTCTTCGGTAGCGCTCCTCACCATCTCTCAGCCACTGTTCAGCAAGACCAAGGCTGATTCGGAGTTCGCATAGTTAGGCCTCCATGGCCCTTCGTTCCTCCCTTTCAGTCAATCTGTTGGCCCTTTCTCTCTCTGCGTCTCTTTCTTTCTCTGCACGTTCTCTCTCGCGGTCTTCCCTCTCCAACTGGAGAGTGATCCTCAGTTCCACGTCATCCCTAGAGGAGTCGTCATCAGGATGACGCCGCAGTTCCCTCTCCAGTTCTGCTATCCTAGCCGCCTTCTGCGCAGCTTGGGCAAGCGCTTCTTCCATCTCCTTTTCCTGCCAGATGTACCATCTCAAGATACGCGGCAAGGTATAAACAAAGAGAACTCAACACTGAAACTTTTACCTGTATACAGAGCATCCCTTCTGCCTCCGCAGCACGCTGCGTGGCGTGAGCAAGTTGCTCATGAAGCAAGTCAAGTTCTGAGGTGGGAATCCACAAGCTGGAAGAGGCACCACCTACTCCCATCGCTGGGGAAGCCGCGCCAATCTGGGCATGCTGCGACCGCGTGAATTAGCAGCCAACATCTGGAATCTGGGGTTTTAATTAGGAACGCACTGTACACCTACCAAGGCGCTCGTAGCTCCGCGGGCATTGCCCAACCGTTGCTCCATCTCTGCCAAGCGAGTTCGTAAAGTCGCTATCATCGTATCGCGGATATCCTGCAGCCATACAAGTCAGCATTTCCACCAGAAAACCAAAAAGGGAGAAAGAAGAAAAGAGAAAGGGGAAACCTACCTCCACAAGTCCCCGGGGTTGGAGCTGCTCTGCGTACTTTGTCCTATATTGACGCAAGTAGTCCTCGCTATCCCGCACATGTGATTCTACAATCGTGCCACCCCATTGCCAGTCTTCATACTGTTCAGGGAACCGCATGCGCCAGTCAATGCAGGTCGCCGGTCCTCGCATCTTTCTCCCGACACGAGGTGGCGCAGCCGTATCCACCCATTCCTGAGCCAGTCCCAAAGTCCTTATAACCAATCGTAGCCGAAGCGGCTCGATTTCATTCAGGCAGTGCATCCACAGTTCCCGTCCGAATCGGGCACGACTTGCTAGAACCCACGGCTGGTCGGCATCGACCATGTCTGAGTAGGGTCTCCGGTTTACCATCGCTGCAGGGAACTCCTGTAGCTCCCGCATTAGCACCATCAGTTGGTAGGTTAGGGGTGCCACACTCATGATGGGTTCCCACCGCCTGGCTAGCGGCACCATCGCGGGTCGCCAATGACG
This sequence comes from Amorphophallus konjac, assembly GCA_022559845.1. NCBI lineage: Eukaryota > Viridiplantae > Streptophyta > Magnoliopsida > Alismatales > Araceae > Amorphophallus > Amorphophallus konjac. The sequence continues at coordinate 400,491,094 of CM040118.1, forward strand.
AGCTCTCCCCATGGGGAGGTAATAATAGCTCCACAGCTGCTCAGCGCAGGTCATCAGTACCTTGCAAAAACACAAAAAAAATATACAAAACAAGCAAAACCAAAAATACCTGGATAAATGGTGTAAAACCACTCACAGCCATCTCACGATCCGCTTCTTGGAACAGGCCTGCAAACAAGTGCGCCAGCATGGCAGCTCCCCAGGCGTAGTATCCTACTCTTTCAAGGTCTGACAGCAGCTCCAGGAAGCGACATTGGATACCGTCCCCTTTCGAGCTCAGTACCAATCTCCCCAAAAGGAAGAGGAGAAATCTTCTCAAATCTATGTTACATCTTTCCCAGTTGCCGAAATCTGTGCAGTACACGGCACGGCATCCTATTTCCATCCTTTCCATGAACTCTTCTGAGGATTCATCGTCCCGCCGACGAGTGTCGGTGAGCCCTAATGCATCCATGAGGGACGCCCTAGCTACCGACCTGTTTTTTCGACCATCTAGGTCCAAACCCAGTAGCTTCCGAGCATCTTCTCGGTAATCCGCATAAGTGACCCCGGTCACTGCCTCGCCCTCCACCTTCAGACTTGTGATCCGGACCACGTCCTCCAAGCTGGGCACCATGTGCCCCCAGGGCATCAGGAATGCCCGACTCACTGGGTCCCATCTCTCACACAAGGCTTGGATCAGGACCAGGTCGAGCTGGATCGGCTCGATCCGAAGAAAGGTACCAAAACCCATCACGTCTGGCCTGGCCTTCTGAAAATCTAGGAGATCTCGGTATGCTGCCACTACCAACTCCCATGAGATCTGTGATTTCATCACACACTACGCATGCAGGGAATGAAGAGAAGGTTTGGTCAGAAAGAAAGGAAGAAAAAAGAATGGAAAAAAGGGCAGGAAAACTTGGCTTACGAGTTGTGATTGGGCCCTTTCGCTGAAGTGCCCTTCGAGGTCCGAAAGCCTCCGGGAACTACTACCACTGGGCCTGCTTCTCTTCGAGGAGTGGGAAGATTCGCCCTCCATCCAACTCTCGAAATTTTGAACTCCTCCTCTCCCGTGAGAACTTGTGCTCCTTGAGTTAGCTCTCGATATACCTGGGAGGATAAAAGGGACAAGAATTTATAGAAATGGAAGGAGTGCGGTCCAAGATTGCCTCCATCACCTTTTAAAGATAGCCCTCGCGATGAGACACCTGCCATGCGATCCCGTGTGTCACTTCACCGCTCGCACATGTTGATGGATTGGACGAAGAATATGACGACTAGCCCCCTATGTTGTCTAGGGATACCCTATCATGTTTTGGAGGACGTCCGTAAAATTTGACACAACATCCGGGAAAAGGGACTAGGGCCGTCATTATTGACTTCGACGGCAGATTCCCGTGGAAAATGGTCACAACAAGACGTGATTCTCTGCTCGGGGTGGAGTCTCGACAGACCCATCACATGGGAACAGTGTAAAGGAGAAGAAGTGTAGGGAAGAAGGAACGCACAAGAGAACAAACAAGCAGCAGAAAATCAAATCACTCCATTCATAATTCTACATAAGTTGTCATAAACACTATAATCATAGAGAGGAGGCGGGTCCACTAGCTCGCCAACTCTTGCCATTATCTTCTTGCTCGTCCCTCTAGGCGTCCCTCTCCTCTCCCCTGAGGTGAGGGTCCCTCAGAAGCCTCCTGGATCCCCGTGCAGTAGCACCCACCTCGCCTCGTGGCGCCGGCTCCACAGTAATGACTCGCTGCTCCTCCCCTGGCGTGGCAAAGAAGCCACTAGCGGCAAAGCGACCAGACTGGTGCAGTCGCTCCCCGAACTCTCGCGCTCTCTCGTAGCGCGTCTCCATCCCTCCTAGCCTCTGCACGATGGCCTGAAGGCCCAGCTGGAGCTCCCTCACTTGGGCCTCCAAGGCCCTCCTCTTGGTCTGATCCCATTGTCGCTCGGACATTCTCTCGGCTTTCTCTCTCTCTGCCTCTCTCCTCATCATCTGCAGAAGAACCCTTAACTCCAGAATGTCTGGAGAAGGTCTCTCCTCACCGCGATGTCGCAGCTCTGCTACAGTCGCCACCCAGGCATCACGCTCCTCTTCCGCCCGGGCAGCCCGAGCCACCGCACCGGCAAGTTGCTCCCGGAGGGAGACAATCTCAAGAAAAGGGGCCGAGGAACTGGAAGATGCGCCGCCAGTCACTCCCACCATCGATGTCTGCTGGGCACGCTGGAACGAACAAACAACAGCCGTCAGATAAGCTCCACATTTAAAAAAAGAAAATACATCACTTAGCTTACCAAGAGCGACAGTTCCTATTGAGTGGCGGCCAGCTGCCGCCTGACCTCGGCTAATTGGGCACGCGACCCGTCGACGTCGCGCGTATCCCTTGCTTGGGGAAGCCTCGCATAACTCTCTCTCTGCCACCGCAGGAAGTCGACACTATCCTGCACCAGTACGCTCCCTTGCTGTCCAGGGAGACGTATGCGCCAATCCTCGAGCTTCGCCTTGCCGCGACTCTCTTTCCTGACACGGCTCGGCTCGTCTGCACTCGCCCACTCATCGGCCAGGCCCAGGGTCCTCGCCATGTCCTGCACCAAGAAAGAAGGGCCACGCATCATAACAAAGAACGCGTCCCCTATCTAGGACGCGTCCATCATTTGAGTACAACACTCGCCGAACCCTTTCCCCCCTCGCGCGGCCCGCTTCAAAACTCAAAATAGATCAAAGAAGGGGAAACCGAAGCACTCACCAAGCCGTGTTCACTTCCTTCCGCGCCATTGGGCCCCTCGGGTCCCTCGGGGGCCTGAAGCGGCCCTTCCTCCTCCATGGACGCCGTTCCGTGTTCTTGCGTGTCCCTCCTCCGGCGAGGAGTTCCTCGTCCCTCTCCACCTTCACCATGGTCGGGACCGCCGAACTCCATCGATCGAGGGGAAGAAGACAAAGACGGGCAAGCGAGTTTTCGCGGAAGGCGGGCTCGTTTGCGGGTAAGGCACGGGAGAAGAAAGGCCACCCGACGCTTTAAATTTGAATTCAAGGATTGAGACGCGTCCTAGCGCCTGGATGCGCCCAAAAAAAGGGGAGAAAGGAAATAGAATCCCCCCGTGCAAAGAGTAGTTCCCCCGCTGTTCAGGGCAAGGTCTCGTGGAGCGTGCCTCGAGGGACAAGTGCAAAGAAAGAAAAGTGTGAGAGAAAAGTACACACAACACAAGAAAGCCATTTTCATTTCATATAATAGCCGAAAGTACATCATGCAGTAAGGAGGGTGGAGTGTACAAGCAACTCTCTAACTCTCACCATCACCCTCCTGGTCATCTCTCTCCTCCCTCCTCTGGCGAGGATCCCTAGGGGGCCTCTGCGGCCTCTGCGAACCCTAAGAAGCCGTGCTCGCCTCGCCCTGCCGTGGCACCCCAGCCTCGAAGGCATGACGACGCTCCTCGGTCGAAGAAACCAGATAGCTGCCCATGGAAAAAGAACCAGACTGACGAAGTCGCGCCCCGCGTTCCTTCGCCCTCTGGTACCGCTCCTCGCTCTCTCGAAGCCTCCCCTCCACCGTGCGGAGACTCAATCGGAGCTCCATCAGCTGGGCTTCCAGAGCCCTCCTCTCATCCCAGTCTTGCAGTCGCTCCGCCCTCCTGTCCTCTCTCTCTCTCTCTGTCCTCTCTCTCTCTTTCTTTGCCCTCTCTCTCCCTCTCCCTCTCCTCTCTCTCTCGCGTCGCCTCCCTCCTCGACAGTTCGAGGGCGATCCATAAATCCAGTACGTCACGAGGGAGCTCCTCAGCCTCCCGTCGACGCTCCTCCTCCAGCTCCACAATCTGGGCGTCAAGCTCCGCCACCCGAGCGTCACACTCCTGCTCGGCACGAACAGCACGGGCCAGGGCCTCCCGAATCTCGGCCACCTGTCAAAGCACGCATGCACCGTAAGAGAACAGTGATAGAAGGAGAGCAGCCAGAAGGAGAGTCGAGGTCAGGCAAACACTCACTCGAGCCTCGCGGTCACGCTCGACCTCCTCAGCCCGAGCCACCGCATACGCCAGCTGCTCCTGGAGGGCAGAAACCTCCGGAGGAGGGCCCCGCGAACTGGAACCCGCTCCACCAGCCATCCCGACTGTCGCTGCCAGGTGGGCCCGCTGAAACACGGGGCAAACATCGGTCAAAGGCTAAGCATCAAAAATCCAGGTCACAAAAAATGCATTGCATAGACTCACCAAGATCTCCAACTCCTGTCGGATGGCCACTAACTGCCACCTGGCGTCTGCCAGCTGGGCCCATAGGTCAGCAATCATGTTGTCACGAGCATCCTACATTGCACATAAGTTAGTGCCACATGCATATACATATAGAAGGGTGAAGCATTTTCATTTCACTTACCCCTGCCATACCACCAAGGAAGAGGCGGTCCCCATACGTAGCCCGCTACCGTCTCAGGTAATCAGTACTGTCCTGTACATGGGACACCACTGGGACCCCGCCCTGCTGCCAGTCCTGGTACTATGCCAGGAAGCGCGTACGCCAGTCCACGATCTTCGCCTTCCCCTTGGTCTTCCTCCCAATGCGGACCGGCTCATCTACATCGACCCACTCCTGGGCCAGCCCCAACGTCCTCATAACGAGTCTGAGCCGCAGCGGCTCGATCTCGTTCAGGCAATGGACCCACACGTCCCGCCCGAAATGAGGAAGACCCGCTACAACCCAAGGCTGACCAGCGTCACCCATGCCCAGGTAGGGCCTCCACACCACCTACATCATCATACATGCATCATATTAGTTGCCATTCAGTCACATAAGAAAACACAAAAAAAATCATACGCATCATACCATGGCCTCAGAATACTCGCTCAACTCCCGACGAAGCGACGCCAGCTGGTAGCCGTGGGGTGCTGCAACAACGACCGGCCTCCACTGCCGCGCCAGAGGCACGGCCCTCCTGTTCCCATGCCTAGCCCTCCCCATCGGGAAATAGTAATAGCTCCACACCTGCATCCATCATACATCATTAGTACAATAATTACATATTTAACTGTGGGAATGCATAAATAAAATGTTTACCTGGAGAAAAGGTGCGAAGCCACTGACTGTCGTCTCCTTCTCCGAAGTCTGGGAGAGATCGGCAATCAGATGGGCAAGCAGAGCTGCTCCCCACGCGTAGTGTCCCACTCTGTCCAGATCCGCCAAGATCCCGAGGAAACGGCAGTGGATGCCATCCCCCTTCGTCCCCAGCAGAAGGCGGCCCAAGAAGAAGAAAAGAAACCTCCAGAGGTCTAGGTCCACCAGCTCCCGCTCGCTCGGGTCCTAGGTGAAAGATGCACGAGCGTCTCCCTCGAGTCGTACCAGAAACTCTGCTCCAGTCTCGCTAACCCGCTGGCGCGGGTCGATGAATCCGAGCGCCTCCATGATCTCCACTCGGCCAACTACCCTGCTGTCCCTGTCAGTCACGCTCGTCTCTAACCACAGCAGGTCCAGGACACTCTCTTGGTAGTCGGGGTAGGTGACCCCGCTCACCGCCTCTCCGTCAACCCGTAGCCCGGTGATCCGAGCCACGTCCTCGAGTGTCGGCACCATGTGCCCCCAGGGCATCACAAACGCCCGGCTCGGTGCGTGCCACCGCTCCCTCAATGCCTGGATAAGAGGAAGGTCGAGCCGAAAGGGCTCGATCCTAAGGAAAGCTCCGAAGCCCATGGCGTCCACACGCGCCCTCTGAAAGTCTGGCAGCCCACGGTATGCTGCCACCACTAGGGACCAGCTGATCCGGCCCTTCATCACGCCCTGCATACCACAAAACCAACAAAAGAACACATCAGCATCATGGATAGTAATAAACAATAACATTGTATATGCTACTTAGTTATTTTTTTTATTTTTTTAAAAAAAATATTTATGTTTTTTTTGGAGGCGTCCAACTCCTTGGACGTCCTTTTTATTTTCTTCATTTTATTTTTAGAAAAACTCAGAATCAAAAACAAAAATAAATAAAAAATATAGATATATTATTATGGAGGCGTCCTACGTCCTGGACGCCTCCTTATTTTTAAATCATATATTATTATTTTATGTAAATGAATAAATAAATAAAAAGAAAAAAGAAAATGTGGAGGCGTCCAGGCCCCTAGACGCCTCCATCCCTCACTCCGCATAGCCTCTCGTCCGCCTATCCAGCCTATTAAACGAACAGATTGAAGTTCCGAAGAGCTTACCGGGTCGTGATCGTCATCTCCCGCGTCGCCAGCATCCACTGTAGCCTCCACGGCCAAAGGAGGAGCCTCCTCCTCCGCGGCAATCTCCTCCGCCGCAGCAGCCTCCTTGGCATCGTCCCTCAGCCTCCTCAGACGACGAGCCCGTCGTTTGTGCTTCTCTCCACCCTGGCTCGGGCCTCCTTGCTCCATTGGGACTAAGAATGGGTCGTCTGGATTGACTGGGTCATTTGAATGAACAGTAAATGAGCAAAGGGGGGAGGCCCCCCCCCCCATATATATAGAATCCACCTTGTTTGGGGCGTCCAGGCGCCTGGACGCCCCCACCTTTTTTTTTTATTTTTTTCAAAATTCAAAAACTTAGGGGCGTCCAGGACCCTGGACGCCCCCAAAACAAAAAAAAATCAAAAAATAAAAAATTAGGGGCGTCCAGCACCCTGGACGCCCCCAAAACAAAAAAAATTAAAAAAATTAAAAATAAAAACTCAAGGGCGTCCAGGCCCCTGGACGCCCCCATAATAAAAATTTCAAAAAAATATATAATAAAAGAAAAAAAAGATAAGAGTATGTATATAATCCAAACAAAAGGAAAAACACAAAGAAAAAGAAAAACCACAAAAAGATAATAATAATTAAGGGGACAAGGGTCCAAAACATCCAAATGCCAGATTTTATTCCATCAGAAAAGCAGAATGAGCTACATCAGGGGTTTAGGCGCCTTAGGCCTTAACTTCCCCAGTTCGGTCACATAAGCTCTCCACAGCTCACATTCTTCCCCCACATGCGCTAAGGCCTTTCCCGCAACACTTGTCTTCTAGGGTGCTTTGACGGCCTTCGCTTCCTTCGCATCCGCTTCAGTGCCCAACTCTATCTTCTTCAAAGGATCGATGCCAGTGGGTAGTGGGAACGAATGGCGTGGAATGCCGACCTGGAGGCAGCATCGATGTGCGTTATAAAGGATAAACTCGGTCGCACCAATCAGTTGGAGATCAACTTTAGAGGAAGGCCTCATGAGGAGCTCGAGCGAAAGTAGACATGCCGGTGCGCAAGTAAAGAAGCTTTCTGTCATGGTTCGAAAGTGGGACCGCCAGTCTTCACGTTTCTTCAGGCACGGAACACGGTTCGCTACAGTGCCACCAAAGCCTAACACGTCGGCTATGTGATGAAGCGGGCTTTGTTGGAAAAGCTTCAAAGCCGTTGGCATTCCCTCGCGGTGGTCGAATTTGAAATGCAAATCCAGCCAGCAATTCAGGACAAGTGCGCAACCAAAAGGAGGCTTACCCAGGCTCGAGACAGTAAGGCCACTATATATGTAGGCAAGGACAGCGGGTCCCACCCTCTTTCCACGCCAGATCCCGCAGATAGCACTCAGTTGGTCTTCCTCCACTATGTTGTCGGTATAAGGAAACAAGAGATCACCCGCCAGACAAATGGTGAACCCCTTCATGATTCCCTCCAAATAGTCATCGTCTGGTAACCCTTTCAGGGCCTCCATGACCCATTCCGCGAGCTTTTGCAAATCAATTCCCTTTTGAGTATGAACCTTTCGAGCTGCGTCGGGCGGCATGAAGCTTCTAAGGACGCTTTCGGAAGTCCCCCGTGTCAGCATCCGCAAAGCCTTCACCTTCCCGTCACTCTTGAATTTCTTCAATCCGAGCAGAAGTTCCACCTCCTCGAGGAGGATGGTCGCCTCGAAGGTCGGGAAGATAAAAGTGTGGGTCTGGGGATGCCAGATCTTCACTAGTGCGCCCATAGCCACCCAGTCCATACGAATCTTCTCGTAGTGTTTGGCGTGAATAAGGAGCCCCTGCAGATGCCACTTCGAGAGTATGGCCCTCATGCCGATGGAGGTGTTGGAAGTTATCTTTGAAAGCCATGGCAGTTTGAAAAAACTTCCTTGGGCCTGGGAAGAGTGGATATGGCTGGAAGAGAATAGAAAGAAGAAGAAATGAAGGAAGTAAGAAGAAGGTTCACGTGGAGAAATTTGAAAAGAATCAGCTTACCATATGCGACATGATCGTCCCACTCAGATGACCCTCGAGGTCGGAGAGTAGCCTGATCTCGCTGCTAGGCCTGCTCCTCTTCATAACGCGGGAAGACTCTCCTTCCATCCTAAAATCTCTAGATTCTCCTCTCTTTCCTCTCCTGAGCTTCCAAAACCCACCTTGATGCTTTTGAATGAACTAGCCTAAGGGGAGTTCTTATAGGAAGGGTAGGGCGCTACAAGACGGAACATGTCACATCAGCGGTCAATGTCAGGATTTTGGCTAGATCTCCTTTCCATTGTGGTGTGATTCTGTTGCGATTCTGTTACTTTCTGGTGTTATTAATCCATGCTGGCCTGTGCAGGTTTTACTAACGGACGTCTTTGTCCTATTTCCTGTCCCACCTTTCAATGGTTGGTCCCACCATGTCATGCATCGTAGTATATGATACCTACGCTACTAGAACATGTCAAGGACCTTGCGGCCCGAATGAATATGGGATTTGAGTTCCCCTTCAACAAAAATGGTGATGATCCCGGAAGAAGTTGGGTTGTACGGATAGGCCGTTAACTTGTGATAGCATGGGGACGACGGTTCCATTCAGTGAGTTGGTGCACGGATAAACGGGCCCCAGCCCAGTGTCGGCTCACCGGATCGGTATCCTGACCCGTTCTTAACAAGTTGACAATATTATCCTTGGCTATTTTTTATTTTAGTTTGTTTAAAATTTTTCTTTAAGCCCAGCATGCATTCATATAGGACTTTGATTTATTGCGGAAGATCATTCAAGTGATTCGATTGCGAAAGCCGCTGTGCTTCAATTCTTACAAATATGAGATATTCCACTCCGAATAAAATACTGAATTTCCTTGAAACGGCCTTACGCTGCTCTTCCAAAGGAGACCCTTGTTTGGACAGACCCTCAGATATTCCTTTACTTTTTACCTTGTTTGACCCACCTTGGCCACAGCACTCCCACATTGGCCGGTAGCCGCTCCCCAAAGGTGAAACCTCCGGTTTATGACCCAGGTACTTCCACACCGAGAAGTTGGTCTCTTTTTCGTGCCTGAGCGCACATCTCACCCTCCCTTATTTGATCTCCGTCCAAGCAATCGTCAAGATTTGAAAGACCTTCTTCAAAGGTTACCTCATTGAAACTCCAGGAAAAATTACAGACAGTAACGTCAAAAGCGTGTCTCATCACACCTTGGCATCAACTTATCAGTCCGCTCCCACTTCATTTCACTCCACTTCGATACCATTCCACTATGTGTCACTCCCTTGCAAAGCAGACGCCAAGGTGGGGCAACTGTAGACACGCCATTCCTGACGTCTCCTGAGAAAGTCTCATATTACTATACGACGCCCCGCGACGGCTACGCATTTCGAATCTCTTAAGTGCTTCCTTTTCTTGGGTCTTCTTCTGCCTTTTTCGGCATCCAGAATCGTCTCGTCACGGCATTCGGACGACATCAACACCAGTCGGACGCATCAGAGGTTCCGAAACCAGGAAGGGTGTCTGCCGGGCGGCCGCCGACGCCTGAACTGAGGACCCGGGCGGGTCTTTATGGGGGCGTCCAGGCCCCTGGACGCCCCCATTCTTTTAATTTTTTTTCCGCAGCCCAAAACCAAATAAAAAATAATATATTAATGGAGGCGTCCAGGCCCCTGGACGCCTCCATAAAAATAAATATAAAAAATATAAAATACCAACTTTGGCATAGAAAAACAAAACAAAAATAAAAATATATTAATGGAGGCGTCCAGGACCCTGGACGCCTCCATCAACTCCCTCACGGGCGCCTCCCACCGAACGACGGTTTTTCGTGTGTGAAAAAATCCAAATTATGGAGACGTCCAGCTACCTGGACGCGCCCATTTCTGAATCACGGGTCGCCGCTCCAAAATCACGCGTTGTGCCAAACCGCGTGCATCCTTCGGTGGAGTTCGGTGGATGTTATAGAGGCGTCCGGGACCCTGGACGCCCCCAAGAAAATATTCAAAAAAAATGAATAAAAATAGATTAAAATAATAGTTCGGCCCTGATGGAGGTGTCCAGGGTCCTGGACGCCTCCACCCTCCGGAGCCCTATAAATAGAGGCCCCCCCCTCAGTTCTGGGGGAGCTTCTAAGAGATCCGATAGGCTGCCGGAGCCCAGAGGCTACCGGAGTCATTTCTAACCCGTGGGGTCTTTTATAGGTGGAGGTTCTGCCGGCTTCTTGGGTGTCCAGGCTCGCGAGAGGAAGGCTATCTTCGTCCACCGCTCTTCCACGTCGTCCCTACGCTGCCGGAGCTCCGCCGTATCTCACCCTCGGCTCCTCCAATAAGCCTTTTCTTCCCCTTTTTCTCTATAGTTCTTTACATTCATCATACTGCATCCTCTATCTCCCTACATAAGGGCGCCGTCTCTTGCATACTTCTTGCATTCATCATCGCATTTTCCTCCTACTCGAGTCTGAGAGGGGTTTAAAACCACACCAACCAGCTGTGTGTCAGGTCACGATCTCGTTACTTTTATTGCAAGGAATTGTTACTACACTGCCATTTTCTAATTCCGTTCGTTTATTGTCTACTGTTTTGCAAGGGTAACCAAGGAAAGCCCTCTCCGTCGGCCGGCCGAATGGGGGGGAAGAAGCAACCCGCCATCTCCTGCTCTTGAGGTAGGCGCGATCACTTTCTTTATTTTTGGGGTCTTTTGGCCCCTGGCGATCACATCTTGTTCTCGAGGCCGCGGTGAGTCACTTCCCCAATGGCCGTTTAAATTTCCGTTCTTATATTCTCTTTATATTATGTTATATTCTGCTCATATTCTCGAGGCCGCGGCGAGTCACTTCCCCAATGGCCGTTTAAATTCTCGTTCTTATATGTTATATTCTTATCTATTCATGTTCTCGAGGCCGCGGCGAGTCACTTCCCCAATGGCCGTTTAAATTCTCGCTCTTATATTCTCTTTATATTCTGTTATATTCTTATCTATTCATATTCTCAAGGCCGCGGCGAGTCACTTCCCCAATGGCCGTTTAAATTCCCGCTCTTTATATTCTCCTTATATTCTGTTATATTCTTATCTGCTCATATTCTCGAGGCCGCGGCGAGTCACTTCCCCAATGGCCGTTTCAATTCTTGCTATTTAATTTCTGCACCATTCCCGTCCCCCCGAGGCCACGGCGAGTCACTTCCCGCTATGGCCGTTTAACCCCCATACCTTGCTATATTACATTTGTCCCGCTCGCCCCGCCGGAGCAATCTCCCGTGGTGGCCCCTTCTCTTTTCTCTTATTTCTGTGTTGCAGCAAACAAAAGAGGAGCCCGCGCGCTCCGCGTCCTCTTCGCTCTCCGAACCGCGTGACGTCGCTCACAGGCGTGTTCTTGGGGTTTTTCTTAGCGCGTCCGGCCGGCAACGTCATCCCTTCCTCCTTCATCTAAGGTAGGTTCTAGTGGACCAAACCCTAAGAATCATATACTGCTAGATTCATCGTTAAGTTCTCTTTCCAATGATGTAAAAAGCCCTAAATGTTATTTAGTATCATGAGAGTATTAACATTTTAGTCGTGGCATGTTAAAACTAGGGTTTTTCATGTTTGTCCATGATTAATGTAGGGATTAGGGGGTGTTAAGATGTAATTGATCATGTTAGGATATGCATATTATTGTTCTCGTTCTATTGATAGTTCTTTGCCCAATTTTCATGCCCCCTATCGTGTGTATCAGTCGTTTTAGTCGATCCTAGCCAAGCTCGCCGGAGTTCGGCCATGCTGGTTTGAACGCGGTCCTAACAGGAACCGCTCTACATTGAACGGCCCCTCGATAGACCGTGAGGTCTAGGGTGGCAGTTATTGTTTGATCATTTAATTGATTATTGCTTTCTAAAACCTTCATGAACGAAGACGGCCCAACGACAGACCATGGAGTTGGGCAGGCGGTTCATCTCCAGACCACGCGGAGACCCAACGGCCGCTCGATAGACCGCGCAGGGCCTGTAAGGCTTTCGGGCCTACATGACCTGAACGGCCTAGCGACAGACCGCTATGTCCCGTCCAGCGGTTCTGGGTAGACCGTCTAGGTCGCAGAATTGTTTAAACATTGTTTTGTAAGCATGATTAGTTCTAGTTAAATGATGCTAATGACAGGGTAGAAACCAATAATTAATTGGTAAATACGAAAGATAACTACGGTAAATCCTTGCTTGCATAATTCTTTTCTTCTTTTTATCAATCATATCTTCTTTGTTTTTATTAAATAATGAATACATAAACTTTAATCATGCTATGTATTGGAAGAAATTCGCATTTGGATTGTTTTGACAGCCACTCCACTCCGATGGTGTTGACTGACCGCCATACATTATTTTCTGATGTTTCATTAGCCCTTAATTCTTGTAATGGCTGGGACTCTCCGCCGGATACTCTTTCCGTCGGACTAGGACCTCCATTATGAGACCTCCGTAATACCCCGCGAGCGTGGGATTCCCACTAGGACGCCGCGCGGGTTGTACCCTCAAGACCTGCACCAAATTGCTCGATCGAATCGCTTGTTTTATAGCCCGAAGTTTGGGTCTGTCTTGATATAGGAGGCTCTGGGCTAGACCGTTTTGTTCTTTAGGCGGTCTTGCTTTGACCGTTCTATTGCTGGCCATGAGCCAGTTTCCGCTGGTCGATTTCCTTGATTATCCTTCGACCTAGTCATACCTAGGTTGACTAAACCGCCCTGGCTCGACCTGAGAAGGGTGGGCAGGACCTTGGTCCAGTCCTATCGTGTTTTGGGCGGGCCGGGAGCCGTTCAGTCAACTAATCTAGTCTAGCTTGGCCCTTTGGTACGTGGTTGTTCCTGGACCGTTCGTCCACTGAACGGACTATCGATGGACCGTTCGGTGATTGGACGGCCCAGATAAAACCATGCATCTCTCGTCATGGGCTTCAATGCTTCTTGTCCAGAACGGCCCAAATGTGGACCGCCTTTCTTTGACTAGCGGCCCATCTGAGACCGTTCTATCCTTCACATGGGCCTTATTGGACCGTTTACCTTCCAGAGATTGATTTTCGTGGTTTTCTTATGTGCCTCGGTAGTCGGGCCATGTCTGGCTTGTGCTATTTGAACCCTGGATTATTCTTGTTATTTCCAGGTTATATCTTGAGAACTCTTCCTGGCTAAATCCAGTAAATGTCTAGACATAACTTGGGATCTTGGATCCACCAAATCAATGCCAACTCATCATAAGGACCAGGTCTGGTCCTGGGAAGAGCGCCCGAAAAGTACTAGTGTCCTGGGGAGTTGTAATGACATGGTGAGGCATTGCACCGAGTGCATGACTAGCGTGATGTCTATGACATTTCATTTACATGATTCCTTCTCTTGAATTCAAGTTAATAAACTCCTACATGGAATTGTCTACATGACTTGCTTGTTACATGCTTGATTGGCCAGTTCCTTGATATACTATGTTCTAGTTCATCTAATGCTATATCTTTGTGCTTCTTAGTTTCAGTATTTCATTATCATAATTCCGTTTATTTCCATCGCATGACATTAATGTAATTGGTTAATTAATTAAATTTTGCCTGCTATTACCTACTGAGTGCTCGCTCAACCAGTTGTTTTCCCCCCTTTTCAGGTAGCTCAGGTGATGACTCTCAAACTGCTAGGGACAGGTAGGAGTGAAGTCCTTGGAGCGAGCCAGCTAGATAGTCTTTCAGAGATGCCATTAGATAGTTCGAGTGATGGGGCATCAAAGGTGATTTCCTTATATGGGTGGAGTGTATTTATGTGTTATGGCTTGTATGAGATTGTAATTGTGTAATTTCTTTCATTTGGGCTACTTGTAAGGCTTATAACAAGCCATTGGGCCATTTGTAATGTAGAGTCCATGGCTATGTTACCATTAGTAGAGTCCATTAGGAGTTATTGTCATATTGGACCTTAATGCCACCCTTATGGACCTTAATAGCCATTTAAGGCCCAATTGGGGCACTTCCTCTCATGGGCTATCTAGGTGGGAGAATCCATGGACCAAGCATGGATTGTGGGTTGGATTGGCTGGCCTTGGACCAGCCTAGGCCCAAGAGAAGCCCATGAAGGGGGCGCCCCATTCTTTGGCCTTATTAGGCTTGGTTGGTGAAAATTAGGTAAGTTTGAATGGAAATGGTCCAAGTTTGATTAGATTAATGGTTAAAGTTTTGACAACATGGGAGAAATATTTAGGAACTCCCTAATATGCCCTTCCAAACCTTAGATCTATGGGCATTTAGTGTCTTTTTACATTTATTATATATAGCTTGTATTTTCCAATTGATTGAATTAATGAAAGTGAAAAAAGCATTGTGCAAGAGCCCCCCTTATGAGAATTTCGACCTCCCCTCTCTCTCCCCCTGGTTTTCTTCATCCCCAACCCCAATTCTAGAGTGGAACCCTTCTATCTCCTCCCCCTCAATCTCTGAGTTCATCTCCGGTGCCGCCGCCGCCGTTCGTGCCGCCTTCGAGCCGTCGCGAAGTCGACTTCGGTGTTCTGTCCATCCTGGACAGAAGCTTCTTCACGGAATTCCTTCTATCAACTCCGACATCCTCTTGATCTGAAATTTTCAGAGGTTGTTCCTATCTTGTATTCCCATATCCACAAAAACATTCAGGTCCAAAATCCCTCGTTTAGTATTTTTCCATTTTCGTGCATCTTTCATTCCCAGATCTATTTTATCTTTGTCTACAGTGACAGCAGCCCTGTGTTTCTCACCTTCGACCCTCTTTTTGATTTTTTCAAACCCTCCCAATTTTACTGGGAGTTCTGTCCATCATCCCCTACATCCACCATTTTTCTTAATTTGTGATTCGCCCTCTATCCATTTTTTAAAATTCGTGTTCTATCTCAGCTACAATACTTTCAGCCCATTTCCAGATCCGACCCACTTCCAGTTCAAAAATCCATCCAATTCATAGCCACATCCCAACTTGTCCAAACTTGTTTTTCCGTCTTCCTAGCTCAATTTCCTACACCTTTTATGAAGAACTCAAGAGCTGAATCAGACATCCACCCTACGGTCAACGATAGTTCTCAGAGGACAGCCCTGCAGATCTGAGAGTTAAGCCACTGTACAACAGCAACTCAACAATTCATTAAAGCCCAGATCCGTGCAGATCCAAGCCAGATCTTCAGGCCTAGATTGAAGAATTTGAAGTTAGCTTTCCAACGGCGCTAGTCTCGTGTCAATCTGACAGCGGGGTTGATCGTAGCGTCCGTTCTCGCCGGGACGCGCGCTGAAAACCAGAAGTTGCAGATCCGTGGCCGGTTATTCTGACCGGTGCCGATCGGAGCCACCCGACCTCCGACCGGCGAAGCAGCGCGCCTCCACTCCAGGGAGCGCTCATCCAGGCATCCACCACCACAGCGGTGCCACCGGGTCCCACACGGCCCCTCCGGACAGCACGTGGGCCCCACCGTCACTAGTTCGGGTGTTGCCGAATCAACGCGAGAAGCCGCCCGTCAACCCGAATTCGGTCCTCCCAGACCCCATTGTGTAGCCCTTTACCTCCTTGCGTGGAGTGGGCAGCGAGTTGTATTGCTGTAATCTTGTGTATTATTGTTCCGGGGGTACGAGTTTCTGCCGGGCCCGTCTTCCCCATGCCGAGCGCGTGGAGGTATCGTTTCCGCTCCCTTCTCGGCATTTTGCTTACTTCATATATATTTATTTATGCCGCTGCTAGAGAGCATGTGTAGGGATATCTAGCTCGCTTTATATGTTCATTACCGCTGCTGCGAGAGAGTACGTGACCGTCCCGTGACCCGATCCGGGCACACGAGAGAGCCGATCACCCTAGCTCATTGCCGGTTTCTCAACCGCGCACGTCCGACGCTTCCCTCGTTAAGGGACAACCGCGAGCTTGTCGTGTCCGTTGTCCCGTCCCGCATCAATTTGGTATCAGAGCGAGGTTGAGTCTAGGGTGTCAAAAAAAAGGGTGTCATTCATTAGTCATTTACGTCTAGTCATTAGTCATCGTCTAAGTAGTGTTTTGGGTCATCATTGTTTTAAAACAAGAAAAAAAAAGTGTCTTTTTGCATCGCATCCCTTTATTTGGTATATAAAAAGGTGTTGTCCGAACATTAGGCTATGCCTATCGGGAAGGCCGCACACTTGCGCGAGTGATCTTCGGATCGGTTGTCTCCGCCACGTACCGAGTTTTGGTTATGTCTAGGTACATTAGTTAGCATCACATTTTGCTTTAAAAAAAATGGCCTTGCATATCCATTCCTAGGGGACCCAACCCCATCTTAGCCACCATGGCCACACCCCAATTCCATAGTGCCGATGAAGTGGGCGCCATGTTCCAAGCCATGATGGGACAAGTGCAAAGGTTTAGTACAAGCCTAGATCAGTTTAGTACTAGCCTAGATCGGTCTATCGGGGTAGATTGGTTGTTCCCGAAGCCACCCCAAGGACCCCTTCACCACGAGAAGGACATTCCTTCCTCATCCATGAGAGCTCCAATGTCAACACTCTCTATGTCCGAACGTGATTCGGAACCATCTCATTTGGAGCCAACAAGGACCGAGCCACCCGTATTTCTAACGGGTACACTATACATCGCCGAGCCGCTTTTTAGTTGGCTCAAGGATGGCTTGGTCCCACCTCCCTTTCCATCCATGAACCCCATCCTACCTATAGTTCCGGTCAACTCATTCCATACCACATTTCGATCTCGTCACCATGTTGATACGTTGGATGATCTTGTCATGGGATTAGATTCACAATGGAAGTTGACGCATCTTTTGGCCCGAGGCTTTGACCAACCCGCTAGTCTTAGCTTCACCCATCCGGCCTTCGGGTCCATTACCTCCGAGTGCACCGTGGGTTGTGTCACCACGGAGGTTCTTCTACTTCTCCCGCTACCGGATGAGCCCGAATTCATACCCTTTTGTCCGAGGGAAGAATCATACTTCTTGCCTACGATCCCCGTCCCACCCATCACAATTCAAGAAGGTGACTATCCACACCTTCAAAACTTCTACACGTGGGACCGTGACTTATGGGAACCCACCACAAGGGGTCATACCTTCTTTGATCCCTTTGACCCACTCCCTAGTGGATCCTTAGACCCTCCATATATACTTCACTTCTTAGAGGGAGTCCACTATCATACCCCTTTCCTACGGGCCGGGCCCTCCATACCCACCAAGCCCGTCCACGATACACCTACACCTGGCTCTTCCACACCCGGCTTTCCTAGCCCACTCAAGTCTCCTAAATCCAAAGGGCCGTCCATGCATGACTGGGTCATACTTGGACATTTAGGTGTACCCCATGCCACCCATCTCCGGTTACGTCAAATGCATGCATGTCACACATTCGGGTGTCCTGGTCCGCCGTCATCCATGTACGGGTCGGACTAACAGTAGGTTTGTCTCGAGTCCTGCATGAGTCAGTATTGTCTCTTCTTTGTGTGGTTTGTTTGCATGGTTTGTGTGTCGTTTGTTTGTCTGCATGTGTCGTGTGCAAGCTCGTCGATGTCAGTCCCTTATGAGTGTGAAGCGAGTCACCTCACTCGATGAGTATGGGATCGGTTCTACCTACACCCGGATCAGTCACCTACAGGGACTCAGCGGTGATTTCCTAGTGAGTCTTCGATCTGCTACCTCCCCTTTTGAGAGTGCCCCACCCGGAGTGTCCACCTTTAGCCCATGGCAGTTCGTGCATATCGAGTATATATGGAATGAGCAGGTGACGGTCACTTGGAGTGGAGCGTACTCGAGCTACTTGGCATGGTGATGGATCCGCCGATGTACTCGAGCAGCCGCACCCCTTACTCGACGGGGTCGAGTTCCTTTCACCCGGGGAGAATTTATGGGGCATCAAAGGTGATTTCCTTATACGGGTGGAGTGTATTTATGTGTTATGGCTTGTATGAGATTGTAATTGTGTAATTTCTTTCATTTGGGCTCCTTGTAAGGCTTATAACAAGACATTGGGCCATTTGTAATATAGAGTCTATGGCTATGTTGCCATTAGTAGAGTCCATTAGGAGTTATTGTCATATTGGACCTTAATGCCACCCTTATAGACCTTAATAGCCATTTAAGGCCCAATTGGGGCACTTCCTCTCATGGGCTATCTAAGTGGGAGAATCCATGGACCAAGCATGGATTGTGGGTTGGATTGGCTGGCCTTTGACCAGCCTAGGCCCAAGAGAAGCCCATGAAGGGGGCGCCCCATTCTTTGGCCTTATTAGGCTTGGTTGGTGAAAATTAGGTAAGTTTGAATGGAAATGGTCCAAGTTTGATTAGATTAATGGTTAAAGTTTTGACCACATGGGAGAAATATTTAGGAACTCCCTAATATGCCCTTCCAAACCTTAGATCTATGGGCATTTAGTGTCTTTTTACATTTATTATATATAGCTTGTATTTTCCAATTGATTGAATTAATGAAAGTGAAAAAGGCATTGTGCAAGAGCCCCCCTTGTGAGAATTTCGACCTCCCCTCTCTCTCCCCATGGTTTTCTTCATCCCCAACCCCCAATTCTAGAGTGGAACCCTTCTATCTCCTCCCCCTCAATCTCTGAGTTCATCTCCGGTGCCGCCGCCGCCGTTCGTGCCGCCTTCGAGCCACCGCGAAGTCGACTTCGGTGTTCTGTCCATCCTGAATAGAAGCTTCTTCTCGGAATTTCTTCTTTCAACTCCGACATCCTCTTGATCTGAAATTTTCAGAGGTTGTTCCTATCTTGTATTCCCATAACCACAAAAACATTCAGGTCCAAAATCCCTCGTTTAGTATTTTTCCATTTTCGTGCATCTTTCATTCCCAGATCTGTTTTGTCTCTGTCTACAGTGACAACAGCCCTGTGTTTCTCACCTCCGACCCTCTTTTTGATTTTTCCAAACCCTCCCAATTTTAATAGGAGTTATTTCCATCATCCCCTACATCCACCATTTTTCTTGATTTTTTATTCGCCCTTTATCCATTTTTCAAAATTTGTGTTCTATCTCAGCTATAATGCTTTCAGCCCATTTCCAGATCCGACCCACTTTCAGTTCAAAAATCCTATCAATTCATAGCTACATCCAAACTTGTCAAATCCAGTTTTGCCGTCTTCCTCGCTCAATTTCCTACACCGTTTATGAAGACCTCAAGAGCTGAATCGGACATCCACCCTACGGTCAACGATAGTTATCAGAGGATAGCCCTGTAGATATGAGAGTTAAGTCACTGTACAACAGCAACTCAACAATTCATTACAGCCCAGATCCGTGCATATCCAGGTCAGATCTTCAGGCCTAGATTGAAGGATTTGAAGTTAGATTTCCAACGGCGCCAGTCTCGTGTCGATCCGACAGCGGGGCTGATCGCAGCGTCCGTTCTCGCCAGGACGCGCGCTGAAAATCAGAAGTTACAGATCCGTGGCCGGTTATTCCGACCGGTGCCGATCGGAGCCGCCCGGCCTCCGGTCGGTGAACCAGCGTGCCTCCACTCTAGGGAGCGCTCATCCAGGCATCCACCACCACAGCGGTGCCACCGGGTCTCACACGGCCCCTCCGGACAGCACGTGGGCCCCACTGTCACTAGTTCAGGTGTTGCCGAATCAACGTGAGAAGCCGCCCGTCAACCCGAATTCGGTCCTCCCGGACCCCATTGTGTAGCCCTTTACCTCCCTGCGTGGTGTGGGCAGCGAGTTATATTGCTGTAATCTTGTGTATTATTGTTCCGGGGGTACGAGTTTCGGCCGAGCCCGTCTTCCCCACACCGAGCGCGTGGAGGTATCGTTTCCGCTCCCTTCTCGGCATTTTGCTTACTTCATATATATTTGTTTATGCCGCTGCTAGAGATCATGTGTAGGGATATCTAGCTCGCTTTATATGTTCATTACCGCTGCTGCGAGAGAGTACGTGACCGTCCCGTGACCCGATCCGGGCACACGAGAGAGCCGATCACCCTAGCTCATTGCCGGTTTCTCAACCGCGCACGTCCGACGCTTCCCTCGTTAAGGGACAACCGTGAGCTTGTCGTGTCCGTTGTCCCATCCCGCATCATCGAGTCTGAGAGTCGTAACTGTTCAAGAGTTGAAATTTTTAGTTTAAGTCGGTTGTTATGTGACTATGTTAAGTTGGTGGATTGTGAGATTCTTTGATACTTTAGAGTATTGATGGATATTGTCACTCGTTACGTTTAATTGGATGGAATTGATGCTTACTTTGGAAAGCATTTTTTCTTTTTGCTGTGGTGTAGTGTTGAAGTTATTTTATCACTAGCGCAGACTCAGCATGTCTGGAAATCAACATATTTTTACTCTTTCTACTGTCGCATTCTAATATTCTGCGTCGGGGCGTGACAGTTTGGTGGTATCAGAGCCTAGGTTTTAAGTTCCTAGGTTTGTAAGTGATGCCGTAGAACCTATAGCCTTGTTAAAGTCTAAGAATCTAACCCGGTGAGATTGGGTAGAGACTTGGTTTGAGCTAATTAATAAACACTAAAGGATTCTCGTCAGACTATTCTTTTAATCAATTTACTGGCATATGTAGGAGTATAATTCTGATGGCGGCAGAACGTGCGCAGTGGAGGGACATGCAATGAACCGTGCAAGGCTTGACTTAGGCCCTCCAACAGGTAGCCCAAGGAGGTGCAGCACACCATGGAGCAGGTGACCTCCACCGAAATTTCAGAGGCCTGAATCCCCCGCGTTTTGGTGGATTGGTGGATCCCGACGAAGCTGAGAACTGGCTGAAGGAGATAGAGCGGGTTTTTCGCGTGATGCAGTGCAATGACCAAGATCGAGTTCTTTTGGCGACATTTGAGCTAGAACGCGATGCACGCACTTGGTGGGAGACAGTAGAAGCTATGCTTGGAAATAGGCGTGCGACGTGGGACGAATTGAAGGAACACTTTAATAGTAAGCACTTTTCAGACCGAGCACAAGAGAAGAAGGTGGCAGAGTTCGCTGCTTTAAAACAAAGAAATCTATCTACCGCAGAATATGAAGCTCAGTTTTCCAGACTTTCCCGCTATGCAACACACTTGGTGTCAACAAGCGTTTGATGAACGGGTTGAAGCTCCATTATATTAACCAGTTGGCACCCTTGGAAATTCAGTCCTATGCAGAGATGGTGAGAAAGGCTCAAGTTCTGGAAGACACATTAGAAATGACCGAGAGGATTCAAGGGAAGAACCCTAAGAAAGAGCAGACCACTAGTTCCAGGAATTTCAAACCCGACAATGACAAGAAGAGACCCAACGGTGGGTCTAGTTCGTGGAAAGGTAAGGTGCCTAGAAATGATGAGAAGAAGCCTGGCCCGATTGTGCCATCTAAGGCACTTCGCAAGTACTGTGACCGTCCAGGTCACAAGATGGAGGAGTGTTGGCGCAAGTTAGGCGCTTGTTTACACTGTGGAAGCCGGGAACATCGTATTCCTGAGTGTCCCCTCTTGTCCGACCAAGCTACTCCGAACAAGCTGCATGGAGGTCAGAAGCGGCAGGGCAAGCTTCAGGCCCTACAGGAAACTGAGACTGGAACCACCGAGGAGGGTGGACTTGTGGAAGGTACACTTATTGCCTTTGATAAGCCAGCATTTGTTCTATTTGATACCGGAGCGACGCATTCTTTTATTTCTCAGAATTTTGCTAAATCCTTAACTATGAAACCAATATTAATGAATTCTCTATTGGAAATTTCAACTCCGATTGGTTCGGGTTCAGCAATTAAGTATTACTACCCTTCTAGTAAGATCCTGATTAATGGGCAGAATATGCCAGCTGATTTGGTTTTTATGACAATGAAGGATTACGATGTAATCCTAGGAGCTGATTGGTTAGCTAGAAATGAGGCCAGTGTTCATTATAGATTTGGCTCCATATCTTTTTCGGGACGCCCCGAGCTTTCTTTTGTTGGGGTTAGGCACTCTAGATCCATGCCGCTCATTTCGGCCCTTCGAGCTGAGAATTTGGTGAAGAAAGGATGTCAGGCTTTTCTAGCCTTGGTTTCTCTAGCTAATAATAAGGAGTATGAGATTAAGGGTATCCATGTTGTCCGGGATTTTCCTGATGTCTTTCCAGAGGATCTGCCAGGACTTCCGCCTGAGAGAGAGGTAGTCTTTTCTATTGATCTGATTCCTAGCGCGTCTCCTGTTTCTAAAGCTCCGTATTACATGTCTTCTGCGGAGTTGAGAGAATTAAAGTAACAATTAATGGAGTTGCTCGAGAAAGGGTATATTCATCTGAGTACATCCCCGTGGGGAGCCCCTGTGTTGTTTGTACGAAAGAAGGATGGTTCGCTGAGACTGTGCATCGACTACCGGTAATTGAACCAACTCACTGTCAAAAATAAGTATCCATTGCCGAGGATAGATGAGCTGTTCGATCAGATAGCGGGAGCATCTTATTTCTCTAAAATCGATCTTTGATCGGGTTATCACCAGTTGCG
This sequence comes from Amorphophallus konjac, assembly GCA_022559845.1. Taxonomy (NCBI): domain Eukaryota; kingdom Viridiplantae; phylum Streptophyta; class Magnoliopsida; order Alismatales; family Araceae; genus Amorphophallus; species Amorphophallus konjac. The sequence continues at coordinate 400,513,640 of CM040118.1, forward strand.
GATCAAGGACGAGGATATCTTTAAAACTATCTTCCGTAGCAAGTATGGGCATTTTAAATTTGTAGTGATGCCTTTTGGACTGACGAATGCTCTTGCAGCTTTTATGCAGTTGATGAATAATGTGTTCCGACCCTACCTAGATCAGTGGGTTATGGTGTTTATTCATGACATCTTGATATACTCTAAGAGTGAAGAAGAGCATGCTGAGCACTTGAGAATGGCATTGTAATTGTTAAGAGATCACCAGTTGTATGCAAAGTTTAGCAAATGTGACTTCTGGATGCAGGAAGTATCCTTTCTAGGACATATCATCACCAAGGAGGGAATTTCTGTTGACCCCTCGAAGGTAGAGGCAGTAAGATACTGGAATAGGCCTGTGAATGTCATGGAAGTAAGAAGTTTTCTAGGCCTAGCAGGTTACAATCGGAGATTCATTAAACATTTCTCCAAGATTGCGGTACCCTTGACTAGATTAACCCGCAAGGAGAATCGGTTTGAGTGGTCGGAAGATTGTGAGCAGAGTTTCCAAACTCTGAAGGATTGTTTGACCATTGCCCCTATTTTGGCTTTACCTTCTGGAGAAGGAAGATTCGAGGTCTACACGGACGATTTGGGCATTGAATTGGGTTGTGGGCTTATGTAGAATGGCAGGGTGATAACGTATTCCTCGAGGCAATTGAGGAAATATGAAGAGAATTATCCCATCCACGACTTGGAACTTGCTGCAGTAGTGTTTGCCCTGAAAATTTGGAGGCACTATTTATACGAAGAGGCTTTTACTGTATTCTCTGACCATAAGAGCCTTAAATACTTGTTTTTCTCAAAAGGAACTTAACATGAGGCAGAGAAGGTGGCTTGAAAATTTGAAGGATTTTGATTTCTCTATTGAGTACCATCCTGGAAAAGGTAATGTGGTGGTTGATGCCTTGAGCCGTAAGCCAATAGCAAAATTGTCAAGTCTCATGTTGCAAGAATGGAGACTACTGGAGCAATTAGCTAGTTTGGATCTCAGTGTTAGTAAGGATCGGGTCATGATCGCTCAATTTCTGCTTCGTCCAGAATTACTGATGAAAATCAAGTCCCTGCAAAAAAATGATCCTATGTTGGTAGAAGTCAAGGAGAATCTGAAGAATAGACCAGATTTTATGTTAGCTGATGACGACAGGTTAATGTTTCAAGGAAGAACACATGTGTTCCTGATGTGGCCGAAGTAAAAGCCAAGATCTTAGAAGAAGCCCATAGGTCCAAGTATACTATTAACCCTGGAGGTACTAAGATGTACCAGGATTTAAAACGGACCTTTTGGTGGCCGAGCATGAAAAAGGAAGTGGCAGAATTTGTGAGTAGATGTTTAGTATGTCAGCAAGTCAAGGCTGAACATTTCAGACCCGCAGGGAAGTTAAAGCCACTCGATATACCACAATGGAAGTGAGAAAGTGTCGGCATGGACTTTATCATGGGTCTACCTAGAACTCGTGGTGGATTTGATGCAATATGGGTTATTATCGATAGGCTGACTAAGTCCGCTCATTTCTTATCCATCAAGGCTAAGTGGACAGTTGATGTTTTGGCTGCCCTGTATATGAAGGAAGTGGTAAGACTGCATGGAGTACCGGAAAGCATTGTGTCAGATAGAGACCCCCAGTTTACTTCGCATTTTTGGAAAGGGTTACAAGAATCCTTGGGAACCTGTCAGAATTTCAGCACTGCCTTTCATCCTCAAACAGACGGGCATACTGAAAGAACTAACCAGATCGTTGAAGATATGTTAAGAGCTTGTATGATTGATTTTGGAGGCAGTTGGCATGAACACTTGGCTTTGATTGAATTCGCCTACAATAACAGTTACTAATCCAGTATCCAGATGGCTTTGTTTGAGGCACTTTATGGGAGAAGTTGCCGATCACCACTGTGTTGGGATGAGGTAGGCGAGAAGCAATGGTTGGGACTGGATCTCATTTCTAAATCATCCAAGAACATCCCCATTATCCGAGATCGTCTGCAAGTGGCACAATCGAGACAGAAAAGTTATGCTGATAGTAGAAGAAGAGCCTTGGAGTTTCAAATAGGCGAGCATGTATTTTTGAAAGTTTTGCCAATGAGAGGAATTCGAAAGTTCAGCATCCGTGGCAAGCTAAGCCCGAGATACGTTGCCCCTTTCAAGATTTTGGAGAGAGTGGGAGAGGTTGCTTACAGATTAGCTTTACCACCTCAGTTATCTGGAGTACACAATGTTTTCCATGTATCTATGTTACAGAAATATGTTTATGACCCCACGCACATCATTCAACATGCGGACCTGGAATTAAAGGAAGATTTAACTTATGAAGAAAGACCCATCAAGATTTTGGACCATAAGCTGCAGCAACTCAGGAATCGTTCCATACCTATGGTCAAGGTTCAATGGAGTTGACGTGGAACTGAAGAAGCTACTTGGGAGTCTGAAGATGCTATCAGGAAGCAATATCCTGATTTATTCTGAGGTCAGTATCATACCTTCCCATTTCGATAAATGCAGTGAATTTGGAGGACCAAATTCCTTAAAGTGGGGGAGGGTGTAGCACCCCGGTAGAGCGTTCGATAAAATAACTGGAATTTACAAGAAATATTATGGAAAATATGGTAGGTAAAATTCAGACCAATTTATAAAAATCTAGAAAAAATATAATCACGTAGAGGACCAAAAAATTAGACAATTTGTATTCTACAGGGAAAATTAAATAAAATTCGAAGCCAGTCGAATTAAGAGAATTAGGTCTAAATCCACGTTTTACCCTATCGGGACTTGGATCATCAAATTCGGACCCGTTTCTCGACCGTTTGAGCTCAGATCGGACCCATTCGAACGGCCACAATGTGTAGATCATTTCTCCTCGATTTTCTCACCAAAACCCTAACTCAAAAATTTGAATTTTTGATGCTAATGGCGGCGTGACCGGGTCAATGCACGAATCGCATGCGCGACCGGAGTGTGGACTCTATCCTCTCGATCGATCCCTCTAGAAGTCGATTAACTCTATAAAACAAACCCTAGACCGACCTAGAAATGATTGGATGCTGCGGTGGCCGACGAGGAACTTGATCGTGGGCGTATTAGGGCATGTTCTTGGGGTTTTTCTTAGCGCGTCCGGTCGGCGACTTTGTCCCTTCTTCCTTCGTCTAAGGTAGTGTTGCGCGGGCTTTTATGCCAGTTAACCGGGGTGAAGGAAGGGATACATCGGGAAAGAGGAATACGAGAGTTTGATGTATCTCAGGTATCCTCCTCACGGGTGCATGCCTCTCACGGTGGTACTGGGCACTCTCTATTTTACGGAAAGTTGAAAAGGGTCGAATGGCACGGAAATGTCAGAATAAAGGTTAACCGGACAAGGTGCGGGTGTGCCAGTCGATCTCTCGACAATCACTCATGGAACCAAGGTTTGATCGGGGAAGCGCCACCAGGGCACGGCATGTGGGCTCGGGCAATCGGGCGACACGCGGAGAGAAGGGGTTCCATGGGTGCGAGTGCGTAGGCGATTGCGGGAATCGTGTACAGGACGTCTTTTCCCACCGGCCGCAAGCAACCGGTGTTTATTTACATCAGATTGAATCCGAATACCTTTGTTCCATGCTGAAGAAAAGTCTGTATATGTGTCTGAAGCCATGGGTGGAGGGCTGGGGGCATTCAGGAGCTAGGGGTGCGTGTTGGACCAAGGGGTGTTTACTGGGGTTGGAGTGTTAGGCACGGATGCCAAGGAATGTGGATAGAAGGTTGAAGGCCGGGATGCGGGTGCGAGAGCACTCGTCTAATCAACAATGTTGTGCTGAGGTGTATATTTCTTTGCAGGAAAGCCGTAATGGCCAAAGTACAACAGGCGCATGCCGCGGGACAATTCCGACGTGTAGGTCGGTCCCCAGGTCGATGCGTGATAGATGCACATATGTTCATTTTACAGAGGGGTCCTCCCGTGGCGTGGGCCATAGCCGTGGTGCCGAACGGGGGCCTGTGACTGGATAACTGGGGGATACGTCGATCCGGTATCTTGGAGAGGGTCGGTCGCGACTCGAGTTGAGCGGTCGGACGTGGCCTCGTGACTGCGAGTGAGGATGGCGTCATGGCACGCGTGTGGTTGCGACTGACGGGCGTGCGAGGGGGAATCCCTGCATGAGGGGACATCCACCCATATCACAATGTCTCACATACGGTGGGTGTCGACTCGTGTGTGACGGCTACATACGGCATGAGGGGAGTGCGAACGACATACCCCCGGCGTAGTAGACCGCCAAACAAGTCACCCACACATAATTCTCCTTTGCTCCGTGCTCAAAGTCTTGTGCTTGCCGGGTGCCAGATGATCTTACGTATTGCTGGATGCCTTGTGTTGGATTGATGCCCCTTCCTCTTTTTTTGCCTTGTCCCCTGGGGGGTTTTTATAGGGAAGGTGAAGGGTTACAAGGGGGTTTAGGCTGACCAGCCAGGGGGGATGAGCTGGTCCGCGTAAACCCAATGGAATAGTGCACTGGGTTTACGGGCTGAGAGAGGAGGGAAAGAGGTTTACGCGGACCAGCCAGGGGGCCCTGGCTGGTCCGCCTAAACCCCCAAGGATTTAGGCGGGCTGGGCTTTTTCTTTTTTGAAAAAAAAGTTTTTTTTTTGTTTGATTGGGGGTTTAGGTGGGTTCACAAGGAGAGAAAGGGGGGGCTGGTCCCCACCCTATAAAAATTGATTTTTGGGTTTTTTTTTCTTCCCAATTTGGCTAAGGACAAGGGTACATGGCAGCTTGTGGAGACTTGTGCGCACTGACTTGAGGACAAACATGTCGTGCTGTCGCTTTGCGCTTCCACATCCGCGCTTTGATCCCTCGAACTGGTACGACATACGAACCGCATCGTAGGGCCGTAATTGAGCGAACTGGGGCTGAGCGGGGTCGTGGGACCACCTAGCTGGAGAGAGGGTGCCCCCCCGGGGAGTTCACCCTCCCCAGGGGCGTGGCCACGTCCTGGGGCGAATTGGCCCCGGGTCGGCCGTAACCCCAGGGGATGACCCCGGGGGTCTTCTTGTGTTATCTGGGGACGTCCTTTGATGGACTTTGAACTCCGAGAGGTTGGCATGGGCCCGTAGGGCCGTTGTTCTTTGGGTCGGAGTAGCCGCTCACAAGGTGTTCGGGGAAATACCCGACACACCCCAGGTTGCCGAACGAGCCGTGTAAGCGGCCGACGGGCCTTGGATTTGGCCTAAGCCCAAGGGTAGAAGCCTGTAGGGGTTGGAAGTATGCATTTTGGGCCCATGGGCCTTGCCTCGTGTTGCGTGCCATGTTGTACTGCGGGTTGACAGGGTAGCCTCGGGTTGGCTCGAGGGCTAAGTTGAGTGGCTTGTTGCCACGTGTCTGAGGGTCGGGTGTGGCCCCGACTTGCTGGGGGGTCATTGTAGGACCCAACTGGTGTACTGGAACCACGGGCTGGCCCGTGGTCTTGTGTAGAAGGGTTGAGATATACGCGCCCACAAGGTGTTCGGAAAAATGCCGAATACACGTGTGTGAGCCGTACGTACATGTTGCGAGCCTCCAAAGCATGTGGTTGACTTGCTCGGGTCTCCCTTTGACCTTGGAGGGTTGAGGGAAGGTGTTCCGGGGTAGCCCCCCGGCCTTTTCACTGAGTGCCACATGGCGCGGCTTGTAGTCGAAGTGTCCCCAGGGTGGCCCGGTTGGTTGTGTAGAGTGCGGAGGAAGTCCGCGAGTTATGAGTCGGGAGCGGTCCCGATTGATTGCTAGTGCCGCCGTGCACCTCGGCTAGCGGGTTGGGGCCGTTGGTCGGGCCCACTGGATTGTCGGAGGGGCCGGGTAGCCCACGCCTTGAAGGTGTTCGAGGAAATTCCCGAACCCCTATTTCTGGGTATTTTGCTAGGGAAATAGTCCGGGTACAACAAATGCCCCCCACAGGTCGTGCGTCGGAGGCGGGGACGAGGGCGTAGGGCCCGTGAGATCCTCTTTTCGAGTTGTTGTAGTTGTATTTTGACGCTTCATATGTCTTTATTTTGCTATGTTGCACATATGGATTTTCTGATATGCTGACTCTTTTTCTGGGTGTCTTGCCTTGCAGCAATGGCACGCTTTGGCAGAGATGGGCGGGTCCCGAGGCGGCTGGCTCGGGAGGAGGACCACTGGGTGCAGCAGACTGATCGACCGATGCACCCTTTAGATGCACCTGTGATCAGCGTGGCTGGTATAGAGTAGTTGGACCAGGGCCATCTAATCGTGGCGGAGGGTCCGATTAGTGAGCGGACAGCTAGAATAGGGGCCGTGGAGGTGGCCCAAATTCTGGAGGCGAGCAACTTAAACAGTTATGACCGGAGTGGGGGCTATCCATTGGAGTTCCCCCGTGATCGCCACCTGCTTGAGTTCATCCGCAGCTATGCCCCTCCTGGCGCGGAGGAGGGCGACTCGCAGATTCAGAGAGCTTGCCGTCCGCTTGAGAGGGCCATTCTGATCGGCAGGGATAGCCTACTTGGCACCGCTTTTTGTAGCTACCCGAGCTTTTCAGAGGACTACTGGAGGCAGCGCCAGCTTCCTAGCATCGAGTGCCTGGGGTTCTTCAGCATGGCGGAGCAGTCTGGAGTCAGGGTCGGGCCGATTGGCCCTGCTAGCTGGGATATGCATGGCCACCATCGCACAGAGACAGAGGGGATTGCTAGATTGGTGTTGGAGCCTGCTGGTGTGTAATATGCTGGAGAGGGCTACGATGACCACAGTATGTTGAACGGGATCATGCGGCAGACCGTCACCAGCTGGTATGGCCGCTGGACAGTGATCTCGTCGCATTACTATCGCCAGGGTGCCACAGAGTGGTTGATGGGAATTGTCCACCATTACCGGGTGTTGCTGGATCGATCTGGGATCAGGTACGTGGTGACTGCCTCTCTGTACGCGTACTTGTGCTACACTGGATTACTTCAAGGCTTGCTGGAGCGTTTCAACCGTCGTTGGAACACGGTGGCGATAGCAGAGGGGGAGACCAGTCTCAACTTGTGGACTTTGTTCCGGATCTCCGGCTTGCTAGTTGTCGGCGAGGGATATGAGGAGGTGGTGCTAGATGACCTCCACCGCAGTCACACTGACGGACTGGGGAGATACTGAGTGCCTTACAGTTACCGATATCTAATAAAGACTTGGTGAGATTTGGCTCTAGCGGGGAGAGAGAGAGCTGCTCAGACTCCCCGGGTTCCAATGAATGTTTGGGTCCGTCACTTTTACAACGGGCCGTTCTGCTTCTACCAGGAGTTTGCCAGGGATCAGACTCCATGGGAGGAGTACACGGAGGTGAAGCTACGCTTTCGGACGTACTCCAGATATGTATATGTGCCACGGGAGGGGTGGAATCCCCACGGTTTGTCAGATGTGACATATCTTGCAGCATATCTGGCATATTGGCTAGCGACCTTCGTAGTTCCTCACGGAGAGGACGGACTGTTGAGAGCCGAGTTGTTGTGGCCGGCTTGCTTGTTGGCTGAGGGGAGGCAGTTGGCTCTAGCTCTTGCTGCCCTGGCCAACGTCTACCAAGGGTTTGGAGTTCTGGCAGCACACTCAGTGCTGAGGGAGAGGAGTATACTTCTGCCGACCCAGTACCTTAGTGTGTGTGCCGGGTTACTGTTCTCGGGACTGGTGACGCGGGGTAGTGTGGCAAACCCGACGGCACCACTTTTGTTCAGCTTTACTGGGTAGCCGGATGGCGACACAAAGGAGCAGCTGGAGGGGGCCAGGAGGGCCATTTGTTACCTGCCGCCAGGGGCGAGGAGGGACTGCCCTTTGATAGTGCAGCGAGGGACTCTGGCCTTTTTCTGGGGGCTTCAGGTGGCGGCCCAGCCAGGGGACCGCCGATGCGAGACCGTGGACTGAGTGGATACTAAGCACTCGAGCAGCCATGTTGGCATTGCACTGGTCGGCGATGAGCTTCCTGGAGCCGTACTACCCACATTGCTTCGCCAGAAACTTCAGGTATGACCAGGGGATTCCGCCGAACAGGGAGTTCCATCTGACGGGCAGACAGTATAAGGGCAAGGACACCCACCTTCTTGCAGCGGCTTGGTGGGATTTCTACTGCTGTTGGGAGCCGGAACGACTTTCGATGCCGGAGCAGGGTCATCGGGGATGATTCGACGTGCACTACGCCCGGTGGTGGTTCGGGCACAATCACCTCTACCGACAGAAGGCCTCCGCGATTAGGAAGGCAGAGGAGAGTCACCTGCTGAGGGAGGATCTGCCTCCCATTGCACTGGACGAGGGGTACTTGAGGACCTGTGTTGCTCGGATCCGTCGAGAGGTCAAGCGGATTACGGTGCAGTGGCCCCGGAGTGGCCGGGGTTCATCTTCTGGGAGCCGATGCAACGGAGGGGAACTAAAGCCCCTGGGATGGGCATCGGTGAGTGTGACTGGAGCGAAGGTGTCTCGACCGAGGGCACCTAGGGCTTGGTGGACTCAGTTCCTGGCGGATTGTGGCATCCGAGGCAGAGGGTCGCTGGACCGGGAGCTCCAACATGGGAGCTTTGCCGATACAACGATCGATGACTGGAGGCGACACATCGCCCATGCGGTTGGGTCAGCTGGACCCGTGGAGTTTGTGTCCCAGATTGAGTGCGCCCGCACCCCACGGGACATTCAGGGGGCCGTGATGATGGCGGCCCAAGCCCTAGTGATAGGGATAGAGCAGCTGGTGCCCCTACCATTGACCCCCTTTGGGGCTTCAGGTTTGGCTTTCCTCCCTTAGTCTGCTCTCTTTCTTTCATTCTGTAATTCTTGGCTACAGAACTGAGATGTTGTATATTGTTGTGTTTGTCAGCAAGGCCTGCGACAGCGGAGGACCAGCCCTCCATGGGAACGTCCTCAGAAAATGGAGATGGAAGTCTGCGGCCGCAGAGGAAGCACCCCCGTGTGGCGGATGCCACGATTGAAACTGGTGGGTCATCTGAGGGACCCGAGACTGGAGAGCGAGTTGAGGAGGAGACGGCCTTGAGTGAGTGTCACCCCAACCTCTTTGTTTTTATCTGGTTTAGCCAATATGATTGACTAATTCCATTTTGTTGGACTCGTCTGTCTGTTGCAGCTCCGTAGGTGGCTGGTGCGGAGGCGACTTTCTCGCCCCCTCGAGATGCAGATCCCCTGCGTGAAGAGGGAGCTGGAGGGGAGGTCGATGAGGAGGAGCTTACGCGCCTGATGAGTGAACCTTTTCCCAATATAGAGGACTTCTCCGACTTCGAGTCATGGACAGCTACGGGAGGAGCCTGTGCAGGTGAGCGTTTCGAACCTTGGGCGTATGCTGCAGCTTTGGTTTGCCTCTTGTTATTTGTTGTGACTTTCTGGATTTTGTAGGGAGGGCAAAGGCCCCAGGGGCCAAGGCCCCTGCTGGGACACAGGGTGAAGTGCCTGGCCAGGCCAACGAGCCAGGGTCTACGTTGGCCAACAGTCCTCAGGGTGAGTGTCCGACCACCGTCGAGGGGGCCTTCTTGTTGCTGTTGGGCCCCTTTTTGGCAAGCCACAATTATTGACTTGATTTATGTTACCGGTTTGGCAGGCAAGGACGTGGCGGTGACCCTGGAGATGATCCGGGAGTTGGCGATTGCCAGGCCAACAGTGGCCCTGCCATCCTTCGAAGATGAGCCCGAACCGGTGACCTTCGTGCCCTCAGCCACTGTTGAGGACCCGTTGGGTAGACCACCGCCGTTGCTAACGAGGGTGCCTCTCCCACCTTTGCCGACCGTAGTGTCGACCTGTACGGTGGGGCTGGTGGAGTCCTCCAGTGTGGGACCGTCAGGTATGTAGCTGAGCACTTGATTGTTTCAGGGTGGATTATTTGACTTTCTCGCCCGTGCTGAGCCTAGACTGGGATGGATTGTAGGTACTTCTTCCCCCCTGGAAGAAGGGGAGCTTCCTCGGGACACGGGCCAGCTATCAGGAGATGAACCTCCCGTCGCGGCTGATACGTGCAGCGGAGAGTGAGATAGAAGGGGGGGATGAATATATCACTCCCCAATCCGATAAACACAGCAACAAGTTCTTAGCCCCTCAAACTATAGAGAAAAAGGCCACGTAAACAGACAACGAAGATGATAAGAGAAGAAGTGATATCGATAAAGCAACCACAAAGAAGCAAAGTCTCAATAAGTTGGAGAGCAGCACACGAAAACAACCAAACCACAAAAGAGACAGCAAATTTTTTAGGTGGTTCGATTGCTATCTGCAATCTACGTCCACCCCTTACTCAATCGAGTAAGGCTTCCTTGCACTTGAGTCGCACACAGTAGACTCAGTCTGCAACAACCGCTGCCAAACAGCTTGTACAAAGCAACAGCCTCCTCAATCTTATGATCGACCAGAAGAAGAGCACCGGAGAACAATCTCCCTTCCTTTGCACGCAGCAAAGGGAACCCTGTGCAGTTACTCCCAAGTAACTCACACAACCGGAGGATTGAACCTCTCTTCCTTCAAGACACTGGAGGGAACTGGAGAACCTATCCCTTCCCTCGAACAGTGGAGGGTAACAATATGGAATGAAGATGATCAAACAAAAACTTGAAAACACAGTGATCGGTAAACGATAACATTCTCTAGAAACAAAGATAATGTAGCTTCCATAGAAGCATATCTTCTCATTCACGAACACTTCTCCCTCTCAGAAATTTTTCTTTCTCTTCTGCTTCTGCTGGCTCCCTTTCTCCTTCTCCTCTCTTTTCTGTTCTCGTTATTATTTTTCTTCTGCTCAGCATTCGCTTTTTATATAGCATCGAGGACGGGCGTGTGCTTTCCATTATTCCCGCTTAAAGGCCTTAGCCCACGTGGCAGAATCCCACCTCACTTCTCTCCATGTGTCACGATCCTGCCACCTCCTCCATACTGGGATCACGAGCCATTCTTATTCTTCTCAAAAAAAATACCTGACAGACAATCAGAAGAAAGCATTTCGGATACTGGTAAGAAGGATGTCATTGCATTGGGCATATAAATGCTAAATGCATGAACTGGGAGAGATGCACCGATTATATAAAACATGAGGCAAATGTTGCACCGAATGTGAATAGACATAACATGCACTGAGCAGAGATATTCAAGTCAACCATTGAATTGACTTACTAAAGTGATTGACCCCCTGTGCACAGACTCTAGCGTCCACCCGTGCAGCTGGTGTGCACAGACATGGGTCCAAGAGGCACACGACGAAGACTTTGTACTGAGTCAAAGGAAAGGATCAAGGATATGCACGGACTTTTAAAAACAACTATGTAACACAGTAGATGCACCGAGTTGGATTTGCGAGACTTGCAGCGAGATGAAAGAGAAGAATCATCCGAACAAAAACGGATGCAAGACAGACCTTGCACCGAGTCTGAAAGGTGAGATGCACAAAGATGCACAAACAAGATATGCACGAACCTAAAAGTGTATGCTGTAATGAAAAATAATGAAATGCACTGAGCCAATTTATGTCTAGACACGTAATGCACCGAGATGGAAACGGGGCTACAGTGTTTGTGAGTGAGACAGAGACTTGCACCGAATTGATAAAGAGAAGTACAAGACACCGCTTGCACCAAGACGTATTTTCACTGAGATGAAGAGACAAGATCTAACGGTCCATACCAGACGACGATTGCACCAACTAGAGTTTGCACCGACCTCGAGAGGTGAGATGCAAGGACATGTTATGCACGGACCTTAAAGCTATTACCACAGACTTCCTTCATGTTTTGAAACAAGTAAATGCACCGAATGTATAAATTGATCTAGGGATAAAAACAAATTGATTTATAGTGCAACAATCTCCCCATTTTTGATGATGACAACACTATGAATCAAGCAATATCAAGGCATTAAAAATAATCAGTTAAAAATAGGCCAATCATACAGACACATCAAGCACAACTTCTGAACCTCAGCTTTCCTCCAAAAACACATTCTCAGAATATGAATGGTCTCTCGGATATTGCATGGCCTCATGACCTCTCTCCCCCTTTGACATCATCAAAAGGAAATGAAAAATGTATGAAATTGCTGGAGTCATGAGGAAGAAGTATAGTGACTTCTTAGTGTAGAAAGACCCAACAACATATCTTAAGAGAATAAGTGAGGTGCTAAACTCAAGTGAAGATTCTTGAACTCTGGTAATCAGTAGAGAATTAGTATGAGGGAAAAGTTTATCCACATACATGGTATGATGTAGAACAGGGGTGAACAAGCATGGCAAGATTTCTGATTAAAACAACAGTACTTTGTAGATGACAAGAGACAAAATCAGAGAAGGTGTTCTCATAGTATTGAAGACAAGTATTCCAGACCTTTGCACAGAGACAAGGGATAATATAGAGTTTTGCAATGAGATCAATGAGTAGTTTGGTAAATCACACTTTTGACATTAGGGAGACACCTTGATCATAGGCCGGAATCCCCAGTTACTCAATGTGAGTACCTCATTACTTCTTCCTTTTAAAGAACAGAGTTAGTAATTATGGCTTTTTACATGGGGAAACACCTTGATCAGAGGCCAGAGTCCCCAGTTACTCACCACCTTGTCACCATTGCTCTGTGATGATCAGAGATATTAAGGTCATTTTGCATGCAATTTTTTATTAAAAAATTGGACACCTCATGACATAGGAGTTACTTCACTTCATTGATGAAGCTCCCAGTTTCTTAGTGAACAAGCCATAGACCTTTGTTCATTTAGTTGATCCCTTATGATGTGGAGGGGAAATGATTGAAGACAATACCAGAAGGACTGTTTCTTTGTAATGAATCTTGAGATCTAGATTTCAAGTTGTTCTGAACAAATATCAAGACATGCAGGTTTTAGCCTGACCTGAAATCATTGACAATGTAGGAAGATATACTTTGACCACTTAAACCAAATCTCTGGTAAACTACTAGAGGAAAGATTCTAGCAGGACTTTAGTAACACAAACTTATAGACTTAAGAGATGAATGAGATTCTACTGACTGAGAGAACTGCACTCATTCAATCATGAGAACCAGCAATGACACACATCTGGTCAGTCTTTTTGAATCAGACAAAATCACTACCTTTCCAGCTCCCCCTTACAATAAGGACAGACATTTCACACAGCATTTTACCAAGATAGATCAATTCAATATCAGGAGAAAAACAGTTAAGATAATTGGAACAAGCCTAGTTCTCTCCTTAATGTGGTGAATTTGTCATTGTCCAGAGGCTTGGTGAAGATGTCAGCAATTTGATTAGCAGTGCCGACATGAATCAGTTCAAAGTTGTTCTTAGAAACCTCATCTCTTATGAAATGATGCCTGATTTCTATGTGTTTGGTGCGGGAGTGCAGAACTGGATTCTTGGCTAGGTTGATGGCACTGGTATTATCACAGTAAATAGGTGTGCACCCCAGGTCTACTTGATAGTCCTGAAGTTGGTGTTTAATCCAAATGACTTGTGTGCCACAACTCCCTGCAGCTACGTATTCAGCCTCTGCAGTGGAGAGGGTCACAGAGTGTTGTTTCTTGGAACCCCAAGATACTAAACACCCACCTAGAAATTCACAGTGACCACTAGTGCTTTTTCTATCTAGTTTACAACCGGCATAATCTGCATCTGTGTATGCAACTAAATCAAGTGTGTGTGATGCAGGAAATCATAAACCAAGAGTGTGAGTAGTGGACAGGTATCTGAAGATTCTTTTTACTGCAGCTAAATGCAATTCAGTGGGTCTAGACTGATACCTTGCACACATTCCTACACTGAATTGAATATCAAGTCTTGAAGAAGTCAAATAAAGTAGAGATCCAATCATACCTCGATAGAGCTTGGCATCTACTTCTTTACCTGTCTCATCTCCATCCAATGAGGTGTTGGTACCCATTGGTGTTGTAATGTGCTTCAAGTTGTTCATGCCAAACCTCTTGAGAATTTTCAATGTGTACTTGGTCTGGTTGATGAAGCATCCATCCTCTAACTGTTGTACCTGTAAGCCAAGAAGATACTTTAACTCACATACCAAACTCATTTCAAATTCAACAGACATCAATTTAGAAAATTCATTGCATAGTTCAGAGCTAGTTGACCCAAAGACAATATCATCTACATATACCTGAACTATGATGAGGTCTTTATTTGAGCTCTTCGAAAAAAGAGTTTGATTTACTTTACCTCTGTGGTAGCCCTTGCTGATCAGAAATTCTGTCAGTCTTTCATACCATGCTCGAGGAGCCAGTTTTAGGCCATATAGGGCTTTGTTCAACCTGAAAACTTGGTTAGGTTGAGGAGAAAATTGAAATCCGGGGGATTGTTCAACAAAAACCTCTTCCTTGATAACACCATTCAAGAAAGCACTCTTCAGGTCCATTTGCTGGAGTTTTATGTTCTTGGAACATGCAAATGCTAGCAATATTCTTATTGCTTCCATCCTAGCAACAGGTGCATAGGACTCATCGAAATCAACACCAAATTCCTGACAGTAGCCCTTGGCTACTAGTCTGGCTTTATTTCTAGAAATGATTCCATCTTCATTCATTTTATTCTTAAACACCCACTTAGTTCCTATGACATTAGTATTTTCTGGTCTTGGAACAAGCTCCCAGACATTATTTCTTTCAAATTGACCTAACTCCTCACACATTGCATTAGTCCATGACTGATCACATCAGGCCTCTTCTATTGATTTGGGTTCAATTTGAGAGACCAGAGCAATTAGGTCCTGGTTATGAACATTCTTAAAGTGAGACCTAGTTCTAAGAGGTTCTTCGAAATTGCCTAATATGTTATCTATTGGGTGATCTTTAAGATATCTAACATTTATTGAAGACTCACCTGTCTCAGCCGGCTCTACCTGGTTGGGAGCATCTGATGACTCATTTGGCTGAAGCTCCTCTTCTTTTTTGTCTTCTAGTAATTCTCCATTGTGCTCGGAATCCCATGGCCCTGTTGATTGTATAAGTTGCTGTATTGGCCACCTCTGCCCAAAATTTCCTTGGTAGTTGACTCTCAATCAGCATGGTCTGGGCCATCTCCACAATGGTTCGATTTCTTCTCTCCACAATTCCATTCTGCTCTGGTGTCCTGGGAGAAGAAAACTTGTGTGTTAGTCCATCTCTTTCACACAGTTCAGAAAACATGGAGTTCTCAAATTCAACTCCATGGTCAGATTGAATTGAACAAATTCTATGTTTTCCTTCTTGTGTGACTTTATTAAAAAATTGTTTGAATTTTTGAAAAGCATCATTTTTGTTGGCTAAGAAAAAGATCCATGAAAATCTGTAGTGGTCATCAATGATCACATAACCAAATCTACTTCCATTAAGACTCTAAGTTCTAGTAGGACCAAAAAGGTCCATATGAAGAAGTTCCATTGGTCTAGACGATAATGGCTCAGATCTTAGCTTGAAGGACATTCAGATCTGTTTGCCTAGAGCACAGACATCACAGACTTTTGAAGTTGAACTGAACTTGATTTTAGGCAAACCTCTAACTAAATCATGCTTGATCAATTTATGTAAAGTGGAGAAGCTAGCATGGCCTAAACGTCTATGCCAAACAAAAGCGTCACTTTCAGAATTGGCAGATAAGCATAGATTAGAATCAGACTCAACATCTAAGTCTACCAAGTAGACATTATTGGTTCTGTTGGCTGCAAATTTAATGCTATCAGAATTTATTTCAAATATTTTGCATGAATTATTGTCAAACACAACCTTGTGACCCTTATCACATAATTGACTTATGCTAATCAGATTGTGTTGAAGACCTTCCACAAGTAAAACTTTCTCAATGGAGTTAGTGGAAGACTTACCAACAGTGCCGACCCCAATGATCTTACCTTTGTTCTTTCCTCCTAATTTGACCAGACCTCCTACCTTCATTTCTAACTTGCTGAACTTGGATCAGTCTCCTGTCATGTGCCTGGAGCAGCCACTGTCGAGATACCATTTGTTGTTCTCAGCTGCTAGGCACACCTACACAAGCAAAATCAAGCAAAGTAGTTCGGAACCCAAGATGAGTTGGGTCCAAAGACATCATTCAAATCTTTAAGCAGATGTTTAGGGATCCAGAATTGTCTCAACTTGGTTTTCTCTTGCACCTTAATTTCTGGTCTATTGAAGTTGTGAGTGGAGGTATGTCCAGCTGGTCTGGAGAATTGAAATCTATTCAAGTTATTAGGTTTCTCATCCCTGGGGTATCTCCTGTGAGCTTGTTGATTAACAAACTTTTGAGGATGAGTGTTGTTTCTCTAGTAACTCTTGTCAGGACCCATTCTTTTGTAGTAGTTCCAACTTTAGTCTGATTCATTTCCTTGGTCCAGCTACTACTTATGTTATAGCGAATGGGCTTAGTGAAGTTCTTCACAAAATTCATTCCTATTTTAGATGATCGTCCAACATTGTTTGTTAAATTTTCTTTTGGACATTGAACACTCTGGTTTCTGTTTGAGATGGATGGAGTGTCCAGCTTTTCTTTTCCCTTTTATGGGCAGAAGGTGGTAGTCTTAAACTGAAATGGTCTCTTGTTGGATGGATCATAGCCTAAACCCTCCTTGTTGAAATTAACCCTTGTACCTAGTATAGAATCCAGATTCGATTTTCCTTGAACAAATGTTTCTGAAACTTTTTGTTTGTCCTCCAACTCTCTTTGCATAGACTCACAATTTTTCAAGAGTTCAGAGTTGACTTTCTCAATAGCTTCATACTTCTCTGTGATTACACTATTTTCATTCAGACATTCTTCAAATTTAATCTTGAGTTGGTTGAGCTGTGTGTGAACTTCCTGGTTCTCAAGGGTTTGCTTTTCATTCTCCTTTTCCAGAGAAGTCATTTCTTCTAATTCTTCTTTTAGTTTCTGATTTTCCTTACAGATTTGCATTTGTTCTTCAACATTGGTATTGAATTTTCTCTTCAGAACCCTATGCCCTTTACTAAGTGAATTGAACTTATCTAACAGTTCTGCATAGGCGCCTTCCCAGTCATCGATAGAGAAATTCTCAAAAATATTTGTTACCTCCTCTTCGCTGTTTGCCATCAGGCAAATTCCTTCTTCATCCTCCTCTGAGGAATTGTCTTCTGAGTCCTCTTCCTCATCACTCTAGGTGCAGACCATTGCCTGTGGCTTCTTCTTCTGCACTTTCGAGCTCTTCTTCTGAGGGTTGGGACCTTTCTTCTGAAGATCAGGGCAGTCCCCTTTCATGTTTCCGGGTTTCCTGTAATGAAAACATGTAATTCTCTTAGTACTCCTATCTTTGTCATTGCTGGAATCGAAGTTCTTACCAGAAGGGTATGACTTCTTCCTCCTGAAGGTCTTTCCCTTAGACCTTAAGAATTTTCTGAATTGGCGAGTAAGCATTGCTTGCTCCTCTTGGTCGAGATCTGACAATCCATCAGACTCGTAACTACTACTCCCGCTACTGCTACTTCCCTTGCTGCGGGATGCCCTGAGGGCAATATTCTTATTCTTTCTGTCGCTTCCCTCACCATTCCTTTTAATGTTCATCTCATACGTCATAAGGGATCCTATGAGTTCGGTGACAGTCGTAGTCGTCAGATCCCTTGACTCTTCTATCACAGTGGCTTTTGTATGCCATGAAGGGGTTAGAGATCTAAGTATCTTCCTGACAACGTCTCCCTCAGCAATCTCTTTTCCAAGCCCCTTAAGACTATTCGTGATCAGAGACAATCTGGCATACATCTCAGTTATGGTCTTTTCTGATTTCATTTTAAACATCTCATATTCAGAGGTGAGGAGATTTACCTTTGTTGCTCTCACTTGAGCTGTACCTTCGTAGATTAATTCCAGCTCGTCCCACATTTTCTTGGCCGTCCTACATGCTGAGATGCGAGCGTATTCGTCTGGGTGTACAGCACACTGGATGATGTTCATGGCTGTCCAGTTGAGCGACGATTGCTTGACTTGATCATCTGTCCATGCATCCTCGTTCGGTGGTAGCTCGTATGGCCCTGTGGTGATCACCCTCCACAACTTGTGGCTTTGCTCCCTGATGAATACCTCCATCCTATTTTTCCAGAATAGATAATTGTTACCATCAAAGAAAAGAGGACGACTGATAGATTGTCCCTCAGCCATAAAGCTTCGAGGACCATTAGGGTTAGCCTGACCGTTGGCCTACATGGTGAAAACCTGCTCTGATACCAAATGATACGTGCAGCGGAGAGTGAGATAGAAGGGGGGGGATGAATAGATCACTCCCCAATCCGATAAACACAGCCACAAGTTCTTAGCCCCTCAAACTATAGAGATAAAGGCCACGTAAACAGACAACGAAGATGATAAGAGAAGAAGTGATATCGAGAAAGCAACCACAAAGAAGCAAAGTCTCAAGAAGTTGGAGAGCAGTACACGAAAACAACCAAACCACAAATGAGATAGCGAATTTTTTAGGTGGTTCGATTGCTATCTGCAATCTACGTCCACCCCTTACACAATCGAGTAAGGCTTCTGTTGGGTCCCGTAGTGCAAGAATACGGATCTAGAGGGGGGGTGAATAGATCCTTCTACTAAAACCTTTGTCCAATTAAAAACACAACTACCACACAGCGAAATATACAAGATTGAGTAATTTAGTCTAAACAGGTTTAAACAAGATTCACTCAATCTCACCGAGCTCACACGATTGCACAACCAGATAGGATAGTGAACACACAATCACAAGAATCAAACCAACAGACACGGGGATTTTTAAGGTTGTTCGGGACCACGACGGGCTCCCTACGTCCACCCCTCACCAAACCGGTGAGGCCTCACTACACGCTACAGAATGTAGCAACACGGGGACGAACCCCAACAACACACACGCTGCTTTCGCAGCAAACCACACACGAGGCCTTGCCTCAAACTGCTGCCACAGCAGCACACACACACACACACACGTTGGGGAACACACCCCGAACTGAATACTTCACACAGAGACACAACTCCGTCCACACACACGTAGGGCAATGCCTACACAACCACACGGGAGAAAACTCCCAACCACACACGCGGATATACTCCGCACAAATCGACTCACATATGACAACACACACACTCGGAGACCCCTTTCTCCGAACACCCACACAAAGTATTCTCTCAAATGTTTATGAAGCAATGACAAATATAAGCTAAGACCCTCCACACAAATTATATAGATGAAAACTGGAAAGTTGCATCAGGTAAAAGGCTCCCCCTTCTTCAGCAAAATCTGATTCTCCTTGCTCGTTGACGGATGATCATAATCTAGACATCATCTTCTACCTTTCCTCAAGGCACTCCTCTTTTCCTTCTTCCATTTTCTTCTTCACCTATACAAAAGAATATATGAGCATTAGAAATGTTGTATCACAAAAATTACAGCTCATATATATATGCAAGAGAGAGTGAACAAAGAACATGTAAATGATTATTACACATCTTAGATACCCATTCAAAACCTTAAGCAATCTTAAACAAAAGATACAGAAGTGAAAGATCAAGATAACTCCCTCATGAAATGCTTCTGCAGGATGAAGAACGAACTTGAAGCAAGTGTGAAGTAACGCAGCACGAACAGAGGTTGGATCTTGATTTCAGATGCAGCTTTCAGTTGTATATGATCTTGGGGCTTGATTCAAGCTTATTCCTTTCAATTTCAACTTCAGAGCAAGGTGGAAGAGGGCTTGGGGGCTACAACTCCGAACCTGCACATACAAGGGTTAGAAAACACCCAAATTTCAGATCTAGCTTGTTGTTCCTTAGGGTTTGCAACCCAAGAGATGTATATATGTGTTTGGACGGTCAAGAGACAGCCCTTGACAAGATCCACATTTTGTGGAGTGTTTTGTGGAAGTTGGACTCGGATTGGAAGACTTTAGGTGCAAAAAAATGGTGGTCAAGAATGACGGCTGGGCGTCCGAACTGAAGGGGTCGACCCCAGGGTCGACCCTCGGGTTTCCAAAACCGAAACAGAACCAATCTTTGGTTCTGGGTTACAGGGGTCGACCCTTGGGGTCGACCCTTCCATGGGTCGACCCCAGGGGTCGACCCTCGTGATACCAGAACCCAAACAGAACCAAATCTGTGGTTCTGGGTTACAGGGGTCGACCCCTTTCATCAGGTTTCAAAAGTAGTTCTATTTTGAACAGAACTTTAGAGGGTCAACCCGATGGGTCGACCCCTTCTTGTTTGGGTCTGAAAAAGAACTAAAATCACCATCAAATTAATGGGAAACAATTGATTAAATATTACCATAATCCCATGAAGATCAACCATTATTTTTCATCCTGAAAAACATGATAAAGTAAGAGGTTAGTTGAAAATCAAGATCTTTACATCAAGCATTAACACTATGAGCATGTTCACAATAAAATACATCATTAAACATATTCCAAGAGTGAAAGAGGAACAATATATCCATTTAATTCCTTATAGCAACACTTACTTCATTATTTTACCTGAGTTCATATTTTTTGTTGATTGGTTGAATCATTCATACACAGAGTCATGAAATTCCAAATATCATTCACCATTACATGATAGTATAAATTTGGAATTCAAAGAGTAAGGAGCCAAGCCACAAAAAAGAATATTGAGTCATATTCAATTTGATCATCATCCAAACTCTCATCAATCCACACATCATTACCTTGGGGGCTAGTAATGGTATTTGCATCTCAATCAATCATTTAGCATTACCATGCATGACATGAGGCTCAATATGACATTTATCCAAGCATGTTTTTCACAATACAATGTGCTAGCATCAAAGCACATATGAGCCTTATAGAGTCACAAATGCATCGACATGATATCCCAATAAAAGTAGTTTGTGAGCATTTCCACAACCATTTAAAATTTGAGAACATTTCCACATCCATTTCCACAACCATTTCAAACTTCATACACAGGAAGACATGAATAACCATTCACGCACAAGGCCAAGCAACAAAGACATTTTGTAATCATCAAAATCACATTCACAACAATCTCCCCCATTTTGATGATGACAAAATATTATGCTATAATTAATGCTCTCTCCCCCTTTGACATAATCAGAAATGGGGAGCATGACGGGAATCCAGAATGGCAAGAACCTATGGACAACGGGATTATGAATAGAACCAATATGCACAATATGCATGAACTAATTGCAAAACTGTTTGATACCAATTGTTGAAATTGGAAATGTAAATGTGGACAATATGGTCATGTAGAATGTAAGATGACAAAACGATATGCAAATGCTCACGAGTTGCAGCAATTGGAAATGGTGTATGGCATGACAATAATGAGCAAGCAAACAAGCACTCAAACACCCATAGAAAGGTATTGACTCATGCAAGTCCTGATGAGTTAGACAGATAAGATCACATGCAAAGCTCCCCCTTTGACATTGACACATTAGATGACTGACTTTGATTTTCAAATTTTTGATTTTTAGTTTTCTTGTGAGATGCATGAATTGAACAGGATGTATGAAAATGATGAGACATGAAATGCATACAATGTAATCAAGCAGATATCTATAGATACATGCAACATAACTCCTTCACAAGAAGTGATACCAATTGATTTACAGTGAGGGGATAGGTGTAAGAAAAGTGTAGGTGAGTCATTAAGTTCAGAATGCTCATGTTTACACCTAGAGGATTGTGCAGATAAATAGGAGAAGACGTACAGCAGGTCAAGCAATTAATCAAATTTTCAAAATACATATCAAATCAAATTACCATGTGTAAGTGAGTAACATGAGTATGAATTTTAGCCATATGGATAACCAGATTTTCAATTAAACATAATAGTAACGTCACAGATTGCATTTCAATCTAGAGAACAACGTATTGGAGGCTTCACTCTTCCTCATCAAATTATCATTAGTAATTTTCACACTGACAATCTGAATTTTTCTAAGAAGGATCAGGTTCAAATAATTCCTTTTTACGCGAGGAGACACATGGAGTTCATGCAAGAATCCCCGGTTACTTAGAAAACTGAACCTTGTCATCTCATTTGAACAGAGATACTTTAGTCAACACTTTTTAGAAATGAACCACATCATGTCTCAGGTGACATGTGCCCAATTTACTCAGTGAAACAAAGCATTACTCCGCCTTTCATTTCAACCATATTTTGTGTATGTGGAGGCAGGTAGCTTTTTCCTCAACTGTCTCTTATCATCCATGCAGCAAGTTGAATTACTTTAGAGTGTTGAAATGAAATTCCTATATCCTTATGAATAACACTCAATTTCACATTAAAGTGCATGAAGTGTACGAATTTCATTTAACATGTATGGAGAAAATTTAACTTAGAGCAGGATAGTGTAGCTCCCCCTATGTAAATACAATAAGCATGAAATGCTCCCCCTGAGAGTTTGACATGAAGCATACTTGTTAAGACTCAGATGTAACATTATTTAACAATGGAGTGTTTGGTCTTAGAAGATTCAAAGGAAGGGGTTGAATAGCATATAATAATATGCAAGCATACAATGGAGATATGCATATGCAATGCAAAATGAAAAGATATGCAATTTCAGTTCTTGAATTGTTGCCCCAAAGATATGAGACCAAATGTTGGAAGTATTCATTTTGGCATTTATGCAACATGAAATGTTCAAAATGATGTATTTCAAAATATGCACTATATGTATGCTGAAAATGCCAACTATGCAACAAGACACACGATGAGCTTCATCTTCCAAAAGTACTATGTGAATGATATGCAGAAAGTGATATGCAGATATGTAATGTGATGCAAGATTTCAGATGTCACATGACACTCTATATGCACCTAATGTAACTGATGCATGACATGCATTGTAAAATGTTAAAATGTGAGGACACAATTTTATTTTGAAAAGAGAATTCAGAAAATTCATGCAAAGCATCAAAATCATCACATGTGAACTTTTCTTTAAAACAGTTGTGCTTTTATCCAAAAAGATGAGTGGCACATTGGTAAAGACCATGGAACATTGATCAAATTCAGTCCTCAAAATGTTCAGCCACAAAAATAACATCATCATGATGAGAGAATGAAAAAACATCATTTTCAAAATTTTCAGCATACAAAACTCCCCCATAAACAATGCATGATTTCAAAAAATTCATTTAAGTTTGATGCCATAGCACAGATGATTCATGGTACCGGGCGGAGACACATTCTCACGCATGGTGATAGCTTTCAGACAGGCTTGACCTGCCCTTCCACATGTCACCATTTTATATACCATGTAATCATTGAAATGATGATCAGAAACAGATGTATTCTCATTTGACATCGGGGGTTTAGCAAAAAGCATTTAATGGCTACACTCTCATATATACTTTTCAGATGTTTCAATACCATTCAGCCAAGCATTCATCATCCACAGTTTCAAAGGCAACCAAAGGGTATTCAAAACTTCAAAATCACTGGCTGTCAAGATATGACATTAACATCAAGACCAAAGAGCTTCAAACAAACACTTTATTTTCTCACCTTTGTCTTGAGTTACCTTTATTGACATTTTCAGATTCTTTACTTTATTTTGCTTGTTGTCATCTTCATCAACAAGCTCCTTTCTTTCTCTCCTGCAAGAAATAGAATGATATTTACCAGAAGAAATGGAAGTAGATCAAATCTGGCATAGAAGTCCTCTTGAGCTCCTTTCTTTCTCTCCAAGAACCCCATGCCAAGACCCTTCCAAAACCCCTCTAGGGTAATGGGGTTAAATCTCAAACCAATCGGACCTCAAGATGGGTATTTTGAAACCCAAAGTGTAGACCTTTTCTAGATCTGCCAGACTAGGTGTTGACACCTGGTGTCGACACCGATTGGGAAACATGCAAAACTGCCTAAGACAGTTAATCTGAGCTCAGAAAAGCCATACATGAATTAGACTCAATCTAGGCACATGGAGATACATTCAAACATTGAATTCTTACCATGATTTCAAGGGTTATGGTCATTATCAAACATGCACTGTAAAGAGCTCAATTCATGTCAATATTAAGCCAATGCATATGAAGAAACTAATTTCAAGGCTTTTCATCACATATGACTCTCTCTGTCTCAACCTGTAATATCAGAAACTCAATTTCATATCAATCTCAACTCAATACAAATGAGAAAGTCAATTTCAGTGCTTTTTTTCCACAAGACAATCTCCTATGAGCTGCAAGAATGAATGATGAGTTTCAGCTTTCAATACAAGTGATTCACTCAAGTTGACATGAGTTCAAAGTTCACTTTAGAGATTTCAAGTTTAGCCCAACAGTGCAAAGAGTCCAGACTAAACACATGAAGAACCAAGTCTAAGCACATGTGTAGACAAGGTTGATGCACATAAAACATGCAAGACTGCCTCTTCACACCTGCATATTAGAGACTTTAAATTTCAGCAATATGAACTGAGAATTCACACAATCAATATGCACAAACATGAACAACCAACTTACAAATCAGAGTGAAATCAAGGACAAGCCTATGTTAACCAAGGCATCACACCCGAACTGGCCAAGTCAACTTAAGACCTTCCTCTTGGCCTCAAGGCAATCCTGCAACAAGTTCTCATTTGGTTGTTTTGGATACCCAAACCTTCTTGGGTCCCGGATGGTTAGTTGCACCTCTAGAGGGTGCCTTCCACAGTTTTTGGGCATGCATATCATCAAAATGTATTAAGGAGCAATCATGCATGGTATGCCCAAATTCACCATAATAATGATAATGACCAAAAGATTTCAGATTTTTCTTGTAAGAATGAGCATGGAATTTTTGTGAGTTTGAAGAGATGTTATCATCTTTCAAACTAAAGCAATTGTTCATCCTGTGACCAAACCTTTCGCAATGAAAACAGTTAAATGTAGAAAATCTCTCAAATGGTATTCTTTCATGAACATAAGAGTTATCAAGAGTTTTTTTTGTGTTCAAAAGCTTTCTTGGCTTTATGATGCCATTCATGTTCTTGCATGCTTCTAGATCTTCAAATTTCATCAAAAGGCAATCATGCATCATATGACCAAGTTCACCACAATAAAAATATGAGATTTTGTTTGTGGATGTATGTGTGTGTGCAACATGATTTTTCTTGGCATTCATCGTGACACCAACAACACTTTTAGCCTTTTGATGCAAGTTTTGTTTCTTTTCCAGATTTTCATTTGATCTCTTTGTTGTTTGAGCAGCAGTTTGATTTGGAGACTCATTTGATGTGCTGGCTATGTTTGAACTGTGGACAAATGATGTATAGATTTTATTTTCAAAATTCTTTTTGTTCACAGGATTATAGCCTAGCCTCTCTCTTTGGAAATTCACCTTAGTCCCCAATATCTTGTTCAAATTTTCTTTCTCATTTATAAATTTAGACAAAGAAGCATTCAGATCAAGAATTTTCTTTTCAAGTGATGAAATATGTAGTTCATAGGAAATGATCTCATTATCACAAGAGATGAGTTTTTCATTCAATTGGGTATTGATGGTTTTGTAGCTTTCCATCTTTTGTTCAAGCACATGCATCTTTTCATAATCATCAACAACCAAATTTCCCCCATTTTCAAAAGCAAGTAAGTTTTTAGACATGGTTGTGTTTAGATGTTTCAATTTTTCATTTTCAGATTTTGACAAAGCATTTTCTTTTTCAAGAAACTTCATGTTACCTTCAAGCAGAGATATCTGAATCAATATAGCACTATTTTCCTTTTTAAGTTCTTCATTCTCATTTGTAAGTTTATCATTCATAATCAATTCATTGCAAATATCCTGATCAATAGAGTTTGAATCCATTTTATTTCTTAGATCTTTTTCAGTTTTCTCTAATTGATCGATTTTGTTCTTGAGGGTAACATTTTCATTTTTCAAACAAGTAATGATTTCTTTGCGACATTCAACATCGTGCTCTAAAAGTTCATTCAAGTTATCAAGCTCAGAACACTTATCACAAGATCCATTTTAATGGAGCATGTTTTCAGATTTCTTTTTTAATTTTCTATTTTGTGACTTGATTTTCTTATATTACTTTTCCAACTCATCATAAGCATCAACAAGATCATCAAGAGTAAATTCATCAGAATCTGAATTTACCTCTTCTGCAATTTCATCACTTTGTTGATCAACATCATCGGCCATGAGACACTTTTACCTTTCCTTTTCTTGAGCTTTGATCAACCGGTCCATAAGCTCCTTTGCCGTCCTACAAGAAGATACAAATGGATACTTATTAGTGTTTATAAAAGCTTTCAATAAACTCAAAGCAGTAACATTATCATGATGCATCATTTTATCCTGATTAGACCACTTGGTCTCATCTAGAGGTAATATGTGTGGACCATGATAAATCAATTTTCAAAGACTAGGATTAATAGAATTAATCACCATACACAGTTTGCCTAGCCATGAATTAAAATTCGAACCAGTGAGGATTGGCAAGCAATTCATTATGATATGTTCAGAAAAATTCATGATTGTAGAATGTACTAGGATCACTCTATAGATCGCACGATCTAGGGACAACAGAGCCTCGCTCTGATACCAATTGTTGGGTCCCGTAGTGCAAGAATACAGATCTAGAGGGGGGGTGAATAGATCCTTCTACTAAAAACTTTGTCAAATTAAAAACACAACTACCACACATCGGAATATACAAGATTGAGTAATTTAGTCTAAACAGGTTTAAACTAGATTCACTCAATCTCACCGAGCTCACACGATTGCACAACTAGATAGGATAGTGAACACACAATCACAAGAATCAAACCATAAGACACGGGGATTTTTAAGGTGGTTCGGGACCACGACGGGCTCCCTACGTCCACCCCTCACCAAACCGGTGAGGCTTCACTACATGTTACAGAATGTAGCAACACGGGGACGAATCCCAACAACACACGCGCTGCTTTCGTAGCAAACCACACACGAGGGCTTGCCTCAAACTGCTGCCACAGCAGCACACACACACACACACACGTTGGGGAACACACCCCGAACTGAGTACTTCACACGGAGACACAACTCTGTCCACACACACGTAGGGCGATGCCTACACAACCACACGGGAGAAAACTCCCAACCACACACGCGGATATACTCTGCACAAATCGACTCACATATGAGAACACACACACTCGGAGACCCCTTTCTCCGAACACCCACACAAAGTATTCTCTCAAATGTTTATGAAGCAATGACAAATATAAGCTAAGACCCTCCACACAAATTATATAGATGAAAATTGGAAAGTTGCATCAAGTAAAAGGCTCCCCCTTCTTCAGCAAAATCTGATTCTCCTTGCTCGTTGACGGATGATCATAATCTAGACATCATCTTCTACCTCTCCTCAAGGCACTCCTCTTATCCTTCTTCCATTTTCTTCGTCACCTATGCAAAAGAATATATGAGCATTAGAAATGTTGTATCATAAAAATTGCAGCTCATATATATATGCAAGAGAGAGTGAACAAAGAACATGTAAATGATTATTACACAGCTTAGATACCCATTCAAAACCTTAAGAAATCTCAAACAAAAGATACAGAAGTGAAAGATCAAGATAACTCCCTCATGAAATGCTTCTGCAGGATGAAGAACGAACTTGAAGTAAGTGTGAAGTAACGCAGCACGAACAGAGGTTGGATCTTGATTTCAGATGCAGCTTTCAGTTGTATATGATCTTGGGGCTTGATTCAAGCTTCTTCCTTTCAATTTCAACTTCAGAGCAAGGTGGAAGAGGGCTTGGGAGCTACAACTCCGAACCTGCACATACAAGGGTTAGAAAACACCCAAATTTCAGATCTAGCTTGTTGTTCCTTAGGGTTTGCAACCCAAGAGATGTATATATGTGTTTGGACGGTCAAGAGACAGCCCTTGGATAAGATCCACATTTTGTGCAGTGTTTTGTGGAAGTTGGACTCGGATTGGAAGACTTTAGGAGCAAAAAAATGGTGGTCAAGAATGACGGCTGGGCGTCTGAACTGAAGGGGTCGACCCTTGGGTCGACCCTCGGGTTTCTAGAACCCAAACAGAACCAATGTTTGGTTCTGGGTTAAAGGGGTTGACCCTTGGGGTCGACCCTTCCATGGGTCGACCCTAGGGGTCGACCCTCGTGATACCAAAACCCAAACAGAACCAAATCTATGGTTCTGGGTGATGTGACACAACCTAGGACTCAACAAGCAAGCACAATTAAGCATTCAAAAACGGACCGATAATAGCAACCGCTCACCCGATGCTCACTAAGACCCGGGGTAACTTGGCAATGCCAAGGGGAGGTTGTGTGGGCTAGGCCCTTGCTGGTAGAGGGCCAGCATGGCCAAGGTTTGATTCCCCAAGGGTATGGCTGCCCAAATCAAGGGTCCGACGAAGTGCCAAAGAGCATGGGTTCCACTCTCTTCCCACGGTGATCACTCAAGACAACGGGGCTTGAGGATCGAGCTCTCACTCGCATAACCAGCGGAACTAGAATGAATATTGAAAGACAAGCACTAAATGGAGTGAAGGATTGAGCACTTACTCGACCGGTTTGAAGAAACCGGTCCCGGTCGGAGACGAGGGCGAGCGGGGAGGCGAGTGGATCCCCACACGCCGCGTCGGGGTAGCTTGACCTGCCCAAACAAGTTACACCACTACACCTCTCGCAGGAGGGGGATCTTGGGGTGGGGGTTAATGAGATTACAAACAATACTACCTCCACGCAGGGAGGGGCCTTCAGCCGGCCAAGCGGGGTGGGGAAATTAGACTAAAGAGGGATGACTAAGTAATGGCACCGAATCTGCTTACTGTCTGCGAATAGGGATAGATAGTCGGTGTTGCTGCTGTAGAACCCGCTCAAGAATTTTTCTGGTGGCGAGACCGGCGGGAAAATCTTCGTAGCTGAGAAGGGAATGCCTCAGAATTTCTTTTATTTCTTCTGAAGTCGCTGCTGGCCGGGATGGAGGTTTGAACAGAGCCTCAGATTCTCGGACCGGCAGCTGCAGACTTCTAACATCAGATTGCAGAGAATGCCCTGGCAACTCCCGACCTCAGAATCAAGCGCTGTTGGAGTCGTTGAAATCGTGGACGAGTCCTCTTCGCAGAAAAACTGACGGGGAAGCCAACCGATGCTAGAGAAGACTAGGGGATGCAGAACAATGGCGACTGGTCGGTGCAGACTGTGGGTAGCAGATCTGCGTAGCTGAGAGAGAAAAATGAGAACTCTGGATCACGAATGCCGAATGAAGTTCTGTTTCTTGATTCTGGAAGTAGACTGGGCGATGAAGAATTTTGAAGAAGAACTCGTGGGCTGATTCCTCCGGGGTTCGTCGTGGCAGAGCTTCTCATCTGGCTCAGGTTCTCAGCCGAGGTAGAACTGCGCAGTTGTGGGTGAATGGACCTCCTAGACGGCTCGGAGATCGGAAGAAGATGAAATGACTTCTGTTGTGAAGGAGATTGGTAGACGCTTCCGACGATGGCTCTTGGGTCTTCAAACTCGTTCGGAGGAAGTCGTGGTGGCCACTGCAAGTTGTTGGTTCATCTGTAACCTCTGGACATCAAACTGCAACTTCGAAGTAGCTTCCAATGACCAAGAAAGAAGAAGGGGAAGGGGGTAGATGAGTGTGGGAGTGACCCCTGGTTGTAAGGGGGTCTTGGAGGGGGTGTTCTAAGGTGTGGGAGGTGGAGAATAAGGTCTGGAAGAGAGTCCAACAGATGGTGGTAGTGGGGGCTGCGAATTTGGGAAGGTGGGTGAGAGGGAAAGGGTATTTGAAAATGGGTTTAAGGGTGGGGTTAATTTGTTTGTCTTGGGAATGGGGGGGTTGTGTTGGGGAAGGGAGTGGGTGCTTAGGGTAGTGGGAAGGGTGCTTGGGAAAGTGCGAGGGGTAGTTGGGGGTTGGATGGTGAGGAGAGGATTGGTGGAGGGGGTCTTGGGAAGGGATGGAGTATTGATGAGGATTGTGGGGAATGGGAAGAGGCTTAAATGGGGTAGGTGGGGAGTGGAGGTGGTTGGGAAGGGAGGAGAGAGAAGAAAATTCGAATTTGGGTGTTGAGGAGAGAGAAAGTGGAGTGAAAAAGAGAGATTAAGAGAGAGAAGGGTGGGGAATCTCTCCCCTAGGGTTTCTCACCCAAAAAATGGAATCTCTCCACTAGATAAGAAGTGTAAACTCTCAAAATGGCAAGTTTTTTCATTCATTGATTCATTAAGTTGAAATGGGGGGAATGTGGTCCTATATATAGGCAACCCACATTTTACAATAAGTCCCTGACAAAAGACTCAATGACAAATAACCGAGGGGGTAGGGGGTGCACTTGGGCCAAACCCAATGAATTGGGCCCAATAACTAACTAAACAACATAATGACTCTCAAACTTAGGAAAATAAGCACAAGACCTAGGGACATGACTCAAGTAAAATGAAAATTACATCAAATGACTCAAATAAAAATTACGTAGGACTCAAAATTAGATAACTAGACCATGCCGGATGCAACCGGGGCGAGGAGACGAGCTGTGAACGTGGGCATGGGAGGTGATGTCCCCATCATACTCCCGGGGTGCGGAGAACTCGACTCCGTCGAGTAAGTGTCCTTCCCTCCTCGGAGGGTGTAGAAGTGGTACAGCCCTTAGGTCTTCCGAATGAGACCGATCCATCCACCTGTCGAGATAGCGCTCGTATACCTTGCTCCTGGTGGTAGTGACTTGTTCATCCAATATTCGTTCAATGTGGTCACGCTGGGCTCTCTTGGCTGGTGGTCTCTCCTCACAGGTGGGTGCTCTCTCAACGGAGGGAATAGGCTCAATATCCTCACTAGGTACCACCGTGGGTCCCTTATAAGGCACTAGGTCGGCTACATTGAATGTGGGACTCACTCCATACTCCTCGGGGAGATCTAACGCATAGGCATTAGCGCCAATGCGCCTCAGGACCTGGAAGGGACCAGCCCCACATAGCCTCAATTTGGAGATGACTCCCGGGGAGAGCCTCTCCTTCCTCACCATCACAAAGTCACCCATGTGGAATTCTTGGTGACGCCGATGAGAGTCGGCCACCCTTTTATCAGTCACATTCTTCTTGCTAATGTGCTTGCGGATCTCTTCATGCAATGTTGTGAATGCAGACATTCTAGGAGTGATGGGTGGACCTGGGCAACCAAAAGTAGACCTATCATGTAATGATGCAGTGTAGTCTTTGGTCAGCCTAGGTGGGCCGGGACACCCGTAGGTGGCCCTATCATGCAAATTGGTGATAAATATCGGGGGACCCGGACATCTGTAGATGCCTCTGACATGCTTAAGACCCATGATAAATGAAGGTGGACCATGACATCCGAATATGGACCACTCATACTTTCTACTTGACATGTGGGTGATATGAATGAATGGACCCAATATAGTGTTCATGTCAAGGGGTGTGGTAAACCTAGACACATGCATACTTTTCCCAAAGGTGACTTCCATGTGTATAGGTGTGGGACAACCTTTGAACTCCCATTGGAAAGGATCGAATGGATCTAAGAAGGTGGTCGTCATGGGGTGGGGCACAACCTTATTATTTAGGGATATGTGGCCCAAGGTCATGGCTCCCAAGGTGTAACCCGAGTCATGGATGAGGTGGGTTTGGCCCAATATGGTGGGTGAGGGTAGGAAAGGGTGGGTGGTTGGTAAGATGGTTGGGTCATATGAGTCCCTTGACTCCCATTAGAATGGATCATAAAATGGGTCACCTAGGGGGAGGAACTCCATGTCCTCAAGATCCTTAAAAGGTGCTAAGTCATCCTTGTCCATGATAGTTGGGCCAATGTTCTTGACAAGTGGGTCGGCCATGAGTGGAGGTCTTGGCTTTCTACCGGAGATAAGAAGCTCTAAATCGAGGAGAAGGCTGGGCTCATCGGGTGTAGGGAGGAATAGAAGGAGGTCGCTAGTGTAGCAACCAATGGTGCAAACCGAGGTGATAGACCCTATGCATAGGTGTAGGAGGCTAAGGATCCTAGGTTGTTCGACCATAGGGGTCAACATACTAGTCATCTCTAATTGCCATGATATGCCCTTGAGAAGGTCCTCTAAGGTCTTCACTTGATAGGATGCTTGGATTGTGGTGTGATAGGAGAAGAAGGGCACTATGGGAGTGTCTCGTTCTATGGGAGGGAAAACATGGGCCGGGGTCTCTCGAATTGGGCTCTCCTTTAGCCAACTAACAATGGGTTCTCCTAAGATGAGCTCCGCCCCAACTAGAGAGGGTGGTGTAAGGTAAAGACCATCGTGTGAGGTTTCTTCTTCAGCTTGGACTTAGGTTTCCTCCAAAGTGGGGGGTGGGTTTGGAGTGCTCACAACTATTGGATTGGGTATGAGTTCTGCTACCAAGGAGGTGAGACAGTCTTTTGGGGTGATGAGGGTTTGTGTGTGGTGTTCCCAGGGTAGAGGGTAAAGGGAAACTTGGATTGAGATTGGTAGGGTGTGGTTTGGGAGTGGAAGTAGTGGAGGTCTAGGTTGGGGTAGGATTGGGGTTGGAAGTGGAAGGTGGGTTGGGTGACAGGATTTGGGTTGGGTGGTGGTGGCCGTCATGGTTCTAGGTGGAGGGATGGACACGGGGTCTACTTGGGTTTGAATGGTGAGAATAGGGTGAGTGGTGGTCCTTATTGGGGAAACCGGGTCGGTTAGGGGTCTCTTCCCCTTGGGATCGGCCGGTTGTGGAGGGGTGGTAGTGGGGGCCAATTGAGTTTGGATAGATAGGTTTACGGAAGGAGGTTTTGGTTGGAGGGTGGGGATCCTCATGGGATTTGGTGGAGAGGAGGTTGTTTGGTTTATTTGGGTCTTAAGGGAGAGGACTTGGTCGCGAAGTGTTGTTATGATGGTTGAGAGATGAATTGTTGGGGGTGGTGGGGGTGGAGACCAAAGGCCGGTCTCAAGTTGGCCGGGTGGGGATGGAGGAGTGGTAGTGCTCCTCGGGTTAGGGGTGCTTGAGTAGGAGGGGTGGGAATGTTTGGGGATGTAGATCTTTCTAAGTTCTACCTTCATCTCTTCCCATGAGTGAATAGGTTCTTGTCTTCTAACCCTCCTTAAGCCCTCTATGTGTTCCCACTTACTTTTGGCTTGACCCCGAAGTCGTCCCTTGGCCTTTCGGACTCTCGCCGGTCCATATACCCAAGTCTTTTCGAAGTACTTTTCTATCATAGCCTCCCACCTAAGATAGTCACTAGAATGTGATCCGTCAAAGGTAATATCCCTATCTAGGATGAAGTCCATGGGTGGCGAGTAGGCTAAGTAGGAGGGCATGATGATCGGGGGGATCAATGCAAGGGTCGGATTGATGATGACACCAATGCAAGCATGCCCTAGGACTTGACTTGATAGAGACAAGTCAATGACTTGCTCTGATACCAATTGATGTGACACAACCTAGGACTCAACAAGCAAGCACAATTAAGCATTCAAAAATGGACCGATAATAGCAACCGCTCACCCGATGCTCACTAAGACCCGGGGTAACTTGGCAATGCCAAGGGGAGGTTGTGTGGGCTAGGCCCTTGCTGGTAGAGGGCCAGCAAGGCCAAGGTTTGATTCCCCAAGGGTACGGCTGCCCAAATCAAGGGTCCGACGAAGTGCCAAAGGGCACGGGTTCCACTCTCTTCCCACGGTGATCACTCAAGACAACGGGGCTTGAGGATCGAGCTCTCACTCGCATAACCAGCGAACTAGAACGAATATTGAAAGACAAGCACTAAATGGAGTGAAGGATTGAGCACTTACTCGACCGGTTTGAAGAAACCGGTCCCGATCGGAGACGAGGGTGAGCGGGGAGGCGAGTGGATCCCCACACGCCGCGTTGGAGTAGCTTGACCTGCCCAAACAAGTTACACCACTACACCTCTCGCAGGAGGGGGATCTTGGGGTGGGGGTTAATGAGATTACAAACAATACTACCTCCATGCAGGGAGGGGCCTTCAGCCGGCCAAGCGGGGCGGGGAAATTAGACTAAAGAGGGATGACTAAGTAACGGCACCGAATCTGCTTGCTATCTGCGAACAGGGACAGATAGTCGGTGTTGCTGCTGTAGAACCCGCTCAAACATTTTGCTGGTGGCGAGACCGGTGGGAAAATCTTCGTAGCTGAGAAGGGAATGCCTCAGAATTTCTTTAATTTCTTCTGGAGTCACTGCTGGCCGGGATGGAGGTTTGAACAGAGCCTCAGATTCTCAGACCGGCAGCTGCACACTTCTAACATCAGATTGCAGAGAATGCCCTGGCAACTCCCGACCTCGGAATCAAGCGCTGTTAGAGTCGTTGAAATCGTGGACGAGTCCTCTTCGTAGAAAAACTGACGGGGAAGCCAACCGATGCTGGAGAAGACTAGGGGATGCAGAACAATGGCGACTGGTCGGTGCAGACTGTGGGTAGCAGATCTGCGTAGCTGAGGGAGAAAAATGAGAACTCTGGATCACGAATGCCGAATGAAGTTCTGTTTCTTGATTCTGGAAGTAGACTGGGCGATGAAGAATTTTGAAGAATAACTCGTGGGCTGATTCCTCCGGGGTTCGTCGTGGCAGAGCTTCTTATCTGGCTCAGGTTCTCAGCCAAGGCAGAACTGCGCAGTTGTGGGAGAATGGACCTCCTGGACGGCTCGGAGATCGGAAGAAGATGAAACCACTTCTGTTGCGAAGGAGACTGGTAGACGCTTCCGACGATGGCTCTTGGGTCTTCAAACTCGTCTGGAGGAAGTCGTGGTGGCCGCTGCAAGTTGCTGGTTAATCTGTAATCTCTGGACATCAAACTGCAACTTCGAAGTAGCTTCCAATGACCAAGAAAGAAGAAGGGGAAGGGGGTAGATGAGTGTGGGAGTGACCCCTGGTTGTAAGGGGGTCTTGGAGGGGGTGTTCTAAGGTGTGGGTGGTGGAGAATAAGGTCTGGATGAGGGTCCAACAGATGGTGGTAGTGGGGGCTGCGAATTTGGGAAGGTGGGTGAGAGGGAAAGGGTATTTGAAAATGGGTTTAAGGGTGGGGTTAATTTGTTTGTCTTGGGAATGGGGGGGTTGTGTTTGGGAAGGGAGTGGGTGCTTGGGGTAGTGGGAAGGGTGCTTGGGAAAGTGGGAGAGGTAGTTGGGGGTTGGATGGTGAGGAGAGGATTGGTGGAGGGGGTCTTGGGAAGGGATGGAGTATTGATGAGGGTTGTGGGGAATGGGAAGAGGCTTAAATGGGGTAGGTGGGGAGTGGAGGTGGTTGGGAAGGGAGGAGAGAGAAGAAAATTCGAATTTGGGTCTTGAGGAGAGAGAAAGTGGAGTGAAAAAGAGAGATTAAGAGAGGGAAGGGTGGGGAATCTCTCCCCTAGGGTTTCTCACCCAAAAAATAGAATCTCTCCACTAGATAAGAAGTGTAAACTCTCAAAATGGCAAGTTTTTTCATTCATTGATTCATTAAGTTGAAATGGGGGGAATGAGGTCCTATATATAGGCAACCCACATTTTATAATAAGTCCCTGACAAAAGACTCAATGACAAATAACCGAGGGGGTAGGGGGTGCACTTGGGCCAAACCCAATGAATTGGGCCCAATAACTAACTAAACAACATAATGACTCTCAAACTTAGGAAAATAAGTACAAGACCTAGGGACATGACTCAAGTAAAATGAAAATTACATCAAATGACTCAAATAAAAATTACGTAGGACTCAAAATTAGATAACTAGACCATGCCGGATGCAACCGGGGCGAGGAGACGAGCTGTGAACGTGGGCATGGGAGGTGATGTCCCCATCACTGGGTTACAGGGGTCGACCCCTTTCATCATGTTTCAAAAGTAGTTCTATTTTGAACAGAACTTTAGAGGGTCGACCCGATGGGTCGACCCCTTCTTGTTTGGGTCTGAAAAAGAGCTAAAACCACCATCAAATCAATGGGAAATAATTGATTAGATATTACCATAATCCCATGAAGATCAACCATGAGTTTTCATCCTGAAAAACATGATAAAGCAAGAGGTTAGTTGAAAATAAAGATCTTTACATCAAGCATTAACACTATGAGCATGTTCACAATAAAATACATCATTAAACATATTCCAAGAGTGAAGGAGGAATGAGATATCCATTTAATTCCTTATAGCAACACTTACTTCATTATTTTACCTGAGTTCACATTTCTTATTGATTGGTTGAATCATTCATACACAGAGTCATGAAATTCCAAATATTATTCACCCTTGCATGATAGTATAAATTTGGAATTCAAAGAGTAAGGAGCCAAACCACAAAAAAGAATATTGAGTCACATTCAATTTGATCACCATCCAAACTCTCATCAATCCACACATCATTATCTTGGGGGCTAGTAATGGTATTTGCATCTCAATCAATCATTTAGTATTACCATGCATGACATGAGGCTCAATATGACATTTATCCAAGCATGTTTTCCACAATGCAATGTGCTAGCATCAAAGCACATATGAGCCTTATAGAGTCACAAATGCATCGACATGATATCCCAATAAAAGTAGTTTGTGAGCATTTCCACAATCATTTAGTTTGTGATCATTTCCACAGCCATTTCCACAACTATTTCAAACTTCATACACAGGATGACATGAATAACCATTCACGCACAAGGCCAAGCAACAAAGGCATTTTATAATCATCAAAATCACATTCACAACAGCTTCCTTGCACTTGAGTCGCACACGGCAGACTCAGTCTGCAACAACCGCTGCCAAACAGCTTGTACAGAGGAACAACCTCCTCAATCTTCTGATCGACCAGAAGAAGAGCACCGGATAACAATCTCCCTTCCTTTGCACGCAATAAAGGGAACCCTGTGCAATTACTCCCAAGTAACTCACACAACCAGAGGATTGAACCTCTCTTCCTTCAAGACACTGGAGGGAACTGTAGAACCTCTCCCTTCCTCCGAACAGTGGAGGGTAACAATATGGAATGAAGATGATCAAACAAAAACTTGAAAACACAGCGATCGGTAAACGATTACATTCTCTAGAAATAAAGATAATGTAGCTTCCATAGAAGCAGATCTTCTCATTCACGAACACTTCTCCCTCTCAGAAAATTTTCTTTCTCTTTTGCTTCTGCTGCCTCTCTTTCTCCTTCTCCTCTCTTTTCTGTTCTCGTTATTATTTTTCTTCTGCTCAGTATTCGCTTTTTATATAGCATCAGAGGATGGGCGTGTGCTTTCCATTATTCCCGCTTAAAGGCCTTAGCCCACGTGGCAGAATCCCACCTCACTTCTCTCCATGTGTCACGATCCTGCCACCTCCTCCATACTGGGA
Organism: Amorphophallus konjac; assembly: GCA_022559845.1. Taxonomy (NCBI): domain Eukaryota; kingdom Viridiplantae; phylum Streptophyta; class Magnoliopsida; order Alismatales; family Araceae; genus Amorphophallus; species Amorphophallus konjac. The sequence continues at coordinate 400,550,803 of CM040118.1, forward strand.
TCACGAGCCATTTTTATTCTTCTCAAAAAAAATACCTGACAGACAATCAGAAGAAAGCATTTCGGATACTGGTAAGAAGGATGTCATTGCATTGGGCATATAAATGCTAAATGCACGAACTGGGAGAGATGCACCGATTATATAAAACATGAGGCAAATGTTGCACTGAATGTGAATAGACATAACATGCACTGAGTAGAGATATTCAAGTCAACCATTGAATTGACTTACTAAAGTGATTGACCCCATGTGCACAGACTCTAGCGTCCACCCGTGCAGCTGGTGTGCACAGACATGGGTCCAAGAGGCACACGACGAAGACTTTGTACTGAGTCAAAGGAAAGGATCAAGGATATGCACGCACTTTTAAAAACAACTGTGTAACACAGTAGATCCACCGAGTTGGATTTGCGAGACTTGCAGCGAGATGAAAGAGAAGAATCATCTGAACAAAAATGGATGCAAGATAGACCTTGCACCGAGTTTGAAAGGCGAGACACATAAAGATGCCCAAACAAGATATGCACGAACCTAAAAGTGTATGCTGCAATGAAATACAATGAAATGCACTGAGCCAATTTATGTCTAGACATGTAATGCACCGAGATGGAAACGGGGCTACAGTGTTTGTGAGTGAGACAGAGTCTTGCACCGAATTGATAAAGAGAAGTATAAGACACCGCTTGCACCAAGACGTATTTGCACTGAGATGAAGAGACAAGATCTAACGGTCCATACCAGACGACGATTGCACCGACTTGAGTTTGCACCGACCTCGAGAGGTGAGATGCAAGGACATGTTATGCACGGACCTTAAAGCTATTACCACAGACTTCCTTCATGTTTTGAAACAAGTAAATGCACCGAATGTATAAATTGATCTAGGGATAAAAACAAATTGATTTATAGTGTGTGACATCATCAAAACCTTAGGGATGCAACATTGGCTACTACTGGGGGCGATGAGAAGTTTGTCGACATTGAGGGGGTTTCTGAAGGAGACGCCCCGACTGGTGAGCTTCCTCCCTAGCGCTTTTGACTAGGGAGTTGTCTTTATGTGAGGCTGGACTTGATGATAGCCTAATCTGGCTTCTCGATGTATAGGTGCCCCTGATTTGCCTGCGGCTGAGGGTTCATCAGGGGGCTTGTTTGGTTCTTCAGAGGGCGGCAACGCCACGATGGAGACTGACGAGAGCTCGAGCTCGAGTTCTTCTTCTTCCTCTGAGGCCTCTTCTGTCGGGGATGCCGAGATGGAGGTGGCGCTGGAAGGTATATGCTGCTTCTCCTTGTCTCCGCATTAGTTTGGTACGGAGTTTATGGCAGAGTGCTGACATTTTTATGTTATGTCCAGGACTGGAGACTGAGGATGAGCGCGCGCCGGCTCCCGTCGAGGAGTGTCAAGAGGAGTCTTCCGTCACCCCAATGGTCATTGGGGAGGATCGGGTTGCAGGGAAGCCCTTACGCTCTCCGACTCCGGCAGGGGACACTACCGGGGTGGAGGAGAGGTTGCCTTCACCAACCCCGAGCGGGGAAGTCACAGGCATGGCACAAGCTACTCCAGGTAAGAGTCAGGGCCTTTGTCAGGTTTTCCACCTTATTTTATCATAGGAAGACCCTGAGCATTGTTGACTTGTTTACTATTTGGTGGGATTGTGTAGGTCTATCTGGGGTGCTGGCTGAGATGGGTCACTCTTCCCTCGAGCTGGAGGTTGAGTGGCCTACATCTGTTTCCCCACCGGAGCCGCTGTTGGACTCCAGTGTAGGTGCAGCCTTACTGTAGCGAGCCCGGGGCTATGTAGGGGGTGACCCTCTGCCTTCCCCGGAGGAGCTTCGATACCGATTGAGGGAGTGCATACGTGGCTACCACGGCCTTGGCTTCCCTCGTGGGCCCTGGATGTCTGACTTGGCCGGCATCTGGGCGGAGTACCTGCGACTTCGAGAGGCTCAGGAGTAGCAGGCAAAGCGACTGGCGACCATCCGGGAGGTACGGGAGCAACGCGTTCAGCTTACGATAGCTGCGACCGAGTAGAGGAGGCTTGCCGACGCGGTCGTGTCTCTCGCTCAGGACTAGGCTAGGTTGCTGAGCGAGACGACCAACAGAGCGGAGGCCCTGCAGAAGGCCTTGGAGGAGCAGCGGCAAGCTGTAGAGCTTGATAGAGCTGAGTGGCAGACTGCCGAAGCCGGAGCCAAGGCCAGCGTTCAGCTTGCGTCGACCTTGGAGGCGGAGCTCGCGGCTGCGGAGTCCCGCTTGGCGGAGCTGGAGGGGAGTGAGGCTAGGCCATGATTGTATCACTTCCCTTCCCCCCTTTTTGTTATCCGGATAGTGTACTTTTGTTACCCGAAGGGCATGTCTTGGGCTCCCTATCATAGAGTATAAATGACAAATTCCTGATTTTTTTTTTGAGTTGTTGTTTGTTGAATTGTTCTTTTCCCTAGTCTGTGGAATAGGGTTGGATACAAGGGATGGCTGCCACTTACTGTTGGTCGTGCTTGATTGTTTTGACACGTACCAGTATAGGGAGCAGTGAATTGGGTTTTATTCGGGTCTGGAGCTGAGGTAAAAGGCTGGGTGAGGAGAGTAGTGTGACTGGATATTGGATAATTGGTACTGGATGCTGGTTGTTTCCATGTTGTTAACCGGTCATGTAGCTCTTCTGGACTTGGGAGACTGGGACTGAGCTGGCCGGATGGCTCGAAAGGGCATCACAGCCAGGGGCCGCGAGTGAGACTGAGATTGAGTGGTCCACCCATAGAGGGATTGCGACCGAAGCTCGAACTGGGGGCTGGCGGCTGGCCTGTAAGGGCATTATAGTCGGTAACTGGAGATAGAAATTGGTGGCTGGCCTGTAAGGGCGTTATAGCCAGGGTACTGGGACTAGAGCTGGCGGCTGGCCTATGAAGGCGTTGTAGCCGAAATTGGAGTTAAAGGCTGGTGGCTGGCCTGTGAAGGCATTGTAGCCAAAACTGGGACTGGAGACTGGCGGCTGGCCTGTGAAGGGGTTGTAGCCGAAACTGGGACTGGAGACTGCCGGCTGGCCTGTGAAGGCGTTGTGGCCTGTGAAGGCGTTCTAGCCAAAACTAGGACTAGAGACTGGTGGCTGGCCTATGAAGGCATTGTAGCCGAAATTGGGACTCGAGACTAGCAGCTGGCCTGTGAAGGCGTTGTAGCCAAAACTGGGACTGGAGACTGGCGGCTGGCCTGTGAAGGCGTTGTATCCGAAACTGGGAGCTGGAGACGGGCGACTGGCCTGTGAAGGCGCTGTAGCCAAAACTGGAAGCTGGAGACTAGCGATGACCGACCCTCGGGGGTGTAGTGGTCACCATTGCTGTGTTGAACTCGCCATCGGGATGTGTCATGGCCGATAGGTTTGTGAGTGCAGAGTAGGGAGGGAGAGAGTTTTTTTTTCTCTTTACCAGCTCTATCGCCCTTGCGGGTTTTCGCTAGAGCTGGCCCCCTTTAGCTTTTTCCGGTGCACCCTTGCGGGTTTTCACACCAAGGGGTTACCCGATTTTGCTTGAGGCGCCCTTTCGGGTTTTCACCTCAGCTGGGTTGGTGGCAATTTTTGCCCCCAGTCGTCTCGTAGAGAGAGTTGACTGAGGCCGCCGGGGTATCTCTATTTTTAACCCCATTATATATATATTATATATATATATATATATATATATTATTTTATTTTATTTTATTTTTTTTTGAGACTACTGTCCATAGCATGTTGCTGTCAGGGGACGTAACCTGAGGCTGGAAGGTGTGGATATCCAAATATTGTTCGACCATTCACAAGGGTTTTTAGAAATCCTTAAGCCATGGTGACGAAGGGCCACTTTGCCATGGGAAGGTATGACTGGAGTTGTAACTGGTGGATCTGGGATTGTATGGGGAAACTGGGATTGTAAGAAATCGGACGGCTCTGGATTTGTAGGGTGTGTGGGATGTAGGGGCGGAGACTGATAACTATCTGGGAATGTGTCAGGATATAAATTTACCGGGATGGTAATGGGAAGCTTGACCGTTACTGGGACTGGTTGAATTGTGACATTGGGGTGATGGCCAAAGGTTGGCCGAGCTGAGCAGGAGTAATGCAGGGTTAACTAGAGATTGGGAAGTTTTGCGCCGTAGCGGTGCAAGTGTATTGGAGACTGGTTCTGGGTGAAGCTAGCGGCCCACCAAAGGACAGGTGGAAGGCCGTGTTGACTGGTAGGGAGAAGAAGATTTTCTCGTTATCGGCTCTACCACCCTTTCGGGTTTTCACCAGAGCCGACCCCCTTTAGCTTTTTTTGATGCGCCCTTATGGGTTTTCACGTTGAGGGGTTTCCCAATTTTGCCTGAGGCGTCCTTTCGGGTTTCCACCTCAGCCGCGTCACTGGCCTTTTTGCCCCCAGTTGCCCCCTTGCGATGAGGGTGACTAGGGCTGCCGAGGTGTCTCCATTTTTAACCCCTTTTTTGTTGTTGTTTTTTTTTGTTTTGACTTACCTGGGAGCCTGGCGGCTAAACTGGCACTGGTGCAAAAGTGCCCGCGCTCCCATAGTGACGGGAACGAGGGCAGGGGACCGGTTCTCGCGAATGCGTGGTGGCTGTTCCGGGGAGCTGGACTGTCTGGTTGACTGAGAATTGAAGACCGAGAGGACTGGCCGATGGGATCCTCCACGGGGGAGGATCGGCCTTATTGGTAGTAGCTGGGGCATGCGCCTTAGTCTGGCTGGCACGTGAACTCATGCTCTGGAGCATAATATAGCTTCATGTGTTTACCGTTGAGTGGAGGGAACGGTCTGTAACCTTTATGATCAACAACCGTGTAGGTCCCACCCTCATAGACATTCTGGATGATGTACGGACCTCACCAATTTGGCTGTAGTTTTCCACTGGCGTGCCCTGCCATGACTTCCTTTTCCTTGATCATGACAAGGTCACCTTGTTTGAAAGCTCGCTGCCTGACGAGCTTGTCATAGGCACGGGCCATGTGAGCCTCGTATACCTGTAGGTGTTTGTAGGCTTCGAGCCGCTTGCCTTCTAGATCGGCGAGCTCTTCTAGCCTTCTCTAGTACTCATTTTCGTCAAAGCTGGCAAGGTCGGTGTGGATTGCCACGCGATACGAGGCTAACTGGACTTCGATGGGGATAACCGCTTCTGACCCGTGGGCAAGGGAAAACGGCGAGCACCCCGTAGGGGTTTTATAGACCGTCTGGTAGGCCCATAATGCCTCGAAGATCTTTTCACCCCAATCACGTTTCCGGTGGCTAACCATCTTAGCCAGGAGCTTACAGAGGGTTTTGTTGATGGCTTCCACTAAACTGTTAGCCTGAGGGTTGTAGACTGAAGAGGTTCTCCAGTCGATTTGGAATTTGGCCGCTAACTGGTATACGACCTTATTCTTAAAGGGTGTCCCGTTGTCGGACACTATGTGACTGGGAGTACCGAATCGGTATATAATGTTGTGCCGGATGAATCTAGCAACGATTTCGCTGGTGACCTCTCGCAAGGGTAGAGCCTCCGCCGAACGAGAGAAGTAGTCGGTGGCGGCCAAGATGTATTTATGGCCCTTGGAAGATGGCAGAAAAGGCCCCGTGATGTCCATGCCCCACTCAGCGAATGGCCAGGTGGGGGCCGTAGGACGCAGTGGATTGGGAGGTCTTCTGGGTACTGGGCCAAAGGCTTGGCATTGATGGCATGTACGGGCATACTGGATGCAATCCGCGTACATGGTCGGTCAGTAGAAGCCTTTGAGCTTGATGTTGTGCTTCATCTGATCTCCGGCCTGGTACGCACCGCACAATCCGGAGTGGAACTCCTGCATGATGGCTCGAGTTTCCGCTAGGGAGACACATCTCAGGAGAATCGACTTATCCTTCTCGTGGATGAGCCGATACAGGGAGTCGCCGATCAGCTCATAAGAGGCCGCTCGGCGGAGTAGCTGGACCCTTTGAGCTCGGTCAGGGGGAAGCCACCCTTTCTTGAATTTGATGATAGGCGCACGCCAATCATCTTCTTCCGGAGGTGTGCTTTGGTCAAGGTCGTGGACCTCGCAAATGGTGAGACCGGTGTTGCCTTCAAGTGAGCTCGGCATTAGTCTTCGGTGCTTCATGACGATGTCGACCTCTCCCTCAGGCGGGAGCTTGATGGCCGCGGCCAATTTTGCTAAGGCATCCGCCTGAGCGTTGCTGCTTCTGGGAATGTGATCTATTTCGAAGAAATTGAACTTCTGGGTTAATCTGGTGGCGATGGTGTGGTATGGAACCAACTCTGGCTTCTGCATGTCATAGATGCCGAGGACTTGTCGGACTATCAACTGGGAGTCCCCATAGGCTTTGAGGCATTTAATGCCCATGTGCAGAGCCATCTGGAGCCCAATAAGTAGAGCTTCATACTCGGCTTCATTGTTGGTCAGGGACTTCATGAGGGCACAGGAGTTGTATAAAACTCCGCCCTGAGGAGTCAGGAAAATAATGCCGGCACCTGCCATGGTGGTTGGGTCCTGGTTGCTCCGGGTGATCCCTCGGGAAGCACCGTCGAAGTAGAGCTCCCAGCAAGGTACGCTGGTTGTAAGAGCGCTGAGCTGCCAATAATACAAGACATCTCTGGTCTATTCAACCGGTTGTTATGATTTAGTAGCAAGGGACTCCTCGTCTGGGAGCTTCGAGCTGAGAGGTGAGTCGTCTGGCACTGGATGGGCTGCCAAGAATTCAGCCATACCATGTCATTTGATTGCTTTTCTGGGGACATAGGTAATGTCGTACTCCATCAGTAGGAGAGCCCACCTTCCCAGTCTACCTGAGAGGACAGGTCGCTGAAGGAGATACTTCAGAGGGTCATGGTTGGAGATAAGCTCGACTCGATGAGATAGGAGGTAATGCCACAGCTTCTTAACTGCGAACACCAATGCCAAGCAGACCTTATCCATAGGGGAGTAGCGATACTCGGCACCGATTAACTTCCGACTGAGGTAATAGAGGGGTTGCTTCTTACCTTCCTCATTGATTTGCGCCAACAGAGCTCCCAACGAAGCATCCATGGCAGCAATGTAAAGGATGAGGGGTTTACCCTTGACTAGTGCTCCCAGAACTGAGGGAGTGAGGAGGTACTCCTTGATTTGCTCGAAAGCTGCCTGGCATTCCGAGTCCCATGTGAATGGGGCGTCTTTCTTCATCAGCTTTTTGAAAGGCGTGCATCAACCGGAGAGGTTAGAAATAAACCTCTGAATGTAGGTCAGCCTCCCTTGGAAGGACCTAAGTTCGGTGATGTTGCTGGGTGGTGGAAGCTCCCGGATCACTTTGATCTTGCTGGGATCCACCTCGATTCCTCGGTACCTGATGACGAAGTCGAGGAATTTGCCGCTGGATACGCCGAAGGCATATTTCATGGGGTTCATCTTAAGCCCATATTACCGGAGACGCTCGAAGACTTGGCGAAGGTCACGCAAGTGGTCTTCGCACCTTTTGGTCTTGACGAAGAGGTCATCGACATAACATTCGACTGTGTTTGTAGCATCTCGTCGAATATTTTAGTCATGGCCCTTTGGTAAGTAGCACCGGCATTCTTCAAACCGAAGGGCATGCGTTTGTAATTGAAAATCACCTTGGGGGATCTGAAGGCTGTGTGGTTCTTGTCTTTGAGGGACATCCATATTTGATTATAACCGGATGACTCATCCATGAAAGACAAGGCTTCGTGACCGATGGTCATGTCAACCATCGTTTCTGTAATTGGGACTGGGAAGTCATCCTTCGGACAGGCTTTGTTGAGGTCCCGAAAGTCGACGCAGATGCGGACTTGACCATTCTTCTTCTTGACCGGAACTATATTGGCGAGCCAGATCGGGCAGATACACGGCTTGATGAGGTCGGCCTCCGCCATTTTGTGGACTTCGGCCAAAAGCTGGAGCTCCAGCTCGTGGCGCATGCGCCGCTGTGGTTGCTTGACCGGAGCGATTGAGGAGAAATGGCTAGGTCATGCTCCGCTACGGAGGGGTCTAGCCCTGGCATCTCCTTGTAGGTCCAGGCGAAGCAGTCTTTGAACTTTTGCTGGAGTTGCTTGTAGTCCTACTTCTCTACCTCGGTGAGGAGAGCACTCACGAATGTAGGCTGAGGGGCTTCATCGTCGCCCAAGTTGATCTCCACGAGATCATCGATGGTGGCCTGGCCGCTGTCCTCCAGTCGGGAGGAGCGGGTTGGAGGTCGATGAAATCCTCACCATCGGTGTCGGCTTCGTGTATGTCTTGGTTCTCGAAGCCACCAGTCGATGCTGAAGGGACTGGAAAGTGGTTGTCACTGGAATCCACTGGGGGTTGACCTAGGCCGCCGACCTCTGGCCGACAGTCATCAACTAGAGTTGATGAGGTCTTCCCAGGATTGCCTGGCGAAGCTGGCAATTCCTCACAGCTAAGGCCAGTGAGATTCCCCCCCTCAGGAGGGTTTATTGTACTAGGTCCCTTGACTGGCTGAGAAGCCGGATGAGCTTCTCCTGCCTCTTTGTCTTGGCAGGGAGGCGAAGGAGGTTCCCCAACCTCTTGAGCCGGGGTTCTGGCTTTGGCGGAGATCGGAATCAGGATTTCCTCTCCCTCATCCCTGGAGCTGTCGAATTTAGCTTTGACTCTTGCTTGGTCGTCGGCTGGTAGTGCCAAGCCTACGACGTTGACTGCGTAGTGGACGCGGAAGTCCGGGTCCTGGTCGTAGCCAAGCCCCCTGGTATCCTTATGGGAGGACGAGGGTTGCCCCCGGACCTGGGAAGGGTCCCACAGTCAACGGAAGTATCTTTGTTGGGTAGAGGTCTGCCACATGGGGATGTGTTGTTTCAAACACATCTCTTGAATATGCGGCGACAGCTCGCCCCACACCTGAACTGCTTCAAGAGTGTCATCGGCTTGTCTAGACTAGCCGAAGTCATTATCTGGCATGGATTGAGGGACTATGTCTCCTTTATAGAAGACAATAGGTCTGTCCCTATTAGCCTTCTTCTTGTTCCAGCGTTGTCGCTTGAAGGTGACAATGAACGTTGTCAGCGACTTGACGCGGTGCTCTTCAGATGGGCACGGGAGCTGGATGCAATCTGGTGGCAGGCATATACTCTTGTCGATGGCTCGGCTAATGAGATTAGCCTCGAAGTTGATCTGGCAGCTCTCAGGGTGATCTGGGGTTGACTTGGAGTCCAGGCGCAACCAGTGAAGCTTGGCCTTTTCATCGTCAACAGAGAAGAGATCATCATCATCTTCCTCTGAGAGCCAACCATTGCTTTTGCCCTTGATCACGGGGTACATACTAATCCCTTTGAAGTAGAGCACAACATCGGCTAGGTTGTATTCTGCCGGTGTGAACGGCAACAAGTCCGCAAAGACCTTATGTTGTTCCCCATCCTTGGCATACTTGATGCATTGGTTGAGAGTTGACGAGGCGACCCAATTTTCATGGAGCCAGGGTCTGCCCAACAACATCTTGTAAGCCGTGTTGGAGTCGATGATGTAGAATGTTGCCTTGGAGGCGAAATCATCGAGCACCGGATCGACGTCTACCCGGCCAAGGACGTCCTCAGTGTTCTAGTTGAAATCGGATATCTTGACCACCTGGACCTTCTGGAGGTATGGGGTCAGATATAGAGACTTGAATGTCTTGAGTGGCATGATGTTAACAGCGGCACCAGCATCCACCATGATCTGATTCACATCATGTCTGTTGATCTTCCTCTTCATGTAGAGAGGACGATTGTGGCATGGAGGGGACAGCAGCATGTCTTTCTCTATGAAGGTGATGGTGGCTGCGAAGGCTCCATAGGCAGCCGCCTTCATTTCTGCGGCATGCGCTTCATAAACTTCTGGCTCCTGGAGTATTTTGATAAGGGTCTCTCTCAGATCCTTACTCCAAGCGATGGCTTCCCAAATTGAAATGCTGGCAGGGAAGCGTTTCATTTGGTAGAGGACCTTTCGGTCGGCTCAGGCTCGAGCATCCTCCAGAGAGGGTAGAATGTCAGGCTGAGCCTTTTGCGAGCTGCCGTGCTGTTCCCCATGGGGAAGTTGCACTGTCTTGCCCTTATCACTGGGACCAGATTGACCTCGATCACTAGCGGGCTCTTGGAACAGGGATGCCAATGACGGCCCTTATGGGGATGATTGGCAGGCTGGCTCGTCCTTGCCGGACGGTCCCGCTTACTCTGTCGCAGAAGTCGATACTGGTGCGGGGGCTGCAAGGCTGGCCGCAGCCTCACCAAAGCCGGCAGGGTCGAAGATGTAGGGTCCGCCCCGAATTTCTATCTCCGGGATGGGAGCCAGTTCCTCTCCTCGAAAGAGGATGACTCGCTCCGGATCGAAGGTGGATGGAGAGAGGGGTAACTCGGGAGTTCTCCCTCGGCCTCTACCACGTCCCCGACCATGGCCTCGGCCACGGTCGGTGTGCTCTGGAGCTGGCTGGAGCCCAAGAGGGGCGGCCACCCTTTGTCTTGTTCGGGAGGCTACAGGCTCGCCCCGTCGAGAAGTATTGATATTGTCGGGCGGTGGGATGGCCACCATGTTGTAGGTGCAGCATCGGAGCATTTCTTCCAGCTGCTCTATGGTGATCTCCTTGTCTTTATAGCACAAGGAGAGCTCGTCAGGGATTATGAGTCTTTCACCGTTCTTGATCTTTTGGATCATCTCTTGGACCCAATTTCTGAGGCGGGCTCGTTTCTGCATTTCTTCCCACGGGATGTACCTGTCGAGTGGGAGAGCCCCAGTAGGACGAGGGGGAACGTATTCCTCCAAGTCGTCAATGAGCCGCTGGAGCCTTTGGAGGGGCGTTGGCTCAGCCGGGGATTGCAGGGCGGCTGCTAGTTCAGCCTGTTTCTTGAGCCGCCTTCTGAGGTTCTTCCTCCTATTTTTCTCTTGCCTCTTGGCGATAGCCGTCTCCAAGGGAGTCGGAGGGAGAGGTGCTGGAGCCGAGTTGACAAATCCTGGTGAGGATATCTCCGAGCTGACGCCCTTGCGGGGCGAGGTCGATGACTCTTCCTTGCCCGGATCTCGATCCAGGCGCCTTCCGCTTGTTGTATCTGGAAGGTGGCATTAATCGCCTTCTCGATTACCTCGAGCGGCAATTCCTGATATGCTAGAATGCTGGGACTGGCGTCCGAAGACATGTTCGCAGTTTGGTACCTTACCCACGGTGGCGACGGGAGCCTACGAGGAGTCGGTAGGCTGGTGCTGGTGTCCAAGGATGTGTGCGTGGTTTGATGCCTTAACCGCGGTGGTGACGAAGATGTCTTCCACTGAGCCGGTATATTGGAACTGGTGATGGGGGACATATGCACGGTTTGATGCCTTAACCGCGGTGGCGATGGCTTTTGTTGAGAAGCAGGTAGAGAAGGGCACTAGCCGTCTTGCTCCTTAGCCTTGCCTTTGTGACCATACTGAGAGCTGGGCTTTGTGACAACTGACATCATCGCCAGACATTGTCGCTCTGCACAGTTATCTCGACTTTACGGAATGGAGGAGCTTAATGGCAGTGAGCCCGCCACTTGAATCGAAGTCGCTGAAGACTCCGAAGATGTCTTCTTTGTACCCCGAGTTGTGTCAACAGGTAGGCGGAGAGTACCGGACGGTCCTCCGCTGGGGAGGTGTCACGAGGTTGCGGTGGGGCCTCACCCTATTTTTGCTTTCCCTTCCTATCCGCGGCCGTCGGCGACGGAGATAGGATGGGAGGAGAACAAGAAGGAGCTGAAGAGCTTGTCATCGTCTCACCCACCAGAACGTCCTCTTGGCCGAGAAGGACTTGGAGGAGCCTGGCAGTGTCTTCTTCAGGAAAAGGGAGAGACTTTAGCTCTCGCCAGGACCGCCATTGCACGGCCGAAGTGGCTGGGATTGGCTGGCTAGCTGTAGATGCCTGAGAGCCCTCGAGGGCCGGAGGAGCAGGGGAATGGATGACATTGACCGAGAAGTTAGCCGGTTCCGCCTCTTGATTGGACTCCTGCTCTCTACGCCTTCGCAGTCGCTCAAGTGCTTCTTGGTTGTTGGTCTGGAACTCGAGCCATTCCGGAGGATGCTGGTAAGGCAGCCCGTGCCCATTTATTTGAGGAGAGTCTTGCCGCTCTGGCGCCTCCCTGGCGATGCTCAGGGTCTCTTCGATAGCTTATCGAAGCCTGACGAGCGACATGGAGTTTCCTTCCGCATCGATCTGCTCCCATTGGATCTGTTCCTGGATGAGGTATTGGACTTCCTCACAGGACCTGATCGGGTGGCAGATTCTGGCGTGGAAGGGGCAATACTGGACGTGACTACGATCCTAATGGGTGTAGCCACGAGGCGAGTCACGGGGCATGATTTGCCCCCTCTCGATGAGGATATCGAAGAGTTGACGGGTCCTCTCCCTGGGGAAGGAGAGAGGTCTCCGATCATGCCAAGGTCTGCACCCTGGATACCAGATCGAACGTTCCCTTCGACCGGCACTGGGCTCCTCTGATTCATCGTCAGAAAGAGAGAATGCGGCCATCATGTGGATGACATTGGTCGAGGGGTGAGCCATGCGTGCTGCTTTAGCCGGCCTGGCCCACGTATGTGGTTGTGGAGGATCGACGAGACCGCTCTTCATCTTGACGAGGCCATCTCGGATCAGCTTCTGCGCCTGAGTCTTGAAGACATAGCAATCTTCAATTGAATGACCCAGCATGCAATGGTACAGGCAATAACTGGGATCATCGGTGTTCCGCGCCTCATCCAGCTTGCGGATTTCTGGCAGTTTGACGATCTTTAGAGCCATGCAGAGGTCGAAGAGCATCTTCGTATGTTCCTTCTTGAAGGAGAAGGGTGTCTTCATAGGCTCCGAGAAGGAAGGAGCAACCGGCTTGTCTGCTGGCTTTTTGTCAGAACCACTGGATTCGACCCCTTTACTGGCCTTAGTGGCAGGGGTGAACTCTATGATATTCACCTCCTTACCGGGCTGGCATTCTCGTACTTATTTACCCTTTGCTGCAGTATAGCTTGGGTTGTCAGCGATGAACATCTCTATCTCAACGACTACCGAATTGAGCTGGTCGAAGCCTTTGATATTGGTACCGAGAAGCTTTTCGCTGACCTCGGTCGCCAGACCTCGACGACATATGGTGATGGCGTCCTCCAGGACGGGTGGATTGACACACCTCATGCTGAGGTCTCGCCATTTCTTGATGAAGTCAAGGGCACCCTCGCCCTTTTTTTGCCGAAGAGAACAGAGTTCGACTAATGAGACCTTTCGCTCGACTGTCTGAAATCGGTCGAGGAATTTCTTATGGAGATCGGCCCAGTCAACGACTGAGCCGGGCTTCAGACGGGAGTACCATTGGAAGGCCGTTCCCGTGAGTGACGTGGCAAAGTAGCGGAGGAGATAGGATTCATCCAACGCTAACTCGCCCATGGCCGTGACATAGTAGGCCAAGTGCTCATGTGGCGACCCCTTCCCGTCAAACTTTTGTAGCTTCGGGGGCTTGGAGTATTCTGGAGGAAGCTTCTTCAACTGCTGGCGAAGCGGGTAGGGTACAATGTAGAGATCTATCGTGACCGTCCATTCACCATACTAGGCGAGCTTTGTCTCGATGATGCGCTCGATCATATGGCGTTGTGCCAAGAGATCCCCCGGCACTGGCGTGTTGGAGGCTCTTGGTTGAGTCTCAACCGAGGGCGTGCCAAACCCAGTTGCCAACGGGGTTCGAGCAATCGCCGTTGAGGTGTTGGCAGCATCGCGAGCCACCGGGGGTACCGGTGCCTCGGCCGGAGGCCTAGCAGGTTACTGAGCGTGAAGGTCTCGTTCTTGGAGAAGGTCCTGCCGGAGAGCCTTCAGATGCTGATTTTCCTTCATCAGGATGTCGAGGGTAACTTCCTGGACCTCGTTCGCACGAGGGTCATTGTTGACCGGCTCTGCATTGATAGGAGGGTCACGGTCTGTTTGCAATCGTTTATTTTACCAGGGGTATTTTGTTAAGTAGGTCCCTGACTGTTTGGGACGGGATTCCTATTCTGTTTGTTGGTTTATTTCACATGTCGATCAATCAATTAACTGACTGGCAATTAAGTGACTGATTGACTGCGCGGGTGTGCTAGTCACATACGTGACAAGTTTATTGTGCGCTCGTTCTGACCCGTGTCGGGCAAGAGTGAGGTTCGGTCGGGACCAGCAGTCCGTCATACCATAAAGGTCATGACGTTAATTACATCCCCCACGAGGAGGGAATGTTATGTTAGATGGACGCAGTCTATTACCACTGAGAGTGGATCTAGAGGGGGTGAATAGATCTAATGTCTAATTTTAAAACACAATTGAACTCTAATGCGGAATTAAAACAAGCAACTGTTGAACGACAGAAGGAACACTATGAAATCACACAAACCACAAGCAATCACACAGTAGACACCGATCTTTAAGGTGGTTCGATCTCAATCCAGAGATCTACGTCCACCCCACACTCCAACTGGAATGTGGATCCTGCTGACTCACAGCTTGAACAGCTGGGCTTCACAGCTTGCCAACAGACCGCTGATACACAGCTTCACTGGGCTTTACAGCTTGCCGACCAGAGGAACAAATCCTCTGCAACCGCTGGGCGATACAGCTTAGCCGTCCGAGACTTGGTCTCGCCTGCGGAGGATTACAGCTTCACCTATCCAGTGGAAACCTCCACTGCAATTGCTGGCTCACAGCTTGATGACAAAAGAGTTTCGAAAACAGTAAAGACAGAAACAAACGAAGTGGAAAACCAAAATGAATGTAGCTCAATTGAGCAGTATCAGCTCTGGTATCTGAACCAAGAGACTGATTTACAAGACTTCGAAAAGACTCTCTCAACTCAACTCTCTCAATCTTCTCTTCTCTCTTTCTCTTCTTCTCTCTGAATCTTCTTCTCTCTTTTTCTTCTTCTCTGTGGATCGTGCAGGCGCTCACTCTCTGTTCTTTTCTCTTAGCTCTGGCTGCTTCTATTCGATCTGCTTCTTCTGAAGGAAGAAACTCCATATATATACCAGCAGCAGGAAGGGCGTGTGCTCTCCACATCTCCCGCCCAATGGCTTGGACCATGTGGCAGCATCCAGCAGGCTTTCAGTACACGTGTCATAATCTGGTCACTCCCCTTATCCTCGGATCACGTGCCCAGTCATCAGTCTCTCCAAAGAATCCCTGTCAGACAGTCGAAATAGAATTGTCAGTTTAAGGTTTAAGCGATGTACAGACTGTATAAAGGCACTGCTGAAGCAATGTACAGACATTGTGAATGCGAAGCTATGCAGTGTTCAGACTCTACGAATGCAGACCCATGGCGTTGTACAGACTTAGTAAATGCAGTGTTGTAGCCTGTATAGGCTTCAGATATGCAAGACTATGCCATGTACAGACTTCCTATATGCAGAACTTATGCCATGTATAGACTCCATATATGTAGAGCTTATGCCATGTATAGACTTCAAATATGCAGAGCTTAAGCCATGTACATACTTCAAATATGCAGAAGTAAATGTGCATCAATGTGTAGACTTAGCAAAATAAAGTATGAACAAAGCAGCACAATGTGCAGACTTCGTGCAATGAGTGAAGCAGTGTATAGAGTTATGAGTGGAGTACATGAAGCAATGTATAGAGTTAGAGTGCAGTGAGTGTTCAAGTGATGTACAGACTCAACGTTATGCAAGCAGACAATGTATAGAGTTAATGAAGCGATGCTCAACAAAAAGACGCCTTACACTTAGCCGTTTGTTTCAGAAGTGACGCCACTTCTGGTGATTGTCAAATCTCGAGCATAGAGAATGTATAGACTTGCTATGGCACAAGGCAGCATAACGATGTACAGACTCTGCCAAGAGCAATGCACAATGCACATATGAATGTACAGACTTTGTTTGTGCTGTGCAAGCATGCTAAGATGCAATGTATAGACTTTATGCGAGTATGCTGCAGCCAGTGTACATACTTAGACCTGCGTGCATGCAATGCGATGTATAGACTTGCCCATGGCTGTCTAGACTTTGCATGCGTGCTTATAGCAATGTGCAGACTTGCAGACAATGCGTTGTGCAAACTCTGCGTGCCCAATGTGTAGACTTAGTGTTCTGCATGAGACGCTAAGTAAGACATTCCAATGTATAGACTTCAAGTCCACTTGAGACGCTGAGTGAGACGGACCTCACAGGCTCACGATGTATAGACTTTCCAAAGGAAGGGCTGTACAGACTTGAGCAAAGCAAGGTCTGTATAGACTTGAGAGTTCATGATGTATAAACTTGCCAGAGGAACTGGACGATGTACAGACTTGAGCAAAGCAAGGTCTGTATAGACTTGAGAGAGAGTTCATGATGTATAGACTTAGCCAAGACACGATGTATAGACTTTGGCAAAGCAAGGGCTGTACAGACTTCAACTCAGCTGCAATGTATAGACTTGCAGGTGCAACGTAGGTAAAGATCAAGGAGTGTATAGACTTGATATCGTGGAACACACAGGCTGTACAGACTTCATCGATGTCTAGACTTGGAAAGTTAAGCTAGTGAATGTACAGACTTCACCGATGTCTAGACTTTGAATGAATGTGCATGCATTGAATAGACTTCGCATATGATGTACAGACTTGCTAGTCAGACAGGCACAAGCTCTGTACAGACTTTAGCGTGCAGACATGCCATGTGAATGTATAGACTTATGTTCTAAACGATGCACAAACACAAAAATGCAATGTATGGACTTTGAGTGTGTAGACTTGTATGTGTGCAATGTGTAGACCTGTGTGTGTGTGCTTGACGATGTATAGACTCTTACTGCATAGAACACATAGACAATCTGACAGAGATAGTTTCATCAAAACATAAACAGTTGCCAATCAATCAAAACAAGCTGTTGCCAATGAAATAAAGCTATTGTCAACATCATCAACACAGAGGAGTCACAACAATCTCTCCCTTTTTGATGATGGCAACACCCTATCATCTGGAATAGCAACATCCTGTCATACAGATGTAATTTTGATGAAAGACATGAATTATTAGTCAGATTTATCATGCAGATGCTATGGATGCATGCTGAAAAATGAAAATAGCTCCCTGCCAACAAGATCTCCACCTATGCCATAATATGATGCATATACACTCCCCCTTTTCCAAATAATGGGTACACTCCCCCTGGAATGAATTCATCAAACAGACAATATTCTCCCCCTTTGCCATCAACAAAGAGGAGGGAAAGAAATTACAAGGGAAGGAACAAGAGAAATCATCTGACTGGCATTCTGAACAAGTAGTTCAGGAATAAGCATTCTAAAGCACAGAGTCTTCAGTCATATGAATTTAAAAATTACTTTCAGATAGAGTGCTAGTTTACAGATTATAAAATTTAGAGTTCATGCACTACAATCATTGAATGAGTTTGCTGTGCATGATAAAACAATAAACCAGAATCACATTTGCATGAGAGATTCAGTTTCAAAATATCTTACGTTCATAAACTCAGAAAAAAATGGTTAAGAGATACCAGGTCATGTATTGAAATTAAACAAATTGACATCCCTGAAATTTCTTTTGAAGGAACATCATTATCAATATTATTTCATTAAGGGCATTCAAGTACCATTTATCTTTTTACGTAAGGGTATACATTTATCAGACGCCAATACCCCTAGATACTCAACATGATGGACCATTCTGCCTATGATCAAACTCAATAAAATTGATTTACACCTTTTTGTGAGAGGGTACAAGTTTATCAAACGCCAGTTACCCCCAGGTACTTAGTGAAACCACCCTACTGTTTTGATCATTTTATACAGAGATAACTGATACACCTCATGACTTAAGTATTGTCCATTTCTTTGATGGATCACTTAGTTTCTCAGTATTTTACCAGTCATTGCTCTGCCAATGTTATTTTTCAATTAATTTTCAATACTTTTCAATATCATTCTTAGCTGTCCTTTATTTGTTTCAGAATGACTTGTTTAAGGATAATACACATACTTAGCCTTCTCTAACATGATTTTAGATGAGTTTTTAGATTTCAGATATAATTAGCTTTGTCTGACATGAAATAAGATAGGGGTTGAGAGCTTTATCAATTTTCAGCTTTCTTATTTACTGATTGCAATCTTTAAACTTTAAAGTTTATAAAATTTAAACCATTAAGTCAGTCTTCAAGCAATTAAAATTCTTATAAAGGAAGAAGTATGTTTTCTATTGCTTAAGACTAGAACTGACTAACGGATTATCATATTGTCAGACTCAACTCATTCAGGGTCAAAGAATTTGGATTTCAATAAAGTTGATGACCACTCTGAATTTCTAACAATACTCCCCCTGTCTATATGCATGTGGTTTTAGATGAGGGAGAGCTTAGACACAGTCATGACTAAATGATATGCAATGATGATCATGAGTGTGATGCCAAAAAAAATATGAATGTCATGCATGATCATGAGTCTATTGCAACATTCAACATTCACAAGGTTTATTCAAGCCATCAGAGAGTTTATTCATTATGCTAAAATTTACACAAGCCAAGTTCTCTTCTAAGAAATTTAAACCTTTCATTCCCAAGAGGCTTAGTAAAAATATCAGCAATTTATTTTTCAGTTTCAATGAAGTTCATTTCAATTTCCTTTTTATTTACAACATCTCTAAGAAAATAGTGTTTTATCTCTATATGCTTAGTCCTAGAATGATGAACATGATTTTTAGCTAAACATATAGCACTAGTATTATCACACAAAATTGGAATACATTCCAGTTTTATTTGATAATCAACCAGTTGGTGCTTGATCCAAAGTACTTGGGCTGCACAGTTACCAGCTGCAACATATTCAGCTTCTGCTGTGGACAAAGCAACTGTGTGTTGCTTCTTGGATGCCCAAGATACTAGACAGCCACCAAGGAATTGACAGTAGCCACTAGTGCTTTTTCTATCTACTCGACACCCAGTATAGTCTGCATCAGTGTAGGCTAGAAGTTCTAACTCACACCTAGCAGGATACCATAGACCAAGCTCTTGAGTGCCTAGTAAATACCTAAAAATCCTTTTCATAGATTTAAGATGTGATTCTTTAGGACTAGCTTGGAATCTAGAGCATAAACACACTGCAAATTGAATATCAGGCCTAGATGCTGTAAGATATAAAAGGGATCCGATCATACCTCTATATAGCTTTTGGTCCACTGGTTTACCTTGAGGATCTTCATCTAAGCTGGTCGAGGTACCCATTGGAGCAGCTATTTCCTTGAGGTTATCCATCTTGTACTTCTTCAATAAATCCCTTATGTACTTGGACTGAGAGATGAAAGTTCCATCTTTTGACTATGTCACCTGCAGTCCAAGAAATAATTTGAGCTCACCCATTGAGCTCATTTCAAACTCATTAGTCATTATCTGAGAGAATTCCTCACACAATTTAGGGTTAGTTGACCCAAAGATAATGTCATCCACATAAATTTGAATGATAAGAATATATGAATGACTTATCTTAGTAAACAAGGTTTGATCAACTACACCTCTTGTGAAGTTCTTATCAGTGAGGAATTTGCTCAACCTGTCATACCAAGCTCTAGGAGCTTGCTTAAGACCATAGAGAGCTTTTCGAAGTTTATACACATGATTGGGGAAGTCTAAATATTCAAAGCCAGGAGGCTGCCTCACATAGACATCCTCACTAATTTCCCCATTCAGAAAAGCAGATTTTACATCCATCTGCTGAAGATTTATTCCTAGAGAACATGCATAAGCCAATAAGATTCTGATAGCTTCTAACCTGGTTACAGGGGCAAAAAACTCTTCAAAGTCAATTCTAAATTCTTGGTTATACCCCTGAGCTACAAGTCTGGCCTTATTTTTAATGACATTCCCTGATTCATCAGTTTTATTTCTGAATACCCATTTAGTCCCTATGACTGTTTCATGATCAGGAGGTGGAACCAAGTGCCACACCTTATTCCTGTCAAATTGATTGAGCTCTTCATGCATGACATTAATCCAATGTACATCCTTAAGAGCACAGTCAATGGACTTGGGTTCTACATTTGATACAAAGGCATATGCATTCAATTCATTTTGAATTCTTTAGTGGCCTCTAGTCCTAGGAGGGTCATGCAAATTGCCAATCACATTATCTACAGGATGATCTTTTAGATATCTAATGTTGACAATTTCATTATCATGATTTTCATTTACCTCCCCCTGAACTGTAGGCTCTTCTTCATTAAGCTCTTCATTTCCTTCCTCATCTTCGGATTTGTCTGCAGGATTCCCTTCTTTCAGAATATCACCATTGTCTTCATTCCTGCATTGACCAATATTAGACTTTACCAAAGATTCATCAAAAATAATATGTGGAGATTCTTCAACAGTTTTGGAATTCAGATTATACACTCTATATGCTCGGGTGTTTTCAGAGTAACTAAGAAAAATTCCTGGTTCACCTTTAGGTTCAAATTTATCAAGGTCTCTTTTATCATTTATATGAATAAAACATTTACAACCAAAAACCTTGAAATGAGCAATAGAAGGTTTCTTAGCCTTTATGATCTCATAGGGTGTTTTCTGGGTAGAAGGTCTTACCATGGCTCTGTTAATTACATAACAGGCAATATTTACTGCTTCAGCCCAGAACTTCCTTGGCAGACCACCTTCAACCAAGAGTGTACGACCCATCTCCACCAAGGTTCTGTTCCTCCTCTCCACAACTCCATTCTGCTCGGGTGTCCTTGGTGAGGAGTAATTGTGATGAATTCCATTTGACCTACAGAATTCATCAAACTGTGAGTTTTCAAACTCACCTACATAATCAGTTAAAATATTTTCAATTTTCTGGTTTTTCTTAAGACAGAACTCCTGAAATTCTGAGAATGCATCACTTTTATGTGATAAGAAATATACCCAAGTATACCTAGAGAAGTCATCTACCATGACAAACCCATACTTCCTCCCTGATAAGCTGACAGACCTGGTTGGCCCAAAAAGGTCCATGTGTATCAGCTCATAGGGTTTAGAAGACAGATTTTATGTTCCAGATTTAAATGACTTTCTAGTTAACTTTGACTGAGTGCATGCATCACAGATTTTATTTTCTTTCTTAAAGGAAACTTCAGGAAGTCCTCTAACCATGCTATGCTTATTCAGTTTATGCAATACAGTGTAACTAGCATGGCCTAACCTACGATGTCATAAAAATGCTAAGTCCTCTCTGCTAGCAGTAAGGCTTAGGTTAGAATGTTGTATATCATCTAAGTCTATCATGTAAGTGTTATTTATCCTTTTACCAGAAAATTTAACAGTTTCAGAATCAGGTTCAAAAACTTTGCAGCATTGAGAGTCAAAAAGAACTTTGCATCCTTTATCACATAGTTGGCTGATGCTAAGTAAATTATATGCTAAACCTTCAACCAACATGACATCTTCAATGCAACAGGTAGTACACTTACCTACCTTACCTGTCCCAACAATCTTACCCTTTGTGTTGCTACCAAAGGTGACAAGGCCTCCTTGTTTCTCTGTCAGCATGCAGAACTTGGCCTTATCTCCTGTCATATGCCTGGAGCAGCCACTATCCAAGTACCACAAATTGTTCTTGGCTGCCAGGCATACCTACACACACAATCAGGTAGAGAAGTTTGGAACCCAAGATTGATTGGGCTCCAGAGAAGATGAAAAGTTATTAAAACAAGAAAGCAGACTTTTAGGAATCCACATTTGTTTGAAACAGTTCTGTTCAGTGGATTTTCCAGATTTCTTTTTGTTATGCTTTTTCTTGTTGACACTAGCATGATTATTTACAGATTGATTATTTCTGTGCCAGTGCCTTGGCCAGGGTGTATTCATGAAATTTTGGCCATAGTAATTGGAGAGGGGGATTTCCACAGCCCACCACCAAGGCGGCCCAACAAGGCCTACAAGGTCCAACCGGGCGAGCCCCACCCAAGTGATAGCCCACAGGGCCCACTTTGGGAGAAAAGCCCAATAAATAAAGACTCGAGGAACCAACTCTCCCCGGCGGCCTTCTAGGCTCGGAGGGCCTGAGACAACGGTCAGATCGGATGGAAGGTCCGGTCTAAAGCCCACTCTCCGACCGAGAGAAAGAGGCTCCAGCCGACCTATCCGACCCCACCTTCGCCGGGCATTGCCTATCGCTCGGACACGAGCTAGCATCCCCGTAGCTCGGTGAGACCGCTTGTTTACCTGCAGGTGCGGCCGTTCAGAGTCCTCCGGTAGCGGGAGAGTCATGGGAGCTGCCGAACTCAAAGGGGATAACGCCCCCACGATCCGGCCATGAAAGCCCCCGATGAAGACGTAACTCCCGCCGGGAAGCCCTCAGCTCACCGGACTCTTAAAAGGCGATGCACTATTTAAGTAAGGGAGACCCTCCGGAAGATGGTAAGATGAACTAGCCCTTCACATACCCTAAGCTCCTGGGCACGATTCACTTCACCCTTGGTGGAGAGGATTCTCGCGCATCAGCTCTCTCCTCCCCTCATTATCGCTTCCACCATCGCTCTACTGACTTAGCCATCGGAGGGTTTTCCCCCAGGGAGATCCCCTGGGCCCTCTGATACGTTTTCCTTCTCTTGCAGATTCATCTTCTGGTGATCCACAGCCCGCTCAGGACTCAGCGCGAGATTCCGCCTCTTCATCTGGCGCCGTCTGTGGGAAACGCACGAAGAGTCAAGATGGTGAGAAAAAGCTCAGGGAGGAGATCCGCCGGCGGGGCAGGTAAGGCTGTGGCAGCGGGAGGCGTCCCCCCTAGGGTCTCGCAGAGCCCCCCCTCCAACGCCAGCGTCCCCGCTCAACAGGCCACCACCCCCCCCGGCGGAGACAGGGGCACCCCTCGACGGCGGCGCCAACGCCTTCCATGCCCTCAACGAGAAGATGGACGTCCTCGTAGAGCTCATGAGGGCCCAGGCGGCCCGAGACGCAAGGTCCCGCGCCCCGTCAGGAAGTCCCCCTCGAAGGAGTGCAACACAGCACACCGCCGGAGGCCGCTTCACCCTCCGCGGCCGACAGCTCCTCCGCAACGACGTCGAAGGACCCTCGCAAGCTCCGCCTGCGGAGCAAGAGGCTTCCTCCACGCCGAGGAAAGGGAAGCAGGGGGCGAAGCCGCCGCACCCGGGCACCAGTGCTTCGGGAGATCGCCATGACGCCCCCCCCAGCCCCACGGCACGGCCACAGCCGGAGCTGTCTCTCCGGCTACGAGATTTTGAAAGACGGTTCGCAGAGCAAGAGCGCGCTCTTCGCGCCCTGCAGAAGACCTCTTTCCCGGAGGACGAGGAGAAATCCCCTTTCTCCGAGTACATCTTGAAGGCAGAGGTCTCTCCTAGAGCCTCCATCCCAACCTTCAAGCTCTACGACGGCCAGGGCGACCCAGCCGACCACTACGACAGCTTCGACGCCCTGGTGACACTGCATGGAACGCCGGATCCCATCAAATGCCGAGCCTTCGCGGCCACCCTGGTCCAGGGCGCTCAGGCATGGTTCCGAGCCCTCGCCCCGGGGTCCATCCGAGACTTCAGGCAGTTCGGGCGAATTTTCAAGGAGAGCTTCGCCGGTAGCGCCCCCCCAAGGTCGGTAGCTGGGCTCCTGGCTCTCAAACATGCGCAAGGGGAGAGGCTCCGGACTTACGTCCACCGATTTAAATCGGAAGCCCTTAGGATCCTCCGCCTGGATGTGGCCTCAGCCACAACCGCACTGACCGGGGGCACCCGGGACGAGAATCTCCGCCGCGAGCTTGTCCTCCACCCTCCCTCGACCCTTGCCGAGCTAGTGACTCTGGCATTGCGCCACGCCGAGTGCGAAGAGGTACTCAGCGCCTGCCGAGACACAACCGGCTCAGGTCGGGAGGGGGACAAAAAGCGGACCTCCGAGCCAAACCCTGGCTCGAGCAAGAAGCGCGATCGAGAAGGAAAGTGCAAGAGAAAGTACGAGCGGTATACCCCTTTGACCGCACTAGTCTACGAGATCTATGAAGACATTAAAGACTCGGGACTTCTCCGCCAGCCCGAGCCTATGAGGTCGAAGAACCGCAAGCGGGACAGGCATTGCCTGTTCCACGGCGACCACGGGCACCACACCAAAGATTGCCATCAGCTCCAGGATGAGATCGAGCGCCTCATCCGTCTGGGGCATCTAGCCCAGTTCACAACCGGGCACAAAGAAGATCGAGACGCCGCAGAGGAGATCGACAACGCCCCCCGAGGGGTCCACATCAACGTCATCTCCGGCGGAGCGGCATCGGGAGGCGACACCAGCCGAGGAAGGAAACGTCATGCCGAGCGGGCCAGCCGAGCCCTAGAGCCCCCCAAAGGCCCGCCAATGGAGCCCCAGGTCATAGTCTTCTCCGACCAAGACCTGGAAGGGCTGAGCACCCCGCATGACGATGCCCTCGTTATCTCGGCCACGATAAATCACTGTAATGTAGACAGGATTTTGGTTGATAATGGGAGCGCCCCCGATGTATTATCTTATGACTGTTTCCTCAAGATGGGGGAAGACCCATCCAAGCTCCGCCCGATCCGAACACCCCTGTGCGGGTTTAATGGCCTAGCCACCTACCCCGAGGGAGCCCTAAGCCTGCCGGTCACTATCGGCACCCCACCCAAAACCGTTACGGTCATAGTGGACTTCATAGTGATTAAAGGTATGATAGCGTACAACGCCATTTTCGGCCGAAAAATTCTCAGCCGAATAAAGGCCGTACCATCTACCTATCACCAAAAAATGAAGTTTCCCACCAAAAACGGGTTGGGGGAAGTCCGAGGTAACCAGGCCACGGCTAGAAGGTGCTACAATATCTCGGTGGAAGCCTCAAGGCCGGACGGGAAGGATAAGGGCCCCAGGGGAGTCGAAGGAAAAACCGTAACCGCCGAGCCCGGTGGTGAATTATTAACGGTATTCCTGAACGACGACCCGGCCCTTGGAGTGAGGATCGGTTCCGACCTACCACCGAAGGAACAGCAGCAATATAAAGAGTTTCTTTCTGGGTACGTCCGGGTCTTCGCTTGGTCCGACGATCAACTCCCTGGTATACCAGAGGAAACTGTGATGCACAAGCTTAACCTCGACGCCACCGTGAGGCCCGTACAGCAGCGGAGGAGGAAGCATGCGCCCGAGAAACAGGCGATCATCAAGGCGCAGGTCACCAAGGGACAAGAGACTGGTCTTTTCAGACCGGTCCTGTACCCAACGTGGCTAGCCAACGTCGTCCTAGTGCCAAAGACCACCGGCAAGTGGCGAATGTGCGTAGACTTCACCGATCTGAACAAGGCCACCCCCAAGGACTGCTATCCGCTGCCGAGCATCGACCAACTGGTTGACTCAACCTCGGGCAACGAGATACTCAGTTTCCTGGATGCCTATTCGGGTTATCATCAGATCCGAATGAGCCCTGAAGATGTCGAGAAGACCGCCTTCATCACCGACTACGGCGTGTACTGCTACACCCAGATGCCTTTCGGATTGAAGAATGCTGGAGCCACATACCAGCAACTGGTCAACCATATGTTCGAGGGACAGTTAGGTCGGAACGTCGAGGCCTACATCGACGACATGCTTGTCAAGACCCCAAGGGTCCAAGACCACCTCACCGACCTGGCCGAGACTTTCGGCACCCTCATGAAGTACAGCATGAAGCTCAACCCCGCCAAGTGTGCCTTTGGAGTAAGATCCGGGAAGTTCCTGGGTTTCCTGGTCACTCAGCGGGGGATCGAAGCAAACCCTGACAAGGTCCAGGCCATCCTGGACATGCGCCCGCCCACGTGCATCAAAGACGTCCAGCGTCTGACGGGGCGTGTTGCCGCTCTCAGTCGTTTCCTGTCCCGTACGGCCGAACGATGCTTGCCCTTCTTCAAGCTAATGAGGGGGCCTAAAATAGCGTCTGCTACGTTCGTATGGGACGGGGAATGCCAGACAGCGTTCGCCGAGCTCAAAGAGCTCCTAGCTTCACCCCCGGTGCTCTCCAAGCCTGTTGCAGGCGAGGTTTTGCTGCTCTATCTCTCGGCGACGCCATCAACGGTCAGCTCGGTCCTAGTCAGGAATGACTCGGGAGTCGAGAGGCCGGTCTACTACACCAGCAAGGTGCTCGGCGAGGCCGAGCGGAGGTACCCCGCAACCGAGAAACTCGTGCTAGCGTTGGTTACCTCCGCAAAGCGCCTCCGACCCTACTTCCAGGGGCATCCCATCACCGTGCTAACCGGCGAGCCACTGAAGAAGATTCTGGCCCACCCCGAGGCCTCGGGGCGACTCGTCAAATGGGCCATCATGCTCGGGGCATACGACATCTCGTATCGGCCACGATCAGCTATCAAGGGGCAAGCGCTCGCCGACTTCATCGCCGAGAGCACCGTTCCGGTCGAGGACAGGCCTCCGACAGCAACCGGGCCAACCTGGGAGCTGTTCGTCGATGGATCGTCCAACTCGGTCGGTAGCGGCGCAGGGATCCTCCTAAGGTCCCCCGAAGGAATAGAGTTGCAGTACGCCCTAAAGTTCAACTTCCCGGCGTCCAACAATGCTTCCGAGTACGAGGCCCTTATCTCGGGGGCCCGCATGGCCCGACGGTTGGGGGCTGAGCGAGTCAGGATCCACACCGACTCCCAGCTGGTCGCAAGCCAGGTCAGCGGCGAGTACGAAGCTCGGGAGGCACCGATGATCAAATACCTCCAGTTGGTCCGGAGCCTGGCCCAGCAGTTCGTGGAGTTCGAGGTAGTCCGAATAGCTCGGGAGCAAAACTCTCGGGCGGACGCCTTCTCCCGACTGGCCTCCTCCCTAGACCCGGAAGGTACACGATCGGTCCTCCTAGAAGAGCTAGAGCGCCCGAGCATAGACTCGGAGCTCCTCACCGTTGACTCGGCCACTCCCGACGACTGGCGCTCCCCCTACCTCTCCTGGCTACGAGACTCCCAGGAACCCTCCGACTCTCGAGAAGCCCGCCGGATGAAGTACCAAGCTCGGCGCTTCGTCATCCTCGACAGAGCCCTCTACCGAAGATCGTTCTCCGGGCCCCTTCTGAAGTGCCTCGGCCCCGACGAAGCGAGCCAAGCTATTGAGGAGATTCATCAAGGCCTGTGCGGAGCACATTCAGGAGGTCGGTCGCTGGCCAGAATCCTGCTAAGGCAAGGATACTGGTGGCCGACCCTCCAGCGCGACAGCACGGCTTACGTACAACATTGCGACCGTTGCCAGCGGTTCGACCATTTGGTCCACCAGCCGGCCACGGAACTTGTCACCCTTACCGAGCCCTACCCTTTCGCTCAGTGGGGGATCGACATCCTTGGGCCATTCCCAACGGCTCAATCCCAGAAGAAGTTCATCATCATCGCCATCGACTACTTCACCAAGTGGATCGAGGCTGAAGCAACAGCGAGGATCACCAAGACAGTCGTCTGGGGTTTCGTATGGAAATCGATCATTTGTCGCTTCGGCGTCCCCCGAGTGATAGTGAGCGATAACGGGTTGCAATTCGACTCTCGATACTTCCGAGATAGATGCGCCGACCTAAATATCCGCAACCACTTCACTTCGGTCGCCCACCCTCAGGCCAACGGGCTGGTTGAAAATGCCAACAAGATAATCTTGAAAGGCATAAAAACCAGACTCGGCAAGGCTAAGGGTAGCTGGCTCGAGGAACTGCCTAGCGTACTATGGTCGCACCGAACGACCCCCAGAATGGCAACCAGTGAGACCCCTTTTCAACTGGTATATGGCACCGAAGCCGTCGTTCCATTGGAAATCACCAATCCGTCTCTCCGAGTGATCAGCTTTGTGCCCGAGGCAAACGAGCAGAAGCTGCTCGAGAACCTCGACCTGGCAGACGAACTCCGAGAGATCGCGAACGTCCGAGCTACGGAATACCAGCGCCGCCTCACTCGGTACTACAACGCCAGGGTCCGAGGCAGACAATTCCGACCAAGGGACTTCGTCCTCAGGAAGGCAGAAGCCTCTCAACCACTAGAGGCGGCGGGCAAGCTATCCCCCAACTGGGAAGGCTCCTATCGAGTGATCGAGACGCTCGGGAAAGGTGCGTACAGGTTAGCCACAATGGAAGGGGAATCCATTCCCCGGACATGGAACGCAACCACACTACGCAGATTTTATTTCTGAATACTGTATCAACAAATTGGGTAAAATAAACCTCCTTATCTTTCGCATTCATTCAAGATAACTGTTGGTACATCAGAAAGGCAACTGCCAATACATTACATAACAAAAAGCGAAAATCCATCTGGCACCGCAGCAAACGGCCATCGCCCGGTCGACCCGGTCTTGACCTTCTCGCATCCAGCCACTGACTCTTCCTCGCGTAGAAACTGGCTCGGACAAGAGATGGTCGACCCAGTTGGCTCGGGTGGTCCGTGACAAAGGTGACAGAGGGACGGCAAGGAGAAGGCCACCTTTCACGCAAGGAAGGCTACCTTCCAAGTTGGCAACAACCTGGAAAAAGGGCACGCCGTGAAGGTCCCCTTTCTTCCAAACTGCCAACCCTTTGGAGGCGAACAGAAAGCAAGCAGCCCCCGAAGAGTGAAAGAAATGAAGAACAAAAGAGAGAGAAAGAGGCAGCGCACGGGGGTAAGGAAGGGACTGGAGCCGCCTCCTCCCCTCCCACGGAGGGGAGTGGCGGCCGGCATCCCTAACTCCCCCATCCGCCCTCCATCTCGGCGTCCGCTCGGAAGCCTCGCCGGAGCCAAGAGGAGGAAAACGGCGTGCCCCCGCACGTCGAAGCCCTCTCCCGATCCGCGCGGCGACCGTCGGACCCGCCTCATGCACGCGCGGCAACCGTGGGACCCGACCGATATTCCAGGACATCTGGAACCGGCCGCTCCCCGTCGTCTGCAGCATCACGTTCTGAAGGGTCCTCCATGTTTCGATCGCGGTGGCGCAACACAAAGCGAAGACGAGGGAATAAGAGCAGACCGCCGGCGAAAGTCCTAAGTGTTAAGAGAGAAGGAGCGCCCTTCGGTCCTTTTTATAGGCCAAGGGAGGCCACGCGCCTTAAAAGACTCCCCCCTCGAAAACACGCTACAGGACCTCCCTGGAAGGTCACCTCGAAATCCCTGCCCCCCGCCCTAGCGGGATTCGCGAAGCACCTCGCCTTTCAAAGCATGGTAATACGGAAGGACGCCCGCCAGAAGTCTCCCGAATCGACATGCGAAAACGGCGCAAAAAATATCGGCACTTTCTAACTGTCACGATACGCCAACCAAATCACAGCAAAGATAGCGATCAAATAAAGTAAGTTATTTATTACCTTCCATAAAAGCCTCTTACAACGAGGAAGACGGACAAAAAGGGGAAGGGGCAAAATAAAGTTACATCAGGCCTCGGGCCCACTTTGAAGCTCGGGAACCGCAGTAGGGGACGCGTCACCCCCGGTACCCTCGGCGACGGCCGGCCCGGACACTGACCTTGCCTGTGAGAGAACTGTCCCGGTCACGAGCCCTCCCGAGGCCTCCGGAGTCGGTGACCCCACTGAAGGCGATTCCCCCGGTTCTTCCCCGGCCGAAGATGAGGAGCTGGAATCTGACTCGTCCGAGTCATAACGCTGGCCGTAAGGAAAGTCACCTCCGGCCAGGTGCTCATTAGCATAGTTCATCGCTCGGCGATAGCCCTGCTTGAACCCCTTTCGAGCACCCCGGCGGAGAGCTACCTCGTAGTAGGGTAGGGCGGCTGCAATCAGGTTGGCCGAGTAAGATTCCGAGCCTTTATAGCGCTCGATCGCCTCCGCCTCGACCTGCCCGTCCCGAGCCCGCTCCGCCTCGGCCGCACCATCTTCCGCCCTCGCCAGACGCTCCTCCAGCTCGGTCATCCTCCGCTCGGTCTCGGTCATCCGACCCTCCGCCCGGGCTCGGTCCGCCTCGGCCTCAGCACGAAGGCGCTCCGCGTCCTCCGCTCGATCCTGCAGCTCGGCACGCTCACGCTCCCAGAGGCCGTCCAGCTCGACGTGGCGTTGACGCTTGCTCTTCCTCTCGAGCGATTCTCGGGCCCTTGTTAGCTGCTCGGCCAGTACCTCGGCCTCCCGACGGCTCGACCGCGCCAACTCCCTGAGAGCAAGGAACTCCCGCCGGAGCCCCTCGTGCTCCCCCTCGAGCCGAGCTAGTTTCCTCTCGCATCCACCGAGGGTCCAGGCGAGCGTCGACCGCTCCGCCTCCGTCCGGGCGTACGCCTCTGCCGTCACGGCCGCTGTCCGAGCTATAACAAGGCCGCCCTCCATCAGGATGTCAAGGACCCCGGCAGGAGTGCTGCGCTTTTCTCCGCCCCTCGTCCTATCGGCGATCGACCGGCAGATCCGGTACAGATCACCCGAGACACCAAGCCTGACCAGAGCTTCCGGCAAAGGGGACCGCTCCACCCTGGGAGCCCCGTCAGAAGGCCCTGTTGTGGCAGCAGAACTAACCGCCCCACGCACCACGGTCGGTTGGGGTTGCAACGCCTCCCCGGGCGAACCCCCACCCTCGACCGGCGCCGCGGGATCAACGGCACCAGAAACTGCCGGCACTTGGGGTTGCGACACACCCCCATCTGCACCGACCGAGCTCTCGGTCCCAGCGCCGGCCACGCCGGCATCGGCCCCCTCTGTCCCCACAGAGGGGAGAGCCGACCCATCACCTCCCTCTGCGGGGCCCCTGGTCTCCTCGGCCCCCTCTCGCTCGGCAGATGGGAGAGCCAGCCCAGAAGGGTCGGCCCCATCCTGCCCTCGAGAGGGGAGCGCCGCCGAGCCAGAGTCACCCCCGACGGCGGTAGGAAGACCGGCTTTCCTGGCCCTCTTCCTGGCCTTCGCGGCCTCCCGCAGTTTCCCCACCAGGGGATCCTTGCGCTTCAGGCCGGTCGACCGAGAAGTCCCCTCGGGGGACGCCCCCTTGCCCTTATCTCGGGCATAAGCGCGACCCACCGAGACATCAGGCTCGTCGGCTGTCGAGTCCTCTCCCAGATCGATGACCTCGGCCGCCTCCTCCAGAGGCTCCCGCCTCACGTCTGCAACAAGAAGAAGCCCCGGTCAGGAGGAAAAAAAAAAGGGTTACCACCCCAGAAGAAGAACCTCAAAGAACCGTACCTGACGCCGTCAACCGCGGGAGAAGACACCGTTCGATGTTCTCCGGTGTCACCAGCTCCTCGGTCGATTGGCGATTCTCCAACAGACGGGCAGCCTGCTGCTCCACGTGGGGAGGAAACTCCTCCTGGCGAGGGGGCAGATTCGGATGAAAATTGGGCGAGGTCCGGCATCTCCAGATCTCGTCCGTCGCCATCGCCTTCACCCAGAAGAACTGAGTCTTCCACCCCTTGTGCGAGGAGTCCTTCGCCGCAAGCGAGATGCAGCTCCTATTCCTCCGTGCCTGGATGAAGTAAAAACCTTTTCCCGCCGATGGATGCGCCTTCAGCTCAAAGAAGAAGTGGAAAAGGTCCAGAGATGGGAAGATGCCACGCTGGTGGCACAAAATCCCGAACGCCGAAAGAAGAAGATAGGAGTTGGCCACCAACTGGATAGGCGCCAACCGGAAAAAAGTGAGCAACTGCAGCACGAAAGGATCGAAAGGAAGCCGAAATCCACTCTTCCAGGCCAAGAGGAAGGTGCAAATGTGCCCATTGCGGTCGTCCAGACTCGTCTCGTACGGAGTGGCGGCAGCAAAGCTATAGCGGAGAGGCAGACGGAAACGATGCTCCAGCCTCCGCACCTCCGCTTCTCCCAACTCGCTACAGTTGGGGACGGGATCGCGCCTCACGGGCACAAGCTCCGGACTCTGATCCGCCATCGGATCGGGAGAAGACCCCTCGTACGAGCTTGAAGACTCCGAGGGAGAAGGAAGCTGCCGAACCGCCTCCGCGGTTATCCTCGCCAACTCTTCAAACGCCGCCGCAAGGCTCCGCGTCTCCGCTGTGCTCTCATGGCGCATCAAGAAGCAAGGAAAGCCTAAAACCCTGGAAGCCTAGAACGATGAACAGCGCCCCCTATAAACCCCTGAGGGTGGCGGCGCGCCGTTCCGTGCTCCGAGAAAAAGGGGGGCCCCTTCGTTTCAAATCCGTCAGGATCATCATTACGGGCCTCGGCAATCGCTATAAGCGGCTACATAACGCCAACGGAATTCCACCCACCTGAGCCACGCCGGTCCAAAGCCTCGAAAAACTACTCATCCGAGCCTCCTTTGGCTCGGGAGTAGGAGGGGGACAAGTGGAGAGGGGGATTTCCGTAGCCCACCACCAAGGCGGCCCAACAAGGCCTACAAGGTCCAACCGGGCGAGCCCCACCCAAGTGATAGCCCACAGGGCCCACTTTGGGAGAAAAGCCCAATAAATACAACTCTCCCCGGCGGCCTTCTAGGCTCGGAGGGCCCGAGACAACGGTCAGATCGGATGGAAGGTCCGGTCTAAAGCCCACTCTCCGACCGAGAGAAAGAGGCTCCAGCCGACCTATCCGACCCCACCTTTGCCGGGCCATGCCTATCGCTCGGACACGAGCTAGCATCCCCGTAGCTCGGTGAGACCGCTTGTTTACCTGCAGGTGTGGCCGTTCAGAGTCCTCCGGTAGCGGGAGAGTCATGGGAGCTGCCGAACTCAAAGGGGATAATGCCCCCACGATCCGGCCATGAAAGCCCCCGATGAAGACGTAACTCCCGCCGGGAAGCCCTCAGCTCACCGGACTCTTAAAAGGCGATGCACTATTTAAGTAAGGGAGACCCTCCGGAAGATGGTAAGATGAACTAGCCCTTCACATACCCTAAGCTCCTGGGCACGATTCGCTTCACCCTTGGTGGAGAGGATTCTCGCGCATCAGCTCTCTCCTCCCCTCATTATCGCTTCCACCATCGCTCTACTGACTTAGCCATCGGAGGGTTTTCCCCCAGGGAGATCCCTTGGGCCCTCTGATACGTTTCCCTTCTCTTGTAGATTCATCTTCTGGTGATCCACAGCCCGCTCAGGACTCAGCGCGAGATTCCGCCTCTTCAGTAATCATTGGGCTGGCTGTGGAAATGTTGGTTCCTAGGTGTCCAAGAGCCATACCCATTAACCCAATTTCTAGTGTAAGGTTTATAGGACTGTGTAGCCTGATGTCCATAACCTGTAAACCTTCCTTGAGTCCTAGTCCATCTTGACCTATTTGGATAGGTTGACTGTGCAAAGAAGTGGGAATGGGCTCTAGGTTGGTAGAAATGTTTGGGTTGAGCTCTAAAGGCATTCTGCCTCCCCTACACCTTGGACCCTGCTGACCTATTCATAGGTGTGTATTGGGTCTTCTTCAGAGGTGGTGGTGATGGTGGAGACTTGGTGATCTTAACATGGGGTTTATAAGACTGTGTAGGTTGACCCCTAACCTGAGACTGAGCTTTGGGATTTTGCTTGGATGTGCTAGCTCTACTAGGCCCACTCAGCTTTTGTTTGCCCTTCTCCTCAGCACTGGGCTTTTTCATATTTATAGCTTTGTTCACTGAAATGTTTGACTTCATGCTGATTAGAGGTCCTTTCTCTTTTTGTGCGACAAATGAAATAGTTTTCATTCCAAAGCTTTTTGTTGCACTAGAATTAAATCCAAGGCCCTCTTTTCTGAAGTTGACTTTTGACCCTAACAAAGCATTTAGGTTATCTGAACCTTGGGTCATTTTCTCAATAGTTTTAAGCTTGTCCTCATTATCCTTTTGAATGTCTTTAATGGATTTTTTCAGTTCTGTATTCACACTTAGGACAGCTTGATATTTTTCATTCATAATTTTTATCTCACTTTCATATTTCTGAATTTTGAACTTCCATTCATCAGCTTCTTTTTCTAACCTCTCATTATCTTCTTTAGAGGCTTTTGACTCATTCTTGATTTCTTCTAATTCAGAACATGTGAGTTTGAGTTTATTATTCTCAGATTCAAGACATGCAATTTTATCAGTTAGAGTTGTATCATTTTGCATGGAGTTAATCTTTCTTCTTAGATGCCTGTTTTCCCTTCTAATGTCATCTGCTTTATCAGCTATTTCATGATAGGCATCT
Source organism: Amorphophallus konjac (assembly GCA_022559845.1). NCBI lineage: Eukaryota > Viridiplantae > Streptophyta > Magnoliopsida > Alismatales > Araceae > Amorphophallus > Amorphophallus konjac. The sequence goes on from CM040118.1 coordinate 400,584,694, forward strand.
ACCCAATCAGTAATAGTAAAATTATCAAATCGAGAAGTTACCTCATCTGAATCCTCCGCTCTATCTTCAGAGCTTGTTGCCATAAGGCAAATGGGCTTTTCAGATTCGGCTTCACTGTCAGAGGTATTGCTCAAGGAGCCTTCATCTTCATCACTCCAGGTACTCACCATAGCTTTCCCTTTCGTGTTCCTCTTCTTTGACTTGTCCTTGTATTTCTGATTCTCTGGACAGTCAGCTTTCAGATGGCCTGTCTTCCTGCATTGATAACAAGTATTAGTTTCAATTTTCTTTGCAGGGTTATGTTTATACCTTTTATCCCTTCGGCCGCCACTATACTTCTTTTGGCTGAATCGTCCTCCTTCTTTCCTGAGGAACCGCCTGAACTCTCTGGTCATCATTGACATCTCAATACGAGTTATATCTTGTTCATTCAGGCTCTCCTCGGATGATGATCCACTAGAGCTGGATCTGCTGGACTTGCTAGATTTGCTGGCACCAGCTTTTAGAGCGATTGGCTTCTTCTTCTTTTCAGCTTCCTCTATCTTTGGCAGATTAATCTCATATGCCATCAGCGAGCCAATTAGCTCATCTGCCCTTGTATTTCGCAAATCCCTTGACTCCTCCATTACTGTAGCTTTAGTATGCCAAGCATGAGTCAGGGAACGCAATATCTTCTTCACTACATCGTATTCTGTCTGAGCCTTCCCGAGACCTCTAAGACCATTTGTGATGATAGTTAATCGAGAGTACATCTCTTTGATGGTCTCATTTGGCTTCATCTTGAAGGCTTCATATTCTGACACAAGGAAATTTGCCTTCGTCTCTCTAACCTGAGAAGTCCCTTCATGAATAACTTCCAGTGCATCCCACATCTCTTTAGCTGAGCTGCAAGCTGATACTCGAGAAAATTCCGTGGGGTGCAGAGAGCATTGAATAGCGTTTATGGCGCTCCAGTTTAGAGTAGACCTTCTGATCTCCTCCTTGGTCCAGACTTCCTCATTAGGGGACAGCTCATAAGGTCCCTTGCTGACTACCTTCCAGATCTCATAATCCTTCGCCCTCAAAAATACTTGCATACGGTTCTTCCAGTATGCATAGTTAGATCCATCGAAGAAAGGGGGCTTGGTGGTTGAGTTTCCTTCAGCGATCATCCCTCGAGCATCCATCTGTACCTTCCACTTCGGGCTGTAAGTCCCTGTAGAAGAGTTAGGCTCTGATACCAACTGTTATGTTAGATGGACATAGTCTATTACCACTGAGAGTGGATCTAGAGGGGGGTGAATAGATCTAATGTCTAATTTTAAAACACAGTTGAACTCTAATGCGGAATTAAAACAAGCAACTGTTGAACGACAGAAGGAACACTATGAAATCACACAAATCACAAGCAATCACATAGTAGACACCGATCTTTAAGGTGGTTCGATCTCAATCCAGAGATCTACGTCCACCCCACACTCCAACTGGAATGTGGATCCTGCTGACTCACAGCTTGAACAGCTGGGCTTCACAGCTTGCCAACAGACCGCTGATACACAGCTTCGCTGGGCTTTACAGCTTGCCGACCAGAGGAACAAATCCTCTGCAACCGCTAGGCGATACAGCTTAGCCGTCCGAGACCTGGTCTCGCCTGCTGAGGATTACAGCTTCACCTATCCAGTGGAAACCTCCACTGCAATTGCTGGCTCACAGCTTGATGACAAAAGAGTTTCGAAAACAATAAAGACAGAAACAAACGAAATGGAAAACCAAAACGAATGTAGCTCAATTGAGCAATATCAGCTCTGGTATCTGAACCAAGAGACTGATTTACAAGACTTTGAAAAGACTCTCTCAACTCAACTCTCTCAATCTTCTCTTCTCTCTTTCTCTTCTTCTCTCTGAATCTTCTTCTCTCTTTTTCTTCTTCTCTGTGGATAGTGCAGGCGCTCACTCTCTGTTCTTTTCTCTTAGCTCTGGCTACTTCTATTCGATCTGCTTCTTCTGAAGGAAGAAACTCCATATATATACCAGCAGCAGGAAGGGCGTGTGCTCTCCACATCTCCCGCCCAATGGCTTGGACCACGTGGCACCATCTAGCAGGCTTTCAGTACACGTGTCATAATCTGGTCACTCCCCTTATCCTCGGATCACGTGCCCAGTCATCAGTCTCTGTAAAGAATCCCTGTCAGACAGTCGAAATAGAATTGTCAGTTTAAGGTTTAAGCGATGTACAGACTGTATGAAGGCACAGCTGAAGCAATGTGTAGACATTGTGAATGCGAAGCTATGCAGTGTTCAGACTCTACGAATGCAGACCCATGGCGTTGTACAGACTTACTAAATGCAGTGCTGTAGCCTGTATAGACTTCATATATGGAAGACTATGCCATGTACAGACTTCCTATATGTAGGACTTATGCCATGTATAGACTCCATATATGCAGAGCTTATGCCATGTATAGACTTCAAATATACAGAGCTTAAGCCATGTACATACTTCAAATATGTAGAAGTAAACGTGCATCAATGTGTAGACTTAGCAAAACAAAGTATGAACAAAGCAACACAATGTGCAGACTTCATGCAATGAGTGAAGCAGTGTATAGAGTTATGAGTGGAGTACATGAAGCAATGTATAGAGTTAGAGTGCAATGAGTGTTCAAGTGATGTACAGACTCAACGTTATGCAAGTAGACAATGTATAGAGTTAATGAAGCGATGCTCAACAAAAAGATGCCTTACACTTAGGCGTTTGTTTCAGAAGTGACGCCACTTCTGGTGAGCGTCAAATCTCGAGCATAGAGAATGTATAGACTTGCTACGGCACAAGGCAGCATAACGATGTACAGACTCCGCCAAGAGCAATGCACAATGCAAATATGAATGTACAGACTTTGTTTGTGCTGTGCAAGCATGCTAAGATGCAATGTATAGACTTTATGCGAGCATGCTGCAGCCAGTGTACATACTTAGACTTGCGTGCATGCAATGCGATGTATAGACTTGCCCATGGCTATCTAGACTTTGCATGCGTGCTTATAGCAATGTGCAGACTTGCAGACAATGCGTTGTGCAGACTCTGCGTGCCCAATGTGTAGACTTAGTGTTCTGCATGAGACGCTAAGTAAGACATTCCAATGTATAGACTTCAAGTCCACTTGAGACGCTGAGTGAGACGGACCTCACAGGCTCACGATGTATAGACTTGCCAAAGGAAGGGCTGTACAGACTTGAGCAAAGCAAGGTCTGTATAGACTTGAGAGTTCATGATGTATAAACTTTCCAGAGGAACTGGACGATGTACAGACTTGAGCAAAGTAAGGTCTGTATAGACTTGAGAGAGAGTTCACGATGTATAGACTTAGCCAAGACACGATGTATAGACTTTGGCAAAGCAAGGGCTGTACAGACTTCAACTCAGCTGCAATGTATAGACTTGTAGGTGCAACGTAGGTAAAGATCAAGGAGTGTATAGACTTGATATCGTGGAACACACAGGCTGTACAGACTTCATCGATGTCTAGACTTGGAAAGTTAAGCTGGTGAATGTACAGACTTCACCGATGTCTGGACTTGGAAAGTTAAGCTGGTGAATGTACAGACTTCACCGATGTCTAGACTTTGAATGAATGTGCATGCATTGAATAGACTTCGCATATGATGTACAGACTTGCTAGTCAGACAGGCACAAGCTCTATACAGACTTTAGCATGCAGACAGGCCATGTGACTGTATAGACTTATGTTCTAAACGATGCACAAACACAATAATGCAATGTATGGACTTTGAGTGTGTAGACTTGTGTGTGTGCAATGTGTAGACCTGTGTGTGTGTGCATGACGATGTATAGACTCTTACTGCATAGAACACATAGACAATCTGACAGAGATAGTTTCATCAAAACATAAACAGTTGCTAATCAATCAAAACAAGCTGTTGCCAATGAAATAAAGCTATTGTCAACATCATCAACACAACCTTTGATTAATTGCCGAGGTAGTGGGCTGTCGAGGCCGGAGTAAGAGATGCAGAGCATGCGAGTGGTCATGCAAGATGCTACGATCTACTACACACAATTTATTAAGGCGGACCCTCGGTACATAGCGGAGGACTTAGGCCCGAAGACCACCATCACGCGTGACAAAACTTCCGATCTGGCGTAACCCGACATTCCGTTAATGCCATTTGATATACCAAGGGTGCGCACACTCAGGCATGCATTGACGTGACATGAATATTTAGACTAAAGGCATGACGACAACGATACGAAGCAGATCATTTCAAGCTTAGATAAGCTAATTTATTCAATTTATTGATCAAAAGGTTTACTTCATTCTGTTATTAACATTGGGAATCACCCCAGAGACGGGGAGGGGACCGGAACGGCACAACGGCATGATTCGGAATGAAATCAGCGTGGTACGCGCAGAGAAAAGGCTTAAAATACTTGAAACGGCACTAGAAAACTAGGTAAAGGGCTTAAAACGGCGTGGGAACCGTAGGTGTAGAAGGGGGGTTAAAATGGCATGACCCCTTTTGGGGCGCGCCGGGATGGGGCGCGCCGTTTTAAGGCGCGGATGCAAACGGCGCCGGTTTAGCCCAATTTTGTGGAAACCGAGGTTTTATTTGTTATTTCTTGGGTTTGTTAAAACACTTTGGGAAACTTTGAAAGTTTATTTAAGTCATTTATTCAAAGGATCGCCCTGGGACATCCAGAAGCTGAGTCACAAGCACGCGCGAGGTTCACACTCGAGCGCGGTGATTGTTCCGAGTCAGACTCGTTCGTGCCGAAATTTCGGCAGCATCTCCCCGTCCCGGAGGATTGTCGGGGAGAAGCGGGGAATACTCACGTAGTGGAGCAACCCCTGAGGGCCGGGTGGCGCAACGGCGGCCGGCAAAACCCGAACGGAAAGGAAAACCCCGAGGTCCAGCCTGCTAGGGGCACCAAGTCCGTGGGTAAGAGTGGGCGGATGAGACAACTCATTAGGGGAGCGAAGACCTCAAGGACTGGCCTATGAGGGGCACGCGACCCGAGTCAACTCAACGCTCAAGTCGGGACGACCGGTTAGAGAAGGAAACCCCGAGGGCCAGCCAACGAGGGGCACGCATCTCACGGCCACCACAATGTCCATCAAGGACTGTGGTTTAGGCATATTTGGATTAACCCATTTAATGTCCACTCATTGATCCACAGGAGAGCTCGCCACTGAGAGACGATCCTCTGTAGTCAGAGCGGAAAAGCAGTGAATCTGGGGAATGTTCCCCTCTCCCCGGTCACCCAATCTCCTCGAAGAGGTGACAATACAGAATAGTCACGAAATCCGTTCAGTTCGTGGGCTAATTATAGTAGCTATAGATGCGCATATATGCGTGTATATGTTAACGGGTTGACAGAACGGCTATCATATCGATATTTAGAAGATAATGAGATGGGATATAGGGACAAACTCAACTCCTCTTGTTCACAGCTAAGAACAGAGGAAAATAAGAGAATGGACCCAGGATTAGCCAGAAGAATACATTTGCTTATATGTATCTGGCGATGAAACCTTCGATGCTCGAGAGGGAGAAAAACCCCGGGGAGAGGGGGATTAATGTAGCCCCTAACGTAGTAGGGCGTATAAGCGCCGAGGGAGACGGAACGGAAAAAGCCATCCACGCAGAGAATTACACGAATGCGTTCGAACACTTTACATTCACCCCGGTCGGCGCAGTGGATGGGGGCACGCATATGTCGACGTCCCTATCACGGCGCCGTCCTTGTTGAACGGCGTCGTCCCACTAGCCGAAAGAGAGTCTTGCAGAGACGGGGGGATGGGATGTAGAAGAAGAAGAACGCAACATTCACTCATTCATCATTGACATATATATACACATATATCTATTCATTCCACGGGGGAAAGCATACAGGGTTTATTCTGGCATCGGCGTTGTCGCGCGATTGCCATTGAAACAAACGAAGACAGATGCAGAGATAATAAACGGAAAAAAATGAGAGAGGGGGGGAAGGTTTGGCTCATATCATCGCCCCTCCCCCCCTTCTCATTTACATTGCGACAGCAGAAGGAAACAGACGGCAGAAGAGGGGGATCGACCGGGAGAATCACACCGACCCACCTAAAACAAGAGAAAGGAGCATACGACTCTTCTTTCTTCTCCAGCACCGGGGGTAGGGCGGAGCAGAGGACGGCGGTGGCGGCCAAAGGGAAAAAACCCCAGAGCTCATCTCGCCAGAACCCTTTTTTTTGAGGCCTCTCTGATTGGTGCTCTCCGACTCTTCTATCCTTTTTCTTCTTCTTCCTTTTATTCCTCTCTCCTTCCTTTTTTGAAGCCACGGTGTATATGTAGCCATAGTTAATCCGGCGCCATGGAAAGGGGCGCGCCGGATTCAATGGCGCCGGGGGATATGTCCCCAGTTGATATTGGCGCGCCGGATTTGGCGGCGCCGGATTAAGGGGCGCCGACGTCCTTTTGTGCGCCGATTTAGCTTGTTCGCTCGATGCGGGCTAGCCGATGGGTCCGGGCATGGTTCCGGAGGCTCCCGTTGACTTTTCCTCTCACCCTGGTCCTTGGAAAACCCTGGCGGGTGTTGACGAAGCTCCCCGCGCGGTGAATGACCTTGCTCGAAACTTCGTGTGTGTTCAGCTTCGAGCATACGGGTCTTCCACCGGTACGGCCTTCGATACTATGATTCGTGCTTCCAGCTCAGACGGACTTGTGCTCGAAGCTTCCTTGTGGGATGGTACAACATCCGGGATAGTTCCGCCTTGGCTGGCGACCAATCGGCCACTAACGGGCCCACTATGGCGAGAAGCCGAACCCGTGTCGGGTGATCGGGACCTTCTACTGACAGAAACTTCGACTCCTTGTTGTGAATGGCCGAGGATGTTCTTCCTCAGGAGAGTCTTCATTCAGGTGGCGAGCCACCAGGTAGACCGTCGTCCTTGGTCGAGCAATGGGTGTAGGGTTGCGGCATGACGAGGTCGATGCCGGATCATTGGGCATGCTTGGTCGCACTGCTGGTTAGTTGTGGATTTATCTCGACTTTCCTGAGGTGAAGTTCCCGATGTTCACTTCCAGGTGACTCGAGGCTCTGGCAACTTGAGAAGCCTTCCGTCAGTTGATCTTCATCGGCTTCTGTGCTTCAGTGGGCCGTATCATTCATCTTTGCGACTTGGTCGCCGAAGGATCATATTTTGAGTGCCAATAAATGCCCCCCAGACGTGGGTGGTGCAAGCGAGGCAGGAGTGCAGCAGGACCGATGGATGAGCTTCATCCGGATTGATCTCCTCCGGTGGCGGAAACTCGCAACGGCACTTAATTCCGACATCGGAAGCTAATCCGGCGTGATCGGAGGCTTGTACGACGCCGTTTAAAATGGCGCGCCTTTGCTTTGATGGTTGAAACGGCGCCGCTTAAAGTGGCGCGCCCTTTTAACTTTGGAGGTTAAAATGGTGCCGGTATCAACGGCGCGTAAATTATTTAAAATGGCGGGGGGGCTCCCTATATAAGGGCCCCTTCTTTGTTTTCTTCTTCTTCGAACTTGCCAAGGTCGAAGCAGAGTTGCAAGAAGCCGAGCGCCTAGAGGTCCAGACAACGGAAGAAACTGATCTGGCGGAAGGACGACTTGTCTCGCTGGATGAGAGGTTATCACAGCTGACAGCTACCGAGGCTAGGTTGCAGGAGTTGACCCAATACCCCTCACTAGGCCTCTTGGAGTTGGTAGATATTTTCCGGCGCCCTTTGCCGTAGCTTTGCTTTGCTCTACTTTTTGCATCGAGCTCTGCTTCTTTTTGCCTTTGGAGCTTATGTACCCCAGGGGAATGCCCCGGGCACAAATGTATTATGACGACTCACATTAATGAAACATCTCTGTTTGTCACCTCAATCGTGACTTCTTTCCCTCTTTTCTTCTCTCTTTTCTTCTGGCCGCTCATCCAAGTCTAGGGATACGCGCCGATGGCGCATGAGAGCGCTCACGCCTTCAGCGAAGGGGTGAGGTGTTCGCTCCACCACAGCATAGCCATTCCCGAAACTGGATTTTGGCTAGGGCGAAACATGGATAGCATAGGCGGATGTGCCTTATGAACTTCGCCAATGAAGACAAAGGGTGTGTTCTAACCATCGACATGGGTTAAATGTTGACGTAATGATACTTTGTTTATTAACGAGGGCAGAAGGCCCAGGTTAGGGGGGTAGTTGATCGGGCTCGTCGATGGTGATAAGGGTCGAAAAAGGTAGCGACCGATCTTGCCGATGGTGACAAGGGTCGAGAAGGTAGTGACCGATCTTGCCGATGGTGACAAGGGTCGAAAAGGGTAGCGATCGATCTTACCGATGGTGACAAGGGTCGAAAAGGGTAGCGACCGATCTTGCCGATGGTGACAAGGGTCGAGAAGGGTAGCGACCGATCTTGCCGATGGTGACAAGGGTCGAAAAGGGTAGCGACCGATCTTGCCGATGGTGACAAGGGTCGAGAAGGGTAGCGACCGATCTTGCCGATGGTGACAAGGGTCGAAAAAGGTAGCGACCGATCTTGCCGATGATGACAAGGGTCAAAAAGGGTAGCGACAGATCTTGCCGATGGTGACAAGGGTCGAAAAGGGTAGCGACCGATCTTGCCGATGCTGACAAGGGTCGAAAAGGGTAGCGACCGATCTTGCCGATCATGACAAGGGTCGAAAAGGGTAGCGACCGATCTTGCCGATGGTGACAAGGGTCGAAAAGGGTAGACGGTCTTGCCGATGATGACAAGAACCGGAAGGGGTTGCGACCGATCTTGCCGATGGTGACAAGGGTTGAAAAGGGGTAGGAAATATATATATATAAAGGCGGGACATCGGATGAAGACTCCGCTTCGACCCTGTAAAGGGTCTTCAGGACGGAGGATGGATCATCACTATTCATCATTCACTTATAATTTCTTTTTTTTTTATATTCACATTACTGACCTAAGCGCCCTTTCGGGTTTTCACCGAAGCCAGCCCCCTCTTGCTTTTGCCCACGCGCCCTCTCGGGTTTTCACGTGGTGGGGTACCCGATTTTGCCCGCTATGCCCTTTCGGGTTTTCGCCACCGCTGGGTTATAGCCATTTTTGCACTTGTCCTAATATAGGAGCAAGTCTGGCGGGGTATCTATATTTTTAACCTCGTTTTTTTCTCTCTCTTTTTTGAATTTAGAGTATAGAAGAACTTAACTGCTAGAACGCTGACTGGCCTTGCCGATGATGACAAGGATTGGTCCCTGGTTTAGTTAATCGACACTGGTTGAATGTCGAAGCAAAGGACATGGTTCATTAACAAGGACATAAGATTCGAGTTAAGGGTAGAGGTCGACCGATCTCGTCGATGATGACGAGGGTCGAACCCGGGTTTGTTCATCAGCACGGGTCCCATGCCGAAGCAAAAGTAGGATTATTAACAGGGACGGAAGGTCCAAGTTAGGGGTAGAGATCGACCGATCTCGCCGATGATGACGAGGGTCGAACATGGATCTGTTCATCAGCATGGGTCACATGCCGAAGCAAAGGTAGGATTATTAACAAGGACGGAAGGTCCAAGTTAGGGGTGGAGATCGATCGATCTCGCCGATGATGACGAGGGTCGAACATGGGTTTGTTCATCTGCATGGGTGACATGCCGAAGCAAAGGTAGGATTATTAACAGGGACGGAAGGTCCAAGTTAGGGGTAGAGATCGACCGATCTCGCCGATGATGACGAGGGTCGAACATGGGTTTGTTCATCAGCATGGGTGACATGCCGAAGCAAAGGTAGGATTATTAACATGGACGGAAGGTCCACGTTAGGGGTAGAGATCGACCGATCTCGCCGATGATGACGAGGGTCGAACATGGGTTTGTTCATCAGCATGGGTGACATGCTGAAGCAAAGGTAGGATTATTAACAGGGACGGAAGGTCCAAGTTAGGGGTAGAGATCGACCGATCTCGCCGATGATGACGAGGGTCGAACATGGGTTTGTTAGAGGATCTCCGGTGGGATTTTGATGACTGTCCCTTTTGGAGTTTCGTCGGGGGAAGAACAAAAGAGGAATTTTTTTAAATTACTACTTTACTGACTTAAGCGCCCTTTCGGGTTTTCGCCGAAGCCAGCCCCCTCTTGCTTTTGCCCACGCGCCCTCTCGGGTTTTCACGTGGCGGGATACCCGATTTTGCCCGTAGCGCCTTTTCGGGTTTTCGCCACAGCTGGGTTATAGCCAGTTTTGTACTTGTCCTAATATAGGAGCAAGTCTGGTGGGGTATCTCTATTTTTAAACCCATTTTCTTTTCTTTTCTTCTCTTTTTTTTTGATATAAAGGGTGGTAGGTTGAAGTATAATGTATGACCCTTGGTTGATAGTAGACGGCTGTTGGCCGGAACATCGGGCCTCGTGCCGAGTAGAGCGGTTCATTCGTTAGCAAGGGCTGAATGCTAACGCAAAGGAATGATCTTTCGCCGATTCGGATGTAAAGCCCGTGATGGCAATATGGTGTATTTTTTTGAGAGCTCGGCCAGGGCGGAGTGCCACTAGACCTAGGAAAGGTAGCTCGATCAGGGCGGAGTGCCACTAGACCAAGGAAAGGTAGCTCGATCAGGGCGGAATGTCACTAGACCAAGATAAGGGTAGCTCGATCAGGGTGGAGTGCCACTAGACCAAGATAAGGCTAGCTCGGCTAGGGCGGAATACCACTAGACCAAGGAAGGATAGCTCGATCAGGGCAGAGTGCCACTAGACCAAGATAAGGGTAGCTCGGCTAGAGCGGAATGCCACTAGACCAAGATAAGGGTAGCTCGGCTAGGACGGAGTGCCACTAAACCATGATAAGGGTAGCTCGGCTAGGGCGGAATGCCACTAGACCAAGATAAGGGTAGCTCGATCAGGGCGGAGTGCCACTAGACCAAGATAAGGGTAGCTCGATCAGGGTGGAGTGCCACTAAACCAAGGAAGGATAGCTCGGCTAGGACGGAGTGCCACTAGACCAAGATAAGGGTAGCTCGGCTAGGGCGAAGTGCCACTAGACCAAGATAAGGGTAGCTCGGCTAGGGCGGAATGCCACTAGACCAAGATAAGGGTAGCTCGATCAGGGCGGAGTGCTACTAGACCAAGATAAGGGTAGCTCGATCAGGGCGGAGTGCCACTAGACCAAGATAAGGGTAGCTCGATCAGGGCGGAGTGCAACTAGACCAAGATAAGGGTAGCTCAACTAGGGCGGAATGTCACTAGACCAAGATAAGGGTAGCTCGGCTAGGGCAGAATGCCACTAGACCAAGATAAGGGTAGCTCGATCAGGGCGGAGTGCCACTAGACCAAGATAAGGGTAGCTCGGCTAGGACGGAGTGCCACTAGACCAAGGATGAAGGTAGATCATTTGGGGAGTGCCGGTTGAACCGTGTGATACAGTTTTAGGTGCTTCCCATTCAGGGGAGAGAATTGGATGACTCCTTTGTGATCCACAAGGACGTAGGCACCCCCTTCATATACTCGACGGACGATATATGGTCCGATCCAATTTTTGACCAACTTCCCCTTGGGGTTGGAGGCCATCACTTCTATTCTTTTAACCATCACCAGGTCTCCTTTATTGAATTCTCGACCTTTGACTAGCTTATCGAAAGCACGGGCCATGCGAGCTTGGTAGAGTTGGATGTTTTGTTGTGCCCGGAGGCGTTTTCCTTCGAGCTCGGCGAGCTCTTCCAATCTTCTTTCTGCATTTGTCTGTTCACCGCTGGCTAGTCCATGCTGGATGGCGACTCGCAGCGAAGGAACTTCTAAATCGATCGGCACCACAGCCTCTGACCCATAGACGAGGGAGAAAGGTGAACAGCCGATTGGGATTTTGTAGACAATACGCTAGGCCCAGAGCGCTTCGTACATCCTTTCTTCCCAATCCTTTTTATTAGACTTGACAGTCTTTGCCAGCAACATGCATAGTGTCTTGTTGAAGGCTTCTGCAAGTCCATTGGCTTGAGGGTTGTAGGGGGACGATGTCCTCCAGTCAATCTTGTATTTGTTGGCTAGCCGATACAACTTCTGGTTTCTGAAATGGCTGCCATTATCAGAGATGATTCGGCTGGGGATCCCGAACCGGAATATTATATTCTATCGGAAGAATCTTGTGACCAGTTCCCCCGTTACATCTCTCAATGTGACCGCCTCTGTCCATCTGGAGAAGTAGTCTGTAGCTGCTAAGATATATCTGCATCCTGATGAAGATGCTGGTAGCGGCCCTACCACGTCCGTGCCCCACTGAGCAAACGGCCAGCTTGATAGGGTCGGATGTAATGGCACTGGAGGTCTCCTTGCCACGTTAGCGTGTTCTTGACATTTCTGACAAGCCTCAGCGAACTTGTAGCAATCATTAAAGATAGTGGGCCAATAGTAACCCAATTTTTTTATCGCAATTTTCATCTTGGGGCCAGCGTGGTGTGCTCCAGCTGATCCCGCATGGACTTCTTGCATCACCTGTCCCGCCTCTATTGAAGACAAGCAACGAAGTAGTACTTTCCTTCGGGCATCAGCCATTATTCAGAACAAGGTTCCGCTTCTAATCTCGTAAGAGTCTTTGACCCTCAGGAGCTTCATTCTTTGTTCTTTCTCTCTTGGGAGCTATTGGTGTTGAAACCACCGTAGGAGATGTTCTCGCCAATCGAGCTGCTGAACCTCCTCGACGACTGCCACCTTAATTTCTTGCTCGTCGGCTAAGACTTCTGTTACACTGGGGACTTTCCGGCGGTTGATCACTGTTATGTTCAAGCTTGTGTCTGGCGGGACCGCCAACGAACTGGCCAGCTTAGCGTGGGTGTCTGCCTGAGCATTATGGCCTCGGTTGATATGCTTGATGCTGATGAAGTAGAATCTCGACATCAGGCGGGTTGCCAGCTGATGGTAGGGGAGAAGTTCTTGCTTTCGCACATCGAATTCTCCTTCCAGTTGTTTTATAACTAGCATGGAATCTCTGAATGCTTCCAGCATCTGAATTCCCATGGATAGAGCGATTTGTAGCCCGATTATCAGGGCTTCATACTCTGCTTCGTTGTTCGTGCAATGCTTGTTTATCGAGCAAGATGTGTGCACCACTTCCCCCTCTGGGGATTTCAGGACTATGCCTGCTCCTGCCCTGACCCTGGCCGATCCAGTGGCAGAGGTGTCAATTCTGGAAGCGCCATCAAAATATAGCTGCCATAAAGAGGGCTACACCTGAACGGCTTCCAGGGTTTCATCTTCAGGAAGCTCCGGTTCCAACGGGCAGTCCTCGGGTACTGGGTGCTCAGCGAAGAAGTCTGCAATAGCTTGGCCCTTGACGGCCTTGCGCGGCACATAAGAGATGTCAAACTCCATAAGGATTACTGCCCATTTTCCCAGGCGACCTTTGAGTGCCGGCAGGGACATAATATATTTCAGGGGGTCTTCTTTGGCTACCAGGCTGACTTCGTGCGATAACATGTAGTGTCGCAGCTTCTTAACTGTGAAGACCAGCGCCAGACAGACCTTCTCAATATAAGTATATTTCTCCTCAGTTCTGACCAGTCTCCGACTGAGGTAATAGAGGGCTTGCTCTTTTCCTTCTTCATTATTCTGGGCCAGCATTGCCCGCAGGGAGTTATGTGTAGCTGCTATGTATAGTATCAATGGCTGTCCTTTCACCGGTGCGCCCAGCACTGGAGGAGTCTTCAGATAGTCTTTCAACTTGTCGAAGGCTGTCTGGCAATCTTCATCCCAATAAAAGGGAACATCTTTCATCATCAGTTTGTGGAAAGGCTGGCATCGCCCTGACAAATTGGAAATGAAACGCCGGACATAAGCCAAGCGGCCCTGTAGTGATCTCAGCTCAGAGAGGTTCCTTGGTGGAGGTAGCTCCTGAATTGCTTTGATTTTTACGGGGTCTATCTCGATCCCCCGATACCGGACAATGAAGCCCAAGAACTTTCCGCTCGATACTCCGAACACACACTTTATGGGGTTCATTTTCAGCTCATGCTGCCTCAGCCTCTGGAAGACGATCCGGAGGTCTTGCAGATGATCTTCTTTTCTTCTGGTTTTGACCCCCAGATCATCTATGTAGCACTCGACCTTGTGGTAGAGTTACTCATCAAAGATTTTGGTCATTGCGCGCTGATAAGTTACGCCAGCATTCTTTAGTCCGAACGGCATCCTCTTATAGTGATAAATGCCTTTAGGGGTTCGGAAAGCAGTATGGACCCGGTCACGCTCCGCGATCCAAATCTGGTTGTAACCGGGTGACTCGTCCACGAATGATAAGGCCTCATGACCGGTTGTACCATCGATCATGACTTCTGTTATTGGCACCGGAAAGTCATCTTTGGGGCAGGCTTTATTTAGATCTCGGAATTCGACACATATCCGGATCTGTCCATTCTTCTTTTTCACGGGGACGATATTCGCCAGCCATGTGGTGTACTAATTTTCTTCGACAAATCCCACGTCAATAATCTTGTCGACTTCAGCACAAATTTGAGTAATGAGTTCTGGTCTCATGCGCCGCGGTGGTTGCTTCACCGGCTCGGCCTCAGGGCTGATTACCAGCTCATGTTGTGAGACAGCGGGGTTTAGACCTGGCATTTCTTTGTAAGTCTAGGTGAAGCAATCCCGGTACTCTTGCAGCAGCTGGGTGTACAGCTCCCATTCTTCTGGGGAAAGTTGGGCACTAAGGAAGGTAGGCCTAGGGTCCTCCTCATTTCTCAAGTTGACTTCTATCAGTTCATCGACTGTGGCTTGGCCTCCGTCTTCTATCTCCGGAGGTGCCGGCTGGAGGTCAATGAAGTCTGGAATATCATCTTGAGGGTCGAGTTCTTCGACTTCCTCATCTGACATCATCAGAGCCTCATGAGGATTCTCCGCTTCCTGCACCAGCGGCTGCGAGGATTGTTCTGTTAGCAAATCCACTGCCGTTGCAGCTCCCAAGGGTGAGAGAGCAGCTTCAGTCTTTGTAGATGAGGTTGCAGCCATGACAGACTGGTAGTTGTTTATTGCAAGGCTTGGACAACATCCCGGTCTTGTAGCAGAAGTTGAGGAGGTCTCGCCTTCTGGGGCAGTTGTATCTTCCGTAGAAGTGGCTTTTTCTTTCTTGGCAGCGTGTTCCTCTTGATCAGAGTCGACCGAGGCTTCCCCGATTAGCAGAAGGGGTGCTGAAGTTATCATCAGTAGGACTCTACTGGAGGGAGAAATTCCTGCTTCTTCAGTATCTTCGGTTTCACTGCTGCTAGCCGTATCGAATTTGGCTTGAAGGGCCGCCACTTCAGGGTAGACCTGCTCCCAGCATCGGCAGGGGACCACGGTCTCTACTTCTTGATTTTCGGGTTGAGCCAGTTCAACATGCTCAGCTTCCGTCGGGTATTCATCAAAAGTTTCTCCCAGCGGGCTATCTTCAGCAGGATAGAAGGCGGAGATGGTGTCCACCTCGTATTGCCCACTGTAATAATATTCTTCCAAGGTGAAGCCCAACCCCGGATGTTGAGAGACACGTCTCATTTCCTTATCCAGATTTGTGGGATACCACATTTTCTGGAAAGCTTCCTTGCGCTTTTGAGACTGATTGGGGGGGATGTGTTGCTTCTGAAACATCCTAGCCATCCGATCAGTTGTGAATGCCAGACCCTGGACGGGAACCGGCGGGTTGCTTATATCTTCGGGGAGGCTGCAGTTTGTGTCTTCCCAAGTAGGGTGCTCTTCAGCCGTATAGAACAAGCTGCTAGGTCCATCTTCCTGTGTCACCTCCCAAATTTTGAAAGGCTCGACAGTAGGGTTATCAAGGCCAGGAGTTGGCTTGGTGAGGCCATCCGGGATTTCAATATGATTGTGCCGCCGAGCAACCCGCACTTCATTAGCTTCAGGGTATAATGTTGGGGGTGCTGTTCTGCCCATGTCTCCGGATGCTGTGATATGGGAGACCACCTTGGGCTTGACATATCCGCGCGGCGGTAGTGGATACCAACTGCTTCCGGATGTGCTTCTCGATGCCCCCGCAGGGGTCTTAGCTTCCAAGGTCTTCTGAGAAGGCCCCGTATATAGGTTGGCATCCGCCAAATGACATTCGAACACCTTGAACGGGTGGGGGTCTGCAAATATCCTCTCCTCCTTCCCTTAGAGACTGTACTTGATGCATTAGTGGAGCGTGGAGGGCACCACCATATTTTCATGTAGCCATGGGCGGCCGAGCAGTGCCTTGTACGAGGTGCGGGAGTCAATGACATGGAACTGCACCGTCGTAGTGAAATCTGCTAAGGTGAGGGTGAACTCTGCCACCCCCATTGACACTTCGCATTTTTTATTGAAGCGGGTAATATGCATATCTCTGACTTTCTCGAGATGCACGTTAAAGTGATGCCTCTCGTATATTCTATAAGGCATGATGTTGACCGCTGCACCGGGATCAACCAGAATCCTGTTCAGCTCCCTTCCATTCAGGTGCCCCTTCATATACAGCGGCCTGTTGTGGCTGATGGTGGGCAGCAGCATATCGTCTGGAGTGAAGGTCATGCTAGCCTCTGGCATTGCTTCAGCTAGACATGTCTTAAAATGAGCAGGCGTCTGGAGAGCTATAATAATCGCCTGTCGAGTCTCTTCACTCAAAGAAAGGATCTCCCAGATTATAAATCGAGCAGGGAGCTTCTTGAGTAGCTTCATTATTCGGCTCCCAACTCGGACATTGGAGAGCTTCATCTCTTCAGCCCATCTAGGCTTGGGGAAGTCTTGGTTTGCGGGCCCTGACGGACCTGCTTCATCTTCCTCAGATTCGGCGCCCTTCTGGCTGGTACCAACTTCTGGGTGGTCTTTGTTAGCTGCTGCGGGGCGAGCTCCATCTGCACTTGGATCTTCGGCAGATTGTGCTAGCTGCGGGTGAATGTCCCCGAGTGTAGGGTTAGCCTCCTGACAAGGCTGCTTCCCCTTGGACATCTTCATGAATTCAAGAAATGAAGGGACCCCCTTGCCCCCACTCTTGTTATATAGGCCTGGCGGAGGAGGGATTTAGACTCCCTTGACCTCCGGCGGAGGTGTTTTGTAGGGTTGCTCCCCCCTGAACATGATGTTGTGGTTGGGTGGCGACTGGCGCCCCCATTTTTGGCCTGACCGAGTGGCATGTGCAGCAGTTGCGGCCTCGGACTGGCCTCCCACAGCATGGGGTGTGAAGCAAATTTCCTCTTCTTCCTCCTCTCCGGATAGGTTGTAAAGTGCTGATAGAGTATTACAGGAGACAACTTGCACTTCATCGGCCTCAGCTGCCTTCCCTTTCTTCTTCTTTTGTTTCTTCTTCTTTTTTGCTTCTGCGGGCGGGTGCCCCCAGAACAGATTGCCCTCTCTGTCGGGTGCCGCTTCAGCTTCCTCCTTTTGTTCGAGTGAGAGCTGCTCTAGTTCTTGCCACGGGACGTGGTCCCGCACCAGCAAGGGCTTCAATTCGGACTGCACGTATTCGTCCAGCCCCTCAATGAGGTTTTGCAGTCGAAGGACCCCATGATTGATCTCCTTAACCACTGGCAGCGGAGTTTGTCTCCTTCGATTATGTGTAGGTATCCTGACAGTTGTAGGTGGAGTGATCCATACGGGTGCTACCACTGGCGGAGCAGGCCGTGGTGTGACACCACGGATATGTGCCCCATCTTTCGGGCGGGGTGCCCTCTTTTTCTTATGCTTCACAGGGACCTGCTACCATCCCTGATGTTCTTTCACGGGCTCCAAGAAATGAGCTTCATAGGTGCTCCGCGTGCTTGTTTCAGAGATCTCCTCGGGCAGTGCCTGGTATAGGGAGATCATGTTGACTCCTGCCCTCCTCCGAGGGGCTTCATGTGGCTGAGGAGGGTCCACTTTGTATTCTCCCAGCTCGATCTCATTTTTCTTCACCATCCCTTCAATGATGTCCTTGAAAACATAGCAGTCTTCAATTGGATGCCCCAACATCTGGTGGTAGGGGCAGAATCTTGGGCTGTCTTTTCTCTTTAGGTCCTCCGGCCTCCTTGGCTCTGGCAGGTTGACCATGCTATATTCCGTTACCCAATCGAACAGAACCCGGTGTAGACACGCCAAAATTGACGTTACTATGAGTACATCTCATATTGCCTTGTAATGCCCCAATTTGACCCTCAAATTAGTTCTATTTGAGTGATTTTTCTCACTTTTCTTAGATTTCTCCCCTTTTTCACCCTTTTCTTATTTTTTCCTATTTTCCCCTATTTTTCTGGATTTTTCTGGGCATTTTTCTCTATTTTTATGAAATAACGACTTAATGTGGGACGTCTTTTAAATAACGACTTAGACTTGGGCGTTTCTTAAAAAATGGACGACTATTCATGGAGGCGTCAATTCCACTCATTTTCTATTTTTCTGGGAATTTTTCAGAATTTTTTGGGAATTAACGACTTAACCATGGACGTTATTTCTAATTGGAAAAGAATAAAAAAATTGAAAAATCAAATTCACGCCCTATACACGGTCGTCACTTTTTCAAATTGATTTTTTTTAAAATTATTTCAACCCCCTTCTAGGGGTGATTTGGTGGCCTTCCGGGTGTCAGAAAAATTCACAAAAAAAGTCGTTGGAATCAGGACGATGAGATGCACCTCCACCTAAAAAAATGAGAAAATAATATTGAGAAATGAAAAATAGCCCTATTTTGAATATTTTGAATTAACGTCCTTAGATAGGGCGCGTTTTTAAACACGCCTTTGACTCAGACGTGTTTCACAATTTTCAAATAAATTCTAAAATTCGATTTTTGAATTAACGCCCTGATATAAGTCGTGTTTTTAAAAGACGCTCTATAGAAGGTCGTCAATTCGTGAATTGACGCCCTCGTCCAGGTCGTGTTTCACTTTTGTGCTCCGAACGGATGCAGCCTTTCCCTAGAGAGTCCTGCTTCGTTTGGGCTCTTGCCCATTCTAATCCTTCCCTTTTTTTGGGCTCTTGCCCGTTCTTATCCTTCTATCTTTTGATTCAACTCTATTAATAGAGCCTTTCGGCTCTGTTAGGGGGTTGGTTCGGAGGTTCTGTTTTCTTTTTCTTCTTCTGTTCTTCTTCTACGTTTTCTTTTGTTTTCGTTATTCCTCTTTGTTCTGTTTTGTTCTTCTATTTTCTTCTTCTTCTTCTTTCTTCTTCTTCTTCTTCTTCTTCCTCTTCTGTTTCTTCCTCCGTTCTGTCTTCTTCTTCTTCTTCTCCTTCTGTCCTTTTTCCTTTTCTTTTGTTTATCTTCTTTCTGCAGGGAATCGAAGGAAGGTGGGGCTCTTGGCTAAGGAGGCTTCTTCCACATCAAATCTTCATCCTTTGAAGGCTTTCTCCACATCAAGCATCAAAGCCAAGGAGCAAACAACAGATTCTATTTTTTATCTCCCCCTTATTGCTTATTTTCATTAATTCATATGCATGCATGCATCATTCTTTTATTGTTTTTTTCTTTTTTTTCATACTCAATCACATTGAGGTCTCCCATAAGTGCACTCTTGCACTCTTTCCCCCTTATCCTTATTTTGCATTCATCATCATTCATCTCCCCACACCCACTTTGCATAGGAGTTTAAGGGCAACCACCCTTAAGGTATGTTCTTCTCTAATTGTTCATGTTCACATTTTTATTAAGAATTGATGCTACACTCACCATATTTCTAATTCATATTATTTTGGTGTTTGTGTCTTTTTTGTAAGGGTAATTAATTGAAGAACTCTCTTCATCGGCCGGCCGATCTAGAAGAGAAAGGAAAGCACTCACAATCACCCGCATTTCAAGGTATTTTTCGCGATCCCTCCCATATTTTTATTGTTATATCTTTTGAGGCCTCGTGTCTCTGGCGATCATACACGCTCCCCTTGTGCACCTCGTGCATGTTTCATCTCCACTATTGTTCATTCTTTGCATTGTTCTTAATTTTCCCTTAAGTGGATTTCTAATTAGGATCTACAAATTGGCGATCACGGTGGGACACTTTTCGTTTTTCATTTGATTACCCCTTTCCCCTTGGCACCCTCGCGTGCCCTTTCCTATTGGTACCCACGGTACCCCTCCTTTGTGCCCCTCGGGTACCCTCCATTGTTTTCTTGTCCCACTTGTGATCTGTCAGTTGATAGATTTCTTTTTGAAATCCCACTTTATCCAAAAAATAAAATTTGATGAGCATGATTATGTTTTGATATTCATATTTGTTGATTGACTGTGATTGACTCTGTGAGTGTTTCTCTGCTATTGCTGGCCGTGAAGAGTTTCTGGAATAAGGCAATTAACGCCTCTGACAGAGGCACATTTTTTGTTAACGCCCTAGCATAGGGCGCCTTTTCCCTGTTTAACGCCTTCTGTCAGGATGCGTTTTTATTATATTTGGTGATCTGTTGAATTCACGCCCTTCCCCAGGGCGTTTCTTTCTTGATTAGCGCCTCACACCAAGGCGCTGTTTCATGATTTGACGCCCTTGGTCAAGGGCGTCCTTTTATTTGTAACGCCTCACCACGGGGCATTTTTTGACTTGGTTGGCATCTCCCCACAGTGTTTCACGCCCTGCCCCAGGGCGTCTTTTCCATTGGTAGCGCCCTGCCCCAGGGCGTCTTTTGATTTATAGCGCCCTGCCCCAGGGCGTCTTTTGATTTATAGCGCCCTGCCCCAGGGCGTCTTTTGCCTGTGTTTTTACCGCACTCCTTCTTCATCACTGTATTATATTTTTTTGATTATATCTGTTGCATTCATTCATATTGCATTGGTTTGGGAGACCTCCTCTCTCCACATATCTAGGAGCCACACACCCCCTTGGTGAAGGAACGACCCTCCATTGAGCATTCCGTCTCTTTGGATTGGAAATTCCTAAACCAAGCCTCCGTAAGTCCCCGCACCCGTGGATTCCCTCACGGACGCTGGGCAGGTTGTACCCTTCTGGAGTCTCGAGTTAGTTGGCCTACACGGTGAGAGAGGATTCCTAGTTGGCATTGGAGTTCTAACCATATTGAAACTAGGTTTCCTCCCCTTGTGTGAATCATTCCAAACTTTGCTAAAATTCATTAATTCACCAAGGTTCAAACCAATCAAAATCACGGTAACCATTCCAACTTGTGTGCTTCTTTGCATATTATTGTGAACTTTGATTATATGATGGCTTACCGTAATTGGGAAAATAACGGGTTTAATTCCATTCATGAGGATGCACAACCTAGCACTTCTTACACTCCTCAAATTCAACATGTTCATCAAAATCCTCACCATTCTTTCAAGGGACCACGTCCTTATTCTTATGGTCATGCCCGACCCATGGGTAATGTCCATTCTTATGGTCCCCCAACTCAAGTTCGAGCCACTATTCCTCCGGGACCGTCTCCTCCCAACGATGAGAGGGTCTCCCAAATCTTGCATGCATTAGATCATCTCACCCCTCAACAGATCCACACCCTTAAGGCTGCCATTGAGGGTGCATCTCCTTCATCTCATGCATCTCCTCCTTCTTCTATTCCTATACGGGTGGCCCATCACCCACCTCCTTCTTCTTCCAATCAGGTAGCCCATTACCCGCCTCCTTCTATTCCTCCTCCAACACGGCCCCGAGGCCCTTTTATTCCTTGTAATCCGACCCATCCGGGTTATCCCGTTAATTCCCCTCCACGGCCTTCTTATACGGCCCCTCCTTCGAGGCCCTGCCGACCCTCTGTTGCTCATGTTACGCCCCTCCAGCAAGAGATTTTTGATAAGATTGCTTCCATGGAGGAACAATTAATGAGGGTTACAAGTTTACGGCCCGCTCCTCCTACTTCAGTTAATCCTCTCTATGCGGCTTTGGATGACATTACAAGAATGGAGAGAGAATGAAGGATAGGATGGACGACTACGGCGTCTGCACTCCAAGCAAGCAAGAACCGGCGATTGAAGAATCCAAGCCGGTATACGACGATGAAGTTATGCAAGCACCCCTTCCAAGTTTCCTTCGTTTCCCGCTCCCTCCAATTTCATTTGATGAACCCCCTGCTCAGGACGAAGCCATCGTCCCTAATCCAACTCCTATTCCCGAGACTTCATGGTGCTACGAGGATGGGTCGATACTCCAATCACCCACACCGGCGCATCTTGAGTCTCTCCCCACTACTAATACCGCTCGCCCCGTTCGGCGCTTTCTCCGCAACAAACCTCCACCAATTGCCAAACCTCCACCAATTACACCTCCCCCCATTATGCCATTAGCCTCCACCTCGGCCTCCACTTCCCCAATTTCCCCACCATTACCCTCCATTATGCCTTTAACCCCAAAACCCATTTTGCCTATACCTCCACCACATAGCCTTTCGCCTTTACCCATGGCTAATCCTGAGCAGGATCCACCCCTTTTTGCACTCGAGCCAACCCCGACTGCTTCCGAGCAAAGGGAGAAGCTCGACGTGTTTGAACCTCCGCCTCCACTCACTCATTTGCCAACACCTCCCGTTATACCTCCATCATCCACGGAGCCTTCCGCCTCCGCCTCACCTCCCTTTACTACTCGGAAGGGGAGCGCTGCTACAAGTACTCGTGCCGAAGATGATCAAAAGCCGGGCAAGAAGACTTCGGCCACGACTGTGCCATTCAAGATTCAAGAATTCATTTTTCGGATGCCAATCCGGGTTATTGTGCCAAGCACGATTGAAGAGGCCAAGTTGCCGCCATTGCTCAGAGAATGCCAAGCGTTGACGCCATTTGAGGGCCGGGCAGGGCACCCCTTGTTCAAACTTTCCAATCCAGAATTCATTATTCCATACAAGGGGCGATTGCCCTATTTGCTTAACACTCCATATACACCACATTCAATGGGCAACTCAATGCTTCCCGTTCCAACTCTACAACTCCCCCACATTATTGATCTTTGCTTTCCAAGGGAGTTATCTTTTACTATTGAAGCTTTTTTTATTGGGCCAATTGGTTGTACATGTTCACTGCCGTGGAGGGGCAGTTATCTTGGCGCTAAGGGGCCATCTCCTATTTGTTCCATCTTCTATTCATCCATTTCCATCACCTTTTCTTCATGGGCCACTCCAAGGGAAAAGAGGAGGATCTCCCCCTCTCACCCTTCATATTCTTCATCTTCTTTAAATTTCATGCATTTTTCATTCATTCATTCATTCCATTCATTGCACACATCACATCCATCATTTTGCATACATCTGCACCTCCTGATTCCCGGGTTTTCAAACCCGTATCTCCACCATCTTCCGGCACCGCCGGACATTCCGCAATTCTCATCTTGTTCATCTTCATCCACTTTAATCGGGCATGACGCCCTTTTCCATCTCATTCCTCCGGAACCTCCAGATTCTCCACTTGATTTTCTCCACTTTTTCCCGGGGCACCGCGCCCCTTTCCACTTTGTTCTTCCGGATCCTCCGGACTCTCCCCTTGGGCATCGCGCCCCTTTTCATTATCTTCCTCCGGAACCTCCGGACCTTTTCCTTGGGCACAACGCCCCTTTCCATTCTCTTATTCCCCCGGAACCTCCGGATTCTCATTCCCTTCCTGATTTTATTCCTCCGGAATCTCCGGACCTTTCCCCCGGGCATCGCGCCCCTTTCCATTGCATTCCTCCGGAACCTCCGGATTTTCCTCCTGATTCTCCTTCATTCCTCTCCTTTTCTCTCGGGCACGCCGCCCCTTTCCCACTTATTCCTCCTCCGGAACCTCCGGACCCCCCATCTTTCCTCCGATTCATCTTTCTAATCCTCCAAAACATCACATCTTTCATCTTCTTCTTCCTTTTCCATCATCTTTTTCCATATTTCTTTCTAGGGCATCGCGTCCCTTCCTTTATTATCCCACCGGAGCCTCCGGATGGGTCTTCCCATGATTCTCCTCTACCTCCGGACCCTCCGGATCCACCTCTTTCCATCTACCAATTTCTTCTTCTGATTCCTCCTAATTCTGGGTCTGACCCAACTTCTTCCACATCCACTGCCTTGGGCATCTGCCCTTTCTTCCATTGCTTCCGAGGCTTTAGTCCTCACTCCTCTTCTTGATTTTCCGCTTCTTCTGTAAACTGTTTCATGTAATCAGGGTCTCCACGCCTTAGTGAGGGAGTTCTAGCCCCCGCCTCTCTTCCTTTTCTCCTTATTTCGTCTGAGTCTGGTCTTGGCACCACTCATTTTTGTTAAGCCACTCCCAAAATCCTTTGCTTCCAATCTTTTTTCTGCTAAAGAGGACAAATCCCATGATGATCACCTCTAGCAGCAGCTGCTTCTACAAAGGTTGCAAGGTAACATATTGGCGTAAGTATGCATTTTAATGATATCATTTTCTCATTACTTCACGCATGATTTTTAAAATGAAGTGCTTTCTTAACAAGATTAAGAGTGTTGTTTTAAACCTTTATCTTAAGCTTTTGTTTAATTGAAATCATTCTCAAAAGAGTCCTTTAGGCTTGTTTTTTTACAGCACCTCTGGTTAATAAAAAACCCGCGCTGGGAATTCAATGTTCTCTCCCCGCTTGTTAAGAGCAACCCTTAGCTGGGCACCGCACACACTTCACGGCGTCCTTAGTCGGCTCCTTTGGTTAAACACCGTTGCTACCTTGGCCATGCCATGAGTATATCTGAAAGTCTTTTCTCTTCTTTACTCGGCCACGTGCAGGGGCAAGAGGTTGACGGAAGAGATGACCAACCTCGGTAATCCCCAATACGAGAGGAGTCTCAAATAGGGGCAGTCTTGACCCAAACTAAATATGAATTTCATGATATACATCTCGCCAAAAGGGCTATTCTGAAAATCAAGTCAAAAGCAAGTATGAATTATGGCATGACAAGAGTGGCAAAGTCCCCGCAGGGAAAACCTTGGTCGTATGCATGTCAAGGGTCTAAAAATCAAAGGCACAAAGCCCCGGCACAACAGACTACCTCTTTGAGGGGAAACATCTTGGAAGGAATTCAAGTCTTGATATCTCCCATCCTGTATAAAGCTTATCTCCAATTATTCTTCTCTTCTCCCTCTAAGACCGAATGTTTCTCGGGTATGGCCTTGGTAGGGGCACCGTTGATCAAAGACGGTCGGTTATAGGGCGCCACCCTTCAATGCACGCCCGGCTTTGGGAAAATTTAGCGAAAGGGGAAGGAACGAGGGCCCCTAGCCAGTGGTTTAAGACACCCTTTGATGCTGCTTTAGCAATGTCTAACCAAAATCAAACAAAAAAAATTGAATATTTCTTTCTCAAAACTTCATAAAAATTTGAATATCTTTTCCTAAAAAAAACCACAAAAATTTGCATATTGATAAAATTCATAAAAATTGGAATATCTTTTTCAAAACTCATAAAAATTTGCATATTTCAAAATCCAAAAAAAATTGCATTGTATTGTCTGATGGTGCTTTTGCAGGAACAACTTTGCAAAGACCAAGAACACGGGATGAGTCCTATCTCCACTCATTGCTATCAACCTATTGATTCTTCCCGATATTCTCATGACATGCCACCCTGGGCATCATTTTTAATTATCATCTCCTCATATCTTTTTTGGTTATATCTCCTGATTATCATCCTGATTATTCATCTCCAGATCTTTCAATCAACTCTTGCTAATTTCTCTTGATTAAATTCTGCCACTAGGCATAATATCATTTTGATCATTCAACTCCAAATCTTGATTAGCCAAGTTGACTTCCTCATGATGAAACAACAACAAGCAATGACGATTTGCAATACCATGATTTGACTTATGCTATTCATGCCATATACATGCTATGATTGATGCTTTGATGATTGTTATGCTTAAATGCCTCATTCATTGTTTGTTATCTTTTATATCTTGGCTAATGAATTTTTGAGCGCAGGATAAGAAGCTCTTGGTCCCGCCGACTAGGCATCATCATCAAAGTCCCACGGTGCTTGCAGCTCATTTCTGAGTTCCCCCATACTTATTGCTCCACCATCTCTCCCTATATGCATTTTTACTATATGTTACATACGCTACTAGATTATATCAAGGACCTTGTGGCTTTGGTAAATCTGGGATTTGAGTTCCCCTTCATCAAAAACAATGATGATTCTAGAGGAGTCTTAGTCACACGGATAGGCCGTTGAGCCGTCCAAGGCTGGGGACGATGGTTCCCTTTTTGCGAGTTGGTGCGTGGATAAACGGGCTTCGGCTTAGTATCGGCTCGCAGAATTGGTTTCTTGAATCAGTCTGGGCAGTTTAGCAATATTATCCTTGATTATATTATATCTTCATTTGTTATTTTCCCTTTAAACCCAGCATGCATTCATGTAGGACTTTGAAACAATTGTTGAAAAATCATTCTGATAAGCTGATTTTGAGAGTCAAATTGATCTAAATTCTTCCAGATATGAGATATTCCATGCCGAATTGTGTCTTCAGTGCGTTTTGTCGCTGTTTTGGGTGATTTTCTCGAAAGCTCCTTGTTTGGATTTCTATCATCTTATTTTAATCCTTTTCCCTTTGATCCACCTTGGCTGCAGCACGTCCACATTGGCTGGTAACCGCTCCCCAATGGTGAAACTTACAGGTTTGTGACCTGGGGTACTTCCACCGCGCTGGAAGTTGATCATTTATTTTATCTCCTTCGTGCACCGCGTGCACATCTCCCCTTTTATCCAAACATTGTTGATTTCGTTGGATTTCCCGAGATTTGCTTCATCTCGAGCTTTTGATTTCATTCTCATCAAGTGATGTTGATTGCGTGTCTCATCACACCTTGGCATCTACTTTTCAGTTTGCTCTGCTCCCTTGCAAAGCAGACACCAAGGCGGGGCAGCTGTAGACACGCCAAAATTGACGTTACTATGAGTACATCTCATATTGCCTTGTAATGCCCCAATTTGACCCTCAAATTAGTTCTATTTGAGTGGTTTTTCTCACTTTTCTTGGATTTCTCCCTTTTTTCACCCTTTTCTTATTTTTTCCTATTTCCCCCTATTTTTCTGGATTTTTCTGGAATTTCTGGGTATTTTTCTCTATTTTTATGAAATAACGACTTAATGTGGGGCGTCTTTTAAATAACGACTTAGGCTTGGGCGTTTCTTAAAAAATGGACGACTATTCATGGAGGCGTCAATTCCACTTATTTTCTATTTTTCTGATTTTTCTGAGAATTTTTCGAAATTTTTTGGGAATTAACGACTTAACCATGGATGTTATTTCTAATTTGAAAAGAATAAAAAAATCGAAAAATCAAATTCACGCCCTATACACGGTCGTCACTTTTTCAATTTGATTTTTTAAAAATTATTTCAACCCCCTTCTAGGGGTGATTTGGTGGCCTTCCGGGTGTCAGAAAAATTCACAAAAATAGTCGTTGGAATCAGGACGATGAGATGCACCTCCACCTAAAAAAATAAAAAAATAATATTGAGAAATAAAAAATAGCCCTATTTTGAATATTTTGAATTAACGTCCTTAGGTAGGGCGCGTTTTTAAACACGCCTTTGACTCAGACGTGTTTCATAATTTTCAAATAAATTTTAAAATTTGATTTTTGAATTAACGCCCTGATATAAGTCGTGTTTTTAAAAGACGCCCTATGGAAGGTCGTCAATTCGTGAATTGACGCCCTCGTCGAGGTCGTGTTTCACTTTTGTGCTCCGAACGGATGCAGCCTTTCCCCAGAGAGTCCTGCTTCGTTTGGGCTCTTGCCCATTCCAATCCTTCCCTTTTTTTGGGCTCTTGCCCGTTCTTATCCTTCTATCTTTTGATTCAACTCTATTAATAGAGCCTTTCGGCTCTGTTAGGGGGTTGGTTCGGAGGTTCTGTTTTCTTTTTCTTCTTCTGTTCTTCTTCTTCGTTTTCTTTTGTTTTCGTTATTCCTCTTTGTTCTGTTTTGTTCTTCTATTTTCTTCTTCTTCTTTCTTCTTCTTCTTCTTCTTCTTCCTCTTCTGTTTCTTCCTCCGTTCTGTCTTCTTCTTCTTCTTCTCCTTCTGTCTTTTTTCCTTTTCTTTTGTTTATCTTCTTTCTGCAGGGAATCGAAGGAAGGTGGGGCTCTTGGCTAAGGAGGCTTCTTCCACATCAAATCTTCATCCTTTGAAGGCTTTCTCCACATCAAGCATCAAAGCCAAGGAGCAAACAACAGATTCTATTTTTTATCTCCCCCTTATTGCTTATTTTAATTAATTCATATGCATGCATGCATCATTCTTTTATTGTTTTTTTCTTTTTTTTCATACTCAATCACATTGAGGTCTCCCATAAGTGCACTCTTGCACTCTTTCCCCCTTATCCTTATTTTGCATTCATCATCATTCATCTCCCCACACCCTCTTTGCATAGGGGTTTAAGGGCAACCACCCTTAAGGTGTGTTCTTCTCTAATTGTTCATGTTCACATTTTTATTAAGAATTGATGCTACACTCACCATATTTCTAATTCATATTATTTTGGTGTTTGTGTCTTTTTTGTAAGGGTAATTAATTGAAGAACTCTCTTCATCGGCCGGCCGATCTAGAAGAGAAAGGAAAGCACTCACAATCACCCGCGTTTCAAGGTATTTTTCGCGATCCCTCCCATATTTTTATTGTTATATCTTTTGAGGCCTCGTGTCTCTGGCGATCACACACACTCCCCTTGTGCACCTCGTACATGTTTCATCTCCACTATTGTTCATTCTTTGCATTGTTCTTAATTTTCCCTTAAGTGGATTTCTAATTAGGATCTACACCCGGGTCTTCTCCTTTGGAAATGAATAGGCCTTCTTCATCTTGTCCCTCAGCGAAGGACCTTCTTTGCCATCTGGGGCTTCTGCAGGCTGTGGGGTGACTCCCTTCTTGACTTCACTTTTCTGTTGTTCGAACGCCTTTATGTCAAGAGCGTTCGCTTCTTTAGGTGATGGGCGCCGCTCCACCGCCTTGCCCTTCTGGGTCGCGCCGGCAGCAGATGTAGGGGCAGGTCTGGCTTGGAAAGCTTCCACCTCGGCCACGACATTGTTCAATCGATCAAACGATCATTTTTCCATTCTGATCATCTTTTCCAGAACCTCCCTTCTGAGATTCTGTTTGCATATTTGCACAACGTCCTCCTGATGCGGGGGCCGCTTGCACCTCATTCTGAGGTTCCTCCACCTCTTGATATAATCGAGGACTGTTTCATCGGCCCTCTGCTTTGTTGAGTAGAGTTCGGCCACTGTGACCTCCCTCTTTGTAAGATGGAATCTTTCTCTGAACTTCTTCTGCATATCTGGCCAATCGCTGATCGACCCGGCCGAGAGGCTAGAATACCATTCAAATGCGAGCCCCGTCAGTAAGGACCCGAAAAACTTTAGCAGGTATGACTCGTCGGTGGCCAAGTCACCCATGACAGTCATATAATTGGCTATGTGTTCTCTCGGGGACCCCTTCCCGTTGAATTTGTCAAACTTGGGCGGCTTGTTGATTCCCGGGGGAAGCCGCTTAGCAGCATGGTGTTGCGGGTATGGCACCCGGTAGGCATCAAACGTGACGTAGTCACCCTCACCCCTTTCTGCGAGCTTCAGCTCGATCATTCTTTCCACCATCATCCGGTTCACGACTGCAGGGTCAACTGGGTCTGGGTAGAAGTGCGCCGGCTGCAGGTACGGGGTGACCAGGGTGGTCGCCTGTGGAGGACGTGGCAGCGAGGGTGTCTCGTGCACTTGAGGGAGCACCGGTGGTAGCAGCGGCTGGAGCTGTGGTTGCCGTTGTTGCATTGTCGCCATGCTTGGTTCTGACGACTGAGGCAGTGTGTAGAGTGGTGGAGGGCCGTCATGACGGACCGCTCCCCGGGATGATTCACCCTAGACTTCAGGTGGTTTGGAAGCCGAGGACTGTTCAGTTTTTCCATCAGCTGCTTCTTTAGCAAGTCTATCTCTTGCCGATATTTCTAAAGTAGCATCAAGACTGATGGGTCCATAGTGGCTGTAGTGGGGATAACTTCTGCTGTCTCCCCGGACGTACCCTCGGGCAGGATGTCGAGGGGGATGTCGTCGTCTTCTTCCGCCGTGACTACATTGGAGGTTAAGATAGCAACTTCATCATCCCACTGGTGGCAGACCAGGGGTTGTTGTCCTCCAGCTGTCGCCAGGAGTTGCCTCGCGGCTTCTATTCTCCGAGTGCTAAGCCCTAGCCTTGCGGCTAACTGAGCCAATTCTCAAGGATCTTCGGGAAGCCCCCCATATCGGTTGGATATACCAGCCATGTTGCAGGTGAAGACCTGCATCCTTCTCCTTTGTCGATAGACCCTCCTTTTAGCTTGATCTGGAAAGGTCAACCTCTCGAACACAGAAACCCTTTTTGTCTCTTCTTCCCGCCGGGGGGCGGTTTCATCGGCTCCGATCTCAAAGCCGTTGTCATAGCCATTGTCGTTAACCGACGACACCATCAACTTTTCTCCCACATCTTCTTCATCTGCCATTGATGGGCAGCAGTCTTCATCAGCGGCGGCTGCTTGCATCAGTCGCTGTTGCCCAAGCGAGAGGTTGCCTAGCCCTCGAAAATAGTTCCTGACTAGACATGTCATCTCTTCCCGACCCCGTTCTTGATGCAGCACGGGGGACAGTTGCCGACCTCCCACAGGAGGGGTATAAGCTAGCCGAGCTCTGTCAGCAGGTTGTTGTAATCTTCGTCCCACAGCTGGGACGTTGGCTTGACGGGCGTAGGCCCGAAAACTTTCGCGGCGCGGAGGATCCGCAACCACTTCTTCCTCTTTCGGGGCCAGGCCCCTTCCTCTCTTTCCTTCCCCTCCGTCGTGAGCAAGACGGCGGGGGACGGGTGCAGCTTGGTGAATAGGTTGGACTCTCTTGGGGACCCACACCTGCTTAAATTTCCTTGGCCCGGGGGCCAACTTCTCTCGATCGTAATGGCCGGCTTCTTCTCTTTCCGCCCTTCTTCCAGCGAGGGCTTGATATGAGTTGCAGACGGGGACGGAAGGGACAACCCGATCCGGAACTATCTACGTATCGCGTCCGTTGAGGAAGACGCGCATGCCACCAACCATCATAGATTTGCCGGATTGGGAGAGGGTTCCGGTAACCACAGCAGTACTCCTCCGGATCTGCCTGCGCTGACGTCCTCCGGGGTTCCTGTTGGCAACATTGGGGCGGGCCCCATGGATAGCATGGTGCACCAAGCAGCTGGCGACCGGGGTTGGACTCTTGAGCGAGTCATGGCAGCATCGGGCCTTCAGAGGCTCCATATTCTTCGTAGCTCCCTCGACAAGCTCCAAGGGTTCCACTTCTAGCATATCCACAAAGGCTAACCCCAAGAAGTTGGGGAAGCCAACAGCGGCAGGGAAGCTGCCGAACTCCATAGGCACCGCCAGGTACCCTTGCGCATGATAAGAAATAATCGAAGGACCGAAGCCGACGCCAGTCAATCCAGTTGTCGTCATCGTTCGCCTGCAAAGACAGACAAACCAACGATCAGCAACCTTTGGGAGGGCCTCGAAGCCCAAGTATCTCGGCAAAGAGATGAAAGGTGACACTGGTCCCACCGGGCGTGCCAGACTGTTTGCGATCCTTTATTTTACCAGGGGTATTTTGTTAAGTAGGTCCCTGACTATTTGGGACGGGATTCCTATTCTGTTTGTTGGTTTATTTCACGTGTCGATCAATCAATTAACTGACTAGCAATTAACTGACTGATTGACTGCGCGGGCGTGCCAGTCACGTACGTGACAAGTTTATTGTGCGCTCATTCTGACCCGTGTCGGGCAAGAGTGAGGTTCAGTCGGGACCAGCAGTCCGTCATACCATAAAGGTCATGACGTTAATTACATCCCCCACGAGGAGGGAAAACCTTTGATTAATTGCCGAGGTAGTGGGCTGTCGAGGCCGGAGTAAGAGATGCAGAGCATGCGAGTGGTCATGCAAGATGCTACGATCGACTACACACAATTTATTAAGGTGGACCCTCGGTACATAGCCGAGGACTTAGGCCCGAAGACCACCATCACGCGTGACAAAACTTCTGATCGGGCGTAACCCGACTTTCCGTTAATGCCATTTGATATACCAAGCGTGCGCACACTCAGGCATGCATTGACGTGACATGAATATTTAGACTAAAGGCATGACGACAACGATACGAAGCAGATCAACTCAAGCTTAGATAAGCTAATTTATTCAATTTATTGATCAAAAGGTTTACTTTATTCTATTATTAACATTGGGAATCACCCCAGAGACGGGGAGGGGACCGGAACAGCACGATTCGGAATGAAATCGGCGTGGTACGCGCAGAGAAAAGGCTTAAAATACTTGAAACGGCGCCAGAAAACGTAGGTAAAGGGCTTAAAACGGCGTGGGAACCGTAGGTGTAGAAGGGGGGTTAAAACGGCGTGACCCCTTTTGGGGCGCGCTGGGATGGGGCGCGCCGGGATGGGGCGCGCCGTTTTAAGGCGCGCCGGATGCAAACGGTGCCGGTTTAGCCCAATTTCATGGAAATCGAGGTTTTATTTGTTATTTCTTGGGTTTGTTAAAACACTTTGGGAAACTTTGAAAGTTTATTTAAGTCATTTATTCAAAGGATCGCCCCGGGACATCCAGAAGCCGAGTCACCGGCACGCGCGATGTTCACACACGAGCGCGGCGATTGTTCCGAGTCAGACTCGTTCGAGCCAGAATTTCGGTAGCATCTCCCTGTCCCGGAGGATTGTCGGGGAGAAGCGGGGAATACTCACGTAGCGGAGCAACCCCTGAGGGCCGGGTGGCGCAACGGCGGCCGGCAAAACCCGAACGGAAAGGAAAACCCCGAGGTCCAGCCTGCTAGGGGCACCCAGTCTGTGGGTGAGAGTGGGCGGATGAGACAACTCATTAGGGGAGCGAAGACCCCGAGGACTGGCCTACGAGGGGCACACGACCCGAGTCGACTCAACGCTCAAGTCAGGATGATCGGTTAGTGAAGGAAACCCCGAGGACCAGCCAACTAGGGGCACGCATCTCACGGCCACCTGTGGACGTCAAAAAATGTCGATGATGATCATACGGCATGCACGTCTCGACACTCGAGAGCAAGCCAAAGACGGAAATGCCAAATAAACCTCATGCCTCGCCCGATCAGGATGAGGACTCGCTTGGTGGTCCGCTAGCCGATGAGGGAGCCCCCCGTGCGGAAGATACGGCCACAACTCTACATCCGGCCATGCCGAGAGCTGAATCGAAGAAGAGTCGGAAACTCCGACACAGCCCGACGTGCACCGAAAGTCACACAAAGTCTGGGACTGAGCCCCAGAGGCTGCGAACGGAACATTGTGGAGGCCATACATCGCAACCGGAACATTCCGAGAATGCCAACATTCATATAAATGGCCACGACTTCGAAAAGAACCCGTTCGGTGCTTAAAACGGCGTGGAAGGGCCTTAAAGCGGCGTGCCTTAAAACGGTGCCACCCCCCTTTTGCTTAAACGGCGCGCTCACCTTTGATTAATGTTCCCCCCTTGGTCATCTTAAACCGGCACGCCCTTGAGTATGACAAAACCGGCGCACCCCACTTTATGCCCCAATACGAGCTCCCCCTTGCTTTTGTTAAAACGGCGCCACCCCCTTTTTTATGCTAAACCGGTGCGCCCATTTCGGAATGATAATACGGTGCGCTCAATTTAAAGGCAACAGAGAGGGCTATTCCAGCGCAATTGGTATCCCCCCCGCGCCGGATTAGCTGAAGCAAGCAATCTGTTCTCCGAGGCGTTTATCCAGCGTGCAGTGAAGCCATCCCGTCAGCAATGCGGTCCCCTATTTCCTGCGAACAGCACGTCGACGAACTGCTTAAAATGGCTAAATGTCTGCTTCGATCCGTTGGGCAGCCAAGTATGTTCTTCAAATGGAAATTCTCGAGCCCTGCACTGCCGAACGCTCATTCCGTCGATCGGCCGCCCATTCTCCTGCAAATGATGAAAGCAACGTGGCTCGCGGTGGATATGCCAGCAGAGGAGGAGGCCATGCCTCTGCCCCCCCTCCCGGTAACACTGTAGCCACGGCGGAGGTGACGTCCACGACAGCGGCATTCGACACGGCGACACGGCAGCGGCGTTGCAGGCGAAGTAAGAGGGAAAGAAGAAGAAATAAAGAAGAAAATAAAGGGGGCCTTTCCCTCTGAAACAGGACCTCCAACCCCTATAAAAGGAGCGCCCAGGCGAAGCTTAAATCCGGTTGGAGGGTTGGACAACTCTTGGAAGCCTAGAGAGCGGAAGCTTTTCTTCTGAGAGAAACCCCTTGAAGCCCCAAAGCCCGTGTGGAGAAGAAGAAAGAAAGAGTGGGAGAGAAAGGGTGAGGAAGAGTGAGAGCCAGCCGTGTGAGGGTGGGTCATGGTCTTTCTCCTCTTCCTTTGTATTCTACTCGGCGACGTCCAGCCCCGATGTAGTTATTTTCTGTTTGAGTGGAAATGAAGCACGGGGCCTTCAACCCCGATCCTTTCTTATCTCCTTCATGAAACCCGATTTTGATGTTCGCTCATCCCTTGCCTTTTGCAAGTCCATATGTTTCCGTCGCATCATATATGCATAGATATGTACATATGTATCTGTAGATAGGTATATACGCATGCATGCGTTAACTTCCTTTTACTGATATCCCCTGGATCTCCCCTCCGCTGTGTTCTTGTGTCGACTTTAGCTCTCACGCGGTCTTCAGCCACGCGATCACGGCAACCCTCGGGTCACCGGAGTTCCTTTGTAGGCTGGCCCTCAGGACCTCCGTCCCCGAACGGGGGGAGTCGATACGATCGCAACAACCCATGGGTCACCGGACTCCCTTGTAGGCTAGCCCTCGGGACCTCCGGCCCCAAATGGGGTAATTTCACTGGTGTTGTCGCTTATGCGGACACCGGGATGTTTCGGGGCCGTCGGAGTTCTCTCCGTAAGGCGCACCCCATTTTTTCCCCCGGACCCTTCGGGTCTAGGGGAGATGCTGCCCAAATTTTGCCAGGCGAATAACCTATAAGAACGAACGAGCAGAATAAACTCTGTGGGGAAAGAACAGCATATGTCGAAAACCACTGAAACAAACCGAATCTCTGAGTTCTTGCATAAACTTTTCTAATAAAACGCTCGAATCATTATGCTAATCCACCTGAATAAATAACTAAAACACTTAAATCTTCCTTCCACAAACATAATCCATCAATAAGATGAACAAACCAATCAATAAATCTGCTTGCAGTTGGAGGAAAGAAGAAACAGAGCATAAAAGGGTTGAAAGAAAGCTATACGATGCTTAATCCGGCGCCCCCTAATCCGGCGTGGGTTAATCCGGCGTGCAACCCCCCCGCGCCGCTTTAACCCCACACTCAAATCCACATTCAAACTCTTGGAATGAATAGTATGCGCTCCCATCACTTTATGAGCCTAAATCCAATGCGCCATTCTTCTTGATCTTAATCCGGCGTGCCCCCCTTACATGAGCCCAAAACCGGTGCGCCTCCCCTTCTTGCCATATAACCGGTCCCCCCCCCCTTTTAACACACTTAAACCGGCGCGCCCTCCTCGTGATACTAATCCGACGCGCCCCATCCCCTTTGCTTCCTTAATCCGGCATGCCTGGAAGAAAGAAGGTGATCAAGCAAATAAAAGAAAACATGTACTTCAAGTTAATAGAAAACTAATCAAAAGTTTCCCCTCTACTATAATCCAAATTTTGTATTAAACATGTCCGAACCCCGCGACCTGACCACGCAGGTCGATCCGCGTGCGAGGGCGCACGTTGCCGAGTTTGGGCTTTACACTTAACAACCCGCTCCCCCGGACTGTGCGTGAAGAGGAAAGCAATGATGCCCCGTGGTATCAGACGTGGACCTCGGGATCCCCGACATGGTCATGATCCGTGCACCTCTTGGGCCGATAGTTCATCAGCTTGACCCACTTCTTCCGGGATCCGATCCCGCACTTGCATTAAATTTACCGCACTCACAGCAAGTATTTGTATAATTTTGAACACCGTTTTGCATACCGATGCGGAGTGTTTAAATTATGTCAACCCAACTCGCATGCTTTAATGAAAAATGATCTTTAGGTCAATTGGCCCCTTTTCTTGGCGATTAATCAGAGGTCTTCCCCTCTCCGAGGGGATGTAATTAACACCGTGGCCTTTATGGTGCGGCGGGTCTCCAGTCCCGACCCGATATCCACAATCGTTTGATTAGTCAGACGGAGCGCACCCCGGGCTTCAGACCACTCCAGTCTCGAAGCCCGAACACATTGTCACCTAGGTGACTAGCACGCCCTCACACTCGATAAACTGATAAAAAAATGATAAACCGATGAAAGAACACCCAATATTTTCACACACGAAATTTAGTGCGTCCAACACCACCACAATGTCCATCAAGGACTGTGGGTTTGGGCATATTGGGATTAACCCATTTAATGTCCACTAATTGATCCACAAGAGAGCTCGCCACTGAGAGACGGTCCTCTGTAGTTAGAGCAGAAGAGCAGTGAATCTGGGGAATGTTCCCCTCTCCCCGGTCACCCAATCTCCCCGAAGAGGTGACAATACAGAATAGTCACGAAATCCGTTCGGTCCGTGGGCTAATTATAGTAGCTATAGATGCGCATATATGCTTGTATATGTTAACGGGTTGACAGAACGGCTATCATATCGATATTTAGAAGACAATGAGATGGGATATAGGGACAAACTCAACTCCTCTTGTTCACAGTTAAGAACAGAGGAAAATAAGAGAATGGACCCAGGATTATCCAGAAGAATACATTTGCTCATATGTATCTGGCTATGAAACCTTCGATGCTCGAGAGGGAGAAAAACCCCGGGGAGAGGGGGATTAATGTAGCCCCTAACGTAGTAGGGTGTATAAGCACCGAGGGAGACGGAACGGAAAAAGCCATCCACGTAGAGAAATACACGAATGCGTTTGAACACTTTACATTCACCACGGTCGGCGCAGTGGATGGGGGCACGCATATGTCGACGTCCCTATCACGGCGCCGTCCTTGTTGAACGGTGTCGTCCCACTAGCCGAAAGAGGGGCTTGCAGAGACGGGGGGGTGGTATGCAGTAGAAGAAGAAGGCAACATTCACTCATTCATCATTGACATATATATACGCATATATCTATTCATTCCACGGGGGAAAGCATACAGGGTTTATTTTGGCATCGGCGTTGTCGCGCGATTGCCATTGAAACAAACGAAGATAGATGCAGAGATAATAAATGGAAAAAAATGAGAGAGGGGGGAAGGTTTGGCTCATATGATCGCCCCTCCCCCCCTTCTCATTTACATTGCGACAGCAGAAGGAAACAGACGGCAGAAGAGGGGGATCGACCGGGAGAATCACACCGACCCACCTAAAACAAGAGAAAGGAGCAGATGACTCTTCTTTCTTCTCCGGCACCGGGGGTAGGGCGGATCAGAGGACGGCGGTTGCAGCCAAAGGAAAAAAACCCCAGAGCTCCTCTCGCCAGAACCCTTTTTTTCAAGGCCTCTCTTATTGGTGCTCTTCGACTCTTCTATCCTTTTTCTTCTTCTTCCTTTTATTCCTCTCTCCTTCCTTTTTTGAAGCCACGGCGTATATGTAGCCATAGTTAATCCAGCGCCATGGAAAGGGGCGCGTCGGATTCAATGGCGCCGGGTGATATGTCCCCAGTTGATATTGGCGCGCCGGATTTGGCGGCACCGGATTAAGGGGTGCCAACGTCCTTTTGTGCGCCGATTTAGCTTGTTCGCTCGATGCGGGCTAGCCGATGGGTCCGGGGATGGTTCCGGAGGCTCCCGTTGACTGTTCCTCTCACCCTGGTCCTTGGAAAACCCTGGCGGGTGTTGACAAAGCTCTCCGCGAGGTGAATGACCTTGCTCGGAACTTCGTGTGTGTTCGGCTTTGAGCATACGTGTCTTCCACCGGTATGGCCTTCGATACTATGATTCGTGCTTCCAGCTCAGACGGACTTGTGCTTGAAGCTTCCTTGTGGGATGGTACAACATCCGGGATAGTTCCGCCTTGGCTGGCGACCAATCGGCCACTAACGGGCCCACTATGGCGAGAAGCCGAACCCGTGTTAGGTGATCGGGACCTTTTGCTAACAGAAACTTCGGCTCCTTGTTGTGAATGGCCGAGGACGTTCTTCCTCAGGAGAGTCTTCATTCAGGTGGCGAGCCACCAGGTAGACCATCGTCCTTGGTCGGGCAACGGGTGTAGGGTTGCGGCATGATGAGGTCGATGCCGGATCATTGGGCAGGCTTGGTCGCACTGCCGGTTAGTTGTGGATTTATCTCGACTTTCCTGAGGTGAAGTCCCCGGTGTTCACTTCCAGGTGACTCGAGGCTCTGGCAACTTGAGAAGCCTTCCGTCAGTTGATCTTCATCGGCTTCTGTGCTTCAGTGGGCCGTATCATTCGTCTTTGCGACTTAATCGCCGAAGGATCATATTTTGAGTGCCAACACGGTCTTCTGCCGGGACCTCTTTTGCGCGCTCCGACGCCTGCGGTCCGACAGAAGTGCCGATTGACCTGTTGGGGGAGGCGGCGGAGCCGGATGGCGCGGCCTCCTAAAGTGAGACAGAGGCTGGTTCAAGTCGTCAGACTGGGTGTCTGGCTGGTGTTCGGTGGTGTAGCACACGAACACTCGAACCGCATCATTGATAAACCGGGCCGTCTTCTTCCCGCGCGTGTGCCGCTCAGGGCGGACATGCATTCCTAGTCTGTCAAAGACCGAGATGCGTTGCGGAGGGGGCTCACTCCCGACGTTGCTCGGAGGAGAACCCTGGACCGGTTGCTGGATGGCCCAAGGACGGGCTCGCCTTTGCCTCCGCTTGCTTGCGCGAGGGACATTGGATGACTGGGCGTCATCAAACGATGCTGCTGTGAGACCTGTCGCACCCCGTCTGATGCCGCGTCTGAGTACTCACAGGGGGTTGATGATACGTGCCCTTCAAACAGCTTGAGCTTCTTCTGGGGTGACCCAGATTCTTCTCAGGTCTGATTGCTGATCTCCCTTGTCGCCGCTTTTTCGACGAGCTGCATTGGGAGGCTGTGTGCCTGGCTGCGGTGGGTGCCCCCGGACTGCCACCGGGGAACCCCCTCCTTTGAGCTTCACCCCGTCCTCTCGTGTTTGACGTAAGAAGTCAAAACGATTGGATGTTGGGATGGTCCGTCCCTGGGGTATGATTGGTTCACCCCCGTCGAGACGGATCCGCAAGTCACCGACAAGGACCATCTTGTCGGAATTGCTGGTTGCGGCGGTGAGTCGCCTGCCTCTGCAGCCATGGCGACGCTTCTTCTGAGGAGCTGAAGAAGACTCCGCCACAAGATGGTAGACCGAGAAAACATGGCCCGGAACGACTGGCAACATGAAGCCATCAGTCCGAGGTGCTGAGATCGGCCCCCGGGGTAAGTAACCCGCGCCGGGAGTCGATAGCTCGGTGACTCGGGTGTAAGCCTTTGCCCGAGCCGATAGGAGCGTCGCCGATGCTCGAGACGGCACTCTTGCACCGGAAGGCGAGGCCGTTGGAAGTGTCGGAGCACCGACGCCCCTGGGTTGAGGACCCAGGGTAGGTGCCGACGTAGTCTGGGCTCGGGTCAGGATGCCCGAGGAAGGTGCTGAGGAGAGCTGCCCTCTTGGTGGGAGACCCACGGGGAGAGCCGGCTTGACTGGAGCTCGGGACCAGGGTCCCGAGTGCACTATCGGAGAGCCATGAACTCAGGGCTGTGAGCCCACGTCGAGTGTCGGCCTTGCTGGGATTCGGGGTTGAAGACCCGATGCAGATGCTGGGAAGCTGTAAACACGGGGCTGAAAGCCCGTGTTGGGTGCCAGCTTTGCTGGGGCTCGGGGTTGTGGGCTCGAGGAAGATGCTGGGAAGCCGTGGACTCGGGGCAGGGAGCCCGTGTTGGGTGCCGTCTTGGCTGCGGCTCGGGGTTGAGGACCCGAGGAAGATGCTGGGAAGCCATGGACCCGGGGCAGGGAGCCCGTGTTGGGTGTCGGCTTGGCTGGGGCTCGGGGTTGAGGACCTGAGGAAGATGCTGGGAAGCCATGGACCCGGGGCAGGGAGCCCGTGTTGGGTGCTGGCTTGGCTGGGGCTCGGGGTTGAAGACCCGAGGAAGATGCTGGGAAGCCGTGGACCCGGGGCAGGGAGCCCGTGTTGGGTGCCGGCTTGGCTGGGGCTCGGGGTTGAAGACCCGAGGAAGATGCTGAGAAGCCGTGGACCCGGGGCAGGGAGCCCGTGTTGGGTGCCGGCTTGGTTGGGGCTCGGGGTTGAAGACCCGGGGGAGATGCTGGGAAGCCGTGGACACGAGGCGGGGAGCCCGTGTTGGGTGTCGGCTTGGCTGCGGCTCGGGGTTGAGGACCCGAGGAAGATGCTGGGATGGTGACCGAAGTCCGGGGCGCGGGGCTCGTGTTGGAGATCAGGTGAGGCTGGCCTCGGGAGCTGATGTTCACCCGGGCCTGCGTTGATCTGGGGGCCCTGTAAGGGCCTCCAGTGGTAGTCCGGCACCCTGCACTCGGGCGGGACACTAGAGCTGGAGACGCGCATGGCGCGTCGGCCGCAGGGGCCACTGGTGAGACTGGAGTTGGCTAAGAAGCAGCCACAGGGATCACACCCAGAAAGTAGGGCGATCTGATAACCGGGGCGAAGCTACCGAAAGCGATCGGCGTCGCCAAGTAGCCCACCCGAGCGTGGGTGGCGATGACGTTGGGATCGTAGGTGACGGCGGCCATGGTTGCCGGAATATTGAAGAGGCGACGGTTGTTGACAGTCGCCGAGCGCGGCCCGACGATCGGAACGTGGACCGGAAGCTGCTGGCGAATGCGCATGAGTACCCTCCTCTGCCTCTCCTGCAAGGATAGAGAAAGGGCACCGAGCTTCAGGGATGGCACAGACTTTTCTTCAGCAAAAAGAAGGAAGGCGGGAGACGTCCCACCGGGCGTGCCATCCTCCCTGTTACGTGGGTTTTTATGCCGGTTAACCGGGGTGAAGGAAGGGATACAGGGAGGAAGAGAAATATGGGAGTTTGATGTATCTCGGGTATCCACCTCACGGGTGCATGCCTCTCACGGCGGTACCGGGCACTCTCCTTTTTACGGAAAGTCGAAAAGGGTCGAATGGCATGGAAATGTCAAAATAAAGGTTAACCAGACAAGGTGCGGGCGTGCCAGTCGATCTCTCGACAATCACTCATGGAACCAAGGTTTGACTGGGGAAGCACCACCAGGGCACGGCACGTGGGCTCAGGCAATCGGGCAACACGCGGAGAGAAGGGGTTCCATGTGTGCGAGTGCGTAGGTGATTGCGGGAATCGTGTACATGACATCTTTCCCCACCGGCCGCAAGCAACCGGTGTTTATTTACATCGGATTGAATCCGAATACCTTCGTTTCATGCTGAAGAAAAGTCAGTGTATGTGTCTGAAGCCATGGGTGGAGGGCTGGGGGCATTCAGCAGCTAGGGGTGCATGTTGGACCAACGGGTGTTTATTGGGGTTGGAGTGTTAGGCACGGATGCCAAGGAATGTGGATAAAAGGTTGAAGGCCGGGACGCGGGTGCGAGAGCACTCGTCCAATCGACAATGTTGTGCTGAGATGTCTATTTCTTTACAGGAAAGCCGTAACGGCCAAAGTACAACTGGCGCATGCCGCGGGACAATTCTGACGTGTAGGTCGGTCCCCGGGTCGATGCGTGATAGATGCACATATGTGCGTTTTACAGAGGGGTCCTCCCGTGGCGTGGTGCCGAATGGGGGCCTGTGACTGGATAACTGAAGGATACGTCGATCTGGTATCTGGGAGAGGGTCGGTCGCGACTCGAGTTGAGCGGTCGGACGTGGCCTCGTGACTGCGAGTGAGCATGGCGTCATGGCATGTGTGTGGTTGCGATCGACGGGCGTGCGAGGGGGAATCCCGGCACGAGGGGACGTCCGCCCATATCACAACGTCTCACATATGGTGGGTGTCGACTCGTGTGCGATGGCTACATACGGCGTGAGGGGAGTGCGAGCGACATACCCCCGGCGTAGTAGACCGCCAAACAAGTTGCCCACACACAATTCTCCTTTGCTCCGCGCTCGAAGTCTTGTGCTTGCCGGGTGCCGGACGATCTTGCGTATTGCTGGATGCCTTGTGTTGGACTAATGCCCCTTCCTCTTTTTTTGCCTTGCCCCCTGGGGGTTTTTATAGGGAAGGTGAAGGGTTATAAGGGGGTTTACGCGGACCAGCCAGGGGGGGTGAGCTGGTCCGCGTAAACCCAATGGAATAGTGCACTGGGTTTACGGGCTAAGAGAGGAGGGAAAGAGGTTTACGTGGACCAGCCAGGGCCCCCTGGTTGGTCCGCATAAACCCCTCTCGGATGGGGGTTTACGCGGACCAGCCAGGGGGGCCTGGCTGGTCCGCCTAAACCCCCAAGGGTTTAGGTGGGCTGGGCCTTTTCTATTTTGAAAAAAAAAAAATTTTTGTTTGATTGGGGGTTTACGCGGACCAGCCAGGGGGTCCTGGCTGGTCCGCCTAAACCCCCCCCAAGGGGGGTTTAGGCGGGTTCGCAAGGAGAGAGAGGGGGGGGGGGGTTGGTCCCCACCCTATAAAAATTGATTTTTGGGTTTTTTCTTCCCAATTTGGCTAAGGACAAGGGTACGTGGCGGCTTGTGGAGACTTGTGCGCGTTGACTTGAGGACGAACCCGTCGTGCTATCGCTTTGCGCTTCCACGTCCGCGATTTGATCCCTCGAACTGGTACGGCACACGAACCGCATCGTAGGGCCGTAATTGAGCGAACTGGGGCTGAGCGGGGTCGTGGGACCATCGAGCTGGAGAGGGAGTTCGCCCTCCCTGGGGGCGTGGCCACGTCCTGGGGTGAATTGGCCCAGGGCCGGCCGTAACCCCGGGGGATGGCCCCCGGGGGTCTTCTTGTGTTGTCCGAAGATGTCCTTTGATGGACTTTGAACTCCGGGAGGTTGGCATGGGCCCATAGGGCCGTTGTTATTTGGGTCGGAGTAGCCACTCGCAAGGTGTTCTTTGGGTGGGGTTGCCGAACGAGCCGTGTAAGCGGCCGACGGGCCTTGGATTTTGCCTAAGGCCAAGGGTAGAAGCCTGTAGGGGTTAGAAGAAGGCATTTTGGGCCCATAGTCCTACCTCGTGTTACGTGCCACATTGTACGGCGGGTTGACAGGGTAGCCTCGGGTTGGCCCGAGAGCTAAGTTGAGTGGCTTGTTGCCATGTGTCTGAGGGTCGGGGTGGCCCCGACTTGCTGGGGGGTCGTTGTAGGACCCAACTGGTGTACTGGAACCACAGGCTGGCCCATGGTCTTTGTGTAGAAGGGTTGAGATATACGCGTCCACAAGGTGTTTGGAAAAATGCCGAACACACGTGTGTGAGCCGTACGTACATGCTGCGGGCCTCCAAAGCATGTGGTTGACTTGCTCGGGTCTCCCTTCGACCTTGGAGGGTTGAGGGAAGGCGTTCCGGGGTAGGCCCCCGGCCTTTTCACTGAGTGCCACGTGGCGTGGCTTGTAGTCGAAGTGTCCCCGAGGTGGCCTGGGTGGTTGTGTAGAGTGCGGTGGAAGTCCGCGACTTATGAGTCAGGAGCGGTCCCGATTGATTGCTAGTGCCGTCGTGCACCTCGGCTAGCGGGTTGGGGCCGTTGGTCAGGCCCACTGGATTGTCGGAGGGGCCGAGTAGCCCACGCCTTGAAGGTGTTCGAGGAAATTCCCGAACCCGTATTTCTGGGTATTTTGCTTGGGAAATAGTCCGGGTACAATAGGTAGGTTCTAGTTGACCAAACCCT
This sequence comes from Amorphophallus konjac, assembly GCA_022559845.1. Classification (NCBI taxonomy): domain Eukaryota; kingdom Viridiplantae; phylum Streptophyta; class Magnoliopsida; order Alismatales; family Araceae; genus Amorphophallus; species Amorphophallus konjac. Next base: position 400,628,281 of record CM040118.1, read on the forward strand.
AAGAATCATATACTGCTAGATTCATCGTTAAGTTCTCTTTCCAATGATGTAAAAAGCCCTAAAAGTTATTTAGTATCATGAGAGTATTAACCATTTTAGTCAGAGCATGTTAAAACTAGGGGTTTTCATATTTGTCCATGATTAATGTAGGGATTAGTAGGCGTTAAGATGTAATTGATCATGCTAGGATATGCATATTGTTGTTCTCGTTCTATTGATAGTTCTTTGCCCAATTTTCATGCCCCCTATCGTGTGTATCAGTCGTTTTAGTCGATCCTAGCCAAGCTCGTCGGAGTTCGGCCATGCTGGTTTGAACATGGTCTTAACAGGAACCGCTCTACATTGAACGGCCCCTCGATAGACCGTGAGGTCTAGGGCAGCAGTTATTATTTGACCGTTTAATTGATTATTACTTTCTAAAACCTTCATGAACAAAGACGGCCCAACGACAGACCGTGGAGTTGGGCAGACGGTTCATCTCCTGACCGCGCGGACACCCAGCGGCCGCTCGATAGACCGCGCAGGGCCTGTAAGGCTTTTGGGCCTGCATGACCTGAACGGCCTAGCGACAGACCGCTATGTCCCGTCCAGCGGTTCTGGGTAGACCGTCTAGGTCGTAGAATTGTTTAAACATTGTTTTGTAAGCATGATTAGTTCTAGTTAAATGATGCTAATGATAGGGTAGAAACCTACAATTAATTGGTAAATATGAAAGCTAACTAAGGTAAATCCTTGCTTGCATAATTCTGTTCTTATTTTTGTCAATCATATCTTCTTTGTTTTTATTAAATAATGAATACATAAACTTTAATCATACTATGTATTAGAAGAAATTCACATTTGGATTGTTTTGACAGTCACTCAACTCCGGTGGTGTTGACTGACCGCCATACATTATTTTTCGATATTTCATTAGCCCTCAATTCTTGTAATGGCTGGGACTCTCCACCGGATACTCCTTTCGTCGAACTATGACCTCCATTACAAGACCTCCGTAAGACCCCGCGAGCCTGGGATTCCCACTAGGACGCCGGACGGGTTGTACCCTCAAGACATGCACCAAATTGCTCGATCGAATCGCTTGTTTTACAACCCAGAGTTTGGGTCTGTCTCGATATAGGCGGCCCTGGGCTAGACCGTTTCGTTCTTTAGGCGGTCTTGTCTTGACCGTTCTATTGCTGGCCACGAGCCAGGTTCTGCTAGTCGATTTCCTTGATTATCCTTCGACCTAGTCATACCTAGGTTGATTAAACTGCCCTGGCTCAACCTGAGAAGGGTGGGCTGGTGATGGAGGCATCACCCACGACTCCCTCTGGCTCGGATCATCTTCACACTCCGGAGTTGTTTGAGCTCGGACTTCATTCCTATGTGAGTCCAATTATCCATTTTGAGATTTTATTTTGAGTCATTTGATGTATTTTCCCTTTATTTGAGTCTTATACCTAGGTTAATGTGTCATTTACCTAAGAATGTTTGTCATTTGGATGTTTAGCTTAGCTAATGGGCCCAATCCATTGGGATAGGCCCATGGGCGCCCCCTACCCCTTGCTTATTTGTCATTATGTCTAGAGTCAAGGACTTTTTGTAAAATATGGGTTGCCTATATATAGGACCCCATTTCCCCCATTGGAAGTTAATGAATGTTGCCATTTTGTGAGTTCAAAATTCAAGTTTCTTGTGGAGAGAATCCATTAGTGGGGTGAGAATCCCTAGGGAGAGAATCCCACCCACCCCTCTCTTTCTCTTTCCCCCCTTCCCCAAATTCAAATCCCACCTCTCTCCTCCACCTCATCCTCCACCCAAGCTCCCACCTCCACTACTTTTCCACTCCCCTAGGTGCCATCATTCCCCTTTCCATCAAATCCCACCAAATATCTCCCCTCCCTAGGAGAATATTGTTCTTCCCAACACAATCCCACTCTCCCCAACACAATCCTCCCTCTTCCCCATGCAATCTTCTATCTCCCAAGAGAAGATTTGAATTATTTTCCCTCCACTCCCTCATCCTCCATACCTTGGACCACCCCAAATAGGGAAATCACCATCCCTCTCCCTCTCCCTCCTAGTCCCAAATTCGTATCTCTCTCTCTCACCACATGCTAGACCACCTTCCTGCCCCCATTCTCCCCCTCACACACCTTGGTTTGCCCCCTCCAAGACCCCCTAACAGCCTAGGGTTGCCTCCACACCCATCCACCCTCTTTCCCCTCCCATTTACCTCATCTCCCACCTCCCATCTCCAACCAACACTTCTCAGTTCGCAGACAGCAGAGTACCATCATCTTGCAGATCCAGCCACGATTTCATCCCAGCGTTTCTGGAGGCCCAAGTGATACCGTTGGAAGCGTCTCCCTGTCTTCTTCGCGACGATGGTTGTCTCGTCCCGTTCTGAGTTTGTGGCTGCCCAGAGGAGCTGATCTCCCCAGACTGCGCATCTGCTTTCTGCCAGTCAACCTGAAGCAAGTTACAGAGCCTTACACGGCCAACCCCTTGAAGATCTGGAGGTGGCGCTTGGCTGAGATCATCTAAAACAAGTCTACTTCTAGTATCAAGAAGCGGAACCCCGTTCGGCATCCAGAGCTGTGATTTCTCATTTTTCTCCCCCAGCTGTGCAGTTCTATCCCCTCTGGGGCTGAAACGACCCCTGTCTACTGTTTGGCCTCTCCATTCATGCTCCGACATCTTCTGGCATTTCCGTGGGTCTCCGTTTGAAGAGAACTCGACAACGAAGCCGTCGACTCTGGCCACGCCTGATTCGGAGCTCAGGAGCGCCCGGAGTGACTTCATCTTCTTGCTGTTGTGGTCCTAAAGCAGACAGAGCCAGAGTTCTATTTCCGTTTTCGTGCCTCTACCCCGACCAGCACCGGTGACCTAAGAAATCAAAAAAAATTGGATGACTTTCTGGGTCACCTACGAAGATTTTCCAGCTGGTCTCATCACCAAAAAAATTCAGGAGCGGCCGCAGCGTCAACATCTTCGACAGTATGTCCCTATTCACTAAGAGCGGGCAGAACTGGCTTCGACGAACCGTTCGACTTCATCTTTGGTTTTTTTCCCCTCCCCGCCTGGCCGGCTTACAACCCCTTCCTGTGGGAGGTATCATTTGATTGTAACCATTGGCTTCCCTCCCCCAAGATCCCCCCCTTGCAAGGGGTGTAGTGTTGTAAGTGCTTAAACAGGTCAAGCTACTCCGGCGCGGCGTGTGGGGAACCCACGCTTCCCCGCTCGCCCACGTCTCCGAGCGGGACTGGTTTCTTCAAACCGATCGAGTAAGTGCTCCAACCTTAGCTCTATTTAGGCTTGTTTTCCCAATATTAGTTCATAACTCCGATGGCCGTGAGAGTGAGAGCTCGATCCTTAAGATCCGTTGCTTCAAGAGATCACCGTGGGGTGAAGAGTGTAACCCGTGCCCTTGGCACAACGTCGGCTCCCTTTAATTGGGCAGCCATACCCTTGGGGAACATCCACGGCCTTGCTGGCCTTCTACCAGCAAGGGCCCATCCCCCACATTTTCCACTTGGCATCGCCAAGTTATCACGGGAATCGGGTGAGCGTCGGGTGAGTGACCGCCAATATCGGTCCATTCCGTTTGCAAATTATGCTTGCTTGGCTAGGTCCGAGCTTGCGTCATATCAATTGGTATCAGAGCAAGTTTAGACTTGTCTGTATCAAGTCTAAGCCCTAGGACCATTGCATTGTGTGTCCATCCTTCCTTTCATTCCCCTCCCTTGCATGTCCACCCGTAGTGGAGCCATTTACCGACCCGACCCATCGTCTTCGATTCCCCCCATGGATCCCAATCCCCAACTCAACCAAGATGCCCCTAGGGAGGAACCCCAAGGCCAAATGAACCGAGTGGATGCTACCCTTACAAACATTCTTGCCCAACTTGAGTCCCTTTTCACTCGGCTTGCTCGGCTAGAAGAGCTTGAGTTCCACCCAAGGAACAATGAACCAAGAGCCCACCCTCTACAATTTGAAATTCATAGGGATGAGTTCCACCCAAGGAACAATGGACCAAGAGCCCACCCTCCACATGCTGAAATTAATAGGGAGGACTTGAATGTTGATCCCTACCATGACTATGAGAGGCATCGCCACCACCAACATAATGAAAGGCGTCCACGGGACGACCCGGATGACCCTCTCTTAAGAATGATCAAGGTAGAAGCCCCAAACTTTGACGGTTCCCATGAACCAAGTGCCTACATAGAATGGGAGACCGCCATTGATCAATATTTTGAATGGTACCCTATGTCTGACCCTTGGAGAGTGAGGTTGGCCAAGACGCACCTCACCAAATTAGCTAAGACTTATTGGCTAAACCAAGAGGGGTTAAGAAGGGTTAGACGGGAAGAGCCTATTGACACTTGGGAGGGTATGAAGACCCAACTTAGAAACAAGTACCTTCCCCTATCCTACCACCAAATGCTCTTGGATGAGTGGCAAAGCCTCACCCAAGAAGGGAAGACCGTGGTCAAATACATTGAGAAATTTGACTCCTATCTTTTGAAGTGTGGAGTTCATGAGGACCCGGAAGTCACCTTGTCTCAATTTAGGAATGGGCTCCAAAACCACATCAAGAGGGAGCTTTTCATGAGAGATGTCGACAACCTTAAACAAGCCTACCAAGTAGCTCGGGATGTTGAACGATTTTCAAGGATTCCTAGGTTTGCTTCCCCACGGCTGACCGATCCCAAAGGCATGGGACCCCGACCCACCCCAGCCACACCCATGAAGGCCCCTAGCCCGAGTGGGAGTGCTCCTTTGAGGCCTTACAACCCACCAACCATCACCACTCCAACCAAGGCCGCCCCTATCCATCCCCCTTCAAGGAGGGAAGAGGCTTCCAAGGGCCCAAATGTAGGAGGGACCACCCCGGGTAGTGGGCGCCAACAATGCTATAGATGTCAAGGGTATGGGCACTTCGCGAGGCAATGCCCATCAAAAGGGTTGTCTAGTTTGTTAGTGGGGGAAGAAGCTCCCCCACCCCAAGGGGAGCTTGGGAGCATGATTGAGGAACATGAAGTTTCACTAGATTGGGAGGAAGAGTACGAGGCCCAATACCATGAGACGGGTATAGATCACACCATGACATCCACCGACTCCCATTTAGGAGTGATTAGATGCACCCTCACTAAACCCCAAGAGGAGGACTGGCGTAGAACCACAATCTTCCACACCTTTGTCAAGATAGGGGGTCATGTGAGAAAAGTGATCTTAGATAGTGGGAGTTGTGTCAATGCCATGTCCCCCGACATCGTCAAGCTCCTTGGGCTTACTACCACTCTCCACCCAAGTCCATACTGGGTTTCATGGATCAATAACAACTCAATCCCGGTCAACACCCGTGGCCTTGTGTCTCTCACCTTCTCCTCCTACCATGGTCAAATATGGTGTGATGTCATCCCCATGGAAGTAGGTAGCATCCTACTAGAGAGACCTTGGCTTTATGACGTTGATGCCACCATCTTGGGTAGGACCAACACATGCACCTTTGAGCATGAGGGAAAGACTATCCATCTTAACCCCTCCCCACCACGTCCCATGCCTAAGAGGGACACTCTCCCTCAAGGACACCACCCCACCACACCACAAGTCTCGGGGAACTCCACCCCTCCAACCCAATCCCTTACCCAAAATCCCAAACAAGGTGTGACCTCGAGGTTGACCAAGGGTCTTCACCTCATCACCAAGAAAGAGCTTGAAGAGGAAATAGCTCAAGGGGCACCTTTATGTGCGGTGGTCATTTGTCTAGGGGAACCCACTCCCTCCAACCCCCATCCCATAGAAATCCGGCATCTCCTAGAAGAATTCCACGATGTGTTTCCGGAAGAACTCCCGGACCAACTCCCTCCCATGCGTGATGTGCAACACGCAATTGATTTAATTCCGGGAGCCACCCTTCCCAACCTTCCTCATTACCGCCTCAACCCCACGGAACATGCCGAACTTCGGAGGTAAATAAAGGAACTCATTAGGAAGGGCTTCATCCGCATTAGCAATAGCCCATGTGCCGTACCAGCCCTTCTCACTCCCAAGAAGGATGGATCATGGCGGATGTGTGTGGATAGTCAGGCCATTAATAAGATCACCGTCAAGTATAGGTTCCCCATCCCTAGACTTGATGACATGCTTGACATGCTAGCGGGAGTCACTATCTTCTCCAAGATTGACCTTAAGAGTGGCTACCGCCAAGTTAGAATTAGGCCTGGAGTTGAATGGAAAACGGCCTTCAAGACCAAGGATGGCTTGTATGAATGGTTGGTCATGCCTTTCGGGCTCTCAAATGCCCCAAGTACATTCATGCGTCTCATGACGGAGGTCCTTAGGCCTTTCATTGGGATCTTTCTAGTGGTCTACTTTGATGACATCCTCATATATAGTCAATCCCAAGAGGCCCACCTTGACCACCTTAGGCAAGTTTGTACCGTCCTTCGACATGAGAGTCTATTTGCCAACCTAGGTAAGTGTCACTTCATGACCACATCCACCACCTTCCTAGGATTTGTGTTGTTTACCAAAGGTGTCTCCATGGACCCCGAGAAGGTCCAAGCTATTCTAGATTGGCCGGAACCCCACACTCTTCATGAGGTCCGTAGTTTTCATGGGTTGGCCACATTCTATAGGAGGTTTATTCGGGGATTTAGCACCATCACCGCCCCTATCACCGATTGCCTCAAAAAGGGAACTTTTGTATGGACCAAACTAGCCTCCAAAGCCTTCCAAGAGCTTAAGGAGAATATGACCCAAGCCCCGGTCCTATGCCTACCCGATTTCTCTAAGGTCTTTGAAGTCACATGTGATGCATCCGGGATAGGAATAGGAGGGATCCTTAGTCAAGAGGGTAACCCCGTGGCCTTCTTCAGTGAGAAGCTATGTGATGCTAGGACACGGTACTCTACTTATGACAAAGAGTTCTATGCCGTGGTTCAGTCCCTCCGACATTGGAGGCACTATTTGTTGCCCAAAGAATTTGTCATCTTTTCCGATCATGAGGCCCTCAAATACCTCAACTCCCAGCAAAGGTTGAATGCCCGACATGCCCGTTGGGTTGAGTACATCCAATCCTACACATTTGTAATCAAACACAAGACAGGAAGTGAGAACCGCGCAGCGGATGCACTCAGTAGGAGGGTCTATTTATTGTCCACTATCCAAGTGGAGGTTATAGGATTTGAGAAGCTCAAGGAAGAGTACCCTGGTAGCCCCGACTTTGGGCACATCTATACCACCTTGACCACCCACTCTAGCAAGGAACATGAGGGTTTTATCTTAGAGGATGGGTTCCTCTTCAAGGGACCAAAACTTTGCATTCCACGGACCTCACTCCATGATTTCTTAGTTTGGGAATTACATGAAGGAGGACTAGCTGGTCATTTTGGGGTTCACAAAACCATTGCTCTAGTTGAGGGTCAGTTTTATTGGTCAAGTCTCAAGAGAGATGTAGGCAAGATAGTGGGTCAATGCCGCACATGTGCTTCGGCCAAACAGGTGAAGCAAAACACCGGCCATTATACCCCTCTCCCCATCCCCGACCGTCCAAGGCAAGACTTAAGCATGGACTTTGTGCTAGGCCTACCCAAGACTCAAAGAAAGCATGACTCAATCTATGTGGTCGTTGACATATTTTCAATGATGGCCCACTTCATCCCATGCTCCAAAACCTCCGATGCCTACCATGTGGCCCGCTTGTTCTTTGATGAGGTTGTTCGCCTCCATGGTCTACCCAAGACCATAGTCTCTGATAGGGATGTCAAGTTCACCAGCTATTTTTGGAAGACTCTTTGGCACTTAATGGATACCCTTCTCAAATTCTCCACAGCCTACCACCCTCAAACTGATGGTCAGACCGAAGTTGTCAATCGTAGTCTAGGGAACCTCCTTACGTGTCTTGTTGAGGACCGTCCAGGGAATTGGGATCTCATTCTACCTTAGGCCGAATTTGCATATAATGACTCTATCAACAAGTCCATAGGGATGAGTCCGTTTGAAGCTGTGCATGGGTACAAGCCAAGGAAACCTTTAGATCTCATTCCCCTTTTACAGCATGCTAGAGTGTCTATTTCAGTTGAGTCATTTGCCCAACACATTAGAGAATTTCATGAAGAAATCCGCAAGCACATTAGCATGAAGAATGAGACTTATAAAAGGCAGGCCGACTCTCATCGGCGTCACCAAGAATTCCACGTGGGTGACGTTGTGATGGTGAGAACGGAGAGGCTCTCCCCTGGAGCCATCTCGAAATTGAGACCTTGTGGGGCATGTCCCTTCTAGGTTCTGAGGCGCATTGGCACTAATGCCTATTAGTTAGATCTCCCCGAGGAGTATGGAGTGAGCCCCACATTCAATGTGACCGACCTAGTGCCATATAAAGGTCCCGCGGTGGCACCCAGTGAGGATATTGAGCCCATTCCCCCCCTTGAGAGAGCACCCACCCGTGAGAAGAGTCCACCAGCCAAGAGAGCCCAACGTGAGCGAGTTGAGTAAATATTGGATGAACATGTCACTACCACCAGGAGCAAGGTTTACGAGCGCTATCTCGTCAGGTGGAAGGATCGGCCTCCTTTGGAGGATTCATGGGTGAGTCGGGAAGACCTCCAGCAGCTGGACCCCGACATTCTCGAGCAGTATCACAGCAGGATGGACCCCTACTCGATAGAGTCAAGCTCTTTGCAGCCCAAGGGATTTGATGGAGGCATCACCCACGACTCCCTCTGGCTCCGGTCATCTTCACACTCCAGAGTTGTTTGAGCTCGGACTTCATTTGTATGTGGGTCCAATTATCCATTTTGAGCTTTTATTTTGAGTCATTTGATGTATTTTCCCTTTATTTGAGTCTTGTACCTAGGTTAATGAGTCATTTATCTAAGAATGTTTGTCATTAGGATGTTTAGCCTAGCTAATGGGCCCAATCCATTGGGATAGGCCCATGGGCGCCCCCTACCCCTTGCATATTTGTCATTATGTCTAGAGTCAAGGATTTTTTGTAAAATGTGAGTTGCCTATATATAGGACCCCATTTCCCCCATTGGAAGTTAATGAAAGTTGCCATTTTGTGAGTTCAAAATTCAAGTTTCTTGTGGAGAGAATCCATTAGTGGGGTGAGAATCCCTAAGGAGAGAATCCCACCCACCCCTCTCTTTCTCTTTCACCCCTTCCCCAAATTCAAATCCCACCTCTCTCCTCCACCTCATCCTCCACCCAAGCTCCCACCTCCACTACTTTTCCACTCCCCTAGGTGCCATCATTCCCCTTCCATCAAATCCCACCAAATATCTCCCCTCCCTAGGAGAACATTGTCCTTCCCAACACAATCCCACTCACCCCAACATAATCCTCCCTCTTCCCCATGTAATCTTCCATCTCCCAAGAGAAGATTTGAATTATTTTCCCTCCACTCCCTCATCCTCCATACCTTGGACCACCCCAAATAGGGAAATCACCATCCCTCTCCCTCTCCCTCCTAGTCCCAAATTCGTATCTCTCTCTCTCACCACCTGCTAGACCACCTTCCTGCCCCCATTCTCCCCCTCACTCACCTTGGTTTGTCCCCTTCAGGACCCCCTAACAGACTAGGGTTGCCTCCACACCCATCCACCCTCTTTCCCCTCCCATTTACCTCATCTCCCACCTCCCATCTCCAACCAACACTTCTCAGTTCGCAGACAGCAGAGTACCATCATCTTGCAGATCCAGCCACGATGTCATCCCAGCATTTCTGGAGGCCCAAGTGATACCGTTGGAAGCGTCTCCCTGTCTTCTTCGCGACGATGGTGGTATTGTCCCGTTCTGAGTTTGTGGCTGCCTAGAGGAGTCGATCTCCCCAGACTGCGCATCTACTTCCTGCTATTCAACCTGAAGCGAGTTGCAGAGCCTCACACGGACAACCCCTTGAAGATCTGGAGGCAGTGCTTGGCTGAGATCATCTACAACAAGTCTACTTCTAGTATCAAGAAGCGGAATGCCGTTCAGCATCCAGAGCTGTGATTTCTCATTTTTCTCCCCCAGGTGTGCAGTTCTGTCCCCTCTGGGGCTGAAACGACCCATGTCTACTGTTCGGGCTCTCCATTCATTCTCTGACATCTTCTGGCATTCCCGTGGTCTCTATTCAAAGAGGACTCGATAGCGAAGCTGTCGACTCTGGCCACGCCTAATTCAGAGCTCAGGAGCACCCGGATTGACTTCATCTTCCTGCTGTTGTGGTCCTGAAGCAGACAGAGCCAGAGTTCTATTTCTCTTTTCGTGCCTCTACCCCGACCAGCACCGGTGACCTGAGAAATCAACAAAATTTGGACAACTTTCTGGGTCACCTACGAAGATTTTCCAGCTGGTCTCATCACCAAAATAATTCGGGAGCGGCCGCAGCGTCAACATCTTCAACAGTCTATCCCTATTCACTGAGAGCGGGCAGAAACGGCTTCGACCAACCGTTCGACTTCATCTTTGGTTTTTTTCCCCTCCCCGCCTGGCTGGCTTACAGCCCCTCCCTGTGGGAGGTAGCGTTTGATTGTAACCATTGGCTTCCCTTCCCCAATATCCCCCCCTTGCAAGGGGTGTAGTGTTGTAAGTGCTTAAACAGGTCAAGCTACTTCGACGCGGCGTGTGGGGAACCCACGCTTCCCCGTTGCCCACGTCTCCGAGCGGGACCAGTTTCTTCAAACCGGTCGAGTAAGTGCTCCAACCTTAGCTCTATTTAGTGCTTGTTTTCCCAATATTAGTTCATAACTCCGCTGGCCGTGAGAGTGAGAGCTCGATCCTTAAGCTCTGTTGCTTCAAGAGATCACCGTGGGGTGAAGAGTGTAACCCGTGCCCTTGGCACAACGTCGGCTCCCTTGAATTGGGCAGCCATACCCTTGGGGAACATCCACGGCCTTGCTGGCCCTCTACCAGCAAGGGCCCAGCCCCCACATCATCCCCTTGGCATCGCCAAGTTATCACGGGAATCAGGTGAGCGTCGGGTGAGTGACCGCCAATATCGGTCCATTCCGTTTGCAAATTATGCTTGCTTGGCTAGGTCCGAGGGTGCGTCACATCAGCTGGACCTTGGTCTAGTCCTATCGTGTTTTGGGCAGGCCAGGAGCCGCTCACTCAACTAATCTAGTCTAGCTTGGCCCTTTGGTACGCGGTTGTTCCTGGACCGTTCGTCCACTGAACGGACTATCGATGGACCGTTCGGTGACTGGGCGGCCCAGATAAAACCGTGCATCTCTCATCGTGGGCTTCAATGCTTCTTGTCCGGAATGGCCCAAATGTGGACCGCCTTTCTTTGACTAGCGGCCCATCTGAGACCGTTCTATCCTTCACACGGGCCTTATTGGACCATTTACCATCCAGAGATTGATTTTCGTGGTTTTCTTGTGTGCCTCGGTAGTCAGGCCATGTCTGGCTTGTGCTATTTGAACCTTGGATTATTCTTGTTATTTCCAGGTTATATGTTGAGAACTCTTCCTGGCCAAATCTAGTAAATGTCTAGACATAACTTGGGATCTTGGATCCTCCAAATCAATGCCAACGCATCATAAGGGCCCAGTCTGGTCTTGGGAAGAGCGCCCGAAAAGTACTAGTGTCCCGGGGAGTTGTAATGACATGGTGAGGCATTACACTGAGTGCATGACTAGCGTGATGTCTATGATATTTTATTTACATGATTCCTTCTCTTGAATTCAAGTTAATAAACTTCTACATGGAATTGTCTACATGACTTGCTTGTTACATGCTTGATTGGCTAGTTCCTTGATATACTATGTTCCAGTTCTTCTTATGCTATATTTTTGTGCTTCTTAGTTTCAGTATTTCATTGTCGTAATTCCTTTTATTTCCATCGCATGACATTAATGTAATTGATTAATTACTTAAACGTTGCCTGCTATTACCTACTGAGAGCTCGCTCACCCAGTTATTTTCCCCCCTTTTCAGGTAGCTCAGGTGATGACTCTCAAACTGATGGGGATGGGTAGGAGTGAAGTCCTTGGAGCGAGCCAGCTAGATAGTCTTTCAGAGATGCCATTAGATAGTTCGAGTCTAAGAGTTGTAACTGTTCAAGAGTTGAAAATTTTATTTTAAGTCAGTTGTTATGTGACTATGTTAAGTTGGTGGATTGTGAGATTCTTTGATACTTTAGAGTATTGATGGATATTGTCACTCGTTACGTTTAATTGGATGGAATTGATGGTTACTTTGGAAAGCATTTCTTTTTTTTGCTGTTGTGTGGTGTTGACGTTATTTTATCACTAGCGCAGACACAGCATGTCTGGAAATCAACATATTTTTACTCTTTCTACTACTGCATTCCAATATTCCGCGTCGGGGCATGACACGCTATCTGGAGGTAGCGGTCTCTGTAGGATCGCTATCTGTCTGTCACCAGACAGAAGCAAATCCCATCTTGCAGGGTCTATTCTATGGCCAATAAAAGATAAACCAATATAAACCTAAAGGGAAAAGCATGCTGTTACGTAACTAATGCATGAAAAAGGCATATGATTAATGAAAGTTGTTATCTTTTGATTAGGGTTACATGGACAGCATGAGTTAAAAACCCTATTGCACAGTCCTGAGAAAACTAGAAATTCTTTGTGTAGAAAGCATGAAAGCCAGCAAGACCAGAGGGCTTTTATTCCTAATATGCTATTTGAGCCAATCATGATACAACCTACCTCTAGGATTGCTCCTAGGCTTCCAATTTCTCGCTGGAAGAGAGCTCCCGTTCCTGCGCGTCCAGTGTAGAAACAGCTACTTCCGCGCTTCCTAACTCTTTAGCCGCTTGATCTCCTAACATGGAAATTGGAAGATAGTTAGACAATACTAAAGAGAACAAGAAGTTCTAAAGGATGAACTTACGAAGATGACAACCTACCTCTGTTCCTCGCGCTCCAAAACTAAGGTTTGCACAGAACAGATTTGGGTTCTATTTATAGGGTTTGGCCTAGGGTTAGGGTTTTAGGTCGAATTAGGAGTCCTTATTGGAGGTAGAGTCGATCCTTAAGAGTCCTAGATAGGTATCTTTGCCAGATCACATTGAACAATGGCGATTGGGTGGATGAAAATCCAATCTTCCCGTGTTTATCACTTTCTATTTTTGGAAGAAGGTCACGGTCGGATCTGGACCGCCTTCACCAGGTAGCGGTCACATGATAGACCGCGACTTGCCCGGCTTTCCAAATTTTTAATTTTATCGTAATTCAAACTCTAATTTCCCCTATTTATCTTACTTTAATCAGGGAAATGTACCATATTACATTTCTAGGGTTGGTCATGGGCCAAAATGCTTAATGTTTAGGTTTTAAGGTCCATTTTAAATGTGCTTCACTATTTAGTTATTAATTGGGCCTATTTATCAAAGGCTTTTAACCTATTAATCAATTAATTAGCCCATTAAGCCCTTAAGCCTTTATTAAATGCTTAAATAAATCCTTTTAAATTTTTAATAGTTCTAGAAAATTATCAGGGGTGCTACACCCTCCCCCACTTAAAAAAAATTTAGTCCCCAAATTCATTGCATGGGATTATGGAGGTGTGCTTTACTTACAATCGAATAGCTCTGGGAATCTCTTGCGCATTGCTTCTTCCGTTTCCCATGTAGCTTCCTGTTCCAGGCATTTACTCCACTGGACCTTTACCATGGGAATAGTTTTGTTCCGGAGCTGACGCATCTCGCGATCAAGTATCTTATGTGGCTTTTGCTCGTACGTCAGGTCTTTCTGTATTACAAGATCGTCATGACTTATAATATGATATGGGTCACGAACGTACCTTTTAATATCGAGACGTGGAACACATCATGAACTCCAGCTAGTTGAGGAGGCAAAGCTATCCGATAGGCGACTTCACCAACCCTTTCTAGAAGTTCAAAAGGGCCAATAAACCTCGGAGTAAGCTTGCCTTTGATGCCGAATCTCCTGATTCCACGATCTGGGGAAACCTTGAGGAACACATGGTCTCCAACTTGAAATTCCAGGTCTCTTCTTCTTATATCAGCATAAGTCTTTTACTTTGTTTGTGCCATCTGGAGTCTTTCTTTGATAAGTTGTACCTTCTCGATTGTAGTCCTGACAAGTTTCGAGCCTAGAAGTTGTTTCTCCCCAACTTCATTCCAGCAGATCGGTGAGTGGCAACTCCTTCCATATAGTGCCTCGAACGGTGTCATTTGGATGCTAGCTTGATAGCTATTGTTGTAGGCGAACTCGACTAGAGGCAAATGGTCATGCCAGCTTCCACCAAAGTCTATAGCACAAGCCTTGAGCATATCTTCTACCACTTGATTAGTTTGTTCAGTCTGGCCATCAGTTTGTGGATGAAATACGATGTTAAAATTTAATCTTGTTCCTAAGGAGTGTTGTAGACCCTTCCAGAAGTGTGAGGTGAAGTGAGGATCTCGGTCAGATATTATTGTGAGAGGGACTCCATGTAATCAGACAATTTTCTTGATATATAATGCTGCTAAAATATCCGCAGACCATCGACTTTTAATAGGCATAAAGTGTGCAGACTTTGTCAGTCGATCAATTATTAACCATATACCATCATGTCCACCTCTTGTTTTAGGTAAACCCATGATAAAATCCATCTGTATACTTTCCCACTTCCACTCGAAAATTTCTAAGTGATGTAATTTTACAGCGGACTTTTGATGTTCTGCCTTGACTTGTTGACAGGTTAAGCAACGGGACACAAAATCCACCACATCTCTTTTCATGTTAGGCCACCAGAAGTTCCTCTTATGGTCTTGATACATTTTGGTAGCACCAGGGTGAATTGCATATCGTGACCTATGAGCTTCTTCCATAATGAGCTTCTTTGTATCTGCATGATCTGGCACACAGATTTGACCTCAGAATAATAGTCTTCCATCGGTCGTGACAGAGAAATCTGGCCGTTGATCAATGTTGGTTTTGATATCAACCAGTATAGGGTCATTCTCTTGTAGTTTGGCTTGATCTTCAATTAATGTGGGTTGTGACCGGATGTTGGCGATGATACACCTTTCATTCTCCGTGTCAATAACTTAGCAATGTCCTCAAGGAGGTTTATCATGCCCATCCTAAGACTAGATAAAATAGCCATGGGTTTCCTGTTGAGTGCATCCGCTACAACATTTGCCTTTCCCGGGTGATATCGAATAGAGAAATCAAAGTCTTTGAGATACTCTTGCCATCTCCTTTGCCTCATATTTAATTCCTTCTGGGATAATAGATACTTCAAACTTTTGTGGTCTGGAAATATGTTGAATTTCTCCCCATAGAGGTAATGTCTCCATATCTTCAAGGCGAAGATAACTGCAGCCAGTTCTAGATCGTGAACTGGGTAATTCTCCTCGTACCGCTTCAATTATCTCGAAGCATAACAGATCACCCTTCCATGCTGCATAAGGACACAACCGAGGCCTATGCCTGATGCATTGGTGTAGACCTTGAAACCTCCACCTTCAACTGGCAGTGCTAACACGGGTGTAGTGCTGAGATGTTCCTTGAGAGTCAAGAAACCCTCTTCACAATTAGCTAACCAGATAAAAGGGTTTTCCTTTCTTGTTAGCCTAGTTAAAGGAACGACGATCTTAGAAAAATCTTTTATGAACTACCTGTAGTAACCAGCTAGATCAAGATAACTCCTGACTCCAGTCACGGTCATTAGTTTGCTCCAATTCTTGACCGCTTCAACCTTAGAAGGATCTACAGAGATACCTTCTTTTGAGATTATGTGGCCAAGGAATGAAACTTTCTTAAGCCAGAATTCACATTTATTAAGTTTTACATAGAGTTGGTGTTCTCTCAATACTTGCAAAGCTATTTTTAAATGTTCTTCATGATCTTCCTGTGTCTTGGAATATATAAGGATGTCATCAATAAATACGACCACAAATTGGTCAAGGTAGGGCCTGAAGACATTGTTCATTAACGGCATAATTGCTGCAGGGGCATTAGTTAACCCAAATGGCATAACCACAAACTCATAGTGCCCATATCTACTTCAGAATGTGGTCTTGTGAATGTCTTCATCCCTAATCCTCAGTTGGTGATAACCAGACCTTAGGTCAATTTTTGAGAAATATTCTGCTCCAGAGATCTGGTCGAATAGCTCATCGATACACGATAGTTGATATTTGTTCTTGATTGTTAATTGGTCCAACTGTCGATAGTCGATGCACAGCCTGAGGGATCCATCCTTCTTCCTTACAAATAGAACCGGCGCACCCCAAGGGGATGTGCTAGGCCTGATAAAACCCTTCTCCAGCAATTCTTGCAGTTGCTTTTTCAACTCCTTGAGTTCCCTGGGGGACATCCTGTAAGGAGCCTTGGAAACAGGGGCTGCCCTGGGAATTAGTTCAATAGAGAAGTTTACTTCCCTTGCAGGCGGTAAACTGGGTAATTCAGAAGGAAAGACATCTGGAAATTCTTTTACAAAGGAAATTTCCTCAAGAATTATTTCTTTAGACTGGGCGATTACTACGGAAGCAAGGAAAGCTTCACAATCTTGTGAAATGAGTTTACAGGCGTAAAGAGATGAAATAAGGAAAGGATGCTTCTGATATTTGATGCCATGGATAGAGAATTTTAGGAGGCCAGGTTTGTAGAAAGAGATTCGCCTATGGCGACAATTAATGTCGGCGTAGTGTTCCAATAGCCAATCTATACCTAGGATTGCATCATAGTCTTCCATGTCTAGGCATACGAGGTTTGCAGGAAGATTATGACCTTCTATGGTTACCTTACTATTAGGGTAGTGATATCTGAGTTCATTTCCTGAACCTAAAGGTGTGTAATAGCTAGGTCCAAAGGTAAAGGAACTGATGAAACAAGTAAGGTTTTAGCAAAAGCAGTGGATATAAAAGAATGTGAAGCTCCAGTATCGAACAAGACAAAAGCTGGATGTGAATGAATTAAAATAGTACCGTCCACCATGTCTCCTTCCTTTGTGGGTTCATCGTCCATGACGGCATTTAGGCGACCTTGCCGCCTGCGTCCTCTATCATTCTTGGACGGTAGCTTCTTCATAAGCAGGCAATCGGGCATGCGGTGCTCCCGACTGCCACAATGAAGACACACATCGAGACGCTTCCAGCATTCCTCGACAGAGTGTCCGAACTTCTCACAAAAAGTGCAAGCCTCCATGTCCTACTTTTCTTCTTCTCTAACTCATTTGTTCTTACCGTTGTCGTTGCCATTACAGGACCTCTTCTTTTTGTCACGGGATTTATAAGTCCCTGTGATGCTGAATTTCTCTTCTTTCTTTCCTCTCTTGTCATGCCTACGGCTAGAATCTTCACCCTTCCCCTTGAATTTCTCCACCTTTTCAAGAGTCCTCTGGCATAAATGGGCCCTATGCACCATCTCTGAATAGGTTCGGATATTTTACGGGCCTAGTTGCTTGACGAAAATCGGCCTCAATCCATCCATGAATCTATTGGCCTTTAGAAGCTCCATACTGACCCGGTGTGGAGCATATGGTGCAAGCCTTGAGAATTGCAATTCATATTCGGCCACAGACGACATTCCTTGCTTTAGAGAGGCAAATTCCACCGCCTTCTTCACACGGACATGCTCTTAGAAATACTTCTCATTGAAGAGCTCAAGGAACTTCTCCCAGCTGATTTGTTGATTTTGAAGATGAGCCGATGTGGCTTTCCACCACATATGAGCATCTTTATTGAGTTGAAAGGTTGCTAGCAGGACCTTCTCCTAGTCCGTGCATTGCATAACATTGAAAATACGATCCATCTCATCATTCCAGTTCTCCACCTCGTTTGGATTAGACGATCTAGAGAACCGAGGAGGGTTCATGCTTCAAAAATTACGGTGAAGATCACCCACGCCAGCTCGCGCGCCTGCTTGTGCCACCGTTTGAAGGGCCTGAGTAAGACCCACAATAGTTTGTTGCATGACTTCCCAGTTTGATTGGTTTGTAGCCATTGGGAAAGTAGGGTGCCCGAGAAAATAAACGATTTGTTATTTTCCTTAGAATTCAAGGGGGTTTAATTTAGAGGTTAAGTTTCAATAGAACTATTTTATCCCGGGCTCTACCGAATCTCACATGGGTTTGGAAAAATACATCTTTCCTAGTTCCTAGGTTAGGATTTCCTAGAACCTTGGACTTAACCTATGACTTGACATTTTCCTAGGACTTAATAAACCTAGGCTCTGATATCACATTAACTGTCACGCCCTGAGATACATAGGTACAGCGAAAATAATTTAGGAACATGAACAACCGACAAAGTAAGCCTCGAGCTAGCAAGACAATCAGAGCGCTACACATACAACATCATAAACATTGTACACAATACCATATGACAAAAACCTGAACTTTATTGATCAAATAAATCAAAGTTACAACTTGACAATGACTCTTTTAACAATATTACTCTCTAGACTCAAGAAAACAGAAAATTACATAACATGATCAACTTCACCGCCTAATATAGTGAAGGTCTCTAATTACAATAATAGATTCAATTTGATTCTATCTAGGCTTCTCTTAATCTTTACTCGCTCTCGGACTCGCCACTTGAGTAGTCTGATTCCGACCTGCTAGAGTTTCCTGAAAAGTAAAAGAAAGTAGAAAATTAGCGCACTCGCACAGTGATATCTTCGTGTCAACATGATGGCAAGTTTACATGGTTAACATTTTAGCTCTAGAAGGTAAGATAAAGAGAGTACGATAAAACATGCGAATAAAACCTAGTAACAAATAATCCAATATCATGACAAACTATAGAGATATGATTTATCCATGAGTATATGAGTATGATCGAGCAAGATATAATTTGGCCTTTCAATTCACAAGAATGTACTATCAATATTGAGAATGTATTTTTCATAACCTTGGAAAGGCTATGCACTAGAAAGTCATGTAACGAGAATGTACTAACAAGCATGTAAATTTCATGAGATTGCCTCGTGGATTTCACCTATTTATAAAAAAAGTACTCCCAACGTAATGCGACGCCAGTAATCATTATACCCATGGTTAATAGTATATTTTCGGCCATCTGTCGAGGGGGCTAGACTAGAGCCCTTGGACACCGTCTGTTCCCGCCCTAGCATCTTCAAGTTATAAATAAAGCTACTTCCATGAGAAATAACAATAAAGTTTGGCCAAGAAAGTAAAGTTCAACATTTCATTAAGATGATAGTGAGCAAGGTAAGAAAGCACGTGAACATTGAGAATTGAGAGGTCAAGAACGAATTAATAGAATGTTGTGCCATGGAAGTAATTCAGCAGCATAACGGTACATTCATTAATTTCCATAGTTTATTAGTTGCTTGATAATAAAGTTTAAGTTCCATACAGTTAAAAGAACGTTTGAGAATAGAACATAATTAACCCTTGGGTCAGGCCTCGGGTTGGACAAAGTTTGACAGAACGCGATTTACAATGAACCGCTATCTTGAGGTAGCGGTCTAGTGCAGTCCGCTATCAAGCAGTGCGTCAACTCAAGAAAGAATTGGGTCAACTCAACAGAGATCTGCTGACTAAAACATGAACGCGGTCATTGGCCGGCTGCTATCTACAGGTAGCGGTTGCTTCCTGGTCGCGAACAGGACAGAGTGCAGAAATCATGAAGTGCTCTTCTAGACTTGGGCTTTTAGGGCACAACCAGCTTGGCGTCCTAGTAGGAATCCCAGGCTCTCGAAGTCTTATGAAGGCCTTGAAACAAGATAACCTAGTCAGACAGAAGGAATATCCGATGGAGAGGCGCTCAAGTTCAAGAAAGTGTTCCTATCAAGTGTAGTGACTAATAGCAACGTACCGGAGAACGGGCTATGTACGAGTGATAAAGTAAGATAGGAGATGAGAGTGAACCATATTGAAACAACGATCAATGTATAGAAGGTTTAAAAGAAAATCTCTTAAGTACAAAATTATGAGGTCTATTTATGAAACTAGCATATAATGAAATTAACTTTTTAAAGCATGATATGTCAACAAAACACAACCCCACTAAACCTGATGTAACAGAGAATCACAACAGCATGAAATACTGTAGAACCTACTATATGTATAACAAGAAATCATAGGGTTGATATGGTTACTATTTAGGGTTAACAGAACGCAGATCGCGGTTTGTTGAGAACCGCTATCTGGAGGTAGCGGTCTCTATAGGACCGCTATCTATCTGTCACCAGATAGAAGCAAATCCCATCTTGCAGGGTCTATTCTATGGCCAATAAAAGACAAACCAATATAAAACTAAAGGGAAAAGCATGTTGTTACGTAACTAATGCATGAAAAAGACATATGATTAATGAAAGTTGTTATCTTTTGATTAGGGTTACATGGACAGCATGAGTTAAAAACCCTATTGCGCAGTCATGGGAAAACTAGAAATTCTCCGTGTAGAAAGCATGAAAATGAGCAAGACCAGAGGGCTTTTATTCATAATATGCTATTTGAGCCAATCACATGACAACCTACCTCTGGGATTGCTCTTAGGCTTCCAATTTCTCGTCGAAAGATAGCTCCCGTTCCTATGCATCCTGCGTAGAAATACCTACTTCTGCGCTTCCTAACTCTTTAGCCACTTGATCTCCTAATCTGAAAATCAGAAGTGAGTTAGACAATACTAAAGAGAACAGAAAGTTCTAAAGGATGAACTTACGAAGACGACGCCCTATCTCTGTTGCTCGCACTCCAAAACTAAGGTTCGTGCAGAACAACTATGGGTTCTATTCATAGGGTTTGGCCTTGGGTTAGCATTTTAGGTCGAATTAAGAGTACTTATTGGAGGTAGAGTCGATCCCTAAGAGTCCTGGACACGTCTCCTTACCAGATCACATCGAACAATGGTGATTAGGTGGATGAAAATCGAATCTTTCCCGTGTTTATCACTTTCCATTTTCGGAAGAAGGTCGAGGTCGGATATGGACCGCCTTCACCAGGTAGCGGTCGCACGATAGACCGCGACTTGCCCGACTTTCCTAATTTTGAATTTTATCGTAATTCAAACTCTAATTTCCTCTATTTATCTTACTTTAATTATGGAAATATACCATATTACGTTTCTAGGGTTGGTCTTGGGCCAAAAGGCTTAATTTTTAGGTTTTAAGGTCCATTTTAAATGGGCTTAACTATTTAGTTATTAATTGGGCCTATTTATCAAAGACTTTTAACCTATTAATCAATTAATTAGCCCATTAAGCCCTTAAACATTTATTAAATGCTTAAATAAATATCTTTAAATTTTTAATAATTCTAGAAAATTATCAGGGGTGCTACAGTGGATTCCTACACGGACACCGAGCTGGTTGTACCATTGCACCCCCTAGGTTCCGCATTTGCATTTCATGTGAGAGAGTTAGTCCTAGTTCAACCCGGAGTTTGGGCCCCTTTCCCTTTAGGATTCTTATTCTTGAGGGAATTACGCCAAATTAAAACATTAAAAGGTCCACTAAAACTTCTGAAAATAAAAATCTCACATCATCTTAACTTGTTTGATCTCGGTGAAGCCTCTCATATTGCATTGTTTGTGCAATTTTTGATAAGCCTGTTCGCCTTGTTTGAGACGCATTTTCTCATCCTCCATATAGGCTTTGTTGTTGATAAATTCATTCAGTTTTAGCCCTTTGTCATGTTTTATAGCCTGGTTCCATCATTCTTAGTCACATTTTTGCATTGGTTTTTGTGCATAAGTCTGTCTGTCGGGCCGTTTCCCAGAGGTCGATAGCGGTCATCTTTTGACCACGTGCTTTTAGTAGACGTTGGTTTGCAACCACGTTCTTGTCCTCACCACCATACCCTCCTCATTCTTCCCACCATCTTCCCTGGTTGTATTTCACATTGATTTTCCTATATTTGAGTGAGTCTTCATCTTTCCCTCATGGAGCGCTACTCCAATCCCATGTATCCTTCTCCCCAAGTTTCCTACTCCCGTGTGGAATCTTCCTCTCACGCGGGCCCTTCTTCTCGTGGTCCCTCTGACCCTTCTGATGAATAAGCAAATCTCATGGCCCATGTCTCTTGCCTTGTTCGCCAAATGGACCCTGCTCACACCTAAAAATTGCTTGCTAGCCATCTCAATGGGCCTTCTTCCCATGCTTCTAGCCCAATTGATCCATACTCTAATGTTTAATCCAGGCCCGTGTATCCTTCCACTCCCGGAATGGGCCCTTCTTCTTCTCAGTCCGGATCCATCTATCCGGCCCATTATTCCATTCCTGGCTCAAATTCACAACCCTTTGCTCGAGCTGGCCCGCATTATTCTCGATCTCTCCCCACCCAGGAGATGATTTCTCAAGCCCAACGCCAGCTTGATGAGCTTCAACGGTGGATCGATCCCCAACCTTCTTTAAGTGTTCCGTTTGCATTCCAAAATCTTCATCTTCCGCCACCTTCACAAATTCCTACATATCGCCGTTATGATGGAACCGATGATCCCTATGTGCACTTGAAGGACTTTTTTTATGAGTCGGCCCAGTTTCAGCAAGACCGGTGTTTAATGGCTTATTTATTCAGTATATCATTAGAGGGCCCGGCTTGGGACTAGTTTTTCTCTCTGCCGCAAGATCAAGTTGTGAATGTTCATATTCTTCAAGAAAAGTTCATCCATCAATATCAAGACCAGGTTGGGCCTAGGTACTTTATTGTGGATTTGGCCCAAGAGAAGATGAGACCCGACGAGGAGTTCTCTACCTTTGCTAATCGCTGGCGTCATATGGTTGCGCAAGTTCTGGGGCATATTCCGGAGAAGGAGCAGATTAAGATGCTTATTTCCAATACAAGGCCCGAATATCACTTTATCTTAGCCCTGAATGATATTACCTCTTGGCAATAACTCTACAGTCGAGCCCGCTTCATTCGCCACCAATTTCAAAATTCTGTTGACTCCGAGTCCCCTCAACCCCCTACATCCATGTATACCTCTCACCAGCCTTCCATGAGTCTGCCATCCATGTACACCCCCATCAGCCCTCCGCCTCTTACCAACCACCCATGAGTCATCCCTCCTCCGCATACCAATCCTCCACAAACCAACCTTTTGCCATCCATAGCCAACCAGTTGCCATCTACAGTCATCCTTCCACCTATTCATATCCACATTTGTCTTCGCCTTCTTTCAAGGGAACACTGAACCCCGATCAAGTGAATGTTGTCCACTACATACCTACCCATCTCACTCATCATGCATCTCCACCTAGTCCCTCCGCCAGTCACCATGCACCTCCACCTCATTCTCCAACACCCTCTCCCCCATCTCATACCCATCGACATCCGCCTTGCCCGAAGCGGGCTCATTATCCTCCATTGACGGAGTCTCTCTCAGATGTCTTTAGCGCTTTGATGGCTGCTCATGCGTTGCAACTTCCTCCGGTTGAGTCTGGCCGACCCACGACTGGAGATCAGCTCCGATATTGTGCATTTCATCATCAATAGGGGCATTTGGTTGAGGATTGCCCCGAGTTTTAGGATTATGTTTATGACCTAGAAGCTAAGAAGAGGATCAATTGGCCTGCAATTCATAAAATTATTTTATATCTTCACAGCAAGCAGCAACAACAATAGGTGCTGTCCAGGCAGCCATCTCCTCCGTTGCAAGACTAGGGGCACCCCTGTGACTCCCCATCCAGTGCTGCACCTGCTCTGTCACCCGCTCCATCACCTATCCCGTCGCCTAGTCCGTCACCTACCCCATCATCGCCTATCCCGTCACCATCTCCGTTGTCACCTACCCTGTCTCCATCACCTCCGCAAGCCCAAACCTCCGCTCAGGCTAGTGCTGTCACCTCTACTCCCATTGCCACCACCACTTCCACTCCCATTGCCGCCGGACGTGTCGTGTCGATACGTCGACGGTGGGCACCGTGACCCTCCTCTTCATCCTCTCCATATCCGTCACCATCCTCATTGCCTAACCCCTCATCGCCATCGCCTTCGCCACCTCCTCTACAGAAATCACCTAATCCACTGCCTCCATCATCTCTACCGTCTTCATCATCTCCATTATCTCCGCCATTACCCTCCTTGCCTGAACTTGAGCAAACTACATCTTCACCTTTGCCTTTACGCCCACCTACGCTCGCGCCTGTCGTTGCCACTATACCTCCACTGCCAGAAGTCTCATCATCCAAACCTACTACCTCCACTCCATCCACTTCCACCCCACGGAGCGGGTGCGCGCTACCTTTGGTGCCCCTTGGGTCTGGTCCCCAGGGAGAGAATGAGCGGAGTCAAGACAATTCAGTACCGATTGTGCATTTCAAGATTTTATCTGCCACATGTCGATTCGTGTCTTGATCTCTGGCTATTTTGGGATGATCAGCATGCACTTCTAATTATGGCTGCCAAGAAGAGTTCCCTTGCTCTGATGCTAGTTCCTTCTCAAGCGAGATCGGTGGCAATCTCGTTGCTCGCTGGGGAGTCTGTTATTGATGCTCTTATCACCTCTTGCTCTGTTGCTATTCAGATTGCTGGTCTAAAAGGGTTCTCTACCCAGATTGTGCTAACACATACAGCTGCCAAAGAAGTTATGGACTCTATGTTCAAGGGGTAATTTGCTGTACTCCTGAAGTTTTCAAAGGACATTATGCACATTTTATGCAATCTCCCTCGATTTGTCAATAAGTTGGCCATGTCAATGTCGTGTATTACTCTCCCGCTGTTGTATTCTGCTCACTTATCAAGGGAGTCATGTTTCATGTTTGACCACCGAGTAGAATTGCCAAGCCTCAAGATCCTTGTGCCAAAAATCAAAACTCCATCGATTCGTGCTATTTATTCTGAGGAGTGTCCAGGCAGGGTTAGCATCGGGTGCCTAGGGACAGCCGCCCCAACGAAGCTGCATGTTCATGACAGGGCTAGGTCATCAACCAAGTGGGCCCGCTATTTAAGGAGACATCTCAAGTCGAAAGGCCCAAAGGTCCGATCCCGCGCAAAGCAGGTCTATTGACGGGAGATTTCTGCTAAGGAAAGGTAGAGGCGCAAGTTCAAAGGTCGTCTGTTGTGCACTCAGGGGGTCACTTCTCTTTCTTCTTCTCATTCATCCTTTCTTTTACTCAGCTCCCACCCTTGGGTGGTGTATCTCCCCTCTTCTGACCCTGCGTCCTTAATCTTCTCCTCTCTTCCTAGGTCTGTAGGCCCTCCTTCTTTCCCTTTTCATCCGGAGTCTCCAGGTTGTCCTCATTACTCCAATTTTAAGTCTTCGTTTGGTTATTCTCCTCGTCCGATTTGTCCGGAGTGTTTTAATTTTAAATTGTCTCCTCCTTCTTCCTATTTTCATTCGGAACCTCCGGATCCCCTCTATTATCCCAGTTTTAGATTGTCATCTGATTCTTCTTCTCTTTGTCTAGAACTTCCAAATTTTGCCAATCCTCCTGAGTCTTCTCCGATTCCATCAGATTATTCTTCTTTGCTGTCGCAGCAATCCAATCATTGTTCTTCTATTTCTTCTTTGCCACCCTTTTAAGGTTCTTCCCCTTTCTCATGTTGTTTTCAAGACTTTAGTCCGCCTTGATCTCTGTTAACCTCTGGTTCTTTTGTAGACCGTTCTTTGTTATCAGGGTATCTGTGCCCTCGTGAGGGAGTTCTAGCCCTTACCTCTTTTCCTTTGATCCTTCTTCGTCCAGTGTGGTTATGTCTGCCGTTCTCTTCCGTGTTAAGGAGTCTTCAAACCTTTGCTATCCTCTCCACCTTGGTCCTGTCAAGCAAGGAATATGAGGCTCTCGATGATTGAAGCGCTTCAGGATGCTACTTCCGCTCCATGGGTTGCATGGTATCTTCTAATTGCGTAAGAATATGCTATCATCTCTATTATGTCTATTTTTTACTGCGCATGGTTATGATGCTAGTTTCCTTAACACGTTCGAGTGGTTCAGGAGTCTCTAGTCAGGTTAAGTCAAGTCCAGCTCACTTCTGCAGCACCTTAGGCTCTTGATAGCTCTGCGCTGGGAGTCCGCCGTTTATTTCCCAGATCATTAAGGGTGCCTTTGAGAATGGTTTTCCACACACCACACGACAAACTACGGCTGACTCCTCTGATGCAACATCGTTGTTACTTTCGCCATACTTTGGGTATGCACAAAGGCCTTTTCTTTTTTCTGCTCGGCCAAGTGTAGGGGCAAGAGATGGACGGGTAAGACCACCAACCTAGGCGCTCCCTGACGAGAGGTCTTAAATAGGGGCAGTCTTAATGACCCTTTCAAATATGAGCTTTCATGCGAAATCTAGCTAGCAAGGGCTATTGCTATTATAAATCAAAGCAAAATCTCTGAAAATTATAAAAATCAAAGGCATGGCAAGAGTGGCAGTATAGTTCCCCGAAGGACGTTATGAGGCCGATCGTATGCATGCCTAATAAGTGGGTCCAAAATCAAAGACACAAATCCCCGATGCAACAGACTATACCTCTAAAGGGTAGTGCCCTGGAAGGAAGTCGAGTCCCAGTATCTCTCATTTGGAATAAGGCTTATCCCCAACTTTCTTCTGTTTTCTCCCTCTTAGGTTGGGTTGTATCCCGGGTATGGCCTTAGTAGGGACAGTGTTCCTTAGAGGTGGTTGGTTGTGGTGAGCCACCCTCAAATGCATGCCCTGCTCAGGGAAGTCCTTAATGAGAGGGGAAGGGACGACAACCTCTAGCTAATAGTTTAAACTCGTCTGTGTGCGCTGTAAATAGCTCAAAAAAATCAAAAAAATAAAAAATCAGATATTCAAAAAAAAAATCAAAAAAATCAGATATTCGAAAAAAATAGGAAATTGTTGAAAATCCAAAAATATGTGTCTTTTATTTAGTCTTCATTTTCTGGCTATTTTTTGAGAATAGATATAATTTGTTTGTTAAAGTGTGCATGTTGCAGGTCTTCAAGCTTTCCTGGCTCTATCTTTCACTCTGCCTCCTGTTCACATCCTTCAATATATTTTTTCTTCTTCAATCTTATCCCTTGATCTATTCTGGAGGTCATGTCCTTCTCAGCTTTCATTCTCATGTTTCATTATGTCTTCATGAGAGGGCTTTGCCTTATGATTATGAACTTGGCGGTTCTACTTTGAGGGTTTTTGTTGAAGCATGTTTTTCATTTCTTTTGTTGTCTCCACCATGTGTTTCTTGTCCCACCATGTTTGCTATCCCTCCGTGCTGTGTTTGTTGTCCCACCATGTTTTATAGTCCCACCACGCTTGTTTGTTTTTTGTTTATTTATGATGTTCTATGGTGTTATATGATGTTATTTTGTTCATCTTTGTGGTTGTCTTGTTCATTTTGTGGTTGTCTTGTTTGAAAATACCATAAAAAATGAAAATTAAAAAAATCAAAAAAATGTCGTTTTGTCTGCGTAGGTAAGTCAAGTATTCTCATGTCCCGAGATATATATATATAGCGGAAGAGATTCGGGAACGTGAACAGCCGGAAAAAAAAGTCTCAAGCTATCAAGATAATCAGAGCGCAACATTCACACATAAAAGAGTGAACACAATTATATACTCAACTTCCACTATTTTGAATATAATCAAAAGTTTACAATGACACTTGACCTTTTCCATCATGATATTTCACTAGACTCAATAAAAGAAAAATTACACAGACATGACTTCAACTAACATAACCGGACTCATGACACTTCTAGGGCTTCACTTGTACTTTATTCACTCTCGGACCCGTCACTTGAGTAGTCTGATTCTGACTTGCTAGAATTTCTTGAAAAAGGTTTCGAAAGTAAGGAATGAGCGCACTCACCCAGTAGGTATCTTCGTATCAACATGATGGCAATGTTAAAGTAATTAACATTTTAGCTCTAGAAGGTAAGATAAAGGAAATACGATAAAACATGCAAATAAAACCAAAGTAACAACAAGTACTAAGGTATGAACTATAGAGATGTGATACATGAGGACATGATCAAGTAAGATTATAATGTGGTCATTCAAGAATGAGAATGTAATATCATGTAACGAGAATGTACTTTTCATAACCTTGAAAAGGTTACACACTAGAAAGTCATGTAACAAGCAAGCATGTAATTTCATAAGATTACCTCATGGATTTCACCTGTTTATAAAAAAAGTACTCCCAGCGCAATGCGACGCCAGTGTTCATCATACCCCATGATTTATAGTATGTTTCCGGCCATCTGCCGAGGGGGCTAGCGTGGAGCCCTTGGACATTGTCCATGCCCGCTATTGCATCTTCAAGTTATAAATCAAGCTACTTCCACGAGAAATAATAATAAAGTAGGGCAATAATATTAAGTTCAAACAATAGATCCATGGCAACAAAAACCAAGGTAAGAACGTACCAAAATGAGCATGTGAGGTCAAGAAAGAATTAATGAGAATGTCATGTTGTGGAAGGAATCCGACGTGGGGTGGAGCCCATCTCGGCTATGGCCGATTGGCATCCCAAGGTGGATAGGTTGTACCCCTATCGGACCTTCATTCTTAAGGAAGACAGGCGGGCCGCCTTATATGACAGCACCCCATGGCTATTCACGCTTCTTCGCTCACATGGTCTTTCAGTGGGTGGTCCCAGCGAAGCCATCCTGGACCAACCTCTTCAAGTCTCGTTCAAATATGCTGACAGATGGGGGCTGGACCACCTGAGCCTATATTATCTCATGTCTTCTCGTGGTCATGAGGACCTGGCACTGTTGGCCGAGCCGAGTGAAAAGATCAGAGATTTATGCTAGCATATTCGCGAGGCAGCTTCAAGAGACAAAATGCCATTGCTATATTATTGGCCTCTCTTCCCCTTCTATACGGGGCCGGTGAGTATGTTCCATTTCTTCATTCAGGCCCTTCGGCTAGCTTCTTTCTTTCATTGTGGTGCATTATTCTCACCTGTGTTCATGTGCAGTCCGACCGACTTTGGAGGAGACCCGGCACTTTAGGGAGCTGATAATAAAGGCCCAGAAGCCGGCATATTTTGAGGTTCCTGAGCCGGCCCCGACCACGACGCCGCTGCCTCCTGGCGATTCGAGAAAGCGGACTCGATCCCAGTTGAGAGAGGCCATCGGGAAGGTGAAAGCGGCGGTGGCCCGGGTGACATGGGCGCGCCGAAAGAAGGCCGCAGAAAGGGAATCAGCAACCATTTTTCCTTTAGTTGTATCCTTTGAAGAGTTTGAGGCCTCTCGCACACAAAGGCCAGAAGTTGAAGGTAGGTTCTTCTTTTTTTCAGAGTTCATTAGCTTGCTTTGACTGCCTTGGCTAGCTCATGCTGACGGTTGCCGACACAGTTGCCGCAGTCGTCGGGCTGGAGGTGACAGTAGATGTCGCGACTAAGGGAGGGGCAGAGGAAATCCCTGCTGCTCAAGTAGAGAGAGATCTGCCTTCTCCAACGCCTAGATAGGAAATGGAAGGTAATTTGTAGTTTAATTGTGATGCCATCACAAATCTCTATTGATGTGACACAACCTAGGACTCAACAAGCAAGCACAATTAAGCATTCAAAACGGACCGATAATGGCAACCGCTCACCCGATGCTCACTAAGACCCGAGGGTAACTTGGCAATGCCAAGGGGAGGTTGTGTGGGCTGGGGCCTTGCTGGTAGAGGGCCAGCAAGGCCAAGGTTTGATTCCCCAAGGGTATGGCTGCCCAAATCAAGGGTCTGACGAAGTGCCAAAGGGCACGGGTTTCACTCTCTTCCTACGATGATCACTTATAGCAATGAGCTTAAGGATCGGGCTCTCGTCACGGCCAGCGGAGTTTATGAACTAATATTGAAAGAACAAGCATGAATTAGAGCAAAGTTTTGGAGCACTCACTCGACCGGTTTGAAGAAACCGGTCTCGCTCGGAGACGAGGGCGAGCGGGGAAGCGTGGGTTCCCCACACGCCGCGCCGGGGTAGCTTGACCTGATTAAGCTATTACAACACTACACCTCTCGCAGGAGGGGGGACCTTGGGGTGGGGGTTAATGATATTACAATCAATACTACCACCACGCAGGGAGGGGCCTTCAGCCGGCCAAGCGGGGAGGGGAAATCAAAGCAAAGAGTGAGGAAT
The DNA here is from genome assembly GCA_022559845.1 of Amorphophallus konjac. Taxonomy (NCBI): domain Eukaryota; kingdom Viridiplantae; phylum Streptophyta; class Magnoliopsida; order Alismatales; family Araceae; genus Amorphophallus; species Amorphophallus konjac. The sequence continues at coordinate 400,658,207 of CM040118.1, forward strand.
AAGTGATGACACCGAATCTGCCTGCTGTTTGCGGATAAGGATAGATAGCCGGTGTTGCAGCTGTAGAACTTGCTCAGAAAATTTGCTGAGGGTGAGACCAGTGGGGATCTCTTTGTCTCTGGAACAGGAGTGCCTCTGAATTTTGCCAATTTCTTCAAGGGTTGCTACCGGCCTGGGTGGGAGCACGAACAGGATTGCTGATTCTCAGATTGTCTGCAACAGATTATCAACAGTAGGAAGACGCGGCTGCCCCGACCGTTCCCGAACTCCGAATCAGTCGCCGTTAGAACCGTTGAAACCATGGGTGAGTCCTCTTTACACAAGAACAAACGGGGATGCCAAAAGATGCCGGTGAAGATCAGAGGACTCAGAAAAGTGAGGAGTGGTCAATGCAGACAGTGGGAAGCAGAGTTGAACGCCTGAGGAAGAAAATTGGTAACTTCTGTTGCAAGATGCCGAATGGAGTACCGCTTCTTGGTTATGAAAGTAGAAATGGAGAGGAAGAACTTTGCAGAAGAGCTCATGGCCTGATTCCTCCGGGGTTTGTCGTGGTGAAGCTTTCTCTCTGGATCAGGATCTCTGCAGAGCTAGCTCCTGGTTTCCAACAGAAAGTTGCAGAGGATGCCCCGACAGCTCCCGAACTCGGAATCGAGCACCGTCAGAGTCGTTCGAACCGTGGACAAGTCCTCTTCGCAGAAAAACTAACGAGGAGGCCAAATCATGTCGGAGAGGACCAGGGAACTCTGAACACTGTTGATAGGTCGGTGCAGACTGTGGGTAACAGGACTGTAAAACTGAGGGAGAAAATTGATAACGCCTGCTACATGATGCCGAATGGAGTTTCGCTTCTTGATTATGAAAGTAGACAGGAAGGGAAAGAACTTTGTAGAAGAGCTTGTGGCCTGATTCCTCCTGGGTTCATCGTGGTGAAGCTCTTTCTCTGGCTCAGAACCTCTGCCGGGGCATATCTGCGTAGTCGTGGAAGAATGGGCTTCCTGGGCAACACCGAGCTCCGATGGGGACAAGACCACTTCCGTTGCGAAGAAGACAGGCAGACGCTTCCAACGATGGCTCTTGGGCTTCTAGGAACGTCCAGAGGAGGTCGGGGTCGCTGCTGCAAGCTTCAGGTCATCTGTAGGTCCTCTTACTCTAGATGGTAGAAGGTGGGGGTGGTGGAGGGGAACAAGGGAAGATGAAGAGGATGAGAGGGGGCCGCCCCTAACCAAAGGGGAGGGGTCTTGGGCGCCCTAGGGCTGTGGAGGGAAGGGGATTTTCAAATTCAAATGGTCTTGGGAGGTGGAGGGTTGCATGGGGGAGAGGGAAGGGTGCTTGGGAAAGGGATGAGGTGGTTGGAGGGTGGCTTAGTGATTGGGGATGCTCCCTTGGGACTAGGGGGTGGAGTAATGGGATGTGTGGGGAAGGGGAGTGGCCTTTAATGGGGGTAGGTGGGAGAGTGGTGGTTGGGAAGGGAGGAGAGAGAAAATTTTCGAAATTGGGTGTGGAGGAGAGAGAAAGGGGAGTGAAAGAGAGAGATTAAGAGAGGGATGGGTGGGATTCTCTCCCTAGGCTTCTCACCTCACTAATGGATTCACTCCACCATAAAATAAAGATAGAACTCACAAAATGGCAATTTTTCATTGATTGATTCATTAAGTTGAAATGGGGGGAATGGGGTCCTATATATAGGCAACCCACATTTTACAATAAGTCCTTGACAAAAGACTCAATGACAAATAACCGAGGGGGTAGGGGGTGCACTTGGGCCAAACCCAATGAATTGGGCCCAATAACTAACTAAACAACATAATGACTCTCAAACTTAGGGAAATAAGCACAAGACCTAGGGACATGACTCAAGTAAAATGAAAATTACATCAAATGACTCAAATAAAAATTACGTAGGACTCAAAATTAGATAAGTAGAGCATGCCGGATGCAACCGGGGCGAGGAGACGAGCTGTGAACGTGGGCATGGGAGGTGATGTCCCCATCATACTCCCGGGGTGCGGAGAACTCGACTCCGTTGAGTAAGTGTCCTTCCCTCCTCGGAGGGTGTAGAAGTGGTACAGCCCTTAGGTCTTCCGAATGAGACCGATCCATCCACCTGCCGAGATAGCGCTCGTATACCTTGCTCCGGGTGGTAGTGACTTGTTCATCCAATATTCGTTCAATGCGCTCACGCTGGGCTCTCTTGGCTGGTGGTCTCTCCTCACGGGTGGGTGCTCTCTCAATGGAGGGAATATGCTCAATATCCTCACTAGGTACCACCGTGGGTCCCTTATAAGGCACTAGGTCGGCTACATTGAATGTGAGACTCACTCCATACTCCTCGTGGAGATCTAACTCATAGGCATTAGCGCCAATGCGACTCAGGACCTGGAAGGGACCAGCCCCACATAGCCTCAATTTGGAGATGACTCCCGGGGAGAGCCTCTCCTTCCTCACCATCACAAAGTCACCCATGTGGAATTCTTGGTGACACCGATGAGAGTCGGCCACCCTTTTATCAGTCACATTCTTCTTGCTAATGTGCTTGCGGATCTCTTCATGCAATGTTGTGAATGTAGACATTCTAGGAGTGATAGGTGGACCTGGGCAACCAAAAGTAGACCTATCATGTAATGATGCAGTGTAGTCTTTGGTCAGCCTAGGTGGGCCGGGGCACCCGTAGGTGGCCCTATCATGCAAATTGGTGATAAATATCGGGGGACTCGGACATCTGTAGATGCCTCTGACATGCTTAAGACCCATGATGAATGAAGGTGGACCATGACATCCGAATATGGACCACTCATACTTTCTACTTGACATGTGGGTGATATGAATGAATGGACCCAACATAGTGTTCATGCCAACGGGTGTGGTAATCCTAGACACATGCATACTTTTCCCAAATGTGACTTCCATGTGTATAGGTGTGGGACAACCTTTGAACTCCCATTGGAAAGGATCGAATGGATCTAAGAAGGTGGTCGTCATGGGGTGGGGCACAACCTTATTACCTAGGGATATGTGGCCCAAGGTCATGGCTCCCAAGGTGTAACCTGGGTCATGGATGAGGTGAATTAGGTCTAACATGGTGGGTTGGGATAGGGAATGGTGGGTGGTGGATAAGGTGGTTGGATCACATGGGGAACTAGACTCCCATAGGAAGGGATCAAAGGGGTCGTGGAAAGGTCTTCCTAGAGGGAGGCACTCTATGTCTTCAAGGTTCCCAAATTGTGAGTCATCTTCCTCTAAGGTAATTGGGCCAAGGTTTCTAGTTGGTTGACTGATCAAAGTATTTGGGATCTCAATGGTAGGGGAGTGGATCGAGATGGGTTCTTCTACCATAGGGAAAAGGAAAAGGAGGTCGCTAGTGTAGCAACCAATGGTATAGACCGAGGTGATTGACCCGATGCATAGGTGTAGGAGGCCAAGGCTCCTAGGTTGTTCGGCCATAGGGGTCAACATGCTAGAGAACTCAATTTGCCATGCTAAGCCTCTAAGAAAATCCTCTAAGGTCTCTACTTGATAAGATGCTTGGATTGTGGTGTGATAAGAGGAGATGGTTACTATGGGATGGTTTTCCTTCATGGGTGGGAAATCGTGGGCTGTGATCTCTCTTATTGGGCTCTTCTTTAGCCAACTAACAAGGGTTTCTCCTAAGATGAGATTAACTCCAACTAGAGATGGTGATGTAAGGTGAAGACCCTCGTGTGTTGTTTCTTCTTCAATTTGGGCTTGGGTTTCCTCCAAGGTGGAGAGTGGGTTTGGAGTGTTCACCACTATGGGGTGGGGTATGGGTTCTTCTTCCAAGGAGGTGAGAGGGGCTTTTGAGGGTGTGGTGATGATTGGGGCATGGTGTATCTGGGGTGGTAGGTAGTGGGAAACTTGGGTTAGGATAGGTGAGGGTAGTAGTGGAGGCTTTGGTGGGAGTTGGATTGGGGTAGAGAGAGGAAGATGGGTGGGTTGAAGGGGTTTGGGTTGATTTATTTTGGGAGGAGTGTCTCTTTTTGGGGGTGATGGAGAGGTAGTGGTGGGGGTTACCATGGGCCTAGGTGGAGAGTTGGCCATGGGGCCCAATTGGGTATGGGGACCTATGGTTGTGGTGTGGACTTGGAGGTGGGGTGTAAATGTAGTGGTTGGGGTAGGAGAGATGGGAAGTGGTGGGGAATGGGTGATTGGGGTCTTGGATTGACCGGGTGGGGATGATGGAGTTGAAGTGCTCCTTGGACTTTGGTGATTTGAGTAGGAGGGAGAGGGTTGGAGAGTGTAGGTTTTCCTAAGCTCGACCTTCATCTCATCCCAAGTGCTAATGGGGGCCTCCCAACGGATCCTTCTCAAACCTTCCACAACTAACCAATGAGTTTTAGCTTGTTTGGAGAGGTGTGCCTTGGCAAGCCTCATTCTCCTTCCTTCATTCAAGGGGCAACCTTTAAAGAATTGGTCTAGGGAAACCTCCCAATCTAGGTAAAGGCATGGGCTGTTGGATCCATCAAAGGTGGGGGTTTTGATTTTCAAGTGTTCTAAAAATATGGTTTCTAGATTTTCCCAAAGGTCACTCTCATTCACTCTTGGTGTACGGCTATTTCCTTCAAGTCGGTCGAGTCGAGACATGATATCTTCAAGCCGATTAAGGACATTAGGTAGGGCTTCTATGATAGAGGTGTTGCTACCCACTTTGTTAGTAATGGAGCTTCCATGAGGATTTGGGCTTCTTGGGAAAGTTGATGGGGATGGATATGACGGGTATGAAGTGGCCATTCTAGTGGACATGGGAGATGCAACCGAGGACTCTAAATGCATAAACATGCCCTAGGACCAACTTGTGGAGAGACAAGTTGTGAACTTGATCTAATACCAATTGATGTGACACAACCTAGGACTCAACAAGCAAGCACAATTAAGCATTCAAAACGGACCGATAATGGCAACCGCTCATCCGATGCTCACTAAGACCCGGGCGTAACTTGGCAATGCCAAGGGGAGGTTGTGTGGGCTGGGCCCTTGCTGGTAGAGGGCCAGCAAGGCCAAGGTTTGATTCCCCAAGGGTATGGCTGCCCAAATCAAGGGTCCGACGAAGTGCCAAAGGGCACCGGTTTCACTCTCTTCCCACGATGATCACTTATAGCAATGAGCTTAAGAATCGGGCTCTCGTCACGGCCAGCGGAGTTTATGAACTAATATTGAAAGAACAAGCATGAATTAGAGCAAAGTTTTGGAGCACTCACTCGACCAGTTTGAAGAAACTGGTCCCGCTCGGAGACGAGGGCGAGCGGGGAAGCGTGGGTTCCCCACACGCCGCGCCGGGATAGCTTGACCTGATTAAGCTATTACAACACTACACCTCTCGCAGGAGGGGGGACCTTGGGGTGGGGGTTAATGATATTACAATCAATACTACCTCCACGCAGGGAGGGGCCTTCAGCCGGCCAAGCGGGGAGGGGAAATCAAAGCAAAGAGTGAGGAATAAGTGATGACACCGAATCTGCCTGCTGTCTGCGGATAAGGACAGATAGCCGGTGTTGCATCTGTAGAACTTGCTCAGGAAATTTTCTGAGGGTGAGACCAGTGGGGATCTCTTTGTTTCTAGAACAGGAGTGCCTCTGAATTTTGCCAATTTCTTCAGGGGTTGCTGCCGGCCTGGGTGGGAGCATGAACAGGGTTGCTGATTCTCAGATTATCTGTAACAGATTATCAACAGCAGGAAGACGCGGCTGCCCTAACCGTTCCTGAACTCTGAATCAGTCACTGTTGAAACCGTTGGAACCGTGGGTGAGTCCTCTTTACATCGGAAGAAACGGGAATCCCAAAAGATGCTGGTGAAGATCAGAGGACTCAGAAAAGTGAGGAGTGGTCGATGCAGATAGTGGGAAGCAGAGTTGAACGCCTGAGGAAGAAAATTGGTAACTTCTGCTGCAAGATGCTGAACGGAGTTCCGCTTCTTGGTTTTGAAAGTAGAAAGGGAGAGGAAGAACTTTGCAAAAGAGCTCGCGGCCTGATTCCTCCGGGGTTTGTCATGGTGAAGCTTTCTCTCCGGATCAGGATCTCCGCAGAGCTAGCTCCTGGTTTCTAACAGTAGGTTGCAGAGGATGCCCCGACAGCTCCCGAACTCGGAATCGAGCACCGTCAGAGTCGTTGGAACCGTGGACAAGTCCTCTTCACAGAAAAACTGACGGAGAGGCCAAATGATGTCGGAGAGGACCAGGGAACTCTAAATACTGTTGACAGGTCGGTGTAGACTGTGGGTAACAGGACTGCAAAGCTGAGGGAGAAAATTGATAACGCCTGCTACAGGATGCCGAATGGAGTTCTGCTTCTTGATTCTGAAAGTAGACAGGAAGGGGAAGAACTTTTTAGAAGAGCTTGTGGCCTGATTCCTTCTAGGTTCGTCGTGGTGAAGCTCTTTCTATGGCTCAGAACCTCTGCCGGGGCAGATCTGCGTAGTCATGGAAGAATGGGCTTCCTGGGCAGCACCGAGCTCCGATGGGGACAAGACCACTTCCGTTGCGAAGAAGACAGGCAGACGCTTCCAACGATGGCTCTTGGGCTTCTCGGAACGTCCGGAGGAGGTCAAGGTCGCTGCTGCAAGCTTTAGGTCATCTGCAGGTCCTCTTACTCTAGATGGTAGAAGGTGGGGGTGATGGAGGGGAACAAGGGAAGATGGAGAGGATGAGAGGGGGCCGCCCCTAACCAAAGGGGAGGGGTCTTGGGCGCCCTAGGGCTGTGGAGGGAAGGGGATTTTCAAATTCAAATGGTCTTGGGAGGTGGAGGGTTGCATGGGGGAGAGGGAAGGGTGCTTGGGAAAGGGATGAGGTGGTTGGAGGGTGGCTTAGTGATTGGGGATGCTCCCTTGGGACTAGGGGGTGGAGTAATGGGATGTGTGGGGGAAGGGGAGTGGCCTTTAATGGGGGTAGGTGGGAGAGTGGTGGTTGGGAAGGGAGGAGAGAGAAAATTTTCGAAATTGGGTGTGGAGGAGAGAGAAAGGGGAGTGAAAGAGAGAGATTAAGAGAGGGATGGGTGGGATTCTCTCCCTAAGGCTTCTCACCTCACTAATGGATTCACTCCACCATAAAAATAAAGATAGAAGTCACAAAATGGCAATTTTTCATTGATTGATTCATTAAGTTGAAATGGGGGGAATGGGGTCCTATATATAGGCAACCCACATTTTACAATAAGTCCCTGACAAAAGACTCAATGACAAATAACCGAGGGAGTAGGGGGGTGCACTTGGGCCGAACCCAATGAATTGAGCCCAATAACTAACTAAACAACATAATGACTCTCAAACTTAGGGAAATAAGCACAAGACCTAGGGACATGACTCAAGTAAAATGAAAATTACATCAAATGACTCAAATAAAAATTACGTAGGACTCAAAATTAGATAACTAGAGCATGCCGGATGCAACCGGGACGAGGAGACGAGTTGTGAACGTGGGCATGGGAGGTGATGTCCCCATCATCTATGTCTTCAGTCGGCTTGACCATTTCTTGCCGTAAATTTCAGTTGACATACAACCGTCATTACTTCCGGGCTCGGAGAGTGCCAAAGAAGCGATTGTCCAGGGGCAGGGTGAACTTGCCCTTGAGGTCCCATCCACTGTTGCTCCTGATGTGGAGTGCACGGGGGAAGCTCCTGCCGCGGGTGATGCTCCTCCTGGCGAGGCTCCTGCCCCGATGGTGGAGCGTCCCGAAAGAGCAGAGGGGTCTTCCTCCTCTGAGCAGGTTGATTATGATGGCGGCTCCAGTGATGAGGAGTTCCCACCTGTTGACACATAGACTGAGGATGCCGGGGCATCCTCGACCTATGAAAGCGATCGTCCAACTTTTAGCCCACCCTGGTTGTCATGGAGTGGTCTTGGGCCGTCCGGCTCGTTCGTGAGCAGAGAGGCTGGCGCCGGAGAAGTTGCCCTTAGAGATTTGAGCTTAGTACCGGCTGAGGTAAGGACCCATCCGTGGTCGGTGCCTGCTGCCCTTTCTTCCTCTTCCTTTTAGATTTTAATGTACATATTTCTGGTGCAGACCGAGGTGGTGCTGCCAACCATGACGGTGCAGATACCCCTCCCGGCTCTAGGCGCGGGCCATGCAACTCTCCCGTCCGTCTTGCGGCCTATCGCACTGTGATATCCCAAGGACTATGCGGTGGCAGTGGCTCCAGCTGGACCCGGAGCGCTTGTGAGGGTTGATAGTTTGGCAGCAGTCGCGGACTCTCAACCATTAGAAGTCGCACAACAGTCGACTCCGGAGAAGGGTGGCCCCTCCGAAATAGAAGCCGGAGAGATCGTCGAAGAACAGATGTCCTTGGCTCTTGATATTCCTGTTGCACCTCCATCCCAGGGGGCAGGTAGGGAAATTGTTGTCATTGAGGCTCCAGTTGCCGTATCGGCCACCACGGTTGTTCCCCATAGCAGTGGACTGCAGCTCATACCATCGTCATCTTCTGGGACGGGCGACGATATCTGGGCCACTGTGGATAGCAGAGTAGAATTTGAACTACCCAAGACGTCGCCGCTAGGTCTCCAGTCTTCAAGTGACCTTGTGTGGCAGTTCCTAAGGACCCTTCAGCAGACCATAACGGCCAGCAGAGATTTAACATATGTTCAGCTGAGGGGCTTGATAGAGCATTTATCCCGCTCGCTATTGGCCTTTGGTTGCCCCATGGACGACTGGACTCCACGGGTGATCCTGCTTCTGAAATATGTGAACATACTGGAATTCTTAGGCCGGGAGGCAGCTGACCAGCTGGAGGCCGTAACACTGGAGCGGGCCGAATGCCGAACCGCTCTCATTTCTCTGAAAGGGACTGCAGCGAGGATGAGGGATGATGCCAATGCCTCTTTGCAGCGCCGAAACTTTCTCACGGCCCGCATAGCGGAATTACATGCCGAACTCTCGAGGGCAGAGGCTGAACTTCAAGAGGTAGAACGCCTGGAAGTCCAGAGGGTGGAGGAGGTAGAAATGGCCGAAGGGCAAGTTGCTTACCTCGGGGAGAGACTATCCGAGCTGGAGGCCACTGAGTTCAGACTGTAGGAGCTGGCCTGCCATCCTTCCCTGGGCATTCCGGCGCTGGAGGACATCTTCTGACGCCCTCTGCCATAGTTCTTTTCTATTTGCCTCTTTTTGATGGACTTCATGTATTCCGGGGAATGCCCCACGTAACATGTACTCTTTATTCCGTAGAATGAAAATCTTCATTTTACTGTCAAATGACGACTCCATCCTGTCATCATTCTTCTTCTTCTTTTTTATTCGCCAGTTGATTCTAGCCTGAGTGTGTGGGTCACGAGGGCAGGAGAGCGCTCACGCCTTCAGCAAAGGGGTGAGGTGTTCGCTCCACCGCGCCGCGACTAATCTCAAGACTAAATAATGGCCTGTGCGAGTCGAGAGTCTGGAGGACCCAAGAGGGTATATGGGAGACGAAAACCGAAACAGAAGGGTAGATGGTCTTGCCGATGATGACAAGAACCGAGAAGGGGTAGCGACCGGTCTTACCGATGATGAGATGGGTCGAAAAGGGTAGACGGTCTTGCCGATGATGACAAGGGCCAAAAAGGGTAGTGACCGATCTTGCCGATGGTGACAAGGGTCGAAAAGGGTAGACGGTCTTACCGATGATGACAAGGACCGAAAAGGGTAGTGACCGATCTTGCCGATGGTGACAAGGGTCGAAAGGGGTAGACGGTCTTGCCGATGGTGACAAGGACCGGAAAGGGTAGCGACTGATCTTGCCGATGGGGACAAGGGTCGAAAAGGGTAGACGGTCTTGCCGATGATGACAAGGATCGGAAAGGGTAGTGATCGATCTTGCCGATGGTGACAAGGGTCGAAAAGGGTAGACGGTCTTGCCGATGATGACAAGGACCGGAAAGGGTAGCGACCGATCTTGCCGATGGTGACAAGGGTCGAAAAGGGTAGACGGTCTTGCCGATGATGACAACGACCGGAAAGGGTAGTGACCGATCTTACCGATGGTGACAAGAGTCGAAAAGGGTAGACGGTCTTGCTGATGATGACAAGGACCGGAAAGGGTAGTGACCGATCTTGTCGATGGTGACAAGGGTTGAGAGGGGTAGACGGTCTTACCGATGATGACAAGAACCGAAAAGGGTAGTGACCGATCTTGCCGATGGTGACAAGGGTCGAAAAGGGTAGACGGTCTTACCGATGATGACAAGGACCGGAAAGGGTAGTGACCGATCTTGCCGATGGTGACAAGAACCGGAAAGAGGTAGAAAATATATACATATATGTGGGACATTGGATGAGGACTCCGCTTCGACCCTGTAAAGGGTCTTCAGGACAGAGATGGATCATCACTATTCATCATTGATTTATAATTTTTTTTTTTTATTCGCATTACTGACCTAAGCGCCCTTTCGGGTTTTCACCGAAGCCAGCCCCCTCTTACTTTTGCCCACCCGCCCTCTCGGGTTTTCACGTGGCGGGGTACCCGATTTTGCCTGTAGCGCCCTTTCGGGTTTTCGCCACAGCTGGGTTATAGCCATTTTTGCACTTGTCCTAATATAGGAGCAAGTCTGGTGGGATATCTCTATTTTTAACCCCGTTTTCTTTTCTCTCTTTTTTTTTGAATTCGAAGTACAGAAGAATTCGACTGTGAGGATGCTGACTGGCCTTGCCGATGATGACAAGGATTGGTCTCTGGTTTAGTTCGTCGACACTGGTTAAATGCCGAAGCAAAGGTCATGGTTTGTTAACAAGGACGTAAGATCCGAGTTAAGGGTAGAGGTCGACCGATCTCGCCGATGATGACGAGGGTTGAACACGGGTTTACTCGTAGGCATGGGTCACATGCCGAAGCAAAGGTGGGGTTATTAACAAGGATGGAAGGTCCAAGTTAGGGGTAGAGATCGACCGATCTCGCCGATGATGACGAGGATCGAACATGGGTTCGTTCATCACCATGGGTCACATGCCGAAGCAAAGGTAGGATTATTAACAGGGACGGAGGGTCCAAGTTAGGGGTTGAGATTGACCGACCTCACCGATGATGACGAGGGTCGAACATGGGTTTGTTAGAGGATCTCCGGTGGGACGCCTGATGATTGTCCCTTTTGGAGTTTCATCGGGTGGAGAACAAAAGAGGAATTTTTAAATTACCACTTTACTGACTTAAGTGCCCTTTCGGGTTTTCGCCGAAGCCAACCCCCTCTTGCTTTTGCCCATGTGCCCTCTCGGGTTTTCGCGTGGCGGGGTACCCGATTTTGCCTGTAGCGCCCTTTTGGGTTTTCGCCACAGCTAGGTTATAGCCATTTTTGCACTTGTCCTAATATAGGAGCAAGTCTGGCAGGGTATCTTTATTTTTAACCCCATCTTTCTTTTATTTTCTCTCTTTTTTTTTTATATAAAGGGTGGTAGGTCGAAGTGTGATGTCTGACCCTTGGTTGGTAGTAGACGGTTGTTGGGCGGATCACTGGGCCTTGTGCCGAGCAGAGTGGTTTATTCGTTAGCAGGGGCTGAATGCTAACGCAAAGGAATGATCTTTCGCCGATTCGGACGTAAGGCCCGTAACGGCAATATGGTGTATTCTTTTGAGAGCTCGGCCACGGCGGAGTGCCACTAGACCAAGGAAAGATAGCTCGATCAGGGCGGAATGCCACTAGACCAAGATAAGGGTAGCTCAATTAGGGCAGAGTGCCACTAGACCAAGATGAGGGTAGCTCAGCTGGGACGGAGTGCCACTAGGCCAAGATATGGGAAGTTCGGCTAGGGTGGAATGCCACTAGACCTAGATAAGAGTAGCTCGGCTAGGGCGGAGTGCCACTAGACCAAGATATGGGTAGCTCGGCTAGGGCGGAATGCCACTAAACCCAGATCATGGTAGTTCGGCTAGGGCGGAATGCTACTAGACCAAGATAAGAGTAGCTCGGCTAGGGCGGAGTGCCACTAGACCAAGATATGGGTAGCTCGGCTAGGGCAGAATGCCACTGAACCAAGATCAGGGTAGCTTGACTAGGGCGAGATGCCACTAGACCAAGGAAAGATAGCTCGATCAGGACGGAATGCCACTAGACCAAGATAAGGGTAGCTCGGCTAGGGCGGGATGCCACTAGACCAAGATAAGGGTAGCTCGATCAGGGCGGAATGCCACTAGACCAATGAAAGGTAGCTCGATCAGGGCGGAATGCCACTAGACCAAGGAAAGGTAGCTCGATCAGGGTGGAATGCCACTAGACCAAGGGAAGGTAGCTCGATTAGGGCGGAGTGCCACTAGACCAAGATAAGGGTAGCTCGATCAAGGCGGAGTGCCACTGGACCAAGGAAAGGTAGCTCGATCAGGGCGGAATGCCGCTAGACCAAGGAAAGGTATTCCGACCGATCACTCGGGGAATGCCGGTTGCGCTGCATGATACAGCTTTATATGCTTTCCGTTGAGGGGAGAGAACTTGATGACTCCTTTGTGGTCTACCAGGACGTAGGCACCCCCTTCGTATACTCGGCGGAAGATATATGGTCCGATCCAATTTTTGACCAACTTCCCCTTGGGGTTGGAGGCCATTACTTCTCTTCTTTTGACCATTTCCAGATCTCCTTTCTTGAATTCTCGACCTTTGACCAGCTTGTCAAAAGCACGAGCCATGCGAGCTTGGTAGAGTTGGATGTTTTGTTGTGCCCGGAGGCATTTTCCTTCGAGCTCAGCGAGCTCTTCCAATCTTCTTTTAGCATTGGTTTGTTCACCGTTGGCTAGTCCATGCTGGATGGCGACTCGCAGCGAAGGAACTTCCAGTTCAATCGGCACCACAGCCTCTGACCCATAGACAAGGGAGAAAGGTGAACAGTCGGTTGGGGTTTTGTAGACAGTACGATAGGCCCAGAGTGCTTCGTACATCCTTTCTTCCCAATCTTTTTTATTAGACTTGACAGTCTTTGCCAGCAACGTGCATAGTGTCTTGTTGAAGGGTTCTGCGAGTCCATTGGCTTGAGGGTTGTAGGGGGACGATGTCCTCTAGTCAATCTTGTATTTGTTGGCTAGCCGATAAACCTTCTGGTTCCTAAAATGGCTGCCATTATCAGAGATGATTCGGCTGGGGATCCCGAACCGGAATATTACATTCTGCCGGAAGAATCTTGCAACTAGTTCCCCCGTTACATCTCTTACTGCTACCGCCTCCGCCCATCTGGAGAAGTAGTCTGTAGCTGCTAAGATATACTTGCACCTTGATGAAGATGCTGGTAGCGGCCCTACCACGTCCGTGCCCCACTGAGCAAACGGCCAGCTTGGTAGGGTCGGATGCAGTGGCACAGGAGGTCTCCTTGCCACGTTAGCGTGTTCTTGACACTTCTGACAAGCCTTGGTGAACTTGCAGCAATCATCAAATATAGTGGGCCAATAGTAACCCAATTTCTTTATCTCAATTTTCATCTTTGGGCCAGCCTGGTGTACTCCAGCTGATCCCGCATGGACTTCTTGCATCACATGTCCCGCCTCTGCCGAAGACAAGCAACGAAGTAGGACTTTCTTTCGGGCATCTGCCATTATTCGGAACAGGGTTCCGCTTCTCATCTCGTAACAGTCCTTGACACTCAGAAGCTTCATTTTCTATTCTTTTTCTTTCGGGAGTTGCTGGTGTTGGAACCACCGCAGGAGATGTTCTCGCCAATCGGGCTGCTGAATCTCCTCGACGGCTACCACCTTAATCCCTTGTTCGTCGGCCAAGACCTCTGTTACACTGGGGACCTGCCGGCGGTTGATCACTGTTATATTCAGGCTTGCGTCTGGCGGGACCGCCAATGAACTGGCCAGCTTAGCGAGGGCGTCTGCCTGAGCATTCCAACCTCGGTTGATGTGCTTGATGCTGATGAAGTAGAATCTTGACATCAGGCGGGTTGCTAGCTGGTGATAGGAGAGAAGCTCTTGCTTTCGCACATCGAACTCTCTTTCCAGTTGTTTTATAACTAGCATGGAGTCTCCGAACGCTTCCAGCATCTGAATTCCCATGGACAGAGCGATCTGCAACCCGATTATCAATGCTTCATATTCCGCTTCATTATTTGTGCAGTGTTTGTTTATGGAGCAGGATGTGTGCACCACTTCTCCTTCTGGGGATTTTAGGACTATGCCTACTCCTGCCATGACTCTGGCCGATCGAGTGGCAGAGGTGTCAATTCTGGACGCGCCATTGAAATATAGCTGCCATAAGGAGGGCTGCACCTGAACGGATTCCAGGGTTTCATCTTCAGGAAGCTCCGGTTCCAACGGGCAGTCCTCGGGTGCTGGGTGCTCAACGAAGAAGTCTGCAATAGCTTGGCCCTTGATGGCCTTGCGCGGCACATAGGAGATGTCAAACTCCATAAGGATTACCGCCCATTTGCCTAGGCGACCTTTGAGTGCCGATTGGGACATAATATATTTCAGGGGATCCTCCTTGGATACCAAGCTGATTTTATGCGACAACATGTAGTGTCGAAGCTTTTTAACTGCGAAGACCAGTGCCAGACAGACCTTCTCAATATAAGTATATTTCTCTTCAGATCTGACCAGTCTCCGACTAAGGTAATAGAGGGCTTGCTCTTTCCCTTCTTCATTATTATGGGCCAGCATTGCCCCCAGGGAGTTATGTGTAGCTGCTATATATAGTATCAATGGCCGCCCTTTCACTGGTGCGCCCAGCACTGGAGGAGTCTTCAGATAGTCTTTCAGCTTGTCAAAGGCTACCTGGCAATCTTCATCCCAATAAAAGGGAACATCTTTCATCATCAACTTGTGGAAAGGCTGACATCACCCCGACAAATTGGAAATGAACCGCCGAATATAAGCCAGGCGGCCCTGTAGTGATCTCAACTCGGAGATATTCCTTGGTGGAGGTAGCTCCTGAATTGCTTTGATTTTTGCGGGGTCTATCTCGATTCCCCGATATCGGACAACAAAGCCCAAGAACTTTCTACTCGATACTCCGAACGCGCATTTCATGGGATTCATTTTCAGCTCATGCTGCCTCAGCCTCTGAAAGATGATCTGGAGGTCTTGCAGATGATCTTCTCTTCTTCTGGTTTTGACTACCAGGTCGTCTATGTAGCACTCGACCTTGTGGTAGAGCAGCTCATCAAAGATTTTGATCATTGCTCGCTGATAAGTTGCGCCAGCATTCTTTAGTCCAAACGGCATCCTCTTATAGTGATAGATGCCTATAGGGGTTCGGAAAGCAGTATGGACCCGGTCATGCTCCGCGATCCAAATCTGGTTGTAACCGGATGACCCATCCATGAATGACAGGGCCTCATGGCCGGTTGTAGCATCTATCATGACTTCCGTTATTGGCACCGGAAAGTCATCTTTGGGGCAGGCTTTATTTAGATCTCGGAAGTCAACACATATCCGGATCTGTCCATTCTTCTTTTTCACGGGGACGATATTCGCCAGCCATGTGGTGTACTGGTTTTCTTCAACAAATCCCACGTCAATGAGCTTGTCGACTTCAGCACAAATTTGAGTAATGAGTTCTGGCCTCATGCGCCGCGGTGGTTGCTTCACCGGCTCGGCCTCAGGGCTGATTGCCAGCTCATGTTGTGAGACAGGGGGATTTAGACCGGGCATTTCTTTGTAAGTCCAGGCGAAGCAATCCCGGTACTCTAGCAGCAGCTGGGTGTACAGCTCCTGTTCTTCTGGGGATAGTTGGGCACTGAGGAAGGTAGGCCTAGGGTCCTCCTCATTTCCCAAGTTGACTTCAATCAGTTCATCGACTGTGGCTTGGCCTCCGTCTTCTATCTCCGTAGGTGCCGGTTGGAGGTCAACGAAGTCTGGAATACCATCTTGAGGGTCGAGTACTTCGACTTCCTCATCAGACACCACCAGAGCTTCTTGAGGATTCTCTGTTTCCTGTGCTAGCGGCTGCGCGGATTGTTCTATTAGCAAATCCACTGCCGTTGCAGCTCCCAAGGGTGAGAGAGCAGCTTCAGTCCTTACAGATGAGGTTGCAGCCGCGACAGGCTGGTAGTTGTTTATTGCCGGGCTTGGACGGCATCCCGATTTTGTAGCAGAAGTTGAGGAGGTCTCGCTTTCTGGGGCAGTTGTATCTTCTGTAGAAGTGGCTTTTCCTTTCTTGGTAGATGGTTCCCCTTGATCGGAGTCGACCGAGGCTTCCCTGATTGGTAGAAGGGGTGTTGAAGTTATCATCAGTAGGGCTCCACTGGAGGGAGAAATTCCTGCTTCTTCAGTATCTTTAGCTTCACTACTTCTAGCCGTATCAAATTTGGCTTGAAGGGCCGCCTCTTCAGGGTAGACCTACTCCTAGCATCGGCAGGGGACCGAGGTCTCTATTTCTTGATTTCAAGGTTGAGCCAGTTCAACATGCTCAGCTTCCGCCGGGTATTCATCAAAAGTTGCCCGCAGCGGGCTATCTTCAGCAGGATAGAAGGTGGAGATGGTGTCCACCTCGTATCGCCTACTGTAATAATATTCTTCCAGGGTGAAGCCCAACCCCGGATGTTGAGAGACACGTCTCATTTCCTTATCCAGATTTGCGGGGTACCACATTTTCTGGAAAGCTTCCTTGCGCTTTTGAGGCTGACCGGGGGGAATGTGTTGCTTCTGAAACATCCCGGCCATCCGATCAGTTGTAAATGCCAGACCCTGGACGGGAACCGGCGGGTTGCTTATATCTTCGGGGAGGCTACAGTCTGTGTCTTCCCGAGTAGAGTGCTCTTCAGCCATATAGAACAAGCTGTTGGGTCCATCTTCCTGTGTCACCTCCCAAGTTTTGAAAGGCTCGACAGTAGGGTTATCAAGGCCGGGAGTTGGCTTGGTGATGCCATCCGGGATTTCAATATGATTGTGCCGCCGAGCGACCCGCACTTCATTAGCTTCAGGGTATAGTGGCGGGGGTGTTATCCTGCCCACGTCCCCGGATGCTGTGATATGGGAGACCACCTTGGGCTTGACATATCCGCGCGGTGGTGGTGGATACCAACTGCAGCCAGATGTGCTTCTTGACGCCCCCGCAGGGGTCTTAGCTTCAGAGGTCTTCTGGGAAGGCCCTGTATATAGGTTGGCATCCGCCAAATGACATTCAAACACCTCAAATGGGTGGGGGTCTGCAAATATCCTCTCCTCTTTCCCTTGGAGACTGTACTTGATGCATTGGTGAAGCGTTGAGGGCACCACCATATTTTCATGCAGCCATGGGCGGTCGAGCAGTGCTTTGTACGAGGTGCGGGAGTCAATGACATGGAACTGCACCGTCGTAGTGAAATCTGCTAAGGTGAGGGTGAACTCTGCCACTCCCATTGACACTTCACATTTTTGATTGAAGCCAACGATATGCATATCTCTGACTTTCTCGAGATGCATGTTAAAGTGGTGCCTCTTTTATATTCTATAAGGCAGGATGTTGACCGCTGTTGTGCATCCCTTGGTTTTGATGATGACAATAGGATATGTTTGATTAATCAAGTCCTATCTTGTTTCATAACAAATACAAGTGGTTTGATTGTTCCTTCAAAGTAATGGACTCATGACTATTTGATGATGACAAACAATGTATTTGATTAACTCAATATAAATCTGATATATTAAGTAATTTCAGGTCCACTGAAATCCAAGTGGAATCAACAAATCAGAAGAAGTGTCAAAGGCCGCTTGTCGACCAGGGAAGTGGTTATGGTCGACCAACGAACCCAGCCAGAAACACTTCAAGTCATCCGTCTTCTGCATGTGCTTTGGCTGTCGACCAAAGCCCCACTTCTGGTCGACCACAGAACAGACAGAGCATCAGACAGAACTGACGGCCATCTGGAATTTGCCCCTTGTCGACCAGCGACAAGGCTGTGGTCGACCATGGGACGCGAGTGTCAGCCAGAATGAAACCGCCATCAGGACACTGCTCGTTGTCGACCAGGGACAGTGTCATGGTCGACCACGGGTGTTATAGCGTCCAGAACCGAACTCTAACCGAATTCTATTTTGGTTCCTTAAAACCTGCAGATTGTTGTTGCAGGTTGTTGGGTAGTTCAAATGATGAGATTCCGCACGGGAATCAAGGAGAGAATCTTGCTTAGAAGCGGTCAAACTTATTGTAGTGATCGGATTTAACCTTCTCCCTGTTTTCTAGCAGATTGACGCTCGATCTGGAATTTGAGCGGGAAGAGCTTCAGGCTTGAAATAGTATCTGCATAAAAAGTAGAAGGAAACTGATCGCGGAAAAAAGCACACAGAGAGAGCATAGAACAGAAGCTAAGAAACACACCTACATCACAGGACGAAGTGGCTCTCCATCAACCAGAAATCTGCAGAAGACTAAAGGCATTCTCATTGCTGCAGAAGGAAGACTGGGCTTGAAGCTGTGCGACCTCCAGCAGCAAAGCAGCTGAAGGCATCCGATTGGAAGTTCTACAGGGAGTCTACTCTTGTTATTTATGTGATTAAGTCCCAGGCTGAATTCTTTACTTTGTTACAAAAGTCTATATTCAGTCCTGTTGCATCATCCCACCTTCTCATCATTTCTATTCATCCTTACACCAAGTGTCAAGCTGTGAGGCAGCGGATTCAAGCTGTGTGTCAGCTGGTACAAGCTGTGTGTCAGCAGGAACAAGCTGTGTGACAGCGGTGTCTTGTGTTTTGGATTGAGATCAGAGGTTCTCATAAGTGAAGCCTTGCTTGAGTTAAGCAAGGAGTGGATGTAAGTCTCGGGAAGAGACTGAACCACCTTAAAAATCCTATCTTGTGGTTTGCTTATGTGTGTGCGTGCTTCTCTATGTGTTTGTTTTCTTCATTGATATCAACATTAGTTCTGTAATTCGTCAATCACCTGCAACTCATTTAGTCAATAGATATTAAATCGAAAAAGGGGGAAAGATCTATTCACCCCACCTCTAGATCTATTCAGTCCGTACTCAACACGTGGTATCAGAGCCAGACTCTCCAAAAATGTGGTCTAACAACCAGGAGAGGCCTGCCGGACTGAACTCTAGAAGTCTAATGGCTGAGGGACACTCAGTAACTAGACCACCATATTTCGATGGAAATGATTTCTCATACTAGAAAAATCGTATGCAGGTGTTCTTGAGAGCACAAGATCATGAGATGTGGAGAGTAGTAAGCCGAGGACCCTACGAGCTGCCCGAAGATGAGGATACCTGGACCAGAGAACAGGTCAGAAAATCAACCATCAACTGGGGAGCCATGAACGTAATGCAATGCGCACTACACCCCACGGAGTTCTCACGAGTTTTACAATGTGCAACGGCCAAGGAAATGTGGGATCGACTAGTAGTAATCTATGAAGGTACTTCAGAGGTAAGGGAGTCAAAAGCAAATATGCTAGTTTCAGAATATGAAATGTTTAGAATGAAAACTGACGAAAATATTTCTGAAATGTATGCTAGACTAGTGCAATTAATGAATAGTTTAAAGAGTCTAGGGAAAACCTACAAGGAACAGGAATTAGTGAGGAAGATCCTACGATCCCTCACTCCTATGTGGCATACCAAGGCCACAGTAATTGAGGACTCAAAGAACCTCACCACTATGACTGTGGATGAACTAGTGGGATCCCTAATGGCCTATGAGGTCAATCTGAAAAGAAAAGAAGATGAGGGCAAGAAAAAGAACCAGCTCGCCCTAAAAACTAAAATAGGCACCTCTGAACTATCTGACACTGATCACTCATCTAGCACAGGTGAGGAAACTGGTGAGCTAGCCATGTTAACAAGAAAATTCAAAAGGTTTCTGCGGAAGGAAGGTAAGGGATTCAGGAATCCTAAGGGCATGGTAAGAAAGTCATCTCAGTTTAAGTTTGATAAGAATAAAACTTCATCTAACAAACTTGTCTGCTACAACTGCAGGAAACTAGGACACATAAAGGCTGAATGTCCAGAGACTCCTAAGAAATCAAGCTTCAAGTGGAAAGGCAAGCAACTAAAAGCAATGATAAGCACATGGAGCGAGGAGGAGGAAAGCAGTAAGGAGGAAACAACTTCCGAGGAAGAAGAAGGAAACATCTGTTTGATGGCCAAAGGAGATAGCGATGATCTTGAGGTAATCCCTCCGTTTCAAGATTTTTCTAGCTCAGATTGGGAAGAAGTCTACTCAGACTTACTTGATGCATATGAAAGAATTAGAAAGGAAAATAAGAGTTTGAAGAAAAAGCTTAATCAGGTCAATAATGACAGCAACCCATTTGCCAACAGAACTGAACTAGAATTAGAAATCACCACCTTGAAAAATAAGCTGAAACAATACGAGACAGATGAAGAAAATGTCAAATGGCTGTTAGAAGAAAATGAGTCACTGAAAAACACAATTGATGAGGTAAAATTAAAGACTCAAGAAAGTGAACAGCAAACTAAGGTAACTCAAGAAAGAAACAACTCACTCAAGGAGGAAAACTGTCAACTTCTGGAAGAAATAGAAAGAATCCAGAGTGAACTGAAAAACAAACAGGAAACCTTGGAAAAAATGACTAAAGGTCAAGAAAATTTAAATGCTGTCTTGGGAATAAAAGTAAACTTTCAAAAAGAAGGGTTAGGATACAATCCTACGGCTAAAAAGGAATTCCAAATAAAAACCGTAACTGGGATTGCTGACTCAAAAGGAAAAGGGCCCCTAATCAATCTATACCAAGACAAACAAGAGGATGTAGCTGAATGCTCCTCCAAAAGGAATAATGTCACCAAGGAAGAGAGAAACATTAAAGAGAAAACAGTCAATCAACATAAGCTTAAAAATAATAGACAAGAAACTCAAATTCACAGAAATAACCAAACAAACCAAGTACTAAATCAAGTTAAAGGACATAAATCTGGAAAACAAGGTGTCTGGAGACAGGCTGGTCGACAACCGACCCCTCCTCTGTCGACCAGAGGATCTGCCAGAACAGGCGCTGGCGTCTGGAGAAGCAGTGGTCGACCACAGACATACCAGATGTCGACCAGAGGAACTGCCAGAACAAGCGTTGGCTTCTGGAAAAGCAATGGTCGACCACAGACACACCAGATGTCGACCATGACCAGACACGCAAACAGAAACCACATATTTTCTCAGGTGAAACAAAATGAAAATTGGAAATCAAAAAGGTGGATTCATATTAAAGAAACATTAGAACAAAAGCCACCCAATCTGAACAAGTTCAGAGACGAAAAATTAAACTGCTCTAAGAAAATCTGGGTTCCCAAAGGATTGTTACAGCAATTTCACAATTTTACAAGTTATCTTGGACCCGGGTACCATTGGGGTCCAAAAATTTCTGTGTAATTCATGATGCAGGAATGTCTGGCAGCCATGCACAATAAGTGGTACTTAGATAGTGGTTGCTCAAGACACATGACGGGAGACAAGACCAAGTTCTCCCAACTAAGCTCAAAAGATGGAGGTTATGTGACCTTTGGAGGAAATAACAAAGGTAAGATCATCGGGACAGGTAAAATAGGTAAGAACTCCTCAAACAGTATTGAAAATGTACTGCTGGTAGATGGACTGGAATATAACTTGCTGAGCATCAGTCAGCTTTGCGACAAAGGCCATAAAGTAATATTTGACTCCAAGATCTGCAAGATTATTGAACCAAATTCAGATACAGTCAAGTTTATGGGCCAGAGAGTAAACAATGTCTACATAATAGACTTGGATGATCCAGCCCACTCCAACCTGTGCCTAACCGCCAAGAAAGAGGACCTGACCTGGCTGTGGCACCGAAGGCTAGGGCATGTTAGCTATAGGGTGTTGCATAAACTTGTGAAGAATAAAATGGTTCTTGGTATGCCTGAAATTTCGTTTGCTCAAAATGTCAAAGTATGTGAATCATGTACCCAAGGTAAGCAAACAAGAAAATCATTCAAAGGTAGAACTGAAAGTCAATCTTCTAGACCACTAGAACTTGTGCACATGGACCTTTTTGGCCCAACAAGAACTGCTAGTCTTAGTGGTAAGAGATACGGTTATGTACTAGTTGATGATTTCTCTAGATTCACATGGGTAATATTTCTATCTCATAAAAGTGATGCTTTTTCTGAGTTTCAGGAATTCTACAAAAAAATGAAGCAGGATGGCAAGTCCAAAGTGTGTACAATCATATCTGACCATGGGGGGGAGTTTGAAAATTCTGACTTTGACTTATTCTGCAGAAACAAGGGCATAACCCACAGATTTTCCTCACCAAGGACTCCAGAACAAAATGGAGTTGTGGAGAGAAGGAACCGCACTCTTGTCGAGATGGCTAGAACCATGCTGGTTGAAGCTAAACTTCCAAGGAGATTTTGGGCAGAGGCAGTCAACACAGCATGCTACATTGTAAACCGAGCAATGGTAAGACCGGCTAGTGAAAATACACCATATGAAATGTTCAAAGGTAAGAAACCTTCCCTAGCTCATTTTAGAATTTTCGGGTCAAAATGCTTTATTCATAACAATGATAAAAGGGTCTTGGACAAATTTGAACCGAAGAGTGATCCAGGAATATTCTTGGGCTATTCCGACCGATCAAGAGCCTATAGAGTTTTTAACACCAAAGATCAAATTGTTGAAGAATCCCCTCATATTACATTTGACGAAATTAATGATCTTGGCAAAAATGAGCAGGTCAGCAAGGAAGAAGAAGATAGGGAATTTCTAGAAGACAACGAAGAACCAAATGAAGAAGAACAATCTCAGGAAAGAGATCAAGGTATTACTAATGCTCCAACCGAAGGAGAAGGCATCTCAAGTAACAATGCTCCACCCGAAGGAGAAGGCATCTCAGGTAACAATCTTGAGAACTTAAGACTTCTTAGAGATCATCCCATAGAAAACATCATTGGTGGAATTCATGATCCTAGGAAGACTAGATCTCAGTTAAAAGAAATCAATGAACTAGATCAGCTTGCACTTGTGTCCCAAATAGAGCCCAAATCAGTAGAGGAAGCATTAAAAGATGACTCATGGATAAATGCTATGCATGAAGAACTAAATCAATTTGAAAGAAATCAGGTGTGGAGTCTTGTCCCTAGACCTTCATCTCACCCCGTTATTGGAACCAAGTGGGTCTATAAAAACAAGCTAAGTGAAGAAGGGGTTGTAATGAGAAACAAGGCTCGGCTGGTGGCTAAAGGGTACAACCAGGAATTTGGGGTTGATTTTGAAGAATCATATGCTCCAGTTGCTAGATTAGAAGCCATCAGGATATTGTTAGCCTTTGCAGTATCTCATGGAATCAAACTACAACAAATGGATGTAAAAAGTGCATTTCTAAATGGAATAATAAAAGAAGAAGTCTATGTGGAACAACCCCCTGGATTTGAAAATGATGAACTTGCTAATCATGTTTTCAAATTGCATAAAGCTTTGTATGGATTAAAGCAGGCTCCTCGGGCCTGGTATGAAAGGTTGAGCTCCTTCCTCACCAAGAAGGGATACATAAGAGGTAAAATTGATCAAACATTGTTTTCCAAGACCCAAGGTAAGCATATACTAGTTGTACAAATCTATGTGGATGATATTGTGTTTGGGTCTACCGAAGCTTCTTTATGTACTGAATTTGCAAACTTAATGACCAATGAGTTTGAAATGAGTTTAATGGGTGATTTACAGTTTTTTCTTGGATTGCAGATCGTACAATGTAGAGAAGGATACTTCATAAATCAATCCAAGTACATAAAGGAGATGTTGAAGAAGTTTGGCATGGAAAGCTGCAAACCAATCGAGTCACCCATGGGTACAAATGCAACATTGGAAGCTGATGTAAAAGGTAACATGGTAGATGCCAAGAAATACAGAGGTATGATCGGGTCCCTGCTATATTTAACTGCTTCAAGGCCAGATATTCAGTTTAGTGTATGCATGTGTGCTAGATATCAGTCTAGCCCTAGAGAATCACATTTAGGGGCTGTCAAGCGTATCCTTCGATACCTTGCCGGCACCCAAGAATTGGGTTTATGGTATCCTACATACTGCAAACTAGATTTGATTTCATATTCAGATGCTGATTATGCTGGTTGCAAAATTGATAGGAAGAGTACTAGTGGTTATTGTCAAATATTAGGTGGATGTTTAATATCATGGGCTTCTAAAAAGCAGCATTCTGTGGCACTCTCCACTGCTGAGGCTGAGTATGTCGCAGTAGGGAGCTGTGCTACACAGGTTATGTGGATAAAACATCAACTCCAAGACTACAATGTAGATCTTGGATGTGCACCTATTTTCTGTGACAACACTAGTGCTATTAATTTGTCTAAAAACCCTATTCAACACTCTAGGACAAAACACATTGAGATCCGTCATCACTTTCTAAGAGATGAGGTCTCCAAAGGAAATTTCATGCTTCATTTTGTAGAAACTGAAAAACAACTGGCAGACATTTTCACAAAACCCCTTAACAATGACAGATTTTCAACTCTAAGAAGGGAGTTAGGAATTTGTAGAATTTCTCCTGAAAATTCTTGAAATAATCATATTTATGTGTTCACTGTATAGATTCTGTCATTTCTGTCTAAGTTATGTCAACTAGGTCTCTAGTACTGGTCAAGTTTTGAGTTTGGAGGTCTAGTGTCGGTTGCTACTTCAGTAAGTTCTGCAGAATCCTGGTTCTACTACGGATTATCTCTTGTGGTCGACCACAGGCAAGGCGCTGGTCGACCAAGGCATCAGGACAGGAAATAGTTGGTTCTGTGACTGCGCAGCTGTCGACCACAGACGGTCCCATGGTCGACAACAAAATTGTCAGAAAGCAGACCACAGGTGACTACTCATCAGGCAGCTTCTGTGACAGCACAGAGGTCGACCAAAGGCAACTCTATGGTCGACAGAGGATCTGAACAAGGGAAAATGGATCTAAAAAGGCTGCTGGCTCTGCTAGGAAATCCTCTGAACTAAGTGAACTTTTGTGCTCAGATTCTTCACTCATTCATCCTTATCCATACTTCCCATCCCTTGTGTCTCTATATCTCGTCATGGCCAACATTTTTTTTATC
The DNA here is from genome assembly GCA_022559845.1 of Amorphophallus konjac. Classification (NCBI taxonomy): domain Eukaryota; kingdom Viridiplantae; phylum Streptophyta; class Magnoliopsida; order Alismatales; family Araceae; genus Amorphophallus; species Amorphophallus konjac. Next base: position 400,683,089 of record CM040118.1, read on the forward strand.
TTCAGCAAGGACTCACAAATTGAGGGGGAGAAAAAGTGTAAACTCATTCCTTGATAAAACATTGAAAAACCTAACCATATCTTTCAATAAAATCACCAAGGTAATCATTAAGAGTAGAGGTTGAGTGTAGTAATGAGAATTTGAACTGTACTACTGCAATAAATTCAAACCATAACTATGACTCTGTCACAAGATTTTGAGGACTTATGATTTTTAGTAATGAGACTGTTTCTCTACCTGTGTCTGTGTTGGACAGTAAAAATAAACTCAAATATAACATGTATGTACATGGAATACGCCATAATTCTGCCTTCTTGGTAGAGCAATGGATTGAGTTCTGAGAAACTACTGTTCTCCATCTCAAAGCAAAAAAATTGGCTGAACAATAGATGGGAGACAAGTGTGTCATGAAGATCCAATCTAACTCTGCTGCTTTCAAAAATATTGATTGGGCATACTTAGTAACTGGGGATATTGGCGTCTGATAAACGTATATCCTCACGGATAAAAGGTGTGTCCCAGTTATTAATGGAATGGTTAGGCATGCTAAGTAGCCGGGGTTTCTGGCGTGTAAAAAGCGTGTCTCCTCGTGTAGAAAAGCATGTGATAAACCTGACCACAGCTCTCAAATGATTCAAAAAGTTATCACAAAGGCAGAGAAAATGGTTGACCTAAAGCATAGCATGCAAATAAAAGTACAAAACACTGTTCAGCTAGCATAGTTAGTCAAATTATCTCTTGAAATATATTATAAGTTCAAGGAGCCATGTGAAAGAAATTGGATATGGGGAGTCAATTTATTGGTGCAATACTTTCAAATTCATTGAACCACAATACCCACTCTATTTGGTCACAAGGTGGTCTTTGCATAAGGGTGGAAAGGTTCCATAAGTGTTCTATTAAAGAAAGGGAGTACACTTTAATATCTTCCAAAAATTTGAGTTATGCTGATTAAATCCTGACCGCTCATTTTTTGCATCGTGATGGTTCACTATCCTAGTTTTTTAAGACCCAGCCCTACTGCCCTACCCTATAAATTGCCACGGCTGGGTCCCTAATTTTCTCTCATCCGCCGACTTGTACCTCTTTCGAATTCTTCCTCTCCAGTTCTCTCTCGCCTCTCTCTCGCATCCCTCCACCATGTCTCCAACGCACGCTCCGCGGTCTACCAAGAGAACAAGAGAGAAGGCCCCTGCCGAATCCTCGAAGCCGTCCAAGCGTTCCAAGCCGAGGGCCGCGCAGGGTCCGCCATCGACCCCTCAAAAGTCGACCACGGCTGAGGCGGCTAACTCAGGCAGGAAGGTACCAGCTTTAGAAGAACCCATCGTCCATCCAGTTTCAGGAGTTATCAAGCCACGGACCGTTCTGCCACCAAGGATTGTTGATTTCTCTGATGAGAAGCTGATGGAGATGTTCCCAGAACTACTGCCAATTTTTGAAGCCCAAGAGTGGACAGCGTTTGTCTCGGCACATACTCAGTATTCGCCTCAGCTTGTGCAAGAATTCTACCACAACTTGCAAATAGTAGATGGTCAGGTCTACACCGTAGTTCAAGGCATCGTCGTCCGCCTCGACGTCAAACTGCTCCACAAAGCGTTGAAGATTCCCAGACATGGCGCCGTCTTCAATCCTGAGGATTTTGACTTCCGAGCTGCATACACCGTCGTCACTGGCCAGCCATCTCCTGAGGTTCTCCCTAAGTATCTGAATGCCAACACCTTCCCTACTCTTCATAGATTGCTTCATCACATTCTTACCACCATTATCCAACCAAGAGGAGGCGCCAGAGATCAAGTAAGTCGCCTCCATCTATTTTTGCTCCATGGCCTCATCACTTGTCAACCCATTCGCCTCATAACGCTCATCCTAAACACCTTCCAAAACATCCTACATTATCCCCAGAATTCTCTTCCATTTGCTGCCCACATATCTGCCATTCTGGAAGCAGCAAAAATACCATTTCCTCACGCTCCGCGCATTGTAATTCCCAAATGGCACGTCTACAACTTTCACTTCGTGACCACATTTTTGGGGTTTAAGAAGGTAGGAGACCAAATTCAGCGCACTCTACCATCCAAGGGCAAATCCAAGGCTCCATTGCCACCCTCTTCTCCACCACATACACCTCTACAGGTTAGCCCTACTGTCACACCTCCACCTGTGGTGCCTCAAGCTACCCCTACTACCACCACTACTGCCCATACTCCGTCTTCCCTTTCTATAGTGCCCTGGCATCCAGGCACTGCTGCCACTCATGCTCAATCCACTTCTATTCCACCTACCCAAGCTCCATCTCATTCTGTTCTACCTACCCAAGTTCCACCTACCTCCACTCCATCTACTTCTGCTCCACCACCATCCTTCACCTCCAACACTGAGTCTCACAGAGTGCTTCTCCAGATAGCATCTCAGTTGTCCTCTCTCACCACCCAATTCCATTCCTTTCAAGAGAATATGAATGCTGCCACCGGGCGCCTGGAGCAGAAAGTCCAAAGGCTGGAACAACAGATGGAGGCCAGGTTCATCAAGCAAAAGGAACACACTGACCATGCTAGTTCTCGGTTCAACAGACTAGTTGGCACCTTAGGTCAAGTGTCAGAAGAAATGGGAAACCGCATAGAGTTCACAACCAAGCAGAATGAACAGTATCACAATGCTACTATCTCCGGGATCCAGAAGCTCAGACTCTCTTATGCCCACATTGTTGACAAGCTGGATCGCATGGAAGAGAACGTGAAGCCAGAGACTTCCTCATCCTCCTCAGAGGGATTGTTTAAATGATCTTCTTTTTGCTGTTGACAAAGGGGGAGATAGGACTTTATGTGTCATTGTGTGTCTAGTTGTGTGTCTAGATGTGTGTCTAGATGTCAAGTTTACTTTGTCTACGTGTCCTTAGTGTCTTTATCCTTTTTGAGTCACTCATGTAATTAATGCTATAGTTTTTGAAAGGCACATCAAACGAATTGTCTGAATGAAATCTGTGCTATGATAGCCTTGAATGCAATATCAAATGAATTTTATAATCTGTTGTTTGTCACAATGACTCATGGTTGTCATCATCAAAAAGGGGGAGAATGTTGTGCATCCCTTGGTTTTGATGATGACAATAGGATATGTTTGATTAATCAAGTCCTATCTTGTTTCATAACAAATACAAGTGGTTTGATTGTTCCTTCAAAGTAATGGACTCATGACTATTTGATGATGACAAACAATGTATTTGATTAACTCAATATAAATCTGATATGTTAAGTAATTTCAGGTCCACTGAAATCCAAGTGGAATCAACAAATCAGAAGAAGTGTCAAAGGCCGCTTGTCGACCAGGGAAGTGGTTATGGTCGACCAACGAACCCAGCCAGAAACACTTCAAGTCATCCGTCTTCTGCATGTGCCTTGGCTGTCGACCAAAGCCCCACTTCTGGTCGACCACAGAACAGACAGAGCATCAGACAGAACTGACGGCCATCTGGAATTTGCCCCTTGTCGACCAGCGACAAGGCTGTGGTCGACCACGGGACGCGAGTGTCAGCCAGAATGAAACCGCCATCAGGACACTGCTCGTTGTCGACCAGGGACAGTGTCATGGTCGACCACGGGTGTTATAGCGTCCAGAACCGAACTCTAACCGAATTCTATTTTGGTTCCTTAAAACCTGCAGATTGTTGTTGCAGGTTGTTGGGTAGTTCAAATGATGAGATTCCGCACGGGAATCAAGGAGAGAATCTTGCTTAGAAGCGGTCAAACTTATTGTAGTGATCGGATTTAACCTTCTCCCTGTTTTCTAGCAGATTGACGCTCGATCTGGAATTTGAGCGGGAAGAGCTTCAGGCTTGAAATAGTATCTGCATAAAAAGTAGAAGGAAACTGATCGCGGAAAAAAGCACACAGAGAGAGCATAGAACAGAAGCTAAGAAACACACCTACATCACAGGACGAAGTGGCTCTCCATCAACCAGAAATCTGCAGAAGACTAAAGGCATTCTCATTGCTGCAGAAGGAAGACTGGGCTTGAAGCTGTGCGACCTCCAGCAGCAAAGCAGCTGAAGGCATCCGATTGGAAGTTCTACAGAGAGTCTACTCTTGTTATTTATGTGATTAAGTCCCAGGCTGAATTCTTTACTTTGTTACAAAAGTCTATATTCAGTCCTGTTGCATCATCCCACCTTCTCATCATTTCTATTCATCCTTACACCAAGTGTCAAGCTGTGAGGCAGCGGATTCAAGCTGTGTGTCAGCTGGTACAAGCTGTGTGTCAGCAGGAACAAGCTGTGTGACAGCGGTGTCTTGTGTTTTGGATTGAGATCAGAGGTTCTCATAAGTGAAGCCTTGCTTGAGTTAAGCAAGGGGTGGATGTAAGTCTCGGGAAGAGACTGAACCACCTTAAAAATCCTATCTTGTGGTTTGCTTATGTGTGTGCGTGCTTCTCTATGTGTTTGTTTTCTTCATTGATATCAACATTAGTTCTGTAATTCGTCAATCACCTGCAACTCATTTAGTCAATAGATATTAAATCGAAAAAGGGGGAAAGATCTATTCACCCCCCTCTAGATCTATTCAGTCCGTACTCAACAACCGCTGCACCGGGGTCAACTAGAATCCTGTTCAGCTCCCTTCCATTCAGGTGCCCCTTCATATACAGCGACCTGTTATGGCTGATGGTGGGCAGCAGCATGTCATCTGGAGTGAAGGTCATGCTAGCCTCCGGCATTGCTTCGGCCAGACATGTCTGAAAATGAGCAGACGTCTGGAGAGTAGTAACAATCACCTGTCGAGTCTCTTCACTCAAAGAAAGGATCTCCTAGATTGTAAATCGAGCAGGGAGCTTCTTGAGTAGCTTCATTATTCGGCTCCCAGCTCGGACATTGGAGAGCTTCATCTCCTCAGCCCATCTGGGCTTGGGGAGGTTTTGATTTACGGGCCCTGACGGACCTGCTTCATCTTCCTCAGATTCGGCGCCCTTCTGGCTGGTACCAACTTCTGGGTGTTCTTTGTTAGTTGCTGCGGGGCAAGCTCCATCTGCACTTGGATCTTCAGCAGATTGTGCTAGCTGCGGGTGAACGGCCCCGGGTGTAGGGTTGGCCTCCTGGCAAGGCTGCTTCCCCTTGGACATCTTCATGAATTCAAGAAATGAAGGGACCCCCTTGCCCCCACTCTTGTTATATAGGCCTAACGGAGGAGGGATTTGGACTCCCTTGACCTCCGGCGGAGGTGTCTTGTAGGGTTGCTCCCCTCTGAACATGATGTTGTGATTGGGTGGCGGCTGGCGCCCCCATTTTTGGCCTGACCGAGTGGCATGCACAGCAGTTGCGGCCTTGGCCTTGCCTCCCCCAGCATGGGGTGTGAAACAAATTTCCTCTTCTTCCTCATCTCCTGGCAGGTTGAAGAGTGATGATAGGGTATTACAGGAGACAACCTGCACTTTATCGACCTCAGCAGCCTTCTTTTTCTTCTTCCTTTGTTTCTTCTTCTTTTTTGCTTCTGCGGGCGGGTGCCCCCAGAACAGACTACCCTCTCTGTCGGGTGCCTCTTCAGCTTCCTCCTTTTTTTCAAGTGAGAGCTGCTCTAGTTCTTGCCATGGGACGTGGTCCCGCACCAGTAAAGGCTTCAATTCAGGCTGTACATACTCGTCCAGCCCCTCAATGAGGTTTTGCAGTCGAAGGACCCCAGGCTTGGTCTCTTTAACCACTGGCAGTGGAGTTTGTCTCCTCCGATTATGTGTAGGTATCATGACGGTGGTAGGTGGAGTGACCCATACGGGCGCTACTGCTGGCGGAGCACGCCGGGGCGTAACACCACGGATATGTGCCCCCTCTTTCGGGCGGGGTGCCCTCTTCTTCTTGTGCTTCACAAGGGCCTGCTGCCATCCCTGCTGTTCTTTCGCGGGCTCCAAGAAATGAGCTTGATAGGTGCTCCGCGTGCTTGTTTCAGAGATCTCCTCGGGCAGTGCCTGGTATAGGGAGATCATGTTGACTCCTGCCCTCCTCCGAGGGGCTTCATGTGGCTGAGGAGGGTCCACTTTGTACTCTCCCAGCTCAATTTCACTCTTCTTCACCATCCCTTCGATGATGTCCTTGAAAACATAGCAGTCTTCGATTGGATGCCCCAACATCTGGTGGTAGGGGTAGAATCTTGGACTGTCTTTTCTCTTTAAGTCCTTCGGCCTCCTTGGCTCTGGCAGGGTGACCATGCTATATTCCGTTACCCAGTCGAATAGAACCCGGGTCTTGTCCTTTGGAAATGAATAGGCCTTCTTCATCTTGTCCCTCAGCGAAGGACCTTCTTTGCCGTCTGAGACTTCTGCAGGTTGTGGGGTGACTCCCTTCTTGCCTTCACTTTTCTGTTGTTCGAATGTCTTTATGTCAAGAGCGTTCACTTCTTTAGGCGAGGAGCGCCGCTCCACCGCCTTGCCCTTCTAGGTCGTGCTGATAGCAGATGTAGGGGCAGGTCTGGCCAAGAAAGCTTCCACCTCGGCCACCACATTATTCAGTCGATCGAACGACCGTATTTCCATCCCAATCATCTTTTCCAGGACCTCCCTTCTGAGATTCTGTTTGCATATTTGCACAGCGTCCTCCTGATGCGGGGGCCGCTTGCACCTCATTCCGAGGTTCCTCCACCTCTTGATATAATCGAGGGCTGTCTCATCGGCCCTATGCTTCTTTGAGTAGAGTTCGGCCACTGTGACCTCCCACTCTGTAACATGGAATCTTTCTCTGAACTTCTTCTGCATATCTGGCCAATCGCTGATCGACCCGACCGAGAGGCTAGAATACCATTCAAATGCGAGCCCCGTTAGCGAGGACCCGAAGAATTTTAGCAAGTATGACTCGTCGGTGGCCAAGTCGCCCATGACAGTCATATAATAGGCAATGTGTTCTCTCGGGGATCCCTTCCCGTTGAATTTGTCAAACTTGGGCGGCTTGTTGATTCCCGGGAGAAGCCGCCTAGCAGCATGGTGTTGCGGGTATGGCACCCGATATGCATCAAACGCGACGTAGTCACCTTCACTTCTTTCTTCGAGCTTCAGCTCGATCATTCTTTCCACCATCATCCGGTTCATGACTGCAGGGTCAACCGGCTCTGGATAGAAGTGTGCCGGCTGCAGGTACGGGGTGACCAGGGTGGTCGCCTGTGGAGGACGCAGTAGCGGGGGTGTATGGTGCACTTGAGGGAGCACCGGTGGTAGCAGCGGCTGGAGCTGGGGTGGCCGATGTTGCATTGTCGCCATGCTTAGTTCTGACGACTGAGGTAGTGTGTAGAGCGGTGGAGGGCCGTCATGACGGACCGCTCCCCGGGATGATTCACCCTGGACTTCGGGTGGTTTGGAAGCTGAGGACTGTTCAATTTTCTCCAGCAGCTGCTTCTTTAGCAAGTCTATCTCTTGCCGATATTTCTGAAGTAGCATCAAGACTGATGGGTCTATAGTGGCTGTAGTGGGGATAACTTCTGCTGTCTCCCCGGATGTACCCTCGGGTAGGATGTCGAGGGGGACGTCGTTTTCTTCTTCCGCCGTCACCACATTGGCGGTCAGGACGGGGGCCTTATCATCCCACTGGTGGTAGACATGGGGTTGTTTTCCTTTAGTCATCATCAGGAGCTCCCTTGCTGCTTCTGTCCTCCGAGTGCTAAGCCCTGGCCTAGCGGCCAACTGAGCCAATTCTCGGGGATCTTCAAGGAGGCCCCCATATCGGTTGGATATACCAGCCATGTTGTAGGTGAAGACCTGCATCCTTCTCCTTTGTCGATGGACCCTCCTTTCAGCTTGCTGCGGGAAGGTCAGTCTCTCGAACACAGAAACTCTTCTCCTTTCTTCCCGCTTGGGGACGTCTTCATCGGCTTCGATCTCAAAGCCGTTGTCATATCCATTATCATCGATTGACGACACCATCATTCTTTCTCCCACATCTTCTTCATCTACCATTGACGGGCAGTAGTCTTCATCGGCGGCGGCTGCTTGCATCAGTCGTTGTTGCCCAAGCGAGGGGTTGCCTAACCCTCGAAAATAGTTTCTTACCAGACAGGTGTGGAACGCACTAGATTTCGTTGGGTGAAAATATCGTGGGATATCGGTGTTCTTTTTATCGGTTTATCTAGTGCGAGGGCGTGCCAGTCACCTAGGTGACAATGTGTTCGGGCTTCGAGACTGGAGTGGTCCGAAGCCTGGGGTGCGCTCCATCTGATTAATCAGACGATTGTAGATATCGGGTCGGGACTGGAGACCCGCCGCGCCATAAAGGCCACGACGTTAATTACATCCCCTCGGAGAAGGGAAGATCTCTGATTAATCGCCAAGAAAAGGGGTCAAATGACCTAAAGATCGTTTTTCATTAAAGCATGCGAGTTGGGTTGACATGATTTAAACCCTCCGCATCGATACGCAAAACGGTGTTCAAAACCATACAAATACTTGCTGCGAGTGCGGCGAATTTAATGAAAGTGCGGGATTAGATCCCGATATATATATATATCAGTCACTAATAGACAATCCAGTATTCGGTCGAGAGTCCATATTCGAAGCATCGAAGGTAACAACAAAGACATTCGGATATCTGCCGTAGGTACGGCACGCTTCACGTGGGTGCGGGATTGGATCCCAGAAGAAGTGGATCAAGCTGATGAACTATCGGCCCAAGAGGTGCACGGATCATGACCATGTCGGGGATCCCGAGGTCCACGTCCGATACCACGGGGCATCATTGCTTTTCTCTTCACGCACAGTCCAGGGGGAGCGGGTTGTTAAGTGTGAAGCCCAATCTCGGAAACGTGCGCCCTCGCACGCGGATCGACCTACGCGGTCAGGATATTGAAGGGGGGGCACGCCGGTTAAGGATGCCACAAGGGGAAGGGCGCGCCGGTTTAAGGACACTACAAGGGGCTGAAGGGCGCGCCGGTTTAAGGGAGTTCAAGGGGGGGCGCGCCGGTTAAGGTCCAGGAAGGGGGCGCGCCGGTTTAAGGCTCAAATAGGAAGAGGTTCCACAGTATAGCGCGCCGGTTTAATGGGCTAGTACAAGGGGGCGTGCCGGATAGCTGCAAGGAAAAAAAAATAGGTTTTGAGTGTGGGGTTAAACCGGCGCGGGGGGGTACCGTGCCGGATTAACCCGCGCCGGATTAGGGGGCGCCGGATTAAGCATTGTATAGCTTCTTTCAACCCGTTTGTGCTCTGTTTCTTCTTTCCTTCAACTGTAAGTTGATTTATTGATTGGTTTGTTCATCTTATTGATGAATTATGTTTGTGGAAAGAAGATTTAAGTGTTTTAAGTGTTTGTTCAGGTGGATTAGCGTGGATGCTTAAGTGTTCGTTCAGGGGGGTTCAGTTCACAGAGTTTTACTGTGTGTTGGATTAAAAAAACTTAGTTCGTTCTTGAGTGTTCTATTTGTTCACTTGTTCTTGGCCCTGACGAAAATCGGGCAGCACCTCCCCTAGATCGGAAGGGTCTGGGGGAAAAGATGGGGCGCGCCATGCGGAGAGAACTCTGACGGCCCCGAAACATCCCGGTGTGTGCATAAGCAACTGCACCAGTAAAGTTACCCCATTTGGGGCCGGAGATCCCGAGGGCTAGCCTACAAGGGAAACCGGTGACCCATGGGTTGTTGCGATCGTATCGACTCCCCCCGCTCGGGGCCGGAGGTCCTAAGGGCCAGCCTACAAAGGAACTCCGACGACCCGAGGGTTGCCGTGATCGCGTGGCTGAAGACCACGTGAGAGCCGAAATCGACACAAGAACACGGCGGTAAAAAAAGAGAGAGCCACTATGGGCTGAATATTGAGGGGGATTGAGGCATCAAGATCTCCCAAAGGGGAGTTTTCCTTTCATTTCACAACAGACCGAACTCCGCTTACATTGAAAGGGAATACGAAGACAAAGGTCTACATATGAAGATCACCAAAAGGAAATCAAAGGGGCAGAAGGAAATGCAAAGACAAAAGGGGGAAGCGAGCTCTCTTCCCCTCACCTCTCCTTCTTTCTTTCACCCTCTTATCTCTCTTTACACTTCGGAGCAGGGCTTCGCCGCCAGTAGAGCATCCCTCCTCTTTTTTTGCTTCTTGCCTGGGGCTTGTATTTATAGGGAGAGTAGGGAAGCAAGCTTCCCGTTTCTATGGCTTTTGTTCTGTTCGCAGTTGCCGTTGCTGACGTCGCTGGGGTCACCGTGTCGAGTGCTGTTGTCGTGGACGTCACCTCCGCCGCGGCTACAGTGTGATCGGGAGAGGGGCAGAGGCATGGCCTCCTCCTCCGCTGGCACATCCATCGCGAGCCACGTTGCTATCATCATTTGCTGAAGAATGGCCGGCCGACGGACGGAATGAGCACAAGGCGGGATGGGGCTCGAGAACTTCCATTCACGGCATATGCTCGGTTGCCCGCCGGATCGAAGTGGGAGCTTTAACCATTTTAGGCTTGTTTGTCATCATGCCGTTCCCAGGAAACAGGGGACCTCATTGATGACGGGATGGCTTCACTGCACGCCGGATAAAGGCCTCAGAGAAAGGCTTGTTTCTAAACTAAGCGCGCCGTATTAGCACTCCAAGATGGGCGCGCCGGTTTAGTGCATTCAAAGGGGTGACCCTTCAACGGGAGCATGCCGTTTTAACATAAAGCAAGGGAGTTCACGGGGCGCGCCGGACTAGCATCTTGTAAAGGGCGCGCCGGTTTAAGGCCCCCTTAGGGGCGCTCCGGTTTAAGGCTATTGGAAGGGGCGCGCCGGTTTAAGGCTATTGGAAGGGCACGCCGGTTTAGACTTCGTCTCGGCTTCGCGGCTATTCGGATGGATGCTTATCCTCCTGTATTGCTTTAGTCATAATGCACCGCCGTCGGGGTGTTTAGTTCAGGGCCTCTGCATCCCGATTTGGAACTTCAAGTGATCCCCGGAGCGTGTCGAACACGTGTTCGAATCCCGAGTTTCTTTTTGATTCAGCCTTTGGCAATGCCGACTGGAGAGCCGGGGCTGTCTCTTCAACACGAGGGGATTCTTTGTCGGGTGACGGAGCACCGGGTAGGTATTCGTCCTGCTTGGAGGAGGCATAAGGTTTATTCAGCCTTTCCGTCTTCGACTCGCTCTCGAGTGCTGAGACGTTCATGTCGTATGATCATCATCATTTTTTTGACATCCACAACAGGTCATCTCTTCTTGACCCCGCTCTTGATGTAACACGGGGGATGATTGTCGACCTCCCGCAGGAGGGATATAAGCTAGCCGAGCTCTGTCGGCAAGTTGTTGGAATCTTCATCCCGCAGCTGGGACGTTGGCTTGACGGGCAGCAGCCCGAAAACTTTTGCGGCGCGGAGGCTCCGTAACCACTTCTTCTTCTTTCGGGGCTAGGCCCCTTTCTCTTCTCTCCTCCGCCCCATCATACACAGGACGGCGGCGGATAGGTAGCAGCTGATGGACAGGTTGGGCCCGCTTGGGAACCCACACTTGTTTGAACTTTCTCGGCCTAGGGGCCGACCTTCCTTGGCCATGGTGGCCGATTTCTTCCCTTTCTGCCCTCCTTCCAGCGAGGGCCTGGTATGTGTTGCGGACAGGGATGGTGGGGATGACTTGGTCCGGAACTATCCGTGTGTTGCGTCCGTTGAGGAAGACGCGCATGCCACCCACCATCATGGACTTCCCGGACTGAGATAGAGTCCCGGTAATCACAGCAGCACTCCTTTGGATTTGCCGGCGTTGACGTCCTCCAGGGTGCTTGTTGACAATAATGGGGCGGGCCCCACGTATGGCGTGGTGCACCAGACAGCTAGCGGCCGGGGCCGGACTCTTGGATGAGTCGTTGTAGCAAGGAGCCTTCAGAGGCTCCACCTTCCCCACAGCTTCCTCGACAGGTTCCGGGGCTTCGATTTCTAGCATGTCCACGAAGGCCAACCCCAAGAAGTTGGGGAAGCCGACGGCGGCAGGGAAGCTGCCGAACTCCATGGGCACCGCCAGGTACCCTTGTGCATGACCGGCAACGATCGAAGGACCGAAGCCGACGCCAGTCAATCCAGTTGTTGTCATTGTTCGCCTGTAAAGACAAACAAGCCAATAATCAGTAGCCTTTGAGAGGGCCTCGAAGCCCAAGTATCTCGGCAAAGAGATGAAAGGTGACACTGGTCCCACCGGGCGTGCCAGACTGTTTGCGATCGCCTCTGCTCGGGACGATGATCTACCCGGGGGTATCTTATTGAGCAGGTCCCTGACTGTATGGGACGGGATTTCTATTCTATTTGTTAGTTTATTTCACGCTTCGATCAACCAATTAACTGACTGGCAATTAACTGACTGATTGATTGCCCGGGCGTGCCAGTCACGTGAGTGACAAGTTTATTATGCGCTCATTCTGACCCGTGTCGGGCGAAAATGAGGTTCGGTCGGGACCAGCAGTCCGCCATACCATAAAGGCTACGGCGTTAATTACATCCCCCGCGAGGAGGGAACACCTTTGATTAATTACCGAGATAGTGGGCTGTCGAGGCCGGAATACAAGATGCGACGTTATGAACATGACGGAATCATGCGAGATGTGTCTATCTATCATGCAGGAGAGGCATGGTTCATTGAGTTGGGGACCCTTGATACGTGGCGGAGGGCGTAGGTCCGAAGACCACCATCGCGCATAGAGGAGACTTCCGATCGGGCTTAACCCGGTCTTCTGTCAGCGCCATTTGATATACCCAAGAGTCGATGCAAGCATACATGCATGATGATGATAACTATCCTAAGCATGGCAACAAAATTATGAAAGTAAGCAGTGATCAATCACATTCATTAATCCCCGTCAAAAGGGAGGGAGACGGTAACACAAGGGTGATAACGAAAGCAAAGTGCTAATACACATGATAGCCAACATGATAAAGAGGTTATTCGGAGCATGAACAACCCTTGCCTTACTCAATCTACCGCTAATTAGGGTAGCCAACATCAACCACGGGAGGCCAGGATTGCTCCGAGAGCGAGCAAAGGATCAAAATGGCATAGCAACTTGAAACGGCGTGATCACGAGAGAGATAGCTTCCACGGCGCGGTAAAGCGTAGGTAAAGAGGCTAATCCGGCGCGGTAAAGCGTAGGTGAAGAGCAAATCCGACGCGGCCTTGATAACTAACTAAGACGGTGTGCAGGGCATGGGGCGTGCCGGTTTAGGGCGCACCGGGAACGTGCCAAACAAAAAAATAGAAGTTATGAGTCTAGGCTTAATCCGGCGCGGGGGGGTACCACGCCGTATTAAGGCACGTCGGATGAGGGTCGTGCCGTTTTAGCTTATTTTTTTTTTTGAATTTAGAAACCATTCGACTTGTTGGAATGCTTTGAAGGTTTAAAGGTTCAATTGGGCTTATTGCCTATTGAAACAAAGTCCGAGACTCTTCGGGTGCAGAGTCATAAGCCAGTGCGAGGTTCAAACTCGAGCACTGAGGTTCCTGGACCCAGAATAGTCATTTTTATTATAGCCATCTCCACGTAGACGAATGTGTGTCCAAATCCTGCCAACAATTGGGCAGCATCTCCCCTGAACCTGAAAGGTTGCAGGGAAGGAACGGGGTCATACTCACTTGTGGAGTAAGCCCCTAAACCGCCGGTCTGCACAGTGGTAGCCAGCAAATTCCCAACGGATGGAGTACCCCGAGGACTAGCCTGCGAGGGGCACCAAGGCTCCGTGGGTGAGGATAGAGGGATGAGGCCACTGATAATGGGAGCGGCACCCCGAGGGCTAGCCTACGAGGGGTGGGCAACCCGCAGCCTATGACTCATCCCTTGGAGGGACCGACCATTACGAGAGTGAAGCTCCGAGGACTAGCCTACCAGGAGCGCACATCCCTTGGCCTCTATCGGGTCTCCAGGTTGTTGGGGCTAAGCTTGTCAGGCTAAGGCCCCGTTACTATCTGCTGTGGCCTTGAGGAAGCATCTACCATCGAGAGGTAGAGCCCTTGATCACCCAGCAGTTCCGTGAAGCAATGGGGAATGTCCCCTTCCCCGGGAGATTAAAACGGAATGAAAGAGTCTCGGAGCGGTTCAACTGACCGTGATACAGAGGGGTAGTCAATGCACAGATGAGATGAGCTAATCGTAGAAGCATATGCTCGAACAACTAGGACGCAACATCCAGGCGATGGATATTGCCGTGCCAAAGACAACTCCCACCTCGCGAACAACAGAGCAGTACGAAGGGAGGAGTTACTGGGAGTTAGACCCTCGATACCACGGTGGGAAGAAGCATGCGCATGAGCACAACCCTGTCCACGGAGGGGATACAAAGACCCTTAAATCAAACATGGAAGCGGTCGATGGGAAAGACCCGGGGAGGGGTCGTTTCTGTAGCCCACGATGCTTCGGGGCTTGATCGGGACTCAAGGAAACCGGAGTCGGGAACCACGCGCGGAAGAATTCATACATACGCATTGACATAGATAGAAAAGGGGAATAAGCTTCGAACATTCATTCGACCTATTGGTCCACACATCTATATACATATCACCACCCAGTAAATGGGAGTGGACTAATCATTCACATTACAAATCCGGTGCCGACATCATCGTCCGGTCACCATCCATCGGTTGCAGAGGGAGAGGGATGCGCAGAGCCACAACAATAGAACAAATGGGAAGAGAGAATCGCAGAGAAGGGGGAGGGGGGTCGGCTCATATCATCGCCATCCCTCCCCCTCTCGCTTACATATGATAGATAGAAACCAAAGAAAAGGAATCCACGAAAGCGCCGGTGTCGACCTGTTCTCGGGACAGAGTATCGGATCTTCAGCTAAAGCAGAGGAAGACGGCCGACAGAGGATGCTCAGACGAAAACCCTTTTCCCAGGAGCTCTATCTCTCTCGGAATATGGTTCGCTCTCCGACCCTCCTCCTTTTTCTTCTTCTTCTCTGTGTTGTGTTTTCTTTCTCTCGCTTCCTTTTCTTTCTCTTATGTTGTCTCTCTTTTTCTTTTTTTCCCTTCTTTTCAATCGAACAGCTTCATGTATATATATAGGAGGTTCGAAGTCTTGATCCGACGTGGAAAATGGCGCGCCGGAAAGGGGAGCTCCGTCTCTAGCGCGCCGGGATAGGAGGGCGCCGGATGGGTTCTTTGCGCGCCGGGAAAAGGGGCGCCAGATGGGTTTCTTTGCGCGCCGAATTATGACCGGCAGATGGGGGCGCACCGGTTTAGGGCGCGCCGTGTTAATGTTCCTCACACGTCGCGAGTCAGTCGATGAGTCCGGGGATGATTTCGGGGGTCACCGAAAACATTTATCTCATGAATGCTCCTTGAAACCTCGACTGGATGTCTTGTCGAAGCTCCCAGGTCGACGTACGTCCATTCCCGAGACTCCAGATAGCTTTGATTTGATCATGCAGGCTTTCCGCTGACATGGCCTTCGGCTCTATGATTCGTGCGGCTGGCTCGGTCTGGCTTGTGCCCAAAGCTCCTTAGGGGGTGGGATAACACCAGGGATAGTTCCGCCATAACTGGGTGATCATTCGGCCACTAACGGGCCCATCTTGGCGGGAAGCCGTACCCGTGCCGGGTGATCGTGCTCTTCTGCCGATAGAGCTTTCGGTCCTCCGTCCCGGAGAGCCAGGGGGACTCTTTCATCTTCAGGAGAGCCTTTCATGAGGTGGGTAGCCACCGGGTAGACCGTTGTCCTTGATCGAACAACAGGTGTAGTGCATGCGGCATGACGGAGTCGATGCCAATTCATTGGGCAGGCTTGGTCGCACTGCTGGTTGGTTGTGAGTTCATCTCGGCTCTCCTGAGGTGAAGCCCCCATGCTCATACGGGGTGACTCGAGGCTCTGGCAGCTTGAGAAGTCTTCAATATGTTGATCTTTATCGGCTTCCGTGCTTCAGCGGGCCGGGTCCTTTGTCTTTGTGGCTTGGTCACCGACGATCATATTTTGGGTGCCAACAATTAACCAATTTCCAAAGTTCATTAGTATCTTAATGGATAAGGTATTAGGTTCCAGATAATCAGAAGATCACCTGACAACAGAGTAATTTCAACCCTTGGGTCAAACCACGGGTTGGAACAGCATTTGAAAGAACACGGTCGAACCAGAACCGCTATCATGAAGTAGCGGTCGCATGGGGTCCGCTATCTGACGTGTTATCGAGGATGGGTCGACGCAGGAAGAAATTGGGTCGACACTATGAACATATGACATAACGTGGTCGCGCCAGGACTGCCATCTGGAAGTAGCGGTCACCTAATGGCTGCGTTCAAGTCAGCCTACAGAAAACGTAGAATTCATGAAGTGCTTTCTAGACTTTTGGATTTTTAGGGTACAACCAGCTCGACGTCCTAGTGGGAATCTCAGGCTCGCGGAGACTTACAAAGGCCTTGAAATAAGATTACCTAGTTCGACAAAAGGAATATCCGATGGAGTGGGTCTCAAGTTCAAGAGGTGTTCCTATCAAGTGCAAGTGATCTAATAGCATCGTACCGGAGTACGGGCTATATCTGACATAATAAAATAGAAAGGAGATGAGAAAGGAACGCGTCAAAGCATAAATGAACGTGAACTTAAGTCATGGAAATTTCCTTTAAGTACAAAACTATAAAGTTTTGGCATGAAACTAACATACATGAAAATAAGTTCCTTGTAGCATGACGGGCATAAAACCTAACATGATCGAAACATGATATGATAGAAATCTTGAATATCATGAAATAACATGAAACATGGCATAACTACTTATATTTAACAGGGAATCATGAAGGTTGATCTGGTTTCTATTTGGAGTTAATGGAAAGCAGAACACGGTTTGTCGAAGACCGCTACTTACAGGTAGCGGTCTCTGCAAGACCGCCTTCTGTCTACAACAAACAGAAGCTAAGTCTAGCATGCAGAGCCAATTCTAGGATAATTAATGAATAAAAACTATAGGGAACAGAAAGGCGAGACATGGTAGCATGTTTAGAACGAAGTAAGTGCATGGGAAAGGCATGAATTAATCCAAAGTTCTTATCTTTTAGTCAAGGGTGTAGGGATGACATGCCATGAAAAACCTAACTGTGCAGTCATGGAAAAACATAAAATTCTCTACGTATAATGCATGAAATCAAGCAACACCAGAGGGATTTTATTCCTAACTTGATGTTTAAGCCAATCATGAGGTAACCTACCTCTCAGTTTGCTCCTAGAGTGTGAATTTGTCGCTGGAAGATGGCTCTTGTTCTTGCGCGTCCTACGTAGAAACAATGACTTTCGGCTGTCCTAAATCCTTCACCTCTTGACCTCCTAACACGAAATTAAGCAAAGGGTTAGAAGATACTAAGGGGAATAAAAACTTCTAAAGGATGAACATAAATTGACAACACTATACCTTCGAACCACGCGATCCAAAATTAGGGTTCGCGTAGGTTGACACCGGGTCCTATTTATAGGGATTGACCTAGGGCTGAAAGATTAGATCGAATTAGGAGTTCTATAGGGTGTCAATTCGATCCCCTAAGAGTCTTGGATAAGTTCCCATGTCAGATCACATCGATCCCTTGTGATTGGGTGGATAAAAATCCAAATTTCCCTAGGTTTATCAACTTCCGTTTACGAAACCAAGTAGTGGTCTATAGAGGACTGCAACTAGTAGGTCGTGGTCGCGCGACTGACTACGACTTGCCTGCCCTTCTGAAATTTGAATTTTATTATAATTCAAACTCTAATCTCCTCCTATTTATCTCCTTTAATTAGGGAACTATCCCTAATACGTCTCTAAGGCTATGTTTGGGCCTAAAAGCCTTAGAATTTGGTCTATGGGCCCATTTTAAATGGTCTTAATGGTCTACAAGTAATTGGGCCTTTAAATAAATGTTAAATAACATATTAAATCAATAATTAGCCTATTTTAAGCTTAATTAATTCTATTTAATTCCTAGAAAATCCAAATAAATTCCCAGGGTGCTATAGGTATGGCTCCCTATCCCTTCTCTTTGTTGCATTACTATTACCTGTACGCTATTATATCATCTCAAGGATCGACTGGTTCTCTGTTTGTTCTGGGATATGATGTTCCCCTTCACCAAAAATGATGATGATGTAGGAGCATGCGGTTAATCGTTGGATAGGCTGTTAGGTTGAGTCAGATGAGAGACGATGGACTCTGTCTCGCATGCCATGGTTGCAAGAAGATTCTTGACCCCAGCTTATTCAGTCTAGTAATATTATCCTTGATTACTTTCTAATTTTCTCTTTTCTTTGCATTCATTTTTATGATTTCTTTATTTTAGCCCAGCATGCATCATGTCATTTTGAGCATTCACGCCTCACGATTTTTCAAGGTTTTTCCTTAGCAATGGTTAATTGTGCTTCATTCTCTTGAATAAGAGATTCTCATTCCCCTCTGAATTTGAGCATTTTCTCTGATCTATTCGCTTGGTCTGGTTGTCCAGCGTAATTCTTGTCTAGATTTTATCTTAATTTCAATCCTCTTTTTAGCTTTTCAGCTCTTACTTTTCCTATCCCCTCATTGGCTCTAGATTGTGTCCCCTAATGAGGTCGGCCGTGTTTTTCTTTCCTTTAGTTAGTTAGTTCTCCAAACATGTGTCAACCGCATCAACTATTCCTTGTGGTTACTTCGGCATTTTTGGGAGAATCCTATCGCTTGTTGCTTATGACGGGTGTCTTTTGCCTTGATGCCCACTTTTCAGTTCTCTCCGCTTCATCTTTACTTCATCTCCATTTCATGTCGATGTCTCTTTCGCTTCATCTCCATTCCATTTCACCTCCGCGTCGCTTTCACTCATTCTCTTGCAAAGCGGACATCAAGGAGGGGCATCTGTTGACACTTGTTTTCAACTTACAAGTCGAGTCTTTCTCTTATTCATCTTTCATGATGTTCGAAATTACTTGTTATTTTGGAGTCTTCCTTGAGCATATTTCGAGCTCATTTTTGATCATTTTCCGGCTCACTAAGCCTTGGAGGCTATTTTTCTCGATTTCCACATTTTCCAGCCTATTTTCATGGTCACGGTCGTCGCCAAACCGCATCTGTTCTGAATTCAGTTGACCAATTTCTGAGTTCAATCGACTGACTTGGCTAGGTCTATCGACCAATGGTCGCGGTCAGTCGGTCGACCGCATCCATGGGATCGCGGTCAACTTGAAGACCGTGTTCACTCGTGTGTGTCGACTGGCTATGCCTTGGTGTGTCGACCTGCTGCCATTGTGTGTTGACGTAGCTTTGGGTTTTCTTCTCATGGTATGGTCGCGGTCAGTCGTTAGACTGCGTTCATCAGGTAGCGGTCACGCGATAGACCGCATTCTCAATGTAGAGTCATGTTCGGCCCGAACTCTATCTTCTCCGACTACGGACGCCCTAGAGTCCTATTCTAAGCATTCTACTCTGACGATTTCATGCCAGATCGGTTCCTATCCCTTCTAGGGGCCTTATCTCATCATTATCCCATGGAATTATCTCTAAAAATCCTATCTTTCTGGGATTTATTCTCCAAATCCGATCTAGGGCTTCTAGGGTCTATAAATAGCCTCCCATGGTCATGATCTCGAGGAGAGGGCATTTTTTGATCCGGGGCGAAGCCATGCTACACCGCAAACCTATTCCTTCGACCCCCAATCACCAGGGAAGTCTCATGCTCTCGTTCTCCCTCTTCTAGGGTTTCTCTTCTTCATTGTTCTCTTATGTTCTATCTTGTGTTTCTTTCATCTCATGCTTGCACACATATTGCACAGTTTCTTAACAACTTTCTTCTGTGTTTTATCCATCACATACATAGACACACCTATCTTTTGTTCCCTTCTACAGGGGTTAGAAAACCCTCCTCGGTGTGTTCTCCCTCTTGCTGTCATGCTTAAATTTCTCTATGGTATTGATGCTACACTCTTCCTTGTTTCTAATGTGTTTTCTTTCCTTTGTGGCTTTGTTTGGCAGGATAAGCAAGTGTAGGATGTGAGGCCCTTGCTTTCTAGCCGGCTGGAAGGCGAGGAGAATATGAACCACAAGTTCCCGCATCCTATGTTGAATGCAATAGTGCATAGGGCCGCGTTCTTCTTGCCGTGGTCAATCGTCAACCGTGTCCTAGCCAGCAACACCCCGAGTTGTTTGGCTATCTCTCCCGATTTCCAAGGTATGCAACGTGGTTATTACGTCTTCTTAGTCTCCTATGTTGTTAATCCTTGGTGGCGATCATGGTACGTTCTTTTCTAACTTTCCATTGCCCCACCCCTTTTCTCATATTACATGCTTATTTGCATTATCATTTGTCCAGGGGCATATTTATTGCCTACAACAGCACTGTACTAAAAAATGACGACAAGGATAGATGAGGTTTGTCGAAGGACTATGACCAATACCAACGTGGCTCTAGTGGGGACCGCGACCATGATCACCCTAATATAAAAATCAAACGGTCGTTCGAACCCTCATTCGAACGGCCACCCTTTCCCTCTCCCTTCAAAACCTTCTCACCTTCTCTCTCTCCCACGCTCTCCTTCCCAATCCCAAGCTGACCCCCACACTCCCATTCATCGCCATGGCACGGGAGAGGTTCAAGCAAGTGGTGAAGAGGGCACACCACCGCCGACATCAAGAGGAGGAGGAGGAGGCGGCCTCCATGGCGCACGAGAAAGAACGAGGCAGAGACGCCCCAATGACGGCCGTCCCCGAGGCAGGAGGTGAAGAGGAAGGGCTGAAGCCCCAGCCTTTGGAGGAGAACAAGCAGAAGAAGAGGAAGAGGAGAACGCAAGAGATGCAGCGGAAGAGGGTGCCGACGGAGCTCGCCAAGCCCCTGAGGTAGGAATATTTCCCAAAACCCTTAAAAATTGACTTTTTCATTTAGGAAATGGTGGATGAGGGTGAAAGAGGGGCCAACGACGCCTCCAGAACTGAATGTAGGGCCTTTGATGCCCTGTGGACATCTTCCACAATAGGGAGAACCGGACGGTCTCTTGACTGATATCGCGGTTGCCAATGGCACTGCGACTGTGACGAACACGGTGGCAATAGGCATCGCGTCTAGAATGAACACGGTGGCAATAGGCACCGTGTATAGAACAAAAATGCCTTTTGTTGTTTTTTTTTTACTTTATTGTAATAAAATGAATGCCATGCCATGCCCATCTATTAATATATGCATATGGAACGAACTTGTGTAGGTAGCTACCCGGACCCGCATTTCCTAGTTGCTTGTGAGGGCAGTGTATTTGGTACTACCCAAGTATCAAAGGGAGAGACTAGGATAGATGGGGTTCAGGGCGTTTTTGGGTATGTACGTCTTGAGGGTAGACATAGCCCTAATCTAGGCCCTAAAGGTACGGTGGGATGCCGAATGCCAGGCATTCATTTTCCCATGGGGTCACATGATCTTGACATTAGAGGACGTGGCTTGAATCACCGGACTACGAGTACATGGCCAGGTAGTGAGTGGCCAGACATTGGGGACTATCGGCAGATGGCTCAGAGACTCCAGGGCTTGAGCTTGGAGGGAGAGGGACGGTCCTCTCTACTCCCCAAGGTGAGGTTGCAGAAAAGCTTGGGATTGAGAGACACAAGTGTAGTAACCCAAAAAATAAAAAGGGAATAAATAACAATACCCATATAATATATATGGAGAATAAAATTTAAAAGAATAAAACAAAGCTTGATAATAATTAAGTTAGAGCATAATGGGCTTTAAAATGGTTAATAAAGATAGGCTTAAGTGGGCCATAATAAAAGTTAGTAATCAGATTAAATGGTTTAACATTAACTCTGTAGAATCTAACATTGGTTAAGAAAAGCTAAACCTAAAAGGGTTAGTCGGCTAGTGATAGGGTGGCAGAGATGTTTAGGTAAGTGTAAGCAGAGATAAACATTAACCCGTTAGGACTCTAAGTAATAGAAACATAATTATACTAGGATTCTAGTGGGTTAGAACCTATAAATAAGACCCTTGAGTGTAGCAGAATCCTACTGCTATGAAGGGGCGTCGTGCGATCGTGAGGAGTTCGTGAGAGGAGTCGTCCGTGGGCGTCTGTGGGTTGTTCACAGGTGGTTCTAATTCGTCATCCATTAATCTCCATTAAGGTAGGCATTCTCTCAAGCAAAATCTAATTAAAACATCATGCTAGATAGAGATGCATGTCTTGTTCACTCATGGACCCTCTTAGCCATGTTTCATCGTGTAATTAAAGCAAATTTTGATTTTTATTGCGATTGGGTATTATTTCTGCATAAAAAGAATTAGTGACGAGAGCAGTAGTCGCATATTAATCTGCATCTTTCTACGCAGACACAGATTCTGTAATCTACGTCAGACTCCCAGACGCAAATTAATATGCGTCTGCTACCAAGACGCAAACTCTATTTTTCTAATAAATCGCATCTAAAACTTAGAAATTGCATAGTTCATGATCTAAGTGGGTAAAAATTGTAAACTGCATGTTTTCATGATCCCTGTAAAGTCCCCGTAATTATCATGTTATTAGTTTTTGAAAATATCTTTTATTTTGCTAAGTGCTATTGTTCACTCCTAAAAAGAAATGAACAGTAAACCGTTCATCCGATTAGATCTAAACCGCATGCTGTTTTTGAATTTGCGTCTTTTGGATTGACACGTATTAGAGAGTACTACTGGCGAGTTACCGGTTGCATGGTCCTGCTCTCTTGTGGTGGAGCTCGAAGTGAGAGATGACCTTTCAGTCTCGACTGCTTCGGTAGATTTCTTGGCAGGAGTTTGTTGAAGCTTTTGAGCAAACTTATAGTCCTAAGTATCTGCGAACGGAGAGTGTCAGCTAGGTGCAATTGATAAACACTGATCCAGAGGGGGGGTGAATGGATCTTTCAAAGAATTCTACCCAATTTAAAATTCGCATGAGATGATAACAACTAGACCAGTGGACAATTGATCAAACAAGATATGCAAACTCAATTAAACTCTAGGATATAGATAATCAATTAAATCACGGTCCTAGCATGCATCTAGCGGAAGCAGGCAATCAAACAAACCACTGCACAATGATTTTAGGTGGTTCGGTCCAAAGACCTACGTCCACCCCTCACTCCCAACCGGAGTGAGGCTTCCACTAGTAACACTAGCACAGCAGACTCAGTCTGCAACAAATGCTGCCAAACAGCTTGACCAGGGGAACAACCTCCCCTCTTCCTCCCAACCGGAGGGACACCCCAAGTGACTCCCAGCCACTTGGAAACCAGAGACACACGGTCTCTCTTCCTCCAGACCCGGAGGGAACCCCTGGACTTGCTACCCACAAGCCCAGAACTGGAGGACCAAACCTCCCTTCCTCCAAACCGGAGGGGAAACTAGAGACCCAAGTCTCTCTTCCTCTAAAGCCCAGAGGGAAACACAAGTGACATTAAGTCACCTGCAAACCAGAGGTCTCGGACCTCTCTTCCTCCCAACCGGAGGGACCCCTGGACTTGAAACCTACAAGCCCAGAACCGGAGGACGAGCCTCCCTTCCTCTAACTAGAGGGAACCCACAAGTAGCACCCAGCTACTTGCAACCGGAGATAGCAATCTCCCTTCTCCTGAACCAACAGGAGGGACCCCGACCTCTCTACAGAGAATCAGAAATACAGCAAGTGAATAGTTCAAAGGAAAAACAAAACCCAGCAACAGAAAGCTGAAAAGATAAAATCAAATGTGGCTCTCGCAGGAGCTGGCTGTCCTGGATTTGATGCACGGTCCAACAGGAACTTCTTCTACTGCTTCTCTGTTTCTCCCAGCACGAACTCTCTTTTCTTCTTCTTCTTCTTTCTTACTTCTTCTTCTTCTCACTGCTTCTGCCTTTTCCTTCTTCTCACTCTCTCTATCTCACTGTCTCTCTTTCTTTTTCTTCTTCTGCTCTCTCGATCTAGCTCTCAGCATTCTATATCTCTTCTTTCTCTTCTGCACTTCCTCTCTTAGCTCTGGCTGCTTCTACTTCAGTCACTCTCTGCCCTCGCCGCCTTTCTTCAGAGGAAGAAGACACATATATATAGCAGCAGCAGATTAGGGCGGCGTGTGCTCTCCACGATTCCCACCCAAATGCTTCAATCCACGTAGAGGCTCCTCTGCATCTCGGATCACATGCCAGATGCCAGCCTCGTATCACGTGCCCACTCTGCATAGGCTCCACGAACAGTACAATAGAGCAAACTGGTTCGAATTTGATCCTGAAACCAGAATCCTTCTTCTTCTTCTTTTTCTTCTTCTCCTGCAAAGAGATTAAAAACATTAATACTCAGGGTTCTCTATATATATATATATACCTGAAATAAGTCGGTTGACACTCAAGCTAAAGCTGCACGAGGTGTGTAGGAACAACAAAAAGGTGCACTATACTAAGAACGACACGAGGTACATAAGATGACTACAGCACGAGATAAAAAGAAAACGACACGAGGTACATACAGTAACAAAGCTAACACTACAAAGAGAACGACACGAAGTCAGATGAGAACAGCACGAGGTGAGAAGGAAATAACACGGAGTAAAACGGTAGTAAAACACGCGATCAGAGGAAACCTGGACGAAGATAGAAAGAAGCAACACGAAGACATAAAAACAACACGAAGACACAAATACAGAAATAACATGAAGACATAAACACAAAAATAACACGAAGACATAAAAACAACAACACGAAGACACAAACACAGAAACAACACGAAGACATTAAAAAATGACTCGAATACAAAGTTGCTCGAACTTACGAACGACTCGAAGACGAGGACGACACGGGCTGAAAATAACTCGAAGATGAAAACAGAAATCGACACGAAGCGTGGTCAAAAAGCAAGAAAGACACTTCCAACGTACAGACTTCATATGATGTGAGGCGATGTGTAGACTTTGCGTTCAACTGGATGTATAGACTTGGAACGGCTTCAAGGCAACAATGTACAGACTTTGAAATAAAGAGTGTACAGACTGAGAGTTCAAGGCCACGATGTATAGACTTTGCCCAAGGAAACGAATGTGTAGACTTTGGCTTGGAACGAAGGTAAAGATGAGGTTGTATAGACTTGGCCAGAACGTAGGGAAAAGCACCAATGTGCAGACATGAACATCCAGCAGTGTATAGACTTCGTGAACAAGATGCAATGCTGACTGATGTATAGACTTTGTGAACAAGATGCAATGCTGACTGATGTATAGACTCTGTGAATGTTCAGACTTGAATGCTCGACCAGTGTACAGACTTGCAGAGCCGACCCCAATGTATAGACTTGAGGAATTGAAGCCAATTTACAGACTTGTCGAATGGCTTCGCAATGTATAGACTTGGAGCCTTAAGACGTAGCAAGAGACGCTGGCTGAGACGGATGCTGTACATACTTGATGCATGTGAACAGTGAGACGGATGTATAGACTTGATGAACTACAACATGAACATATCAGCAGAGAAGCAATGCATAGAACAGAAATCAAGCACAAACCAATTTATCACAGCATGACTCAAGCATACACATGCATTCTTCACAATTCAGACATGGCACACTCATGCAATCTCCCACAGAATAGATCAGACATATTCAAGATAATGTGGTGACTCATTCATATGTGGTGACTCATTCATGTTGCTATCATTAAAATACCACATCATCAACAAAGCACAAGGGGCACAACAATCTCCCCCTTTTTTATGATGGCAACATAATGAGTCACACTGACTCATCAAACTATTCTCCCCCTTTGACATAATCAAAAAGAAGGGAAATGGTTTGATAGTCAAATGCAGCACATAAATGCAGCATACAAAGACAGCACATAAATGCAGAGAATGAGTCATGGTTCTTAAAAATGAAGATCTCCCTTATGACAATGAAACAGCTCTCCCCCTATCAACATGCATGATTGACTACTCTCCCCTTAGATGTGAATAAACCATAACTCCCCCTGAAGCACAGGAATGGACTCTGGTTATCTAATAAATCAATCTGAAATCAGCCATTACAAAGAATCTGAATTCTGGTGAAAATACCACAGAATCAGAACTTATTGCAGAACAAGATGAAAGATTCCAACAGTGTGGAGAGAAATACATCTCAGGAATCAATCTGAAATCCACCACCATAAGGATTCTGAAGTTCAGAGGGCTGCAAGTGAACAAGGTAATAATGGGAGTGGCACCTCACATTTGTATAGTCAGAAACAATGCAGAAGGAATTAGTCAACTGATAAGAGAGGAGTTGACTATACAGTTTTTGTTGATCATGCATGAATCTGATCATGAGGGATTTGAATGCATACATCACTTCAATAAGTCTTAAAAGATGTAGACTCTTCTATCATAAAGAGTTATGAAGTGGCAACTTAATCAATCTGATTTAATTTTGATGTATACCAACTTTACCAAATTAAACTCAATACTCATATCTGAATCTAAGTTTTAATAAAAGTGAACCAAATAGTCAGAAAACACTCAAAAACAATCATCTTTTATCTTACACATATGATCTCAATTGCACCTTTGAAAAATACACAGGTTAGTACTGAAGTTAAACACGTTTTCAAGAACATGAGTTGACAGATTTTTCAAGATAATTTTATTTGAAGCACATTATATTTTTCCTGAGCAATTTAAGTTGATCAACACCTTTTTACATGGGGCACAACAAGTCTTAGTTGAAGTGACCCAGTTACTCAGTGTGATAACTGGCATTGCTTCTCACTTTGAGAGCAGAGTTAGCAATATGAGTGTCTTTTTACATGAGAAGACACCTTTATCAGAGGCCAGACTCCCCAACTACTCAACACCAATAAGCTATTACTCTGTCAGGTTTTGTTTCACTAAATTTTTATCAGAGATAACTGTGGCACCTCATGACATGAGTTACTTTATTTCATTGATAAAAAACTCAGTTTCTCAGTGACCGAGTGATTGCTTTGATTTCACAATTTTTCATTTAGTCAACTTTTTCAAGTTAATGTTTAACCACAACACTCACTCTATGTATCTCTACCAAAGTAGCCTAGATTTCAAATTTTCAGATATCAGATGAGAGACTTTAAGGATTACATGACACAAGAGGTTAAAGTTTATTAAACCTTATCAACATATATTTTCAATTCATTTAATTACAAAGCTGAGAATACATTAATCTTATATCAGTCTGATTCAGTGATAATTCTTAAACCCATATGATAGGAGTTTCTGCCAAAATCTTAGACTGAATTGCATGACATGCAGCTTAAGTTCCTCAGATCAGAACAATAAATTTAGCTGACCAACAACTCAACAATGGAGCCAAAATAGTCACACCAGCTAAGAGGTATATGAAGGAAGAGTACAAGCTGGTGGAAGAGTCAATCAGCAAGAGAGAATAAGGTTTAAAGCCACTAGCAGAGTCAACCACTCAATATAGGTTTAAAGTCATTTTAGTCAGACAAAATGAGACACTCCTTCTTCAACAGATTGAGGATTAGCAGCCAAATTTTCAGATTCAAGAAGGTATGAATTCAAAATAGTCAATTGATGATTTGAAAGAGTGTAGAGTGTGAATTTCAAATAGTGACAATAATATAATAATGCTCCCCCTTGTCTATATGCAGTGACTCACATAAGACTCAACAAGCTCCCCCTGAATTGATGCAATTTATGCAAGATGATTATTCAAACGTCAGAGCATTCTTTATTCAAAGAGCATCATGCTGGAGCAATCAACTTTTCAAGATAATTCAATTTAGCACAGACAGATTATTATGATATGCATTGATCAAAAACAGTTGGACTCCCCCTGACTATATGCATGAAATGTATTGAAATCACATCACATGATATCAAATTTAGCATTCAGATATGATTCATGCAAATTAGACAGAAGAGAATTACTATAAGCATGATTGTTCAATTCATATTTCAGAAAACTTCAGTTTAGCACCAACAGATCAACATGATATGCAATACACTGCTCTATATGACTTGACCCATGGTACTGAGCGGAGGACTTGGTCCAAGGACCACCTCACACATGGCAGTAGCATCCAGACATACTCCATCTGCCCTCCAGCACTGTTCCATTTCATATACCATGATGGTCATGCAAATGACATATGCAGTGCAAAGCAATCTCATTTATTTAGTGCAAACAACAGCATGAGAAGAGCATCAAAAATCAACCAAGCAAAACAACAATTTCAGATAATGAAATTGAAACAGATTTCAGAACTGACCTAAATTGAGTCTTGGGGTTTTCTTTTTGAGTGCCTTGGTTAACCTCTTTTATTTCTCCCTCCAAGGCACACCTGCAAAGTATTTGATCATCTTGATCCTGCAGGGACCCAAGCAACTTTGGGTCCTGTGTTAGCGCTGACAGGTTTTCTAAACATTTTCATAGCAACATTATCATCAAATTTCATCAGTGAACAGTCATCCATAGAATGTCCAAATTTTCCACAGTATCTACATGAAATGGCTGGTGTTTGATTCTTATGATGCATATTAACAGCAGGGTGATGTTTATAAACATGTTCATAAGATTTTCTGTTATATGCATGAGCAGTTTGATGCTTGTTCTTAATCATCCAACATTCAGCAGATTTATGGCCTGGCTTCCCACAGTTATAGCATAAAATTTTCACAAAAGGTTTTGCAGGGAATTTGATAAAATGGGGTTTAACATAGTTCTTTTGAACATACCAACAGTCCTTGACTGTATGTCCATTTTTTCCACAGTGGGAGCATGCAAAAGAATTTCTTCTATGAACACCATTTTTACCCCAAGTGGATCTAAACCAGCACTCAGCAACCTTATGCCCAGGCTTATTGCAGTTGAAGCACACAGTGTGCTGACTAGAATTGTGTTTAGATCCATATGGACCATGAAAGTGCATGGAAGACCTGGCATGTAGTTTGTTGTCTTCTTTCATGATAAAATAATCATTCATGAGATGACCATGCTTCCCACAATAATAACATGAGGCATCAGGCTTCCTAGCAACATGGTTTCTATCAAAAGAGTTTCTAGAATGTAAAGTTCCACTAGCATGCTCATCCTTTAACATCAATCCACAATCCTCCATTATGTGACCTCCTTTCCCACAATAATAACATGAACCCTTTTTAATGTGAGTGTGTGAGAGATCATGTGAATTGTGTGTAGCCTTCTTTATAGTAACAGGAGTGTCTTTATCCTTCTTCTGTGAAGTTTCACCCTTTTTCAGTCTTTGATTTTGTTCCACAGTTTTGGGTTTCACAGTGGATTTTTGTGCAGTGAATTTGAAGACAGAAGGAGCAGAGGTTGTGTTCTGATTGGTGGCTTTGACAAAAATAGTAGATGTTTCATTCCCATTACTCCTTTTATTTGTCGGACTATAGCCCAGTCTCTTTCTCTCAAAGTTATCACTCTTTCCAAGAAGCTTATTCAGATTGTCCTTACCTTTGACAAATTTTGATAGAGAATTTTTCAAATCTTTAATCTCAAAATTCAAATCAGTAATTTTAGCTTCATATTTGGACAGATCTGTTTCACAGGAAATGACTTGTTGATGCAAGGCATCATTCAGACTCTTGAGTTTTTCAACTTCCTGTTTTAGTTTTGTTTCATTGTCAACTTCAAATAGGGACTTATAAAGATCATCAACTTCTTATTGAAGAGATGTGATAGTAAGCTCATATCCAGCTATTTTCCGTTCACTGCAACTGACATTTCCATTTAACATTAAGTTGATGGTTTTTAGACCCTCAATTTCTTGTTCAGCATTCATCAACCTATCAGAATTATCCACACTCACACACTTGCCTTTTTCAATTGTCATTAGCCTATCTGTCAGCTGGGTGTTTAGATGTTTCAACTCATTGATTTCCTCTTGCAGTTTACTATTCTGCTCTAGGAGATCAGCATCAACCACCCATTCATCTGAGAGAGACTGACATTCATGAAACATTTCCTGTTGTTTTTCAGATTCTTTCTGTAATTCTATGTTTACAGACTTTATGGCATTAAGCTTTTCAATCAGCAATTTGTTCTCCTTTCTAAGTTTCTCTGATTTTTCATCATTTTTATTGGAGAACTCTTTAAGAGAATCATTTTTAGATTTCAGCTTGTTTAATTCAGACTTAACACATTCAATTTCTTTCAGCAAATCCTTGCTCTGAACAGAATCATGACTAGCTAGACTAAGCTTCTTTTCAAGTTCAGAGATTTCTTTCACATGATCTTGATTCTCAGTTTTCAATAATGAAATTTGTTTCTTCAACATTAGAGAATCAGACATACAGGCATCATGAATATTTTTCAATTCAACACAATTTCTACAAGGAGAACTTGAACTATCTAAACCAGTACCCTTCTTCAATTTTTTATACTGTTTTCTTAACAGTTCATGAGATTCAAATAATTCAGCATATGCATTCTCCCAATCTTCTAGAGAAAAATTCTCGAAGAGATTTACCTCATCATCATCATCATCTTCTTCAGTCTGACGGTTGCCTTGATTGCTGCCACTTGGATTACTTCTGTTAGCCATCATGCAGCTGTCCTCGTTTACCCTGTGGAATTGCTTCAGCCTATCCAGGATGTCCTTTGCTGAGCTGCAATTATGAAGACAAGACCATAAGGCTCTGTCAGTAGCTGCTTTCAACAGGTTAAAGGCTTTCTGATTTTCTCCATCCTTTGATCTGTGTCGTCTATCGGTCCATTTGGACACTTTCGTTGGTAAGGTGTGAGGACCTTGTGAAATTAATTTCCACAAATAAGGATTAGCAGAATTTACATAAGCATGTAAAGCAGTGTACCACTGACTGAAACTAGAACCACTAAAGATGGGTGGTAGAGCCATTGAATAACAAATATCGAGTAAGTTCAAGGCAACAGGAATATTTATGCACTAAAAACAAATTAGCACCTAAGACAGCAAGATCGAATCTGCAGGTCGCTGGACCTTGTATGCAGACACCGCTCTGATACCAATTGTCAGCTAGGTGCGATTGATAAACACTGATCCAGAGGGGGGGTGAATGGATCTTTCAAAGAATTCTACCCAATTTAAAATTCGCATGAGATGATAACAACTAGACCAGTGGACAATTGATCAAACAAGATATGCAAACTCAATTAAACTCTAGGATATAGATAATCAATTAAATCACGGTCCTAGCATGCATCTAGCGGAAGCAGGCAATCAAACAAACCACTGCATAATGATTTTAGGTGATTTGGTCCAAAGACCTACGTCCACCCCTCACTCCCAACCGGAGTGAGGCTTCCACTAGTAACACTAGCACAGCAGACTCAGTCTGCAACAAATGCTGCCAAACAGTTTGACCAGGGGAACAACCTCCCCTCTTCCTCCCAACCAGAGGGACACCCCAAGTGACTCCCAGCCACTTGGAAACCAGAGACACACAGTCTCTCTTCCTCCAGACCCAGAGGGAACCCCTGGACTTGCTACCCACAAGCCCAGAACCGGAGGACCAAACCTCCCTTCCTCCAAACCGGAAGGGAAAATAGAGACCCAAGTCTCTCTTCCTCTGAAGCCCAGAGGGAAACACAAGTGACATTAAGTCACCTGCAAACCAGAGGTCTCGGACCTCTCTTCCTCCCAACCGGAGGGACCCCTGGACTTGAAACCTACAAGCCCAGAACTGGAGGACGAGCCTCCCTTCCTCTAACCAGAGGGAACCCACAAGTAGCACCCAGCTACTTGCAACTGGAGATAGCAATCTCCCTTCTCCTGAACCAACAGGAGGGACCCCGACCTCTCTACAGAGAATCGGAAATACAGCAAGTGAATAGTTCAAAGGAAAAACAAAACCCAGCAACAGAAAGCTGAAAAGATAAAATCAAATGTGGCTCTCGCAGGAGCTGACTGGCCTGGATTTGATCCACGGTCCAGCAGGAACTTCTTCTACTGCTTCTCTCTTTCTCCCAGCACGAACTCTCTTTTCTTCTTCTTCTTCTTTCTTACTTCTTCTTCTTCTCACTGCTTCTGCCTTTTCCTTCTTCTCACTCTCTCTATCTCACTGTCTCTCTTTCTTTTTCTTCTTTTGCTCTCTCGATCTAGCTCTCAGCATTCTCTATCTCTTCTTTCTCTTTTGCACTTCTTCTCTTAGCTCTGGCTGCTTCTACTTTAGTCACTCTCTACCCTCGCCGCCTTTCTTCAGAGGAAGAAGACACATATATATAGCAGCAGCAGATTAGGGCGGCGTGTGCTCTCCACGATTCCCGCCCAAATGCTTCAGTCCACGTGGAGGCTCCTCTGCATCTCGGATCACGTGCCAGATGCCAGCCTCGTATCACGTGCCCACTCTGCATAGGCTCCACAAACAGTACAATAGAGCAAACTGGTTCGGATTTGATCCTGAAACCAGAATCCTTCTTCTTCTTCTTTTTCTTCTTCTCCTGCAAAGAGATTAAAAACATTAATACTCAGGGTTCTCTATATATATATATACCTGAAATAAGTCGGTTGACACTCAAGCTAAAGCTGCACGAGGTGTGTAGGAACAACAAAAAGGTGCACTATACTAAGAACGACACGAGGTACATAAGATGACTACAGCACGAGATAAAAAGAAAACGACACGAGGTACATACAGTAACAAAGCTAACACTACAAAGAGAACGACACGAAGTTAGATGAGAACAGCACGATGTGAGAAGGAAATAACACGGAGTAAAACGGTAGTAAAACACGCGATCAGAGGAAACCTGGACGAAGATAGAAAGAAGCAACACGAAGACATAAAAACAACACGAAGACACAAATACAGAAATAACATGAAGACATAAACACAAAAATAACACGAAGACATAAAAACAACAACACGAAGACACAAACACAGAAACAACACGAAGACATTAAAAAACGACTCGAATACAAAGTTGCTCGAACTTACAAACGACTCGAAGACGAGGACGACACGGGCTGAAAACAACTCGAAGATGAAAATAGAAACCGACACGAAGTGTGGTCAAAAAGCAAGAAGGACACTTCCAACGTACAGACTTCATATGATGTGAGGCGATGTGTAGACTTTGCATTCAACTGGATGTATAGACTTGGAACGGCTTCAAGGCAACAATGTACAGACTTTGAAATAAAGAGTGTATAGACTGAGAGTTCAAGGCCATGATGTATAGACTTTGCCCAAAGAAATGAATGTGTAGACTTTGGCTTAGAACGAAGGTAAAGATGAGGCTGTATAGACTTGGCCAGAACGTAGGGAAAAGCACCAATGTGCAGACATGAACATCCAGCAGTGTATAGACTTCGTGAACAAGATGCAATGCTGACTGATGTATAGACTTTATGAACAAGATGCAATGTTGACTGATGTATAGACTCTGTGAATGTTCAGACTTGAATGCTCGACCAGTGTACAGACTTGCAGAGCCGACCCCAATGTATAGACTTGAGGAATTGAAGCCAATTTACAGACTTGTCGAATGGCTTCGCAATGTATAGACTTGGAGCCTTAAGATGCAGCAAGAGACGCTGGCTGAGATGGACGCTGTACATACTTGATGCATGTGAACAGTGAGACGGATGTATAGACTTGATGAACTACAACATGAACATATCAGTAGAGAAGCAATGCACAGAACAGAAATCAAGCACAAACCAATTTATCACAGCATGACTCAAGCATACACATGCATTCTTCACAATTCAGACATGGCACACTCATGCAATCTCCCACAGAATAGATCAGACATATTCAAGACAATGTGGTGACTCATTCATATGTGGTGACTCATTCAGGTTGCTATCATTAAAACACCACTTCATCAACAAAGCACAAGGGGCACAACAGAGAGGACATTCCAGTTCCTAAATTTGTAGTAGGGTGAGATGTCAATGATGTAGTATTGGGCCCGTTTCGTGGAATTGGGCCACTATGTTCCTCATGTGATGACAGATGAAGTTTTGAGGACCCTTTAGTTTCTTCGAGGCTTGCGAGTTGAGTTGTGGCGATTCTGATTACGACTCAAGTTATAGGTATGGATGCGGCGTTCCAGGCAGCGGTGACTTTGGAGGCAGACATTTTGAGGACCTGGGAGTCTCAGGTAGAGTAGTTTTCATCAGGTCAGGTCCAACAGATGGAGGTTCAGTAGCCTTCGAGCTAGCCATCCTTGACGACTTCTTCACCTTCTGGTAGGCCTCCTCGGAGATTGGGATGGAGATACAGGCAATGGCTTAAGGGTCAGAGGCAGGCGTCTGGGTAAAGCGTGCCACAGTCTTCCATCCAGATTCAGCAGTAGAGTGTGGCTGGAGGTCAGCAGAGTCAGTGTTCGAGTTGCGGCAGTCTGCATCCAAGTAGATCATGTTCGAGTGTTGGGAGGTGCTATAGGTGTGGTCAGGCAGGACACAAGGCACGTGTTTGCCCCGAGGGGCCATCCCAGTGGAGGTAGCGGTTTTTGATGCACCGAGGTGTGGTTTTTTGATGGCCCTGGTTGTAGTGGAGGCGTCCCACCTCCTAGAAGGTATGCATTGTTTATTTTTGAGTTAATTTCTTGCTGTGTATTTTGATTAATTTCGTAGCTCTCTCGTTTTAATTGTGTTTGTATTCCTTCTTAAGCGTCTAGGAGTTTGTAAGAGTGTCTTGTGTGTTGGCAGTGGGGTTGCCTGTTGGGAGTTATGTGCCCATCCCTCTTAGTGTTATGGTGTAAGTGACGTTGAGTCGGTATTGAATCGGTTGGGTAGAGTTACCTGCCGGGTCAATGTGCCGTGTTGTGAGGCCGGCGTTGAGCCTCCAGAGGTATTTTGGGTATAGAGATCGGTAGTCTTGTAGGTGGGTTGTTGGGCATGAAGGAAGGCATGTTCCAGAATCGAGGGATGTGAGCTTCTTCACCCGTACTTTTGGATTTAGCTGATTTATGTTGGGGGCCGTGTCATGGCGGATGTCAGGTTCCCCCCTAATTCTACTTATGGTTAGGGTAGAGTTGCGTAGTGGAAGTATGGTGGGCCCATAACCCACAGGCTTCAGGATCGGATTGGTAGTCGAAAGTGGCAAATGTTTTGGCATTGAGTAAGTCCTGGAGGTTTCTTGGTCAATTGTGGAGTGTTGCCTTTGGATGTAAGGCTGTGTTGGCCATGCGCGTGGCCTTAATTGACGTGTGTTGGTGGCGGTGTCGTGCTGAGTGGCACTGGTAGGATTGAGAATTGGGTGGCACGGTGGTAGGAGCTGTCGATTATAAGTAATGGTGCGCCAGTCCTTTTTATGAATTGTGTCATGTGACCTAGAGTGGAGTCAGTTCGTGATGGGTATTGAGGACAAGTCATGGCCATTTGGACTGGTTATGAGGCACGGGTGCGGACTGCCTGTAGTCAAGGTAGTGATTTAACCAACCTTGATCGGTGTGGATGTTCTCGAGGTGGATTCGAGGAATGAAAATGGGTTGGTGTCAAGGCTGCGACCCTGTGGGGATGCCATGAGTATTTGGGAGAGCTAATCGAGTTGTCTAAGCACCAAGGTAATCTGTGGTTTAGTATAATGGTGGTTCGGTGGACGTGGCGTCCGAGGCTAGATAAGTGATGTATTGGTTATAGATGGGGCACTCATCTATAGGAAGACTCGAGAGAGATTGGAACTCAGTGTTTTTGTGGTACCCCTGACTGGATTGGGGTGCTAAGGTCAGAGGTTTCCCCTGGCTCGGGAGGAGTGGTGCAGGGGGACCGGGTGTGAAGTGAGCGGTTGTTTAACCTGAACGATGTTGTGTTCAGGTGGGCACTGAGAATTGGTCACTATCGGTTGGCAATTCATGGGAACTGTGAGGTTGTTAAGTATGGATTGGTCGGTTGTAATGTGGAATAGTTGTCTCCTTGATGAAAGAACCCCCCAAAGTGTGTATGCGAGATGGGGGCCCCACCGTTAGGAAAAGAGTTGGAGGCGGCGTGGCCAGGATTAGTGTGTATGAGGAGTTCGTGGTTCGCGTGAGTGACCTCGTCGTTCTTTTCCCTCTCGAGAAGTTGGTGTTGGCCGGAGGGCCATGGGGGACCAGGATGGTGCCAAGTGTTGCGTGGATAGTGTTTGGAGGAGCAGATTGGGGGTCCTGCAAGAGGAGCAGGAGAGGATTTTGGTTCGAGGACTCCTCGTTGATGTGTGACTGGTGTTACCTGATGAGCTTTGGGTTGTGTTGACCCTGAATATGAGAGGTGTTGACTATGTGAAGTCGGCGGAAGAGTCATGGTCAGTCGAGATAGTAGTGGGAGTGTTGTTTGGAGATGAGGTGTGATCGTCCTCCTTGTGAGGAGTACTCGGCGTTCAGCTATTGAGGAAGCCGATGTCCCGAGTGGTCTACAGGGCGTGGAGTTCTCAGTCATGGAGTGGAGTCGGGTCTCGACTCGTGTGTTTTTCTTCGCATGCGTAGTGTGCCGAATGTTGTTCGTGCCCATGAGAGTTCCAAGGAAGCTGAGGTGATGCCAGACTCGGCTATCTATGTGTA